>CP136059.1:142079937-142727437 GCA_032464435.1 Aegilops umbellulata
GAGTGCGACAGCAGTGATCCAGCGGCGGAAGTACTAATGGTCGACGGACCACGTAGTCCCCCCGGATTCCCCCACACCGAAGAGGTTGCCGCAGGGGGGATTCCGGTGCGGGGCCACGAAGAGTACAGGCCCGAGCCCCTTACCTCAGTGCAGAGGGAGGAACTCCGTCGCCGGAACATGGACGCCCTTCACACTCCTATCGTTGGAGAAACCCCTGAGGCACGAGCCCTGGAGGAGGTGCGCTTGGCCAACTTGGCTGAACGTACTCGACTGGAGAATCTCCAGAGAGCACTCGACGAGCACGCACGACCGCCCGTTCCCGAGTCCAGTCGTCGTCGCCTCTTCCAGCCGCCGACCCAGGTATACCGTACCCCGATTCAGAATTTGGCAGCTGCGGCTCGCATAGCGGAGTCGATCCAGCCTTCACAGTCAGAGGCAGGGAGAGGTCTGTTGCAGATCAGAGATTTGCTCCGTGCAGCGGGTGACCAGAATTCAGCCGTATCTCAGTCGCGCAACAGGATTCACAGTCGATCCGTCGCTGCGAATTCCGTTCAGTCGGCTCATAGTCCAAGGTCGCTCCCGAGGCGTGAAGGACACAGAGGCCGGCACGAGGATCAATACCAAGGGCACGAGCGATATGAGCACCGATTCGATCGCAACGATCAACGTCGAGTGCCTTCTCCTGCCCCAAGAGCGGGGTCGTACGTTCCTCGACGGCAAGAGGACAGACGCCAGTTCAGTACTGGGCGAAGGGTCCCAGTCGACCCCAGGGAACCAGGCTTTGATGCGAGATCCATCATCGTTCAAGGTCTGGTTGACCGAAATAGAGCTCACCGAGAAGACCGTGACAGAGGCGCGCCGTCCAGCAGCAGAGTTCACGTCTCAGGTCCCGAGTGTTTCAGCAGAGCAATCAGAGCTGCAGTGATTCCTCCCAACTTCAGGTTGGCGACTGGAGTCAGCAAGTTCACCGGAGAGTCCAAGCCGGACACATGGCTCGAGGATTACCGAGTGGCTGTTCAGATCGGAGGCGGCAATGACGAGGTGGCCATGAAGCATTTGCCCCTCATGTTGGAAGGATCAGCCAGAGCGTGGTTGAATCAGTTGGCTCCCAGCAGTATTTATAATTGGGAAGATCTAGCCCAGGTGTTTGTCAGGACATTCGAAGGGACTTGCAAGCGACCGGCAGGGTTGACAGAATTGCAGTCATGTGTTCAGAAGTCGAGTGAAACCCTGAGGGATTATATCCAAAGGTGGATCACTCTGAATCACACGGTCGAGAATGTGTCCGATCATCAGGCAGTTTGCGCCTTCAAGGAAGGCGTCAGAAACAGGGAGTTAAGTTTGAAGTTCGGTCGAACCGGGGATATGACCCTGAGTCGAATGATGGAAATCGCCACCAAGTACGCGAACGGAGAAGAGGAAGATAGACTCCGGAGTGGCAAGTATAAGGCAGCCGCTAATGAGGCCGGCGGAGGACACTCCAGTCGGAAGCAGAAGCGCAAGGCCGAGCCAGTCGCCCCCGGGGAAGCCTTAGCTGTGACCCCAGGGAAGTTTAAGGGGAAACCCAAAGGTCCTTGGAACCCCAAGAAAGTGAAAGACCAGGACGGGAACGATGTGATGGACTTACCATGCCACATTCACACGAAGAAAGATGAAGAGGGAAATCTCGTTTACCCTAAGCATACCACTCGACAATGTCGACTCCTGATGCAACAGTTCCAAGGGAAGCAGGCCAAGGACAAAGAGAAAGAGTCAGACAAAGTTGAAGACAGGGAAGACAGCGGTGAAGAATACCCCCAAGTCAATTCCACTCTGATGATTTTCGCTGATGTCGAAAGTAAGAGTCGACTGAAGGACATCAATCGCGAAGTAAACATGGTCGCTCCGGTGACACCCCATTACCTGAAGTGGTCCCAGACCGCCATCACCTTCGACCAGTCCGATCATCCGACTCATATTGCCACCCCAGGGAGGCAAGCATTGGTGGTCGACCCAATTATTGAAGGCACTCGACTGACCAAGGTTCTGATGGACGGCGGCAGTGGGCTAAACTTGTTGTATGCAGAGACGTTGAAGGGGATGGGCATTCCGATGTCCCGACTCAGCCCCAGCAACATGAGCTTCCACGGAGTCATTCCTGGGAAGAAAGCTGAGTCACTCGGTCAAATCACTCTCGACGTCGTCTTTGGTGACTCGAAGAATTTCCGGAAAGAAAAGTTAACCTTTGAGGTCGTGGATTTTCAGAGTGCGTACCACGCCATTCTTGGGAGGCCAGCCTATGCTCGTTTCATGGCTCGACCATGCTACGTATACCTCAAGCTGAAGATGCCTGGCCCCAAAGGTGTAATCACCATCGTTGGCAATCGGAAGAAGGCAGAGGAGTGCTTCCAGAAAGGCGCCAAAATTGCTGATGCTCAGATGGCCAAGATAGAGATACAAGAGTACCAGAAGACTGCGGATCCGAGTGAGTTGTTACGAGCCAAGAAGCCCGCCACGGAGTCAGCATTTCAGTTGACTGGTGAGACCAAGCAAGTCCACATCCACCCAACCGATCCAAATGCGGCTCCAACCAACATCTCCACTACACTTGACTCCAAATAGGAAGAAGCGCTCGTCCAGTTCCTCCGTGAGAACTGGGACATCTTTGCATGGAAGCCTGCTGACATGCCAGGTGTGCCCAGGGGACTGGCTGAGCACCGCCTTCGAGTCGACCCAAAGGTCAAACCAGTCAAGGAGCATCTCCGACGGTCCGCCGTTCAGAAGAGAAAGGCCATTGGCGAAGAAGTGGCCCGACTCCTAGCAGCAGAATTCATTCGCGAGATCTACCACTCCGAGTGGCTCGCCAATGTTGTAATGGTCCCTAAGAAGGACAAATCGTTGCGCATGTGCATCGATTTTAAGCATATCAATCGGGCCTGCCCGAAAGATCATTTTCCTCTTCCTCGCATCGACCAAATAGTCGACTCGACTGCAGGATGCGAGAGGTTATCTTTTTTAGATGCTTACTCTGGATACCATCAGATCCGTCTGTATGGACCCGATGAAATAAAAACAGCCTTCATCACCCCATTTGGGTGTTTCTGCTATGTTACCATGCCTTTCGGTCTCAAGAACGCCGGAGCTACATTCATGAGAATGATTCAGAAGTGCCTAATCACTCAAATCAGTCGGAATGTAGAAGCATACATGGATGACATAGTGGTCAAGTCACGAAAAGGTTCCGACCTGCTGACTGACCTAGCTGAAACTTTTGCCAATCTCAGGAATTATGATATCAAGCTCAATCCGTCGAAGTGCACATTTGGAGTCCCTGGAGGAAAGTTACTCGGTTTTCTTGTTTCCGAACGAGGAATCGACGCTAACCCCGAAAAAGTTGGCACCATACTCCGGATGAAACGCCCCGTGCGTGTGCACGATGTCCAGAAACTTGCTGGATGCTTGGCCGCTTTAAGTCGATTCATCTCCAGGCTCGGTGAAAAGGCGCTGCCTCTTTACCGACTGATGAAGAAGTCAGACACGTTCGAATGGACTCCAGAAGCTGATGCAGCATTTGCAGAGCTAAAAGCTCTGCTCTCCACCCAGCCGGTGCTTGCTGCTCCTGTCAGCAAAGAGCCATTGTTGCTTTACATAGCAGCCACGGGACAAGTCGTTAGTACCGTTCTTACGGTCGAGCGGGAAGAGGAAGGAAAGACCTTCAAAGTTCAACGCCCAGTTTATTATCTCTCTGAAGTTCTGACCCCGTCGAAGCAAAGATATCCCCACTATCAGAAGCTTGTTTACGGGATTTACATGACCACGAAGAAGGTTGCTCATTATTTCTCTGATCACTCTATCACAGTCGTCAGCGATGCTCCATTATCAGAGATTCTTCATAACAGAGATGCAACCGGTCGAGTGGCGAAATGGGCAATTGAACTTCTTCCTCTTGATATCAAGTTCGAGGCAAAGAAAGCTATTAAGTCCCAGGCAATAGCTGATTTCCTCGCCGAGTGGACCGAGCAGGAGCTTCCGACTCAAGTTCACTCGGAGCACTGGACTATGTTTTTCGATGGCTCCAAGATGCTGAACGGATCCGGTGCGGGGGTTGTACTGGTTTCCCCCCGAGGAGATAAGCTCAAGTATGTCCTCCAGATTCACTTTGATTCCTCCAATAATGAGGCAGAGTATGAAGCGCTTCTATACGGATTACGTATGGCCATTTCACTCGGCGTCCGTCGCCTCATGGTCTACGGCGACTCAGATCTGGTTGTTAATCAAGTGATGAAGGAGTGGGACGTCCGAAGCCCATCCATGACGGGATATTGCAGCGCAGTGAGGAAGCTGGAGAAACGATTCGAGGGGTTGGAGCTCCATCATATACCCCGACTGAAAAATCAAGCTGCAGATGATCTGGCGAAGATAGGGTCCAAAAGGGAGGCCATCCCTAAAGATGTGTGTTTGGAGCACATTCACACACCATCAGTGCAAGAAGATCCTTTCACAGAAGAGCCTCCGCAACCAAAAAGCGTCTCTGACTCGACCGAAGTGGAGGTTCCAGCTGTGGTCGACCTGATTATGGAAGTTATGATCACCACTCCCGATTGGACAGTGCCGTACATTGCGTATATCATGAGAAAAGAGCTCCCAGAAGATGAAGAAGAGGCTCGACAGGTCGTCCGTCGATCCAAAGCCTTTACAGTAATCAAAGGGCAGCTATACAGAGAAAGCGCGACTGGAGTTGGTCAGAAGTGCATCACACCTGAAGAAGGACAGATAATTCTCGAGGACATCCACTCGGGGACCTGTGGCCATCATGCGTCCTCTCGGACCATCGTGGCCAAAGCATACCGAGCGGGTTTTTACTGGCCAAAGGCGAACGAAATGGCAAAGGATATAGTCGACAAGTGCGAGGGGTGCCAGTTTTATTCCAACATGTCTCACAAGCCCGCCTCCGCCTTGAAGACCATTCCACTCGTCTGGCCTTTCGCTGTCTGGGGTCTAGACATGATCGGACCACTGAGAACTGGTAGGAGTGGCTTCACCCACTTGTTGGTTGCAGTCGACAAGTTCACGAAGTGGATAGAAGCCAAACCCATAAAGGACCTCGACGCAAGCACTGCCATCAGTTTTATCAGGGGATTGATATTCAGATATGGAGTTCCGCACAGCATCATCACGGATAACGGATCAAACTTTGATAATGACAGATTCAAAGCCTTCTGCGCCTCTCAGGGCACTCGAGTCGACTACGCTTCAGTTGCTCATCCTCAGTCGAATGGACAGGCCGAACGCGCGAATGGCCTCATCCTCAAAGGACTAAAACCCCGACTGATGCGTGATCTCAAACACGCAGCAGGCGCCTGGGTCGACAAACTTCCGTCAGTTCTATGGGGGTTGAGGACCACCCCTAACCGGTCGACTGGAAGAACACCATTCTTTCTGGTCTATGGAGCCGAAGCGGTTTTGCCGAGCGACCTGCTCCACAACGCGCCTCGAGTCGAGTTATATTCCGAAGCAGAAGTAGAACAGGCCCGGCAAGATGCAGTCGACCTCTTAGAGGAGGAAAGAGAGATGGCTCTAATCCGCTCGACCATCTACCAGCAAGAGTTGCGTCGGTTCTACGCCAGAAATGTGAAGGGTCGAGCCTTTCAGGAAGGAGATTTGGTCCTCCGCGTGGATCAGCAAAAACCTCACAAACTTGCCCCGACCTGGGAAGGCCCCTTCATCATCACCAAAGTCCTGCACAACGGAGCGTATCACCTCTACAACATCGATCGACGGATCGACGAGCCTCGAGCATGGAACGCGGACCTGCTCCGTCCTTTTTACACTTAAAAACTCACTCGACTGAGATGTAATAAAAGTACCTCTGTAGTTCTTTTGTTTCAAGCAAAAGACTGCTATTTCTTTTTCTGCTTGTTTAAATTTCCCCCAGTGGGTGACTTAGCGGCGAATCCGCTTCACCTAAGTTTTCAGGAAATCCTACCGAGTGGAGAGCAAGTCTCCCACTCGGGGGCTTAGCTGCGAATCCGTTTCGCCTAAGAAATTAAAATCCTACCGAGTGGAGAGCCAGCCTCCCACTCGGGGGCTTAGCTGCGAATCCGTTTCGCCTAAGAAATTAAAATCCTACCGAGTGGAGAGCCAGCCTCCCACTCGGGGGCTTAGCTGCAGTCCAAGTACTCGCCTAAGTTTGAAAAAATCCTACCGAGTGGAGAGCAAACCTCCCACTCGGGGGCTTAGCTGCAGTCCAAGCATTCGCCTAAGTTTTCAGGAAATCCTACCGAGTGGAGAGCAAGTCTCCCACTCGGGGGCTTAGCTGCGAATCCGTTTCGCCTAAGAAATTAAAATCCTACCGAGTGGAGAGCCAGCCTCCCACTCGGGGGCTTAGCTGCGAATCCCTTTCGCCTAAGAAATTAAAATCCTACCGAGTGGAGAGCCAGCCTCCCACTCGGGGGCTTAGCTGCAGTCCAAGTACTCGCCTAAGTTTGAAAAAATCCTACCGAGTGGAGAGCAAACCTCCCACTCGGGGGCTTAGCTGCAGTCCAAGCACTCGCCTAAGTAATTGAAATCCTACCGAGTGGAGAGCAAACCTCCCACTCGGGGGCTTAGCTGCAGTCCAAGCACTCGCCTAAGTAATTGAAATCCTACCGAGTGGAGAGCGAACCTCCCACTCGGGGGCTTAGCTGCAGTCCAAGCACTCGCCTAAGTAATTGAAATCCTACCGAGTGGAGAGCGAACCTCCCACTCGGGGGCTTAGCTGCAGTCCAAGCACTCGCCTAAGTAATTGAAATCCTACCGAGTGGAGAGCAAACCTCCCACTCAGGGGCTTAGCTGCAGTCCAAGCACTCGCCTAAGTAATTGAAATCCTACCGAGTGGAGAGCGAACCTCCCACTCGGAGGCTTAGCTGCAGTCCAAGCACTCGCCTAAGTAATTGAAATCCTACCGAGTGGAGAGCGAACCTCCCACTCGGGGGCTTAGCTGCAGTCCAAGCACTCGCCTAAGTAATTGAAATCCTACCGAGTGGAGAGCAAACCTCCCACTCGGGGGCTTAGCTGCAGTCCAAGCACTCGCCTAAGTAATTGAAATCCTACCGAGTGGAGAGCAAACCTCCCACTCGGGGGCTTAGCTGCAGTCCAAGCACTCGCCTAAGTAATTGAAATCCTACCGAGTGGAGAGCGAACCTCCCACTCGGGGGCTTAGCTGCAGTCCAAGCACTCGCCTAAGTAATTGAAATCCTACCGAGTGGAGAGCAAACCTCCCACTCAGGGGCTTAGCTGCAGTCCAAGCACTCGCCTAAGTAATTGAAATCCTACCGAGTGGAGAGCAAACCTCCCACTCGGGGGCTTAGCTGCAGTCCAAGCACTCGCCTAAGTAATTGAAATCCTACCAAGTGGAGAGCGAACCTCCCACTCGGGGGCTTAGCTGCAGTCCAAGCACTCGCCTAAGTAATTTAAATCCTACCGAGTGGAGAGCAAACCTCCCACTCGGGGGCTTAGCTGCAGTCCAAGCACTCGCCTAAGTAATTGAAATCCTACCGAGTGGAGAGCAAACCTCCCACCCGGGGGCTTAGCTGCAGTCCAAGCACTCGCCTAAGTAATTGGAATCCTACCGAGTGGAGAGCAAACCTCCCACTCGGGGGCTTAGCTGCAGCCCAGTGCTCGCCTAAGCCATTTTGACAGACACCATCGCGGCGATGAGCATCGTGCAAACCAGGCAGCCTCTGAGGGAACAACGAATAGCAGCCTCTGAGGGAACAACGAATAGTAGATCGGCGGATCAAGTCACGAAGACATTCAACGTCGAGCCATGTTCGGATAAAATCAAAAGATCCTAGATCGCAAATAAAAGTACTCGAGCTGAGAGCCCGACGGAGTTTATCAAATACATAAACCACTCGGCATCCCGAGGCAAATTTAAGGTAAAGCACAGCAGTTTTTTACTCTTCTGGCGGAGGGCTTGATGGCGCAACGAATTCGTCCAAGTCGATCCCGTCTAAGATTCGAGTGGCAGCAGCGATGAAGGTCTCCATGAAATCCTGAAAATTATGCTTCCTGGTATTGGCAACCTGGAGAGCGGCCATCTTCTCCTCTCGCGCCTCCTTGCAGTGGACACGAACCAGTGACAGAGCCACATCAGCACCGCACCTAGCAGAAGACTTTTTCCATTCTCGCACTCGACCTGGAACATCACTTAGTCGAGTGACCAAGGATTCAAGGTCGTTCTGAAGGGTCTCTTTGGGCCAGAGTGCGGAGTCGATCCGCGACACAGCAGCTTTCAGTCGAGCCAGGTAGTCCACCACACCAGCGATACGGGATTCCAACCGGAGGACATTCATGGCCACTTCATCCTTCACAGGAGAATTGATAGGGTCCAGGCGGGTCTCCACTCGACTGGTCTCTTCCTCAAAATTCCGGCAGAATTCTGAAAGAAGTTTCGACAGAGCAAAACTGTAACCAAATGGTGAGTCGACAACAACAAGATTAATCGCACAAAGGGGGTTACCTTCAAGCATGAGGTATAGCTTCTTGGCAAGACCCCCAAGATAATCCTCCAAGTCCTTGTGCTTCCCCGCCAGCTGGTCGATCTTGTCGTTCAGAGTACTCTTGTCAGTCTTCAGTCGACTCGCTTCCCTATTGGCCGCGTCAAGAGCAGACTTCAGCCTAGCGTTCTCGTTCTCAAGATGGATGACTGAAGCAAGTTTCTCTTCAGCGAGCTTTAACTTCTCCGCAGCTGCCTTTTGCGCCTCCGCAAGGTCAAGATCTTTCTTCTTCAGGGCCTTCTCTAGTTCGTCTGCAAAGCAACAACAGACACAGAGTTCAGAACGGGCAGAGGAACAGAGATAGACGTCGAGTCCTCACCAGCCATACCTTTTGCTTCATCCTTCGCCTTCTGCACGTTTTCCTGAGCAAACTGTAAATCAAGATTAAGCTGGATCTGCTTATCCTTCAGATCAGCGAGCTGAGCAACAAGCTCACAAGACTTCTGCAAAGAGTCAATCGACAAAGGGTATCAAAGACAAGTTACTCCCGAGTGACTGAAAGAAAGAGCACAACACTTCTAAGACTACAGCCGAATCAAAACATTCGACAGTAGCCTCGGGGACTACACCCAGTGGGTGCACTCAGCGTGCCCCCACCGGTTTTCCTTGATTTCCACTCGACCCAATCCGATCAGTCGAGTGAGGAAGTTTGAAAGCATAAAGACCGCAGTCGACTGCCAGCAGTCGACCGTGGCCTTGGGGACTACACCCAGTGGGTGCACTCAGCGTGCCCCCACCGGTTTTCCTTGATTCCCACTCGACCCAATCCGATCAGTCGAGTGAGGAAGTTTGAAAGCATAAAGACCGCAGTCGACTGCCAGCAGTCGACCGTGGCCTTGGGGACTACACCCAGTGGGTGCACTCAGCGTGCCCCCACCAATGAAAAAATTCAGATCAACAGCACCCAGTGGGTGTACAACGCAAGTGAAGACCAACTAACCTGGACGTTCTGCTGCAACGCCGAGCTGATGTCATAGGCCGCTTGACTGGCATCCCGAGCCGCTTTGGTCTGCTCCATCACGAGCCCCGCCTGACGTATAGCCTCCTTAGCAGCACTCACTTGATCCTCCGGGGTCTGGTAGGCGGCGAAGAACGAGGGCGGGTCGACCAGTGGGGGAGCAGTCGACGACGAAGGCCGGGCAGTCGTCAGTGGTTCAGCAAAAGTCACAGTAGTCCGGGCGGTGTTGTCACCCCCTTGGACCACCGCCTCAGCAGTCGACGCGGTCTGAGGAGCCTTGTCGACCGGGGCCCTCCGGCCTCTCCTCCTAAAAGGCCTGAGCGGCACTTCCGCCTCCTCCTCATCATCCGGAAGGTCAATAATGTTGGTCGGAGCTACAAAAGTTCAGAAATGAATATCCAATCGACTCAGCAGTTAAACAGTCGGATCGTGTCAAAGATTATACCTAAGTTGGAAGTGACGGCGTCCTCCATCATCTCATCGGCATTCTGGATGGAAGTCTCGGAAGTAGCGGCGCTGCACGATTCCAAGCAAATAATTTGAAAGTGAATCGACTAAGAATCCGTTCTAGTCGACTCAAGAAAGATAAAAACAGTCACTTACCCAGAGATGACAGGGATGGCGACCCTGATCTTGGGCAAGGCCTTGGGTGGCTTGGTCGGGATGGCTCTGGGCTGCTTGGGTGCCTTCTCAGTTGGGGCCGGCGACGCGGTCCGAGGGCGCTTGGATGACTGGCCCACCGGAGCACTCGACTGACTGCGCTCCACGGCGGGATCCTGAGCGTTCTTGGAGCGTCTCTCGCGTCGAGGAAGGTCGAACTCCACCTCTTCATCTTCATCACCCGAGTCGTCGCTGGCCTCCTCCTCTACGTCACCATCAGATTCCCACTCCTCGACTTCACCTCCATCCTCACTTCCTTCGCCTCCACTCCCTCCTCCTTCAGATACTTGCTCCTGGTTCCCATTCGGCATCGAATACATGTCGTTGATCTCCTGCAAGACAACGGGCAGAGCAAGGATCAGTCGACTTATCGCAAGCCAGTTACTAGACGGAGTGAAAATTTCAGTCGGAAGAAGTAAAACGTACCTTGTCTGTCTCCATCATCCCATCAAGCGGAGCAATCCTCCTAGAACCCCTGGGGTTGTCCTTATTCCCGGTCATGCTGGTCAGCCAGCTCTCCAGTACAGAAGCCTCGACCGCCTCCGGGTGGATCCGAGTGGAGTCGTCGAATCCGGAATACAACCACATCGAGTGATCCCGAGCCTGGAGAGGTTGGATTCGTCGCTGGAGGAAGACTTCGAGCAAGTCCATGCCGGTCACGCCTTCCCGAACCAACTCAACCACTCGACTGACTAGTACCTTCACCTGAGCCTTCTCCTCTGGAACCACTTTCAAAGAAGCGGGTTTCTGCACTCGGTCCAAGGTAAAAGGAGGAAGGCCGGTCGAGTGGCCAGGGGTCGGCTGGTCCTTGCAGTAGAACCAAGTCGACTGCCACCCGCGCACGGAATCGGGAAGCGTCATGGGAGGAAAACAACTCTTACCCCTCGTCTGGATCCCGAGGCCCCCGCACATCTGGATCACCTGCGTCCTTTCCCCGTCCGGGTTGAGCCTTTTAACCGACTGGGATCGGCAAGTGAAGATATGCTTGAAGAGGCCCCAGTGAGGTCGACAGCCTAAGAAACACTCACACAGAGACACGAACGCAGCAAGATAGACTATGGAGTTGGGCGTGAAATGGTGGAGCTGCGCTCCTAAGAAGTTCAGAAAGGCCCTAAAAAAAGGACTCGGGGGCAGGGAAAACCCCCGGTCGACATGGGTGGCTATCAGGACGCACTCACCCTCGCGAGGTTTCGGCTCCGTCTCCTCCCCAGGGAGGCGAGCAGCCTTGTAGGGAATGAGTCCCCCCTCCACCATGTCGTCGATATCCGCTTGAGTAAGGATGGAGGGCATCCAATCCCCCTGTAACCAGCCGGACGGCAGAGTGGCCCGCGAGGACGACCCGCCTCGGCCAAATTTCTTCCCCTTACCCTTTGCCGCGGCCTTCTTCGCGCGTTCCGCCGCCGCCGTCTTGTCCTTCCCCATTGTCTCGAACGAGGTCTTGGCCGAGCGGCGGTGTCGAGATTGCAGCGAAGAGCGAGGCGGAGGCTTACGGAGGAAGGGAGAAGAAAAACAAGGGCGCTCAGTGAAAAAAAAATCGGAATCACTACCTTATATAAGGCCACACCCGAGTGGCTGATCAGTGGGCCTGCGCCCCCCAGTCAAAACCCGCAGTAGGCGCGCGCGCAGTACGTGGCGAAAAAGGTGGCGCGGAGATCGAGGCGCCCTTGCCTTATCCAGCCGATTCGCGCGATTTTCTCCGTCCGGTGCGCTTCCCAATTTTCAAATCCCGCAAGATCCGCGATCGACAGGACGGTTTGTCAGACGAAAAGATCCGTTTCCTTAAGTCTCCCAAGAGACTCGTCACGTAAACACACTCGACGGTAATATGAAACCACTCGACGGACATCTAAATGGATCAAGGCAACTGAAGAATGGGTTCCCACCGTAACTTCCATTTATCCAAAGACAGATGCAACCGAAGCATGGAGGTTGAGTCGGGAGCATAGGCTCGGCCCCATTCTCACTTAACCCCTGACCCATTCGGGGGCTAATGACGAGGATACGTCCCTAGGGTAGGGTAACTTATCATACCTGAGGTACCCAATCAAGGACATGACTCCTACAATGAAAGACATTCTAAGAGTATCAACATTTCAGTCGACCTGGTCAGCCCAGTCGACGGACACGAGCGTACTCGACCAGAAGCACAAGCAGTCGACCATGAAGACAGCCACTCGACTATAAGAAGACCTAAAGGCACTGCCTACAAACGGTCATCTCATAAGTAGCTTTTATGGCCTTCATGGTCCTTTATTACAGGCGTTACCAGTAACCCCCTCTCTTTATGTACATTAAACTCCTTGTAACGTGGGTTGGCTGGGGTCCTGGCGAACTCTATATAAGCCACCCCCCTCCACTAGGACAGGGGTTCGCAACTTTGTAACACACACACACATAATCCAGTCGACTGCCTCCGGGCTCCGAGACGTAGGGCTGTTACTTCCTCAGAGAAGGGCCCAAACTCGTAAAACTCCTTGCGCATACAACTACTCCATAGCTAGGATCTTGCCTCTCCATACTTACCCCCCATTCTTACTGTCAGACTTAGAACCACGACACCAGCAGGCTGTTGATGCTCTGCTTTAACGCGACGACAGACGTCGCAATTTGCAATGTATTGAGCGATTTCTCTCTTCATCCTAGTCCACCAAAACCTCTGGCGTAGGTCTTGATACATTTTAGTACTACCGGGATGAATGGTGAGAGGGGATTCATGAGCTTCCTTAAGGATCAATCGCCTCAGGTGACCATTTCTGTAACTTTGTGGCATTATTAAAAATGCTTAGGCATTTTTTTAAATCTTGGAAATAATTGAGGGCTCTGTTGGGATTATTCCTAACAGCCCTGACTTATTTCCAGAATTATTTGAACACTTAAAATATTTATTAGCATTTAAATGTCCAAAATCAGCATACATATGATTTAATTCAGTGACCTTTTGTTGACCTAGAAAATTGTGCACCTATTTTGTCAGAGGTTCTGACCCAAGACAAAGAGGGTGAACATTTTAGAAGGGCATTTCAGGTTCATTGAAAAAGCTTTTAGTAAACCCTAGTTGATTTCAGGGGGGTGCTGGGGGTTCTGCCTTCCCCATTTCAAATTTCTGATGAAAGGTAAACATGATGCAGGACTCTAATGCATGACTAGCTAGGGTGTGACACTAATGGACATGATGCACCCCTTCGTGATGGTGTCTAGATTGGATCTGTGGTTTCTGGAACTTACGGTGGCTGGAATTGATTTTCGTCGACTCCCCTAGGGTTTCTGGAATATTGGGGTATTTATAGAGTAAACAGGTGGCTTAGGGGGCACCCGAGGTGGGCACAACCCACCTGGGTGCGCCTGGGCCTCCAGGCGCACCCTTATGGGTAGTGCTCCCCTCGGAGCACCCTCCCCCCCCCTAGGTGCTTCTCTGGCCCACTGGATGTCTTATGGTCCAAAAAAATCCACAAAAGTTTCGCTGCGTTTGGACTCCGTTTGGTATTGATTTCCTGCGATGTAAAAAACATGCAGAAAACAGCAACTGGCACTTGGCACTATGTCAATAGGTTAGTACCAAAAAGTGATATAAAATGACTATAAGATGATTGTAAAACATCCAAGAATGATAATATAACAGCATGGAACAATAAAAAATTATAGATACGTTGGAGACGTATCATTGAGTCCTCGTGGCTTGATACGTCTCCAACGTATCTATAATTTTTGATTGCTCCATGCTATATTATCTTCTGTTTTGGACATTATTGGGCATTATTATTCACTTTTATATTATTTTTGGGACTAACCTATTAACCGGAGGCCCAGCCCAGAATTGTTGTTTTTGCCTATTTCAGAGTTTCGAAGAAAAAGAATATCAAATGGAGTCCAAACGGAATGAAACCTTCGGGAACGTGATTTTTGGAAAGAACATGATCTAGGAGACTTGGACCCTACGTCAAGCAACCAACAGGGAAGCCACGAGGTAGGGGGCGCGCCTACCCCCCCCCCCCCCAGGCACACCCTCCACCCTCGTGGGCCCCTAGTTGCTCCACCGGCATACTCCTTCCTCCTATATATACCTACGTACCCCCAAACGATCAGATACGGAGCCAAAAACCTAATTCCACCGCCGCAACCTTCTTTACCCACGAGATCCCATCTTGGGGCCTGTTCCGGAGCTCCGCCGGAAGGGGCATCGATCACGGAGGGCTTCTACATCAACACCATAACCTCTTCGATGATGTGTGAGTAGTTTACCTCAGACCTTCAGGTCCATAGTTATTAGCTAGATGGCTTCTTCTCTCTTTTTGGATCTCAATACAATGTTCTCCCCCTATCTCGTGGATATCTATTCGATGTAATCTTCTTTTGCGGTGTGTTTGTTGAGACCGATAAATTGTGGGTTTATGATCAAGTTTATCTATGAACAATATTTGAATCTTCTGAATTCTTTTATGTATGATTGGTTATCTTTGCAAGTCTCTTCGAATTATCAGTTTGGTTTGGCCTACTAGATTGATCTTTCTTGCAATGGGAGAAGTGCTTAGCTTTGGGTTCAATCTTGCGGTGTCCTTTCCCAGTGATAGTAGGGGCAGCAAGGCACGTATTGTATTGTTGCCATCGAGGATAACAAGATGGGGTTTTTATCATATTGCATGAATTTATCCATCTACGTCATGTCATCTTGCTTAAAGTGTTACTCTGTTCTTATGAACTCAATACTCTAGATGCATGCTGGATAGCGGTCGATGTGTGGAGTAATAGTAGTAGATGCAGGCAGGAGTCGGTCTACTTGTCTCGGATGTGATGCCTATATACATGATCATACCTAGATATTCTCATAACTATGCTCAATTCTGTCAATTGCTCAACAGTAATTTGTTCACCCACCGTAAAATACTTATGCTCTTGAGAGAAGCCACTAGTGAAACCTATGGCCCCCGGGTCTATTTTCCATCATATTAATCTTCCAACACTTATCTATTTTCATTGCCTTTTATTTTACTTTGCATCTTTATCATAAAAATACAAAAAAATATTATCTTATCATATCTATCAGATCTCACTCTCGTAAGTGACCGTGTAGGGATTGACAACCCCTTATCGCGTTGGTTGCGAGGATTTATTTGTTTTGTGTAGGTGCGAGGGACTCGCGCGTAGCCTCCTACTGGATTGATACCTTGGTTCTCAAAAATTGAGGGAAATACTTACTCTACTTTGCTGCATCACCCTTTCCTCTTCAAGGGAAAACCAACGCAGTGCTCAAGAGGTAGCATGGCTCACAGATTACTACAACAACAGTTGCAGGTACAGGTAATGCGATGATCATGACGTGAGAGCGATGTTTACTTGTTTTGGTGTTCTTCTTCTGCTTCTTCGATCAGGGGATAGGTTCCGGGTCGGCAGCCTGGGCTAGCAGGGTGGATGTCGTTTGTCTTTGTTGTTTGATTTCATCCATAGTCGGAGCCGCTCTTCTGTATGATGTCTGCTATGTATTGATGTATTCTTGTGGCATTTGTATGCCCTTTCTATGTATCCCCATCTATTATGTAATGGTACGATGCAATGAGATCCACCTTGCAAAAGTGTCTTCAATATGCGGCTCTATCCTTGGTGGGACCTTCAAGTTCCTCTCGGATAGGATCGCATATTGGGCGTGACATTGTCAAACCAAGACTGTATCTCCATCATCCTGGCTAGCTTCACAGGCTCGCCATCTGTGATCCTCACGTATCGGTTGTACTCCTCCATTGATATACTTCTCCACAGCACCTTCACTCGCCAATGGTGGTTTTGGAATGGAAGAGGAGCGGCGCTGGTTCTGGATTGGAATAGGAGAGGAGCGGCGGTGGTTTTGAAATGGAAGAGGAGAGGAGCGGCGGTGGTCTTGGAAGTTTTTGTTTTGAGGTCATGGTCTTAGAAGTCGAAAATTAAGAGGAGCGGAAGGCGTTGGTTTTGGATTGGACGAGAGTAGCGGCGCGCTGTGAGTGGATCCATCCTACTACCTCCGTGCTGGTTTGCTAGCCCCATCGTATTTTGGGTCAAAGTTTGACCATGTATTGTATTTGACAAGAAAAATGTGAATGCATGTCATCAAAAATCATATCGTTGGATTCATATCTGAATGCACTTTCCAATTATATTATTTTTGCAACGTATAACATATATTTTATTCATTAAAATCATGGCCAAAATATGAGCCAGAATACAAGGGAGACTAGATAATGTGGGGTCGCTTCTTAATTGAAGGGTAAATTGATTTTGATTTACATCCAGTCACAGTGTGTTGCCCCTCTCGTCCAATCATAAACCGCCACCGCGCGCTCCTCTCCCTCTTATCCATTGCAAAACCACCACCTCTCCTATCCATCTTCTCCATTCCAAAACCACCTTCTCGCCTCTCCCTCTTTTCCATTTGCAAAACCAGCCCCTCTCATCTCCATCTTCTCTATTGGAAAACAATTGTCTCGCCTCTACCTCTTATCCATTTCAAGACCACCGTCTCTCCTCTCATCTTCCAAAGCCAGCACCGCACCTCTCAGAAGCACATCTATGGAGAGGATGCAGAAGCGAATCGTGCAGATCGCCAACTGCGACCAGGCCAAGTTAACCAGGTTGAAGGAGATCCTTACTTGGTTTGACAACGAGTGGGAGGTTTCGAGGACGGTGAGGGCCATGTGGCAATGTATGAGAAAGAACAAGACAGCGGCAATGTACTCCTCGGCGGCAGTCACGCCGCAGTCCTTCGAGATCATCGAGTATCTCCTCTGGGCGATGGAGCAGACATATTCGCCAGAGGTGAAAGTCAGGTGGAGGTGGTGGGCGTACTGATCGGAGGTCGAGCATCCAGAGCATGACAAATCGATCAAGTACGGTGTGTCGTTCATGAGGGTGTAGTGCCAGTCGGAGCCACCAGAGTATTCGTTCTCCCACCGCAAGAGGAGGAGGTCGGATGGCGCGACATCGCTTCCGCGCCGCTCTCCACGGTTTCCTCGCCACTCGCCTCGTCTCATCGGCGGCGGTAGGGTTTAAGGTAAGCTTTGAACTAGACCTAATCTTCCATCTGCTCATGCTTACAATCAGTGTGACGACTAATAAAAATCATACGGGTAAGTACTGGGTAGTACTCCGAGTACTACGCCAATCACCCTAAAAGAGCTCTGGAACTAAAACAAAGTTGTGAGAACGTGTACAAATACAAAAAAATCGATTGGTCCTTCTTTCAGAAAAAGTTACTCCCTAGAAAAGTGCCAATATAAGCTATTTGATTAGAGTATTTGTTGCAACACTGAAACAAGTAAAGTGCACGTCAGACATCGGCAGATTAAAATGTTGTGCAGGGGTCGGCAAGAACTTGACGAACCATCCGAGCATCTGTGCTTTTCCAAGCCACGTTTATCTTAGATATGGGCACCTCGCACTCTGCATATATGCTGGTTCCATCCAAACATTTGTGCAGTTCCACTAAAATGTAGCTGAATAACCCTGTTTGCACAGATAATAAAAAGCATGATTACATTATAGTGGCACTAGTTGATGAATCATACACTAATAAATACTCCCTCCGTCCCAAAATAAGTGTCTCGGCTTTGTACTAACTTCAGTACAAAGTTGTGCTAAACTTGAGACACTTATTTTGGAATGGAGGGAGTAGAAGAAACTTGATTTTCTTAATAGTAAAAGATTGTGATACAATATCTTCATTAAAAACACAACAATATCACAGTATGCCATGCTGCGAGGGGGAGATGGGCCCTGCGACGCCTCATACGGTAGGCCTGATACCAGAAATCGACCCACTTCTTCCCGATACACCTTCTGCGAGTGATGAACATTAGTGTACGTCGGTAGTACAAGGAGGGGCCTTGAGCCGTGCCAATCTCTATTTTTGTGCACTTCAACTAAAATTAAGCATCCCTGTTTGCAAGAACACTTAAACATGTCATTACATTAACAATGGGACTAGTTGATGAAACATATACTAACAAAGAGAAGCACTTTCATTATCTACATTGGAAATGAAATGATAGAAAGGACAATAGCTCTATTTTAACTGTATTATTACTACATTTTATCAGTGGCACTAGGGTCGAGTAGGTGGCAAGTGGGGCGGTGCATCGCAAGGATGGAGGTCAGTGGTGCTTAGACTGGGATGCTGAAGCTGTCTCTTTCAGTCCCTATCTCCCCCCTGATGTTTTTGTGGTAGCTTTTGGGTTGTAATCAAAACTTGGTTGAGTTGGGGCTGCGTCCCCCTACCTGCCTAGCTTATGTGGTGAACTTGTCTCCTACTACTAGTAAGTCCATTCTAGTAGTAGTTGCATAACTACCCGTTTAGACTGAAATGATGTCGGACAATGGTTCTCTATGGTTCAGTTTCTTTAGTGAAATCGGAGGGAAACCCCCTCTTTTGATCAAAAAATGTCAGTGGCACTGGTGTTACCAAAACATTACCTCAAATTAATAGTTTCGTTAGATAAACGTGCAAAATAATAACATTATTGCTTTATCATGGCAGTGCCAAAACAGTAGCACAAGAGCAGAGTCAACATGCAGGGTCGTTCTAGCAAACGGTAGTGCCAAAAAGGAACATACCTCATCATGGGAACCATATTTGCAGTCAGCGCCATCGTAGAAGGTATGACACCAGTCACCAACATGGATGATTTAATTCATTTGTGCAGTTCACCTAAAATGAAGCAATGGTTGCATCATGCAGTTAGCAAGTACTTGGTCCCATGAGCTGGCAGCTTCATCTTCATTAGTTGCAATAAAGTTGAGCAACATCAAGGTTGGTCGTGAAGCTCATGGAATGTGCAACTATAATTTGTATATCCTTTTGTGAAGATCAACTAAGATCGAGCATCCATGTTCATGACACAAATATGTGGAAAGTACCATTGTGGTGATGATGACAGCTAATTAATTGTTGGAGGAGATTACTTGCAGAGTTCAACAAGGTGAAATGTATATCTCTGTTTACACAAAAAGGTGGAAAGGAGGGTGACTAACAAGTGATGAAACATACATCGAATAAAAAGAAGTAGGTTCCTTATCAGAATGGCAATCATACAAGGACAGTAGCAATTTATAAAGCAGCAGCATTGCCAGATATTAGTGTGGGTATTAAAGATTAACTATGATAACCGTTAAATATGACATTACTATAATATTGTCCTTGCTTCATTTAACCAGCAACATTAGATTAACAGCTGCTAAAGAGTTTTTAAAAGGGCACGAGAGAGTAGGCAGACCAACACAATTGCATTTCTAACGAAAAGAAGAAACTTACTTATCTTAATGGGAAATCTAGCATGACATGAAAAGCAGTGCCATTGATTCATATTACTGGAGGCATTACATTGAAAAACAACATTGGTTTAACGTGTCCTTACTTTAACAGTGGGATTGCTACCATTTACCAATGGCATTAGATTAGACGGGCTCAAGGCACAAACATCCAAATAGGATATCTGGGTTGGTCCCATTTTTGTTCAGTCTAGCCACCTTTTACTGTGTGAGTGCAGCAAATCTTGTGCTGGACATACTCTGTTGACTTGTCCCCCAGTCCCCACTTCCTTCCCTTTTTCAACCAATAGATCGGTTCTATATTGAGTTTGTACTGCGTTTCCGTTTATTTCCCTCTTAGACCAAGAGACCAGTTGGATAGCCAGTCTATGCTACTTTTCGCCCTCATTCTTTCCTCTTACAACCAAGACCTAGATTCAGGATACAACTCCCCCACCCCCCCCCACCCCCACCCTCTCTTCCCTGTTTGAACCAAGTACTAGATTTGACTGCATGAAGTAGTCTTACCTCTTAATAGTAAAAATTTAGGTGGTTTTCGAACAGCCGATCGATCCTATCTACAAGGGGGGCTAAGGAGTAGAAAAAGATACACATGCAGCAATGTGAGTAGGTGTGGCAGTAGAGCAAAGTTGGTTTCGAAGGAAGTTATACCTGAGGGTCGTCGGGACGTATCT
Source organism: Aegilops umbellulata (assembly GCA_032464435.1). NCBI lineage: Eukaryota > Viridiplantae > Streptophyta > Magnoliopsida > Poales > Poaceae > Aegilops > Aegilops umbellulata. The sequence continues at coordinate 142,100,037 of CP136059.1, forward strand.
AGGTAGGCGGCGGGAGGCCGGATCTGCCACACTACGGCAGCGAGGAAGAAGGGGTCGGAGGCCCTCCCTAGCCGGCGTTGTGTGGGAGAGAACGACAAGGCACACAGATCGGGACACGCCGGTAGCGGGTCAGAGCCGTCGCCGATGATGACCACATGAACGTTGCACCTTCTCACCTTCCCCGACGAAGGGGATCCGGCCGGATCTGTGACCAGCGGTGAGCAGAGAGAGTGTGGCCACCACTGTCATGTTTAGATCTAGAGAGGACGAGTGTGTGAACATAGCAACACTAGCAAGCAAGCGCGAAGGCTCCTGCCTATATAGTGGAGTAGTTTTGTTTTTTTCTCTCCACAAAAAAATCGTTTCAAGTGGCATACGTGTCAGGCCGCACTTTGTATTGTTCACTTCTGGTCACCGGCCCTCGATTAATCGAACAACCACACAGGTCAAATTATCCGGGTGAAAATATAGAATGAACAAGCCCGAACTCATTTGAAATTGAGATGTTGTCGGCGTGGAACGACTATCTATGGGGTGATTCAACCCCTTTTGTGGTTCGACTATGGTATGCACCGCAAAGAGCAGGACTAACAGAGAGCACACAATCTTTACCCAGGTTTGGGCCATCTTTGACGTGTAACACCCTACTCCTGCTTTGGTGTATTGAGAATGCGGGAGCACAAGTACAAGGAGCGCTTTCCCCCAGCAAGGCACCAGGAGAAGGCAGCTACACGAGCAAGTGTGTGTGGGGTTTGAATGGTTCGAACACTTGTAAAGGTCGCCATAGCCCTCCTTTTATAGCCCAAGGGGTTACCACAGTGGCAAAAGGTAAATACATAATGATTAGATAGCAAACAGTGCTATCATACCTAACTCTGCTAGTTAGGACAAGAAGCATTTAATGCATCATTAGGTTTCGCATGGAGGAGAAGCCCCGCCAATGTTGTTGCACCGCTTACCTAGCTAACTCCTATTAACGTGACATGCCATTTGGACTGGTGTCGATAAAGGTAATCTTTCTTCCGACGTACTGACACGTGTCGGTAAACTCCACCTAACTGCCTGCGGGCTCGACACCTCACCGATCAGCGACCAGCTGGGGAGTGAGGTGGAGTGCTAGTAGTTGGCTGGCCGGTGGGCTTGCCGGGCCTTCGCCTTGCCGGCAAAGGCTGCTTTTAGTGCTATGTCTTGTTCTTCCTCTTAGCCAAACAGGTCAACTTGGCCCGAGTCTTGGTCTTCTTGATATGCTCCTTGATCTCAAAGAGCGACTTCTTTAGCTTGGGAATCTTCATCGGAACTTCAGTTTGGCAAGGGAGTTGCTACTTGTCTGTGCATAGGTCAGGGTGTAGAACACCCATGTTTAATACACCGACAGGAGCCCCCAGGCCTAGGCCACACGTGTTGTCGAGCATCGTCGGGCTAAGCCCAAATAATGCACAGACATGCACTGTGGATCGACGTCGGATTTTGTCAAAACGATATTTGTATCTTGAGATCTTCTTTGCTTCTTCATTAACTTGGACTTGTGTCTACCCTTGGCCTCCCCCCGGCAAGCCCAGGCATCGAATGGGTATCTAGCTTGTGTGTAGAAACCAGGGGCAAGCACGCACATGGGTCGCCGCTGGGCACGACCCAGACAAGCCACAATCACGGGTAGCCAAAGATAACTGCCATGCCTGCCATCACTTCCTCCTTTACTGCGTCCTTCCCACGACGCGCGTCACACGTGGGATTGGGGAAGAGAGGCGGTCGTGGAAGTAGTGCGCTGGTCAGGGTAGGCAGGGCGTCGGATTGGCGAGGCTGGGCGTTTGCTGGAGTAATGCACCGGCCACGGATGCAGGGCGCGAGACTGGCGGAACGGGGCAGTTTCCCTAAAATGGTGGAGAGCCAGCCCCCGTGCCTCCCCCTATAAAAAGGGAGCCATAGAAGGTGATGCTCATCCACCTAGGTCCTCATACACCCGACCCTTTGCTTCACTCACAGCTCGCCTTGCGGCCTTATCTGCCATCTTGTACTTTTCTACGTTGTCTGCACTCCCATCTAGGTATAGGCGTCTGAAACAATATTTCTTTTTCTTAATAGCCTTATGGACATCATCATTCCACCATCAGGTATCTTCTGCGCTTCTACTTCCATAGAACACTCCAAACTCCTCTAAGGCCACCTTACGAATGCAAGTCGTCATCTTCATTCACATAATTCATATATTATCTGCATCCCCTCCTTCCTCCCAAGGGCCCTCCTTAACGACCCTCTCCTTGAATGACTGAGCTACCCCCTCCCCCCCCCCCCCCTCGAGCTTCCACCACTTCGTTCTAGCGACTTTGGCACGCTTATCCCGGAAGTCAGCAACCACAAGCTTATGTCGAGGGACAACACACTCTCCTTCGTTCTAGCGACTTTAGCAAGCTTATCCCGAAAGTCAGCAACCACAAGCTTGTGTTGAGGAACAACACTCTCTCCAGGCCTGTCTTCTCTTCTCAAGAGAATGAATCAATCTTGCTAGAATGTTGAGCACCACTAAAAGTCACTAGATGATATTGGGTATTTTTGCTTTTCATTTGTGACGGGCCAATGGAATATTTATGCCCAAAACCTTAATTCAAGTAATCATTTATTTGGTACCGCTCAAGGAGCAGAGGAACTGCCATTCTAACTCTTCTTGAATCATTTTATTTTCTATTCCTTTTTATATATATTTTTAAACAAGATGAACTAGACCAAGTGAAATACTCATTATTTACTCACTGTACAGGATTGTCTAGCTACATGGCTTGGTCAGCTCGGAAGGGCGATCCCTGTATGGTGCGATGACTTTCTAAAATGTTCTCTAGATCGCTACATCTTTCGTCTGATTCATCCCCTTCTTCTAGGCAGTCGGTCACCGTCAGAACAACCCGAATACAAGTTACGCTGGAAATCACCAGCAGAAATTAGAGCGGGCTCAGTCTTCATCGTCGTCATAGTCTGAAAATTCCACACCATTAACTTCATCTTCATCGCAGTCGCCATTATCTTCAGCGGAATCATCGTCATTGCTATAACTAGACTCACTGTCCGGGATGGCGGTTTCATTTTCATCAACGGTTGCCCTGACAATTGGGTTGTCAAAGCTCCTGAGATAAGCCTCATCATCCTCGTCCTACATAGAAAAGGGTGGGCGGTTACAGGTTTCAAAGAAACCATTGGCACATGGTTCGATGGATGAAATAAACTCACCTCTACACCTCTACATCTTCATCCTCGCTCGAATACGCAGAATCTAGTTTAGCATACAGCTCCTCATCTCCTTGGCCCTTCGCATCTTCTACTTGGACCTGAAAATCGAGAACATTTGTCATCATGACATGCATCTGGAAAATGATGATTTTGTCACAACTGAATCAGTTGGATACTCTACGTACTAGTTCGGATCTGAGCTGATTCACCCTTCTGTTTAACTTTCCAATGTGACGACTCAAGGCCTGCCACAAAGAGAATAGAATGATATTAGCCCTCCGTTCGAGATTACTTGAAGTTCTAGTATGTGCCAAGTCATACTTCTTTAAGTTTGACCAAGCATATAGAAAATATGCTAATATCTACAACATCAAATATACACATATATGCATACATATAGACTATTGTTTTACATGTATAAATATACTAAAATATATGGACTCACATGCAATTTTTTCATATAACTTGTTTTAGAAAATCTTAGATATAGTATATGAACATACTTAAAATGATGAAGTAGTATATATATACTACCACATGATAGTATATGAGACGCAGGTGGTAGGATGAAAATATAAAGTAGATGTTCATATATTTTTCTGTAGACTTGGGGCGTGTTCGGGAGCTCTCCAGCTCCTGGCTCCTCCGATTCCACGTCCAGAGTTGAACCCAACGGTCAAACTCCTGGAGTTTCCTCAGAGAAGCTGGCTATTTTCTCAGTACAAAATGTGAGGAGTCGAGGAGCTGGGAAATCAGCGCTCCACCAAAACAGGGAAGCTGGAGTTGTCAAATATTACAGTGTAATGCCACCGCTAAGTGAATTGCAAGATACCGGTTCGCTCTGTTTCCTCCCCTCGTCTCCTCGTGACCTCATCCCTTCATGGGCAGTGGCATAAATGGGCTGCAGCACTAATGGGCCAGTCACGTAAAGGAGTCCAAGCTCATTGCTGACCGCCACAATTGCCAGCTTGGGACCTTCCCCACTTCTTACCTGGGGGTTCCCATTAGTGATTCACGCCTCTCCGTCGCGAAGTTGCGACCCACGGTGACTAAGCTTCAGCACCGGATCGAGCCCTGGCAGGGCAGATGGCTATCCAAGGCAGCCAGGACCGTTCTCATCAATTCCTTGTTGTCCAGCCTCCTCCTGTTTCTGATGAGCTTTTATAGTCTCCACGAGACCCTGCACCACGAGATTGCCAAGTACCAGTCCAGATTTTACGGGGCTGGCAAGGGCGATAAGCAGAAATACCATATGGTCAGCTGGCCCGATATCTGCAAGCCTCGCGACCAGGGGGTCTGGGGATCATGTCGTCCAAACGCATGAACATCGCGCTGCTGAGATGGCTGTGGAGGATCGCCAATGGCGACGGTGGACTTTGGCTTGACATCATTAGGAACAAATACCTTCGGGGTCAGCCGCTGGCCTTTTGTGAGCGCTCCGGAGGATCCCAGTTCTGGCAGTCCGTCATCCAGTTGCTCCCGGTCCTGCGCATTGGCTCTTCCATCTCGATTGGGTCCGACTCCGCCACGCTATTCTGGTACGATAGATGGGCGGGTGACGCACCCTTTGCAGCCCGCTTCCCAGACCTCTTCTCCATCGCAATGGAGCCTAGAGTTTCCGTCGAGGTCGCCCTTGCGGATCTAGGGCGCCTCGTGTTCCGTCGCCCCTTCTGCCCCCCAGATGTTGCTGCCTGGAGGACATGCTCGAGTGCATCGCCCTCCACCCCCCCCCCCCCCCCCCGGAAGTTGATAGTACTTCGAACAGCATATCTTGGCACGTGGCGCCCTCAGGCCGCTTCTCCACTAAGTCCTTATACCAGGCCAACGCCCCGTCGACGGCCCCAGATGCTATCACGGCTGTCTGGGCCATCAAACTGGCACTCAAGATCAGGATATTCTTGTGGCAGTGGATTAGAGGCAGGGTACCTTCTGGGGTGGAGGTGCTCAAACGTAATGGTCCTGGGGATGGAATGTGCCCCTTATGCGACACTGGACTCGAACCACATCTTCTTTCCGTGTGTCACGGCCCAATTCCTTTGGAGTTGCTTCCGCGAAGCCGTTGGCGGTCATTGGTGCCATACCAACGTCCCCGACCTCTTCGCGGAGATCCAGTCCGTCCCCCAGTCGGCCAGCCACATTAGGTGGATGACCATTGGGGTGCTAGTGTGGACTCTCTGGACGGTCCACAATAAGCTTGTGATTCAGCGTGTTCCCCTTCCACGCTCTACTGACGCTGTCTTTAAAATGTGTGGTTTCCTGCAGCTCTGGCGGCCGCTTAGCCGCCCCTCCGATCGAAACGCCATCAACACCATCATCGCCGACCTCCGCTTGATGGCGCTTCGTCTGGCCCCACCGCTTCCGCCGCCTCCCCCCGAGCATGATTAGCCTGCTATGGTAGCCCCACCCGGTGCTGGGTCTGGCGTGTGTGTTTTTAGGGCTTGTTGAGCTGTGCCCTCAGCAGAACCCTTTATTGTTGTCTTGTGCTACTTCCGTGTGTGTGTGGGTTGAACTTATGTTGGATATTGTGCTCTGGCGGTTTGCTTTATCTATAAAGCAGGGCGAAAGCCTTTTTCAGTAATTGGCTGTCAGACAGCTTTAGCGACCAGAAGTAGAAGCTGTCGAGGCGAACGTATGTCTAACTCCAGGATTTCTAACGAGAAGCTGCCTGCTGGTTTTGGGTTGTGGAGTTGTGGAGTTTGAGGTTGTGGAGGGTTACCAAACACGCCCTTGGTCAAACTTGAAGAAGTTGGAACTTAGGAGTTAGGACAAAGCTAGAACTTCCAGGAGGGAATATGTGATTTAGGAAAATGAATGAAAGTTTGCTTTACAGAGTTGCTCTAATAGAATCTCTGACAAAATGGATGTCTTCCTTTTGAGTACCTACTCCCTCTGTAAAGAAATATAAGAGCGTTTAGATCATTAGATCTAAATGCTCTTATATTTCTTTAAAGAGGGAGTACTTCTGTAATGCAGGTTGAGTTTTTAGTAAATGTCCGCAACCATCCAAGAAACAAAACAGTACCTCCATTCTCTGTAGCTCAATGGATCGAGCTAAAGCCTTTCTCTTTGACAAAAGATTCCTTGGTCTCAGCATGGAAGGACGTTTATAGTCCTTCCCACGAAACACAACAATGGCATAGCCTTTGGAGACCTTGTCCACAGAAACTAAAATGCCCCCACTCTCAACTTCAAGTGATAGTGCTGTCCTCTTGACATCTGCAAAAGACTTTGCTTTCACTAGTATTTTCACCAGTTCCCTGTATTTCCAGTGCAAGTGCATATTTTCGATTGTGCCATCAAAAACTCCTCTTCTACCTGAAAGTGGTGAAGGCAATATATAAAACAAAAGAATGTATATGAAGTTGAAACATAATTATAACGACAATCTGAGGAGACTAGATCTCGTGGGAATAAAATAAATGAGCAACTAGAGCAAAAGACATTGCCCCTTCCAAAAAAAAATCATCGGTAAATGAATGATACTGGAATAGAAAAAAAACTCCAGTACTACAGGATCAAAGGAAATAAGTGGCAGTAAACTGGTAAGTACTCCCTCCGTTCACAAATATAAGATGTTTTGGATATTTCAATATGGAGTACATACGGACTAAAATGAGTGAACATACACACTAAAATGTGTCTATGTACATCTGATTCAGAAAAAAGTTAGAACATCTTATATTTGTAGAAGGGAGTAGATTTTACCAAGGAGCAGAAATGCCTTCATCCTTAGACCAAGTTTCCGAAACATGAACCTCTCTTCATCGGTTATTGTTTCAGGTGGTTTGGTATCTTCAGTTGGCTTCAAGGCAGTCTCAACTTTTCCAAGCACTCGTTCAGCTTTTGCTATCCTTTTCTCTGCCTGCATATAAATAAAGTGAATTATTTAAGTTCAAATATCATAAATTGCATCTTCAGTGCAATTCATGTTACGCAACTACGCAAGCATTTGAACCACATTAGCGTGGTTGGGTACATGTAGGCTTGCAACTAAAAGGTTGTTCTCTGCACTCTGCAAAAAGAAAAATTAAGTACACTGCAATTTTTCAGGTTATGTTCTTATTGAGTATTATTGAATTGTTGTGCTAAGATGGTTTGAATTATACTCATGTGCCCAGCTAAATTAAACAAGAGATTATGATAAGGCAAATAAGAATGTTTTTTTTCTATGGAAAATGGTTTGTTCACAAGAGAATCTAACAAACAATCTCACTATTCAAAGTCTTATCACTTACAAGCGCAAGCTTCCACTCTAACTTCCTTACAAGATCAGCATGCTTTGCAACTTCTACAGTTCTAGTCATCTTGTCCACGTGATTACCGTCCAGTTCATTTCCATATTTAGAGTTAGCTTCAAGGGTCTCTCCAAGAGTACCAGCTACAGTGGATTCTATAAATGCCTCAGTGCTAGAAGTAAATGACAGTTTTGCATTTAACCGTGCTTGCTCCTCATCTTGTAGGGACTTCATTGAACTTTCCCTCTCTAGGAGTGCCTCTGCGAGTTCCGTGGACAAGAAATCTTTCCCTCTGTAGAAGACTACAAAGTCATTGTTCCTTGAAAGCATTACCCCACCTGTTAATTTCTGCGAGTGGACCAGGAAAACATTAGTTAGTTACAAACAGGAGAAGCGAAATGGTGAAAAGATTGATAAAGTTCAAGGCTCTCCCATATCAAACAGAGACTGCACAATTGTAAAGCAAGCCAAGCTCGAGCCACATCAGGTAAAATATGCATGATGTGCCAATGTTATGCATGAGTTCAGTTTTATGAACGCGGTCAATCAGACTATTCTATTCCTTTCATCTAATTCCAGCTCACCTTACCAAGGTGATCATAATGGCCACCATGTAACACTATTGACCAAAACTATCTCTAGTCCATTCCTCCTGTCCAATAAGCATTGGATTAATACCCAGCGCCGCCGCCGCAAGGCCTCCACCCCCCGCGCGCATCGCCGGCGGCTAAGCCCGCGCGTGCCCCTGGGATGGTGGCGGCGGGGCATTTCCTCTCTCCGCGGCGTGAGAGCTGCGGCCCCTGGTGGATCTGGGTGCGCCCATCTTCAGGACGGCGGCTCCGTGCGTGGTGGCCGGGGAGGTCCTCGGTGCGTGCTGCGGTGTTGCCATGGTGGGCGCACGGCGCATCGGGCCTTCGCGTCCAACTCACGGTGGTGGTCTTCTCCAGATGTGCAGGGTCTTCGCAGCTCCCGGCTGCGCGACGGCTCCCGATGGCTTGGCGGCCTCCTAAACGGTGTCTTTTGTGGGTGGCGGCCACAGAAGCTTCGTCGGCGAGCTTCGGGCTCTGTCCCGGCTGCTCCTCCCCGGCGAGTGGGGTGGTGTGGCGACCCCCTTCCCACTTCCTGGAGTTTCGCCTCTGCGCGGTCATCCCGGTGACCATGGCGGGCGGCAGTGAGGCGGATGCACCGAGTGGTGGTCCCTGTCACCACGGCGCAGTTGTTATGCAGGGGTGTGTGGGCCAGCAGAGGTGCGGGCCGGCTTCGGTCGGCTAGGTGAGGGTGTTCGTCAGATCTGCTCCGAGTGCAAGCGTTGCCCGACTTTGGCCGGCCGGCGGTGGCGGCGTCTACGGGCGCCGTTTCCCTTCTTGAAGGCACCGCCGTGGAGTTCTTCGACCCGCTCCATCCTTGGATCTTGTCCTTCAGGTGAAAGCCTAGACCCATCTGGGTCGGGCAACGACGTCGTCTCAGCATCGTTTTCCCCTTTGGGGCGTCGCTTTGAAGACCGGTGATCCTACCCCATGCTTCCCTTGGGCTGGACATGCACGGCATCACGGTTGGCAGGTGCCCAACCTTTGATGCGAGTGGTTGGCGTTGCGACTTGTGTGGCGACGACGATGATGGCGTGCAAAGCTGGGTCGCGGCTTGTCCTTCTGATGTCGACGGTCCGGTTCGCCAACGAGTGTGCCTATGCTTGTTTCTCCCTGTGACAGAGAAGTCAGAGCTACGTGCGGGAGGGCCCGTGCGACAACGTTGACTCCATGAGGGTGGTTTGAGCGGATGGTGCTCTCTCGAGATTGCGTTGGGTTAGGTCGGTGCGACGCGTGCAACTTTCTCCTGTAAGCGCATCAGCAAAATCATAGCTGCCGGTCCTCGACGTCTTCGGTCGATTGTTTGGCTTTGGCTGGCGAGGTCGTCATGTGTCGTTCGTTCGAAGGGGTCTTGACGGGTCATCTACGGCGAAGTCGGAGTCGCCTGCTTGGGAGGTGATGACAATGACAATGCATGCAGCCTCGACGGTGTGTGTGGTCTTGTTGGTGCCAGGTCGGCCGGGTGCCCTTTCTTGAGGGCGTGTTGTAACGGTTTTCGCCTGGGTTTCCGTAAATTAACCGGGCAACTCTATTCTACCTTTTTTAATGAATCGGGCCCGAAGGGACCGCATTTCAAAAAAAACATCCAGATATCAATTGAAGGTTCAATGAGCGTCTCTCAGCGGCATCTGCTATCAATACCAATCTCGAGCTGAAGGGCTACTTGGTATGTGACCAAATTTAGTCTTAAGCAAATGCACAAAAACTGAAACAATACCATAGAACAGAAACTTTATCACGAAAGATTGAAAAGGAAATGACAATCTTGGAGCAATAGCTTAAATAACTTTAAGTAAAAAGTGGTATCATTTTCACGTGACAAACCTAAACAGTTACATGCATATTAGTGGTAAAGCTTTAAAATGTTGATTGTGTGCTTTCTAGGTTATCTATTTTGGACTGGAAATGGTAATACTTTGGTCCCAGATTGGATTGTTCTTATTCATTAATGCCTTCTCCAAAATCTATGTATTCTCGAACATTTTATGGCATGGCAGCCTAGGTCAGCACATATATAGCAGGACATATTCAGATAGGAAAATTGATAAAGGAATTACAAAGTTCACAGATATTACAATCGAACATTTTATGAGTGTAATATCTGTGAAAAAAGGTCTAGCAGTGTTTCATTTGCACAAAAAATATGTACTTTGGTTTTTCCAGTACCAATGAATACATTTCTAACTAAGCTGAAAAGGCTTTCCATAAGTATGGAGTACAAAAACTGATATGTTTTTTTAATAAAAGAGTCTATATTTACTTTGATATCTTCAGCCATCCTCTCACTGGTAGTAAGTTGCACTCCTCTCTTCAAAGCAATTTTTGCAATGGAACTTCTCTCCCATAACTTCACCATAGCAGCTGCTAATCCTTGGAGTTGTCTGCTTCGCCCTAACATTCATCAGTAAGGGGAAACATCACCAAATGATAGTAGAACTTGAGGAAGAAAAATAAGGAGCTAACTAAAACAACAAAGGTACCAAGAGAAAAGTGAGGAGGCAGTCCCCGACCAAGACGCCGCAAATTGGTAGTGTCCTTTCGGCTGAGTGACCGCCGTACTCCATATGGCAGAACTCTGAAAGGGGGTTTGTAACCAGGTACAGTTGCGGGAAGCAAATCTGCATCTACTGGTAATGGATTGGATCCAGGCCAGTCGCTGTATCTAGGACCAAGCTCATCCAACAACCTGTCAATTTCTTCTTCATATTTGATTTCTGGAACTGTTTCAATTGTTTCCTCTTTCTCAGTATTAGATACCAAGCCTCCGTTGCTATCTTGCATGCTATTAACTTTCTCGTTAGGTAGCGAGGAAGGGATAGGAGGCCCTCTTATTGAGGACTTCATACCAACATCCTGCCAAGTCCTATTTGTTCCCTTAGTGGTCTCAGGTACGTCGTAGGCTACTCCCCTGTACAGAGAAACAGAAGTTCCTGACCTCCATATTACCAATCCCCCTGTTTTTCTCTAATTAGGATCAAACAAAAGAAAACAGTTATTGCATTGGCAAGAACTACAACCCAAAAAATGTATTCACCAGAACTAGTAGGTCATGTGTAGAGATAACAAGTGAAGCTTTAGGCAAACTGTGGCACGAAGAAAACTAATCAACATACTGAATAAACATATACTGCCTTCTCTACTTGCACTTGTTAACAGGTCCTAATTGACCATTGATTTGGTAAATCTTCTGGTAGTGAAATAACTGATTTTCTGTGCAATGAATTATTGGAGTTATATTATTGCACCAAAAGGAAAATATTTAATATCGTGTCTTCATTTGGACATAAACCAAACTCGACTTTGAACTAGTTAGCTAGCTTTTAACTCAGTTTAGTTCTACAAGTGATTTCACTCTAAGCTCAAGATTCAGGAAGTTTGGAAGCTTCTGCATGATTCTGGCAAAGAACAATTATTGTGCCCTAAAACTGCTGTGATCGTTAAGTTACTAATTATGCCTTTTCTGAATAATATTCTTAATAATTTTCAGTATTAAATAAGATTTTCCTACCGTTTTTTCTCAACCAGGCTAGTATTTAACAAAGTTCTGGGACAGAAGTAAAATAAGGCTGGTCATAGTGGGAGTAACATAGCTATTAACATAGCTTAACCCAATGCAAATTTGCTTATGTGCAAGTAGTTAACGAGGAGAGAGGTGCTTAGAGTAACCTAATATGTTACTGTAACATAGCGCTTCCCAAGGATAAATGAGTCTACAAGTTAATAAATGCAATCATTTATGTTACTACTTCTTTGTTACTTTGCACTAGGAACATGGTAACATAGGCTAGTGTCATATACATGACACTAGTCCAAGTTACTTCCCACTATGACTAGCCTAAGTGAATAACAGTATCAATAACAAACACATCACAGGAATCAATAATCACTCTAAATATCCCAATACTAATTTGTCTTAGAAATGGCTTTTAAAGGATTGCTAGCACAACTAAGTAGTACTCATATTACTTAGGGACAACTGCCGAGTGAAACACATATAAGATTCCAAGTCACATTTTGCAGCTAAACCTACAGCTCAAGTTCCTTCATTTTACAGTACCAGCAATCCAGCATTTCCACCAATACGAAACTAAACTAAACTACTGGAGTACCAAAGAAGCTTGATGCAAGCTAAGCGATTCTGTAAAAATCTAATACACACCTCTAGTATCTCGTGGAAGAGGCGCATGTTGAGCGCAGGTGTGCCGTTGACCTTGACCCTGACCACCTCATCCGTCCTCCACTTCTCCTTGATTTTTGCCACGATTTCCCGCGTCACCCCAGCGCCGCCCACCTGGGTCTTGGACTTGATCCTCATCGCCGTGTGCCGAAGGCGCCTAAGCTCAGGTTCAGGGAGCGTAAGCTCCGCCATCCACACCGGCGACCTCGCGGCCCGCGCAGCCTCCTCGGGCGGTGGCATCGGCCGCTCCCACGGGAACCGCGCGTCCACGAGCGAGGACTCCGCGTCATCGTCGAATCCCCCGCGCGCGTTGGGAAGCACACCATCGTCCGCGCGGAACACGTCCTCCACGGAGCCCCGCCGGGGGTGCTGAAAGACGGTGGAGGGGGCGGTTTGGGCCTCGGGTGAATAGCCCGCGCGCTTGAGGCGGCGGAGAATGAGAGACATGGTGGAGCGTCCGGAATGGCGGCTAGTTCCTACGGCATCCTCGTCGTCGGAGTCGGAGGTGGGGGAGGACTCCGGGCGGAGGTCGAGAGCAGGGGCTGGCGGTCGGAGGCCGCGGCGGGGGCAGGACCAGGCGGAGAGCCATGGGTATTGAGCGCAGGAAGAGGACGAAAGAGGGTTGGAGGAGAGGAGGAGGTGATGGAGGCGAGGCGGGTGGTGGAGATGGAGAGCAGGGGAGAAGGCCATGGATGGAGGTGTGGTGGATGTGGGGAGTATGGATTGTACAGGAAGGGTTTAGGGGATTGGTGGTATTTTTGCGAGGTAATAGCACCCAGGTACCTTAACTTGCATCCAATGTGATGATTTAGTTTCAAAGTTGTAAAACTTGATCAAACCATACCTCAATTTGCACCTCATGTGATGATTTAATCCCAGGCCAATCACAACTCGCCAATTGGCTGCCAAGTGGCTGGATCGGTCAGCGCACGCAGTTTTGCAGAAACCCCCTGCCGTTTCCAATTATCAACCTGTTCTGTTCTTCAGAGCAGAGCAAACCGTTGGAAATTGTATAGGAGAGGATGTTACGTACCGCGTAGCGCGGAGGCGAGGTTGCCGTTGTTGATTAAGTCGGTGACGACGAGCTTCTGGCCGGGCGACCAATAGTAGGCGCGCAGCCGCACCACGTTGGCGTGCCGCACGCGCCCGACGGCGCCGGCCTCCGCCGCGAACTCCTTGTACCGCTCCGGGGCCGCGGTGCCGCCGCCCAGCCGCCGCACGGCCACCGGCGTCGTCCCGTTGCCCACCACCACCTTGTACACGATCCCCTTCCCGCCCTTCCCCAGCACGTACGCCGACGACTACAGCAGCTCGTCCAGCTCCATCCGGAACCCCTGGTCGATCGCCACCAGCTCTCCGTCCTCGCCGCCGCCTCCGCCCTCGGAACCGTTGCCGCGTTTCTTCTCGCCGCCGCCCGCGTCGGACCCGTCCGACGAGTCCCCGCAGGTGTTTGCGCGCATGCACCGGCAGGCGAAGAGCCCTCGCCCCTCCTCGTCCTCGTCGTCGTCGACGTCGTCCCCGCGCCGGTCGCGCAGCTTCCAGTATATGTACACCACGATGACTCCGATGAGGGCGACGCCGGCCGCGTCGGCGACCGAGATGAGCACGATGAGGCTGGTCTTCATCGGCTGGCTAGTGGCGCTGGCGCTGCCGCCGGAGCCAGTGGTGGTCGGAGGCGGCGTGGAGGAGGATGCCGACGGTCGGGCCGCGCGGCAGGGGACCTGGGGCGGGAAACCGCAGAGCCCGGGGTTGTTGAGAAAGGCCGTGGGGCCCTGGCTGGCGAGGGACCCGGACTGCGGGATCTCGCCGGAGAGGTTGTTGAAGCGGAGATCGAAGGTGACGGTCGCGGTGTTGGGGAACGTTGCAGAAAATTAAAATTTTTCCTACGGTTTCACCAAGATCCATCTATGAGTTCATCTAGCAACGAGTCATGGGAGAGAGAGATTGCATCTACATACCACTTTGTAGATCGCGAGCGGAAGCGTTCAACGAACGGGGATGAAGTAGTCGTACACACCGTGATCCAAATCACCGGAGATCCTAGTACCGAAAGCACGGCACCTCCGCGTTCAACACACGTACGGTCAGCGTAACGTCTCCTTCTTCTTGATCCAGCAAGGCAAAGGAGAGGTTGGGGAAGAAGGCTCCAGCAGCAGCACGACGGCGTGGTGATGGTGGAACTACAGTACTCCGGCAGGGCTTCGCCGTGCTCAACGGAGGAGGAGGAGATGTTGGAGAGGGAGAGGGAGGCGCCAAAGACCAGGGGGTGCGGCTGCCCCCTCCCCTCCCCCCTTTATATAGGAGTGCCAAGGGGGGGCGCCGGCCCTAGGAGATCCAATCTCCTTGGGGCGGCGGCCAAGGGGAGGTTTCCCCCACCCCCAAGGCACCTAGGAGGTGCCTTCCCCTTGTGGGACTCCTTCCCTTTGAAACCCTAGGCGCATGGGCCTCTTGGGGCTGGTTCCCCTTGGCCCATGTGGGCCAAGGCGCACCCCCTAGAGCCCATGTGGCCCCCCGAGGCAGGTGGCCCCACCCGGTGGACCCCCGGGACCCTCCGGTGGTCCCGATACAATACCGATAACCCCGAAACTTGTCCCGATGGCCAAAACAGCACTTCCTATATATAATTCTTTACCTCCGGACCATTCCGGAACTCCTCGTGACGTCCGGGATCTCATCCGGGACTCCGAACAACATTCGGGTTACTGCATATACATATCTTCACAACCCTAGCGTCACCGAACCTTAAGTGTGTAGACCCTACGGGTTCGGGAGACATGCAGACATGACCGAGACGGCTCTCGGGCAATAACCAACAGCGGGATCTGGATACCCATGTGTGGCTCCCACATGCTCCACGATGATCTCATCGGATGAACCACGATGTCGAGGATTCAATTAATCCCGTATACGATTCCCTTTGTCAATCGGTATTTTACTTGCCCGAGATTCGATCGTCGGTATCCCAATACCTCGTTCAATCTCGTTACCGGCAAGTCACTTTTCTCGTACCGTAATGCATGATCCCGTGATCAAACACTTTGATCACATTGAGCTCATTATGATGATGCATTACCGAGAGGGCCCGGTGATACCTCTCCGTCAAGCGGAGTGACAAATCCCAGTCTCGATCCATGTCAACCCAACAGACACTTTCAGAGATACCCGTAGTATACCTTTATAGTCACCCAGTTACGTTGTGACGTTTGGCACACCCAAAGCACTCCTACGGTATCCGGGAGTTACACGACCTCATGGTCTAAGGAAAGGATACTTGACATTGGAAAACTCTAGCGAACGAACTATGCGATCTTATGCTATGTTTAGGATTGGGTCTTGTCCATCACATCATTCTCCTAATGATGTGATCTCGTTATCAATGACATCCAATGTCCATAGTCAGGAAACCATGACTATCTGTCGATCAACGAGCTAGTCAACTAGAGGCTCACTAGGGACATATTGTTGTCTGTTATTCACACATGTATTACGATTTCCGGATAACACAATTATAGCACGAATAAAGACAATTATCATGAATAAGGAAATATAATAATAATGCTTTTATCATTGCCTCTAGGGCATATTTCCAACAGTCTCCCACTTGCACTAGAGTCAATAATCTAGTTACATTGTGATGAATCGAACACCCATAGAGTTCTGGTGCTGATCATGTTTGGCCTTAGGGAGAGGTTTAGTCAACGGATCTGCGACATTCAAATCCGTGTGCACTTTACAAATTTCTATGTCTCCATCTTGAACATTTTCACGAATGGAGTTGAAGCGACGCTTGATGTGCCTGGTCTTCTTGTGAAACCTGGGCTCCTTTGCAAGTGCAATAGCTCCAGTGTTGTCACAGAAGAGTTTGATTGGCCCCGACGCATTGGTTATGACTCCGAGGTCGGTGATGAACTCCTTCACCCAAATTGCTTCATGTGCTGCCTCCGAGGCTGCCATGTACTCCGCTTCACATGTAGATCCCGCCACGACGCTTTGCTTGCAACTGCACCAGCTTACTGCCCCACCATTCAAAATATACGCGTATCCGGTTTGTGACTTAGAGTCATCCAGATCTGTGTCGAAGCTAGCGTCGACGTAACCTTTTACGACGAGCTTTTCGTCACCTCCATAAACGAGTAACATTTCCTTGGTCCTTTTCAGGTACTTCAGGATATTCTTGACCGCTGTCCAGTGTTCCTTGCCGGGATTACTTTGGTACCTTCCTACCAAACTTACGGCAAGGTTTACATTAGGTCTGGTACACAGCATGGCATACATAATAGAACCTATGGCTTAGGCATAGGGGATGACACTCATCTCTTCTATATCTTCTGCCGTGGTCGGACATTGAGCTGAGCTCAATTTCACACCTTGTAACACAGGTAAGAACCCTTTCTTAGATTGATCCATATTGAACTTCTTCAATATTTTATCAAGGTATGTGCTTTGTGAAAGACCTATTAGGCGTCTCGATCTATCTCTATAGATCTTGATGCCTAATATATAAGCAGCTTCTCCAAGGTCCTTCATTGAAAAACTCTTATTCAAGTAGGCCTTAATGCTGTCCAAGAGTTCTATATCATTTCCCATCAAAAGTATGTCGTCTACATATAATATGAGAAATGCTACAGAGCTCCCACTCACTTTCTTGTAAACGCAGGCTTCTCCATAAGTCTGCATAAACCCAAACGCTTTGATCATCTCATCAAAGCGAATGTTCCAACTCCGAGATGCTTGCACCAACCCATAAATCGAGCGTTGGAGCTTGCACACCTTGTCAGCATTCTTAGGATCGACAAAACCTTCCGGCTGCATCATATACAATTCTTCCTTAAGAAAACCATTAAGGAATGCCGTTTTGACGTCCATTTGCCATATCTCATAATCATAGTATGCGGCAATTGCTAACATGATTCGGACGGACTTCAGCTTCGCTACCGGTGAGAAAGTCTCATCGTAGTCAATTCCTTGAACTTGTCGATAACCCTTAGCGACAAGCCGAGCTTTATAGATGGTCACATTACCATCCGCGTCTGTCTTCTTCTTAAAGATCCATTTATTTTCTATGGCTCGCCGTTCAACGGGCAAGTCAGTCAAAGTCCATACTTCGTTTTCATACATGGATCCTATCTCGGATTTCATGGCTTCCAGCCATTTGTCGGAATCCGGGCCCGCCATTGCTTCCTCATAGTTCGAAGGTTCACCGTTGTCTAACAACATGATTTCCAAGACAGGGTTGCCGTACCACTCTGGTGCGGAACGTGTCCTTGTGGACCTTCGAATTTCAGTAGGAGCTTGATTAGAAGTATCTTGATCATCATCATTAATTTCCTCTCTAGTCGGTGCAGGCACCTCAGAAACGTTTTCTTGAGTTTCGCCATTTTCCGGTTCAACAGGTAACACTTCATCAAGTTATACTTTCCTCCCACTTACTTCTTTCGAGAGAAACTCTTTCTCTAGAAAGGATCCATTCTTGGCAACAAAGATCTTGCCTTCGGATCTGAGGTAGAAGGTATACCCAACAGTTTCTTTAGGGTATCCTATGAAGACGCATTTTTCCGACTTGGGTTCGAGCTTTTCAGGTTGAAGTTTCTTGACATAAGCATCGCATCCCCAAACTTTCAGAAACGACAGCTTAGGTTTCTTCCCAAACCATAATTCATACGGTGTCGTCTCAACGGATTTAGACGGAGCCCTATTCAAAGTGAATGCGGTAGTCTCTAAAGCATAGCCCCAAAAAGATAGCGATAAGTCGGCAAGAGACATCATAGATCGCACCATATCTAATAGAGTGCGATTACGACGTTCGGACACACCATTACGCTGAGGTGTTCCAGGCGGCGTGAGTTGTGAAACTATTCCACATTTTCTTAAGTGCGTGCCAAATTCGTGACTCAAGTATTCTCCTCCACGATCTGATCGTAGAAACTTGATCTTTCTATCACGTTGATTTTCAACCTCACTCTAAAATTCCTTGAACTTTTCAAAGGTCTCAGACTTGTGTTTCATTAAGTAGACATACCCATATCTACTCAAGTCATCAATGAGGGTGAGAACATAACGATAGCCACCGCGAGCCTCAACACTCATTGGACCGCACACATCGGTATGTATGATTTCCAATAAGTTGGTTGCTCGCTCCATTGTTCCTGAGAACGGAGTCTTGGTCATTTTACCCATGAGGCATGGTTCGCACGTGTCAAATGATTCATAATAAAGAGACTCTAAAAGTCCATCTGCATGGAGCTTCTTCATGCGCTTGACACCTATGTGACCAAGGCGGCAGTGCCACAAATATGTGGGACTATTGTTATCAACTTTAACTCTTTTGATATTCACACTATGAATATGTGTATCATCACGTACGAGATTTATTAAGAATAAACCATTAACCATCGGAGCATGACCATAAAACATATCTCTCATATAAATAGAACAACCATTATTCTCGGATTTAAATGAGTAGCCATCTCGAATTAAACGAGATCCAGATACAATGTTCATGCTCAAACTTGGCACTAAATAACAATTATTGAGGTTTAAAACTAATCCCGTAGGTAAATGTAGAGGTAGCGTGCCGACGGCGATCACATCGACCTTGGAACCATTCCCGACGCGCATCGTCACCTCGTCCTTCGCCAGTCTCCGTTTATTCCGCAGCTCCTGTTTTGAGTTACAAATGTGAGCAACTGCACCGGTATCAAATACCCAAGAGCTACTACGAGTACTGGTAAGGTACACATCAATTACATGTATATCACATATACCTTTTGTTTTGCCAGCCTTCTTGTCCGCTAAGTATTTGGGGCAGTTCCGCTTCCAGTGACCACTTCCTTTGCAATAAAAACACTCAGTCTCGGGCTTGGGTCCATTCTTTGGCTTCTTCCCGGCAACTTGCTTACCGGGCGCGGCAACTTCCTTGCCGTCCTTCTTGAAGTTCTTTTTACCCTTGCCCTTCTTGAACTTAGTGGTTTTATTCACCATCAACTCTTGATGCTCCTTCTTGATTTCTACCTCTGCTGATTTCAGCATAGCATATACCTCAGGAATGGTCTTTACCATCCCCTGCATATTGTAGTTCATCACAAAGCTCTTGTAGCTAGGTGGAAGCGACTGGAGAATTCTGTCAATGACCGCTTCATCCGGGAGATTAACTTCCAGTTGAGTCAAGCGGTTGTGCAACCCAGACATTTTGAGTATGTGTTCACTGACAGAGCTATTTTCCTCCATCTTACAGCTAAAGAATTTGTCGGAGACTTCATATCTCTCGACCCGGGCATGAGCTTGGAAAACCATTTTCAGCTCTTCGAACATCTCATATGCTCCATGTCTCTCAAAACGCTTTTGGAGCCCCGGCTCTAAGCTGTAAAGCATGCCGCACTGAACGAGGGAGTAATCATCGCAGCGTGACTGCCAAGCGTTCATAACGTCTTGTTCTGCAGGGAGAATAGGTGCGTCACCCAGCGGTGCTCGTAGGACATAATCTTTCTTGGCAGCTATGAGGATGATCCTCAGGTTCCGGACCCAGTCCGTATAGTTGCTGCCATCGTCTTTCAGCTTGGTTTTCTCTAGGAACGCGTTGAAGTTGAGGACTACGTTGGCCATTTGATCTACAAGACATATTGTAAAATTTTTAGACTAAGTTCATGATAATAAAGTTCATTTAATCAAATTATTTAATGAACTCCCACTTAGATAGACATCCCTTTTCTAGTCATCTAAGTATTACATGATCCGAGTCAGCTAGGCCGTGTCCGATCATCACGTGAGACGGACTAGTCAACATCGGTGAACATCTTCATGTTGATCGTATCTTGTATACGACTCATGCTCGACCTTTCGGTCTTCTGTGTTCCGAGGCCATGTCTGTACATGCTAGGCTCGTCAAGTCAACCTAAGTGTTTTGCGTGTGTAAATCTGTCTTACACCCGTTGTATGTGAACGTTAGAATCTATCACACCCGATCATCACGTGGTGCTTCGAAACAACGAACTGTCGCAACGGTGCACAGTTAGGGGGAACACTTTCTTGAAATTATTATGAGGGATCATCTTATTTACTACCATCGTTCTAAGTAAACAAGATGCAAAACATGATAAACATCACATGCAATCAAATAATAAACGTGACATGATATGGCCAATATCACATAGCTCCTTTGATCTCCATCTTGGGGCTCCATGATCATCTTGTCACCGGCTTGACACCATGATCTCCATCATCGTGTCTCCATGAAGTTGCTCGCCAACTATTACTTCTACTACTATGGCTAACGCGTTTAGCAATAAAGTAAAGTAATTTACATGGCGTTTCTCAATGACACGCAGGTCATACAAAAAATAAAGACAACTCCTATGGCTCTTGCCGGTTGTCATACTCATCGACATGCAAGTCGTGATTCCTATTACAATAGCATGAACATCTCATACATCACATATAGATCATTCATCATTCATCACAACTTTGGCCATATCATATCACAAAGCACTTGCTGCAAAAACAAGTTAGACGTCCTCTAATTGTTGTTGCAAGTTTTTACGTGGCTGAATTAGGGTTCTAGCAAGAACATTTTCTTACCTACGTGAAAACCACAACGTGATTTGTCAATTTCTATTTACCCTTCATAAGGACCCTTTTCATCGAATCCGCTCTGTGTGCGGTAAGTCACTTTTCCACTTGGTTGCTTCTCACATACCCGAGTACTTCAACTGTCAGTTTCTTCATTAAGGACATTGGCAATTTGGCATCATCAGTAGATTTTGGACTCGTTTAAGTCATCAGATAGCAACAACTCGACCAGAGTCATTGTGTTAGTCCAGTACTCCACTTTTTATCTGCCTTATCATATATCTAATCAGATAGTGGTCACTCAACGTAGGCGAGTAACACGGCCATGTCACTTAGCTGGATGAATCCCACTTCCCACGTGTTTATTTCTAGTAATTTAATTTTGGCCTTTTCCCACTCTCGAGTATACTTGACGTTAAGGCTCTCTTTGCCTTCGTAGGATTTGTGCAGTATTTTACTAAATCTTTGAATTTTTTTACCCTGATAAATCTCGAACGTTCGGAATTTAAGCATGTCATCTCGAATGTTTTTCAATAGCAACTTTAGTTGTTGTGAGGTGACAACTTTAGTTGTTAACACATGGCAACTTTGTCCCAATTCGTTTTTTGTCACAAAATTGCCATATTTGTCAACCTCGCTTTAATTAAAATTGCCATGAAAAGGGTTCGAATTACCATGCTTAAAATCTAAACGTTTGGGATTTATCTATTCCAGTTCTTTTATGAATCTGCTTCCAGTATTCTACTACATACAAGAATATACTAAAGTTAATTCTCTCCAATAATTCATTGCAGAATATGTTTGTGGCCGGAACGGAGACCACCTCAAGCACGATCGAATGGGCGATGTCGCTTCTGCTGAACCACCTGGCGGCGCTGAAGAAGGCGCGGGTCGAGATCGACGCGTCCATCGGGACCTCCCGCATGGTCACCGCCGACGACGTGCCCCGCCTCAGTTACTGTTGAGTATATGTGTTATGAGCATATTGTGTATTGGGCCCGCCTCCTAGTTCCTTGTATAGTTGAGGTCCGTGGCCCATCTTTGTACATCATATATACGTGCCTATGCACGAAGAGCAATACATCGTGCAATTACAACATCATACATGGTATCAGTTTTTTATATTTTCTTCCTCGCTTCCGCTCCGCCGCCGCCGCAGCCGCGCGTCTACCCGCGTCGCCGCTCCCGCCGCTCGCGCCCCTGTCGCGACCCGCCGCCGTGTTTTTCCCATCTCCACGCGCTTCCGAACGCATCGCGCGCGCCCGTCTCCACGCGCTGCTGCCGCTTTTCCATCGCGCCAGCCGCTCCCGCCGAAGCTGCCTCGACCCGTGGCGCTGCTGCCTCGTGCCTCCATGGCCGGTGCCTCCCAATCAGCTGCAGTACAGGTCGTGGCTCCTTCGTCTCCCGTCAACGATGGATCTGCTAGCCAGCCAATAGCCCAAGCCATCGATGGATTTGCGAGCCTGCCAATCGCCCAAGAAGCCCGACCGCCAGATGGATTTCGTCCGCAGCCCCCGCATGTATACGGCGCCCATCAATTATACGGTGCCCTGCAGCCTGCTGGTGCTCCGTCCGCGGTCAACCCCTGGTGGGGGTACGCCTCTGCTGACCCATCGCTCGCGCTCTACAGCGCGGCCCCGTCGCCATACGGGACGGCCGTCACCTACGACGCGTTCGTTCCCACGTACGGAAATCCTACGTACGGGGCATACGGAACTCCGCCTGCATCCACGTACGGGACTCCGCCCGCGTACTGGTGGGGGTCATCAGCGGGCCAGCACTTGCCTGCTGGGCAGCAGCCAGACGGCGTACAGCACCTGCAGCATTTGTCCACGGGCCCGCAGGTTTTTCCAGCGGGCCATCCGGCCTATCCGGCACCGCAGTTGCAGTCGGGACTGTGTGAAGCGTACCCACCGCCGTTGTTGAGCGGCGGCTACGGCTTCCCCATGGCGTCTCCGTCCTCCTCGCCGGCCTTGTCGCCGGCGCCTTGGGACCCGGTGCTCCTCACCGGGCTGCATGCCGCTCCTACGCCGAACAATTACACTGGAGGTGGTGATTGGTACATGGACACCGGTGCTACGGCTCACATGTTTGCTCATCCTGGTAACCTTGCCTCCTTCACTCCTGTCTCCACCGACCGCCGCATCATTGTCGGTGACGGTTCCACACTTCCTATCACACATGTTGGGCACACTTCTTTTCCTTCTACTTCTACTCCATTATCTTTGTCTAACATACTTGTGTCACCTCATCTTATTAAGAATCTCATTTCCGTTCGTTGTTTCACTCATGAAAATCCTGTTACCGTTGAATTTGACGAGCTTGATTTTTGTGTCAAAGACGCTCGAACCAGGATGGTACTTCACCGATGTGACAGCCCCGACGAGCTCTATCCGGTGCACTCGCCTTCATCCTCCACCACCGCACCGGTTGCTCTCTCCGCTGGCGTCGATCTCTGGCACGCTCGTTTGGGTCATCCAAACCCCATCACACTTCGTCATATTCTTAGGAGTTTCAGTTTCAGTTGCAATAAGATCGAGGATCACACTTGTCATGCATGTCGACTCGGTAAACATGTCCGCCTGCCATTTAATAATTCCACCACCATTGCTTCTTTTCCTTTTCAGTTGATTCATAGCGATGTGTGGACTTCTCCGGTTTCCAGTAACTCGGGCTATTTATATTATCTAGTCATTCTTGATGATTATTCTCATTATGTGTGGACTTTTCCTTTGCGCAGAAAGTCGGATGCACTCTCTACCTTGACGGCTTTTTACTCCTATGTCCGCACGCAGTTTGGGCGTCCCATCCTTGCGCTTCAGACGGACAATGAAAAAGAGTTCGACAACCTCGCTTTCCGCACCTTTTTATTGCATCACGGCACAGTTTTCCGCCTCACATGCCCGTACACTTCACAGCAGAACGGTCGAGCCGAACGCGTCCTTCGCACTCTGAATGACTGTGTTCGCACGCTCCTGTTTCATGCCAATGTGCCGCCTCGTTTCTGGCCGTACGCACTCGCCACTGCATCACTTCTCCTTAACATTAGACCCTGCCGCCCACGCTGGAACTACGCACCTCACCATCTTCTCTTTGGTACGCCCCCGTCTTATGATGGCTTGCGTATTTTTGGGTGACTTTGCTATCCCAGCATTGTCGACACTGCTTCTCATAAACTTGCACCTAGTTCTGTCGCTTGCATCTTCATTGGCTACCCCTCCAACTCCAAGGGATATCGGTGCTACGATCCCGTCGCCCACCGTGTG
The DNA here is from genome assembly GCA_032464435.1 of Aegilops umbellulata. Taxonomy (NCBI): domain Eukaryota; kingdom Viridiplantae; phylum Streptophyta; class Magnoliopsida; order Poales; family Poaceae; genus Aegilops; species Aegilops umbellulata. The sequence continues at coordinate 142,124,086 of CP136059.1, forward strand.
TTCACTTCCCGACACATTTACTTTGATGAGCATGTTTTTCCGTTTCACCAGGTACCCCCGGCTGTTCCTCCCGCTATTGGTGACGCGGGCTCCTCGACGCCTCTCCCAGGGCGCTCGCGCGCCTCCCTTAGCGCGCCACCTGGCTTTGAGGCGCGCCTCCCGCATGCGGCGCCTCCTACAGCCGCGGCGCCCCTGACGTTGGCGCCCGCGGCCCCCGTGGCTCCTCCGGCGCCTGCGGCCCTCACGGCGCCCCGGGCGCCCCCGGTGCCCCCGGCCCCCCCGGCGCCGCCGATGTTGGCGCCCGCGGCCCCCCCGGCGCCGCCGACGTTGGCGCCCGCGGCCCCCCCGGCGCCCCCGGTGCCCTTGGCGCTTGCGCCCCCCGGTGCCCTCGGCGCCCGCGCCCCCCCCCCCCCCCCCGGCGCCCCCGGTGCCCGCGGCCCCCCCAGCGCCTGTGGCCGGTCCGGTCACCCGCTCCCGTACGGGCGTTTTTCGCCCGAGCTCGCGCTACGCTCGGCTGACTACGTCCATACGGCGTCCACCTCTGAGCCGTCGCCATTGCCGTCCTCCGTTCGAGCCGCTCTTCGTGACCCGCTCTGGATGGCTGCGATGGAAGAGGAGTTTGACGCCCTGTTGCGCAACCGGACGTGGCAGCTTGTTCCCCGTCCCCGGCACGCCAACGTGATTACCGGGAAGTGGGTCTTTAAACACAAGCTCCGTCCTGATGGTACCCTTGATCGCTACAAAGCGCACTGGGTCGTTCGTGGCTTCCGACAGCGTGCTGGCATTGACTTCACCGACACATTCGCTCCGGTTGTCAAGCCCGGCACGATACGCACGGTTCTCCACCTTGCGGTCTCCCGTGCTTGGCCGGTGCACCAGATGGACGTCTCCAACGCCTTCCTCCATGGTCACCTCAAGGAGCAGGTCTTCTGCCAGCAGCCCACCGGGTTTGTTGACCCGGCGCTTCCCGACCACGTGTGCCTACTTTCGTGGTCCTTGTACGGACTCAAGCAGGCTCCGCGCGCTTGGTACCAGCGCATCGCGGCGTTTCTCCACCAGCTTGGGTTTCGCTCTACCCGCTCGGACGCCTTGCTCTTCGTCTATCATCAGGGCTCTGACACGGCCTACTTGCTGCTTTATGTCAACGACATCATCCTGACGGCATGTACGGCTGGTCTCCTCAGTCAGCTCACGGCTCGTCTTCGCGCTGAGTTCGCCATCAAGGACTTGGGTCCTTTGCACTACTTCCTCGGTGTCGAGGTGGTGCGCTGTCCGGATGGCTTCTTCCTTCATCAACGGAAGTACGCTCACGAGCTCCTCGAGCACGCTGGCATGCTTAACTGTAAGCCCGCCGCTACGCCTGTTGATACGAAGGCCAAGCTTTCTGCCACGGATGGTTCTCCTGCTTCAGATGCTGCTTTCTATTGGTCTATCGTTGGTGCTCTCCAGTACCTCACTCTGACTCGACCGGAGATCCAGTATGCCGTGCAGCAGGTGTGTCTTCATATGCATGCTCCTCGAGACGTTCACTGGGCTGCCATCAAGCGGATTCTCCGCTATATCTGTGGCACTATGGATCTTGGCGTCACGCTTCACGCCTCCGTCGACACCACCCTCACCGCCTACTCGGATGCAGACTGGGCGGGCTGCCCTGACACTCGTCGCTCCACTTCAGGCTATTGTGTCTATCTTGGACCCTCACTCATCTCGTGGTCGTCCAAGCGGCAGCCTACGGTTTCTCGTTCCAGTGCAGAGGCTGAGTATCGTGCGGTGGCCAACGCCGTCGCTGAGTGTTCGTGGCTTCGCCAGCTGCTTCAGGAGCTCTCTTGCCCTATTGACCGTGCCACGGTGGTCTACTGTGACAACGTCTCGGCGGTCTACCTCTCCGCTAACCCGGTGCATCATCGACGGACCAAGCATATTGAGTTGGATATTCATTTTGTTCGGGAACAGGTTGCCCTTGGCCATATTCGTGTTTTGCACGTCCCTACTTCCCAACAATTTGCTGATATCATGAACAAGGGCTTGCCTACGGCGTCATTTGAGGAGTTCCGGTCCAATCTTTGCGTCAGCCGCGGTGCCGCTTCGACTGCGGGGGGGTGTTGAGTATATGTGTTATGTGCATATTGTGTATTGGGCCCGCCTCCTAGTTCCTTGTATAGTTGAGGTCCGTGGCCCATCTTTGTACATCATATATACATGCCTATGCACGAAGAGCAATACATCGTGCAATTACAACATCATACAGCTACCTCCAGTGCATCATCAACGAGACGCTACGCATGTACCCGGCGACGCTGCTGCTGCTGCCGCACGATTCCTCCGCCGACTGCAAGGTCGGCGGCTATGACGTGCCGAGCGGCACCATGCTGATCGTGGACCCAGCTGTGTGGGAGGACCCGACGGTGTTTCGCCCGGAGCGGTTCGAGGACGGCAATGGCGACGGGCTGCTGCTGATGCCGTTCGGGATGGGGCGGCGGAGGTGCCCCGGCGAGGCGCTGGGCTGCAGACGGTCGGGGTGGTTCTCGGGACGCTGGTGCAGTGCTTCGACTGGGACCGGGTGGACGGCATGGAGGTGGACATGAAAGAGGGTGTGGGGATCACCATGCCCAAGGCCGTGGCTTTGGAGGCCGTGTGTAGGCCGCGCGCGGCCATGCGCGATGTTCTTCAGAAGCTCTGAAGGATCGAACTTCTTGGCATCTCATATGTACAGTAGTTTCCAGTAGCATTGGCCCATATGTACAGTAGTTCCCAGTAGAAGTGGGGGTGACTGCGGGTTGATAATTGAAAACGGCAGGGAGGTTTTCTGCAAACTGTGTGCGCTGACCGGTCCAGCCAATTGGCAGCCAATTGGCGAGCTGTGATTGGCCTGGGACTAAATCATCACATGAGGTGCAAGTTGGGGTATGGTTTGGTCAAGTTTTGCAACTTTGGGACTAAATTATCACATTAGGTGCAAGTTAGGGTACCTGGGTGCCATTACCTCTATTTTTGCCCAGTCGACGTGTGTCTTGGTTTTTTCGACCATCGGATGAGATACCCACGCTTTTGATCACATGATCAATTTAATTTGTATAAGCGCATCTTCAAAAATTAATTGGTTTGGGCACCTAGCCCTTCCCGAAAACCACTAATAGAAGTACTTTTTTAACTAGGTAATTGCACATGCGGCACATTCGAATGGCTCAATCTCAATCGTGTCTAACATATACTAGAAGGGTTGGGCGCGCTTTGCCGTGCCATTGGTGTAGTTGAGATTCTGGAAAGAAAAAATACTCATTTTGTTCTAAAATATCAGGTGTATCACTTTTTTGAAAAATTCAACCTCTTTCAGTTTTATCAAATTTATGAAGAAATATATCAGAATTCGTAATATCAAATTGGTATTATTAGATTCATAATGAAATGAATTTCCATAATTTTTGGCATAATACTTTGGGTGTCGATATTTTTGGCTCTAAACTTGGTCAAAGTTAAAGAAATATGACTATCGAAAGAACCAATACCCTTTGTATTTTGAAACTGGTGGAATATTTAGTTTGGCGGATAGGGGAGACGATGGAGTGTGTTTTATATTTATTTATAATGTGGTTATTTGGTGGGCTTTTCATGGATGTGATTCTGTGTTATGTGCTAATGAACTCATATTTTTGTAGACAATTTTTTTTCATTGGTGGCTACATGTACTATATTGATGCTATAGTATCATCACATGATAGCGCTTCTTTTTTCTAGGTGATAAGAGTGTGCACGGGATTGATATATTTTTCTAGCCTGTTGGTGTTGATTGATTTGAAAAATCGTCGGCCCAACCAAAATCGTAAACCAAATTGAAAAATTGAATATCTCAATCGAATAAAAGAGCTTCAACATTAGGAAATATGGTGAATTAAAATAATAAAATGGAAGAGCTCCTTAAGAAATTATTGACCAGTCAAAATCAGGTGACAACTTCGAAACTGAAGACCTCAATAATTGTGAGGACTTAAAAATTTGGAAGCATAGTATATAGTGTATAGTATAAAAGAATTGAATGAGAGCTTTGAGAAATTGTTGCCTTGATCAAAATTGGGTGATCCAATTCCAATTGAACACCTCAATTGATTGTGAGGCCTTTTACCCCTAAGAAGCTTAGTGATATAGTAGATTTTTAGGATTCTCGTGCATAATAAGTGGAGATATCAAGATTGACTCTTTTCTTATACCATTATAAAGCAGTTTTCTTCATCATCCGTTCACCATCTACAAATTTAAACTCCGACACCTTTTTATTGCACGTCTCGCTCATAATCCTCCTTCCACACACATGCACACTTTCATTTTCAAATCTCTCTGCCTCCCTTTGACACTGGAGGAGGGGACACACATGGATGTGGATGTCGAGCTTGTCTAATGGGTCTGATTGGTGGGATCGAGAGGGAAATCGAGTACGAGAGTTATAGCAAGCCCGCCAGCTCCCTTAGTAGCTTCCAAGAATCCATATACAATTGTCACAAGGAAACGATGAATTTTGTTGGAACCTAGACGTGAGTGGTAAATTCACGGTGGACTCTATGTATAGAGCTATGATCCAGTCAGAGACATCAGTTGATAATAATAAAAAGATTTGAAAGATGAAGATACCACTTAAGAATAAAATATTTCCGTGGTACCTTCATCGAGGAGTCACTTACCAAGGACAACTTTATTAAGAGGAATTGGCATGGAAGTACACAATGTGTTTTTTGTCATCAAGATGAATGAATAAAACACTTGTTTTGCCAATGCAAATTTGCTCGTTCTATATGGTCAGTCATCCAAGTAGCTTCTGGCTTGTATCCTTTACGTAGTGTTGTAATATATTTGGCATACGTGGGATTGATCACAGGTTTAGAATTATTCTCAGGATGGGAGCGCTTGCTGTTATTTGGTCGTTTTGCCTACGTAGAAACAACAAGATTTTTAGCAATAAAAGTACTTCTCCTATGTAGGTTATTTACAGATGTACAGGTGCGCTCAATTTATGGTCATTTTTACAACATGTGGAGAAATCGAGACCTGTTTACAGAGGTTTTTACACGCTTGGAGAACACGAGGAGGGATATTTTTCCTGACATGGATGGCAGCATGATCTTAGGATTGGCCCTCGCAAGGGTTAAGCGTCATACAGTCTTCATGATTACTTGTATTTTGCCTTTTATTTTTTGAGGTTGGACTTGATTTGGCTGTGTGCATCTTAACTATGCAGAGGTTGGGTGTAATACTTAAAACTTTTAAGTAATAAAGCACCCTTTATCAAAAATATACATTAGACTTGTAGGAATGAAGTATGTCCACCAGAGGGGGGGGGGGTGAAATGGGAAATTTAAATTTTCTTTCGGAACCTTCAAATCTCTCGAAACCCAAAAGCCGAATGAAAGTAAACAGTGAACAGGGTACGAATGAGAACCGTCGAGAACAATCACTTGACCGAATTTAACATACAACATGTGATCGATTGTAAATTGAGTACAGAGGTAACCAGTGATGCTCGATGGGATAGAGGATTTGGTAGACCAGTTCGCCCTTCTGCAAAACGACTACATATAGTTGGAGGGACTTGTGATTGAACACAGAAGATAAACTCTCTTCGCCCTATTCTACTTAACAACTGATTTGTCAACCAGTGCCGATCACTCATGGTAGATGTTTGAGGTGATCTCTAAACCTTTACAGACTTTGTCTTTGTGGACCACAATTACTTTTGGTCACTGAAAGACTTGACACCTAACCGTCTAGAGAGTTCGCAGCTCTCAAGAGTAATAGGTCGAGCGTACTGAACTTAGATTCTAGTGATGCTAAACCACTATCCAAAATTTTCGGCTTTAGGGTTTTTCTTTCAGTGGATTTTAAACTCAAATCACTCGGGAGAGAGGGGCCTCTCACAATCTTCTCGGAATCACACGGAGCAGCCAACGGTGGACATTGGATGGGGTGGGCTATTTATAGTCGCGGTCTTCCCAAGGGAAAAGACCATTTCGGACATGACCACTTAGCCAATGTCCAACCGACACGTATGTCACGGTCGGATTTCTGAGCATACTGGTGACATTGCTTGCGAAGCAAGTAGTGCTAACTCCTTGGCCCGAATCGTATCTCTCACAGCGAAGAAGAACTTCTTCTCTTGTTGGCAAGTGTTAATTCTAAACACAAAGAGATTTCTTGCAACTCTCATAGGACTTGGGTTTAGCATTGGAGAACCGTAAGCTTCAAACACTATACCGACGACCCACAAGTATAGGGGATCTATCGTAGTCCTTTCGATAAGGAAGAGCGTTGAACCCAACGAGGAGCAGAAGGAAATGACAAGCGGTTTTCAGCAAGGTATTCTCTTCAAGCACTAAAATTATTGGTAATAGATAGTTGTGTGATAAGATAATTCATAACGGGTAACAAGTAACAAAAGTAACTAAGATGCAGCAAGGTGGGCCAATCCTTTTTGTAGCAAAGGACAAGCCTGGACGAACTCTTATATAAAGCAAAGCGCACCCGAGGACACATGGGAATTATTGTCAAGTTAGTTTTCATCATGCTCATATGAATCGCGTTCCTTACTTTGATAATTTGATATGTGGGTGGACCGGTGCTTGGGTGCTGTCCTTACTTGGACAAGCCTCCCACTTATGATTAACCCCTCTCGCAAGCATCCGCAACTACGAAAGAAGAATTAAGATAAATCTAACCATATCATGAAACATGTGGATCCAAATCAGCCCCTTACGAAGCAACGCATAAACTAGGGTTTAAGCTTCTGTCACTCTAGCAACCCATCATCTCCTTATTACTTCCCAATGCCTTCCGCTAGTCCCAAATCATGGTGAAGTGTCATGTAGTCGACATTCACATAACACCACTAGAGGAGAGACAACATACATCTCATCAAAATATCGAACGAATACCAAATTCACATGATTACTTATAACAAGACTTCTCCCATGTCCTCAGGAACAAACATAACTACTCACAAATCATATTCATGTTCATAATCAGAGGGGTATTGAATAGCATTAAGGATCTGAACATATGATCTTCCATCGAATAAACCAACTAGCATCAACTACAAGGAGTAATCAACACTACTAGCAACCCACAGGTACCAATCTGAGGTTTTGAGACAAAGATCGGATACAAGAGATGAACTATGGTTTGAGAGGAGATGGTGTTGGTGAAGATGTTGATAGAGATTGACCCCCTCTCGATGAGAGGATCATTGGTGATAACGATGGCTTCGATTTCCTCCTCCGGGAGGGAAGTTTCCCCGACAGAACCGCTCCATCGGAGCCCTAGATTGCTTCTGCCTAGGTTCCGCCTCGAGACGGCGGCGCTTCGTCCCGAAAGCTCTCTTATGATTTTTTCAGGTGAAAACCCTCCATATAGCAAAAGATGGGCACCGGAGGCCTGCCAGGGGGCCCACAAGCCACAGGGGCGCGTCCAGGGGGTGGGCGCACCCTAGGCTTGTGGCCTCCTGGTGGGTCCCCTCTGGTATTTTCCTCACCCAATATATTTTATATATTCCAAAATAATTATCCGTAAATTTTCAGGACTTTTGGAGTTGTGCAGAATAGGTCTATCATATTTGCTCCTTTCCGGTCCAGAATTCCAGCTGCCGGCATTCTCCCTTTTCATGTAAATATTGTAAAATAAGAGAGAAAAGGCATAAGTATAGTACCCTAATGTGTAATAACAGTTCATAATGCAATAAATATCAATATAAAAGCATGATGCAAAATGGACGCATCAACTCCCCCAAGCTTAGACCTCGCTTGTCCTCAAGCGAAAGCCGAAATCAATAAATATGTCCACATGTTTAGAGATAGAGGTGTCGATAAAATAAAATATGGACATGAGGGCATCATGATCAACTTTAGAACAACAACATATATTGTCATATAATCTCCTATGCTAAAGTAATAATTCGTTCACAAGATAAAGTTTGAATAAGATTTTTTTTGAAAACTAACAAACTATGATGTCAGTCATTGAAGCAATTGCAATTTATCATAATATCGGAAAGAGTCAATGTAAGAGCTTTTTAGTAAGTTCACATACTCAACTATCTTTTAGTCTTTCACAATTGCTAACACTCACGCGATACTTATGAGTTCGAAGACTTAGTCGAACACAGAGAAAGATAGAGGCTTATAGTTTCGCCTCCAAACTTTTACCCTAAGGGTAATGTCAACAATAATACTTTATGATAATCTACATATGAGTGGAGATATATATCTGGATCTTTCTCCACCACATAGTGCTTGCCAAAAAGAAAAAGTGTAAAAAGGAAAGGTGAAGATTATCATGACTCTTGTATAAGGTAGAAGGTAAAAGTAAAAGATAGGCCCTTCGCAGAGGGAAGCAGAGGTTGTCATGCGCTTTTATGGTTGGATGTACAAAATCTTAATGCAAAAGAACGTCACTTTATATTGCCCCTTGTGATAAAGAACTTTATTATGCAGTCTGTCGCTTTTATTTCTTCCATATCACAAGTTCGTATAAAGCTTATTTTCTCCACACTAAAAGATCATACATATTTGGAGAGCAATTTTTATTGCTTGCACCGGTGACAACTTACTTGAAGGATCTTACTCAATCCATAGGTATGTATAGTGGACTCTCATAGCAAAACTATTTTAAGGGATGTTTGGATGCACAAGTGGTATATCTACTTGGTGCAAAATATTTGACTAGCAAGGGGTGAGAAGCAAGCTCAACATGTTGGAGGATCCATGCCAATATAACTTCTATTCGGATATAAGAAAACATAACCCATTATGTTGTCTTCCTTGTCCAACATCAACTTTTTAGAATTTAATATTTTAATGAGTGCTCACAATTAAAAAGGATGTACAAGATAGTATATTTATATGTGAAGCCTCTCTTTCTTTGTTACTTCCTATTAATTGCAACAATGACCAAAACTATGTCTGTCAACTCTCAACAAATTTTATTCATCATACTCTTTATATGTGAAGTCATCATTCTCCATAAGATCATTATATGATCTTTTTATTTCTTTTTATTCTTTCTTTTCCCTCAAGATCAAAGTGAGAAAGCAAAGCCCTCAACTCAAAACTACTCTTTATTATATAACTCATGGACTCGATTACATAGATAGATCTCAAAACAAAACTCAAAGCTAGATCATACTAAAAACGTTTATTCTACTAGATCAAGATATAATCAAAAGGATCAAACTAAGAAAAATGATAAAGGTAAATATATGATGGTGATACGATACCGGGGCACCTCCCCCAAGCTTGGCAGTTGCCAAGGGGAGTGCAAATACCCATGTATTTAGAGCTCTTTCTTCGAAGGTGGCGATGATGGAGCTGATGATGTTGTAGGCTTGTCCTCCATCTTCCAAGGCATAGGCTCACCATCATAGAAAGATGAACGAGTCTCCGGGATCCTCAAATCTACAGCCAAACTCACCCTCTTAAATCTGCATTCATACTCACAATTTTGGTTTTGCAGGTCATAGATCTGGGCTTGGAGATGCGCGACTTTCTCGTGAAGCTTGAAGATGGACTCTCCGATGTCCTTGGCGTCCAACTTGTGGTCACAGGTAAATTCCGTGGTCATGGAGTGATTGGCGTTGAGTCTGCGTTCCACCATCCCTTGGCACTTTAAGACTTGCTGCTACATTGCTTCGAGCCTTTTCTCCACGCTTCCGGTCTTCCTTGGCCCTTGAACATCGCGGATGTGCAGCACCCCCTCATACATCTCGATAGTTTGAGGGTGTTGTAGCACCTCCGCAAGGTAGGGGTTGATGACCTTATCGAAAAACTTGTCCTTGGGGGCGCTTGGAGAGGTCATGGTGATCTAGAGCTGTCAGAAAAACAACTTGAAACAAGAACATAAGATATTGTCGTGGTACGGTGGTCAAAACCTTTGGGAGATTATATAATGATTTTTTATCGACCAAAAGAAGTGTTGTGAAAGAAAATGGAGTCCGGATGGCACACGAGGTGACCATAAGGCAGGGGGCGCGCCCTCCACCCTTGTGGTCTCCTCGTGTCTCCTTCGAACAACTTTAATTTTCCTATTTTTTTAAATATTCCAAAACGGAGAAAAATTGCTTTTGGAAACGCTTTGGAGCCGGTTTACTTACCGTACCACATACCTATTCCTTTTCGGAGTCTAAAACATTCTGGAAAGTGTCCCTTATGCACTCCTCTGGTCTTACAGTGTCAATTTTATTGGTCTCAACATTTATGGGATTACCTAGGACATAGTGTTTGATTCTTTGACCGTTTACCACCTTCGTATTTGTGCCTTCGGCGTTGTTGATTTTGATGGCATCGGAACGATAGAGCTCCTCAATAATGTAAGGACCTTCCCATTTAGAGAGAAGCTTTCCTGTAAAAAATCTTAAAGAGAGTTGTATAGCAAAACATGATCACCTACATTAAACTCATGCTTTTTTATCCTCTTGTCATGCCATCTTTTAACTTTTTCTTTAAACAACTTGGCATTCTCATAGGCTTGGGTTCTCCATTCATCAAGTGAGCTAATATCGAATAACCTCTTCTCACCAGCAAGTTTGAAATCATAGTTGAGCTCTTTGATTGCCCAATAAGCTTTATGTTCTAGTTCGAGAGGCAAGTGACATGCTTTTCCATAAACCATTTTATATGGATACATACCCATAGGATTCTTATAAGCAGTTCTATAAGCCCATAATGCATCATCAAGTTTCTTAGACCAATTCTTTCTAGATCTATTAACAGTCTTTAACAAAATCAATTTAATCTCTCTATTGCTCAATTCTAATTGACCACTAGACTGAGGATGATATGGAGATGCAATTCTATGGTTAACATCATATTTAGCAAGAATTTTACGGAAAGAACCATGAATAAAATGTGAACCACCATCAGTCATTAAATATCTAGGGACTCCAAAGCTCGGAAAAAATAACTTCTTTAAGCATTTTAATAGAAGTGTTATGATCAGCACTACTAGTTGGGATAGCTTCTACCCACTTAATAAAGTAGTCAACAACAACTAAAATATGTGTATACCCATTAGAGGAAGGAAAAGGTCCCATATAATCAAAGCCCCAAACATCAAATGGTTCAATAACAAGTGAATAATTCATAGGCATTTCCTGGCGTCTACTAATATTACCAATTCTTTGACATTCATCACATGACAAGACAAACTTACGAGCATCCTTGAAGAGAGTAGGCCAATAAAACCAAGACTGTAATACCTTGTGTGCAATTATATCTCCAACATGGTGTCCTCCGTAGGCTTCGAAGTGACACTTGCATAGGATCTGTTCCTGTTCATGCTCAGGTACACAACGTCTAATAACACCATCTACTCCTTTATAAAGGTGTGAGTCATCCCATAAGTAATGTCTTAAATCATAGAAAAACTGTTTCTTTTGCTGGTATGTGAAACTAGGTGGTATAACTTTAGCAATAATGAAATTAGCATAATTAGCTACCATGGAGCATTATGGCAAGCATTTATGATAGCTAATTGTTTATCAGGAAAACTATCATCAATAGGTATTGGGTCATCAAGAATATTTTCTAACCTAGAAAAGTTGTGTGCATGGTTCTCAACCCCCTTTCTATCAATAATATGCAATCGAATTCTTGTAGCAAGAGAAACCATCTAATAAGTCTAGGTTTAGCATCTTTCTTTTCCATAAGGTATTTAATAGCAGCATGACGGTGTGAACAGTTACTTTGGAATCAACAATATAAGATCTGAACTTATCACAAGCAAATACAACTGCTAAAAATTCTTTTTCAGTAGTAGCATAATTTCTTTGGGCACTGTCTAGAGTTTTACTAGCATAATGAATAACATTTAATTTCTTATCAACTCTTTGTCCTAAGACAGCCCCTACAGCATAATCACTAACATCACACATGATTTCAAAGGGTAAGTTCCAATCAGGACGTTGAACAATAGGTGCAGAAACCAAGGCTTTCTTAAGTATTTCAAAGGCTTCTACACAATCATCATCAAAACTAAATGGAACATCTTTTTGCAAAACATTATTAAGAGGCCTAGAAATTTTCGAGAATTCTTTAATAAACCTCCTATAGAAACCGGCATGACCAAGGAAACTTCTTATACCTTTGATATCTTTAGGACACGACATTTTTTCAATAGCATCAACTTTGGCTTTATCAACTTCAATACCTCTTTCAGAAACTTTATGCCCCAAGACAATACCTTCATTAACCATAAAGTGGTACTTCTCCCAATTCAAGACAAGACTAGTTTCTTCACATCTCTGCAAAACTCGATCAAGGTTGCTTAAGCAATCATCAAAAGAAGTTCCATAAACGAAGAAATCATCCATGAAAACCTCAACAATCTTTTCACAAAATTTAAAAAATATAGCAGTCATACATCTTGAAAGGTAGCAGGTGCATTGCATAAACCAAAAGGCATACGTCTATAAGCAAAGGTACCGAAAGGGCAAGTAAAATTAGTATTTTCTCGATCCTCTTGTGATACGGGTATTTGAGAAAAACCAGAATAGCCATATAGAAAGCAAAAGTGTGTATGTTTGGATAGTCTTTCTAGCATTTGATCAATAAAAGGTAGATGGTAATGATCTTTCCTAGTAGCTTTGTTTAATTTGCGAAAATCAATTACCATTCTATAACCTGTAACTATTCTTTGTGGGATCAATTCATTCTTATCATTAGGTACAACAGTAATACCTCCCTTCTTAGGGACACAATGAACGAGACTTACCCATCTACTATCAGCAATAGGATAAATTATACCTGCTTCTAGAAGCTTTAGTATTTCATTTCTTACCACTTCCTTCATCTTAGGATTTAACCGTCGTTGGTGATCAACAACCGGTTTAGCATCAGGCTCCATATTAATGTTGTGCTGGCATAGAGTAGGACTAATGCCCTTAAGATCATCAAGAGTATATCCAATAGTGGCACGGTGCTTCTTCAGAGTTTTCAATAACTTCTTCTCTTCATGCTCTGAAAGGTTAGAACTAATAATAACAGGATATATCTTCTTTTCATCAAGATAAGCATATTTCAGAGTATCAGGTAACTGCTTAAGATCAAACACTGGATCACTCTTGGGTGGTAGAGGATCTCCAAGAGTCTCAACAGACAAATCGTGTTTCAAAACATGCATCTGTTTAAAGAATATCTCATATAGTTCCCTTCTTTCATTCATAAACATACCATTTTCATGGTCTAGCAAATATTGTTCTAATGGATAGGTAGGAGGCACAACAATAGAGGCAAGACCAATAATTTCATCCTTACTAGGAAATTCTTTATCATGGGGTTGTCTAAGAAATTTGGAGAAATTAAACTCATGAGACACATCCCCAAAACTTACACTAACAGTTTCTTTCTCGCAATCTATCTTAGAATTGACAATGTTCAAGAAAGGTATACCAAATATAATGGGACAAAAATCATCTTGTTGGGAACCAAGAACAAGAAGATCAATAGGGTATTTTATTTTCTCACACAAGACTTCAACATCTCTAACAATCCCAATTGGTGATATAGTATCTCTATTAGCAAGCTTAATAGTAACATCAATATCTTCTATCTCAGCGGGTGCAATGTCATTCATAATTTCTTGATATAAAGTAAAAGGAATTGCACTCACACTAGCACCCACATCACATAAGCCATGATAACAATGATCTCCTATTTTAACAGAAACAACAGGCATGCAACAATATTATCGACCAATAGATCTTTAACCATAACAATACTAGGTTCAACTTTAATTTGTTCAGGGGGTGTAGGTGTTCTAGTATAACTCCTACGAACCACAACTGAAGCTTTAGCATGATCCTTTATCCTAACAGGAAAAGGTGGTTTCTCAATGTAAGCAGTAGGAATAACAGGATCAACATTATAAGTAATAGTTTCTTCTTCAACTTTAATAGATTCAACTAATTTCACTTCAATGGAGGGATGATATTCAAACCACTTCTCCTTAGGGAGATCAACGCAAGTAGCAAATGGTTCACAGAAAGAAGCTACTATCTCAAAGTCAATTCCATATTTAGTGTTAAATTCACGAAAAGCATCGGTATCCATAAAAGATTTAACACAATCAAACTTAAGGTTTATACATGACTCATTACCTTCGTTGAGTTCCCAATCTTCAGAGTTGCATTTAATTCATTCCGATAAATCCCATTTGAATTCAATAGTCTTCTTCATAAAAGAACGAGTACAAGAAGTATCGAGCATGGATTGATCATTACGAGAAAGCCAAGCATAAAAATTATGAATAATAATTTCTCTTGAGAGCTCATGATTGGGGCATGAATATAACGTTGACTTAAGCCTCTGTAGGTGCAACAAACCTCGGCGTATGTTGCCCAGACAGTACACATGCATGGAGGCAAGGTTGCAGCGGCAAGGCAGGACGAAGCTAAGGAGATAACTCTTTGAGGAATCAAAGGGAGGATCAAGAAGACCAAGACAAGACAGAAAAGCAAGGTATCACTAAGAAAAAACCTCTCTTGCCGGGTAGGTGAGCCCAGCCAAGTCAAGGCCACATCGAAGATAAGTCTCAAGACTGGGGACGCCGAGGGCGGATCACCCCGCCAAGGCACCACCACTCCACCGCACAGCGACTCAAGTCACTTATCAGTGCGGTGTCGAGCCCCCAAGTGATTAAGTGGCTGTCATCTAGCACGTGGCAGCCATTTGGGGAGAATATTTACCTTGCATGACACCCATCCAGAGGCGTGTCAGGAAGCCAGGGAGAGAGATGGCTAAATGTGGCACGACAAGGCCTGCCGGGCTACATCCGTGATGTGACACTAAGCGGTGCATTTAATGCACCTTTTCCTATCTGCAGAGTTAGGTATGATATCACTGTTTGCTATCTAATCGGTGTGTAATGACTGATTTGCCACTGTGGTAACTCCTTAGCTTTTAAAAGGAGGGCCATGGAAACCTAAAATAGGATTTAGACCCTTGTACAGCCCTACGCGCGTAGCTGCTCTCCCTGAGGCGACCTTGCCGGGCTTGAGCGCTGCGTGTTCGTCATGGTCCTCCATCCAATCCAGGAAAGCAGGAGTAGGGTTTTATGCTTCGTAGTGGCCCAAACCTGGGTAAAAACCACCACGTCACCATTGTCGTGCTGCCCCTACGGTCTCCGCTCTTTGTGCAACGTGCCCCCCTTGCCGAACCACAAGGGGCCAATGGCCCCATAGGTGATCGTGTTCTACCATGACATCTTTGGCATGCCATGTAGGGGGAGGCGCTTGCGCGAACCAGAGGTTGTAAGCAGCGCGTCAATCTTCATCATCGTCTTCTTCATCGACGGCTTCGTCGTCCATGGCGCCCAAGAAAAAGTCCGGTGCTACAGCTCACCCGTCCACCTCGAAGGCCCCCTTGCATGCAGCCACTGATGCCGTGGGGGCTACGGTGGCACATGGGGACGTGGACGCCACGAGGAATGTGACCGGCGCAGGCGGCGCCATCACCGTTCCCCATGCGGCCGAAGCGGGAGCAGGGGGCATCAGGGGAGGATAGCATCAACAGCACCCTAGCAGCCATGCTCCACAGGATGCGGCAGGGGGGAACATCCAATCTCCACCTCTCCACTTCACTGAAGGATGCAGCTGCAGTGATGGTGCTCGCTCTGGTGCAAATCGCACCCCTCTTGTTGCCCCAGCTGCGGGTGCAACTACGGTACGCGCGCTTTCCCCAGGGCAAGTTAACCAAGACAATGCGCCGAATGGGGTCATCAACCCCCAAGCGCATCCTTCTCGTCGCCACACCATCCTGGCGACCGGCTTGTGGTGACAAGAACACGGCGCCGCCACTACCGGTACCGCCAGAAGTCAGGCGATGTTGCGATCTGCGTCGTCGTCCATGCCAAGCACCGCTTCAAAAGCGAGGGCGCGAGCCTAGCTCCTGTTGAGATTCCCACCAGCGGCCAATCAAATGGATGAGTGGAGAGCCACCATTCAAAGCCTGATTGGTTTCGCTGACGTTGGGGGATCACAGCCGGCAGGCCCGCCATGGCCTCCACAGGCAGCGGCAACGCCCCGAGCCGTTGGCCGTACCGAAGGGGCCACTCCTATGGTGCAGTCATCTCCACGGCAGCCAGCACAGGGGCCGCAACCAGGGCCACATGACCAAGAACCCGACGAGGTGTTGATGGCTTTGTATGATCCTCGAGCCCATCGAGACCAGCGGCAGGTCCTAGAAGATAGGCGAAGGGAAGATGCGCGCGTCGCCATAGAACGACGCCGCGAAACCCGCGACTAGCATGATAGGAGCAATGGCCCCGACGTCGACGAGCCCGTGCCCGGTGGATAAGGATACCTGCCTTTCGAGGTTGGGTGCCCCGCCTTCACTCGTGAGCTACGGCAAGTCCGTTGGCCATCTGCCCGTATGTTCAAGCCGGAGATACCGGAAAAGTATGATGGAAGATTGAACCAGGCAGAGTTCTTGGGCATTTACACCATCGCCATTCAAGCCGCCGAAGGAAAAGATGAAAAGGTATTCGCCAACTACTTCCCTTTGGCACTCAAGCCCAACGTGAGGTCGTGGCTGATGCACTTGCTGGAGAACTCCATCTCGACCTGGGGCGACCAGTGCAATGAGTTTGTTGGCGCCTTCACAGGCGGCCATCAAGAACCAGGGCGGCCCAGCGACTTGCAGCTCCTTCCACAAAAGGAAGGAGAGAGTTTACAAAAGTATATGTAGAGATTCAGCCGGGTGGCTAGGAACATCCCAGACATCCACCCGACAGCTATGATTGCTGCATTCCAGTCCAACATACGCAACCGCATGATATGTTCCAAGATGAACATCCGGTTGCCCAAGACTGTGAATGAGCTGGGCACCTTGGCAGATAAGTGTGCCCGGACAGAGGAGGGGAGGCGGCTCCCTGGATAAGAAGATGGCATCGCTGTTGACTCAGAAGACGACTTCGATGCCACCAATTAGAACAAGAAGAACAAGAAATGCAACAAGAAGCACAAAGAGAAGACAGTACCGGCTGTCGAGGGATTGGCGTTCCTAGTACCGTCAGGAAGGCCAAAACCGAAGCTCCCAACAAGGAAGTTACCACGTGTAGTGACTGCCGGGAAGCTGTGGCGGCCGAGAAGGCTGGGAAGGCTGACGGGTTGTACTGCAAGATCCATCGGACCAAAGTCCATGATCTCCAAGAGTGTCATCAAATTGAGCAACTTGTCAAGAAACAGAAAGCTGAGTACGAGAAGCGTGACAAGGAAAGAGACCAAGATAGCGTTGGCGGGAAGGGCCGAGGTGGCACAGGAGGCCGCCCCGGCAAGGTCCCTCAACAGCAAGGGAAACCTGCTAGAGGCCATGAGAAGAAAGAATGCGATGACAAGAGTGATGAAGGGGATGAAGAGGAAACTGGCGAGCAGGAGTTTCAGAAGGCCACTGACGCCCTGTGCATTGACAGAGGCGCATCCTTGCACTCCTCTCACTGCTAGCTTAAACAGTGGGCGCGTGAGGTCAATGCTGTGGAGCCAGCGGCAGATTCTCGGAAACCACTCAAGTGGTCCCTCATGCCCATCATCTTTGATGGAGAGGATCACCCCGACCGCACCATCGCGGGAGGGTGCTTGCCATTGTTGGTTTCACCAACGATCCCCAACCTCAAAGTCACAAAGATGTTGGTTGACGGCGGGGCTGAGTTGAATCTGATTTCTCCCAAGGTCATCAGCAAGCTGCAGATAACAGAAGAAAAGCTCAAGGTTACTGACACCTTTCAAGGGATCAACCCCAGCAGGAGTCATCCAAAGGGGAAGATCACGCTACCGGTGACATTTAGAGGAGAATTGAACTACCGAACTGAGAAGATTGTGTTCGACGTGGTCGAGATTCCATTGCAATACAATGGGATACTTGGATGACCTGCCCTGGCGAAGTTTATTGTGGCATCCCACTATACCTACAAAACTTTGAAGATGCCAGTGTCGGATTCAGGGTTCCGCAGACCCTTGAGACGTTTGAACTCTGGGGTGCGTGCGAAGAACTCTCTCTTCCCTACCTGCTGCTCAACGATCCCACAACCTAGCTCGACGAACCCAAGGGACAAGAGACACAACAATTTATCCTGGTTCGGGCCACCTTGCGGTGTAATACCCCACTCCAGCTTTGTGGTGGATTGCCTCAAGGGGCTGAGGATGAACTAGTATAGTGGAGGAACAACCTCAGGAGGTGAGGTGTGCTACCTCTTGAGCACTGCGTTGGATTTCCCCGAAGAGGAGAGGATGATGCAACAAAGTAGCGTAAGTATTTCCCTCAGTTTTTGAGAACCAAGGTATCAATCCAGTAGGAGGCTACGCGCGAGTCCCTCGTACCTACACAAAACAAATAGCTCAACGTAACCAACGTGATTAGGGGTTGTCAATCCCTTCACGGTCACTTACGAGAGTGAGATATGATAGAGATGATAGATAATATTTTTGGTATTTTTGATATAGAGATGCAAAGTAAAAAGTAAAAAAGCAAAGTAAAAAAAGCAAAGCAATAATAAAGTGATGGAGATTGATATGATGAAGAATAGACCCGGGGGCCATAGGTTTCACTAGTGGCTTCTCTTGAGAGCATAAGTATTCTACGGTGGGTGAACAAATTACTGTTGAGCAATTGACAGAACTGAGCATAATTATGAGAATATCTAGGTACGATCATGTATATAGGCATCACGTCCGAGACAAGTAGACCGACTCCTGCCTGCATCTACTACTATTACTCCACTCATTGACCGCTATCCAGCATGCATCTAGAGTATTAAGTTAAAAACAGAGTAACGCCTTAAGCAAGATGACATGATGTAGAGGGATAGTTTCATGCAATATGATAGAAACCCCATCTTGTTATCCTCGATGGCAACAATACTATACGTGCCTTGCTGCCCCTTCTGTCACTGGGAAAGGACACCGCAAGATTGAACCCAAAGCTAAGCTCTTCTCCCGTTGCAAGAAAAACCAATCTAGTAGGCCAAACCAAACTGATAATTCAAAGAGACCTGCAAAGATAACCAATCATACATAAAAGAATTTAGAGAAGATTCAAATATTATTCATAGATAGACTTGATCATAAACCCACAATTCATCGATCTCAACAAACACACCGCAAAAAGAAGATTACATCGAATAGATCTCCACGAGAGAGGGGGGAACATTGTATTGAGATCCAAAAAGAGAGAAGAAGCCATCTAGCTACTAACTATGGACCCGAAGGTCTGAGGTAAACTACTCACACTTCATCGGAGGGGCTATGATGATGTAGAAGCCCTCCGTGATGATGGCCCCCCTCCGGCGGAGCTCCGGAACAGGCCCCAAGATGGGATCTCATGGGTACAGAAGGTTGCGGCGGGGGAATTAGGTTTTTGGCTCCTGTTCTGATCATTTGGGGGTACGTAGGTATATATAGGAGGAAGGAGTACGTCGGTGGAGCTTCGAGGGGCCCACGAGGCAGGGGGCGCGCCCTAGGGGGGCGCCCTCCACCCTCATGACTGCCTCATGGCTTTCTTGACAGAGGGTCCAAGTCTCCTGGATCATATCTGATGAGAAAATCACGTTCCCGAAGGTTTCATTCCGTTTGGACTCCCTTTGATATTCCGTTTCTTCGAAACACTGAAATAGGCAAAAAACAGCAATTATGGGATAGGCCTCCGGTTAATAGGTTAGTCGCAAAAATAATATAAAAGTGGAAAATAAAGCCCAGTATAGTCCAAAACAGTAGATAATATAGCATGGAGCAATCAAAAATTATAGATACGTTGGAGACGTATCAGGCATCCCCAAGCTTAATTCCTGCTCGTCCTCGAGTAGGTAAATGATAAAAAGAGAATTTTTGATGCGGAGTGCTACTTGGCATAATTTCAATGTAAATCTTCCAAATTGTGGTATGAATATTCAGATCTGAAAGTTTCAAGGCAAGAGTTCATATTGACATAAAAATAATAATACTTCAAGCATAGTAACTAAGCAATTATGTCTTCTCAAAATAACATGGCCAAAGAAAGTTCATCCCTACAAAATCATATAGTTTAGTCATGCTCCATTTTTGTCACACAAGAATGCTCTCATCATGCACAACCCCGATGACAAGCCAAGCAATTGTTTCATACTTTAATAATCTCAAACTTATAAACCTTCACGCAATACATGAGTGCGAGCCATGGATATAACACTATGGATGGAATAGAATATGATGATGGGGGTTATGTGGAGAAGACAAAAAGGGGGAAATCTCACATCAACGAGGATAATCAACGGGCCATGGAGATGCCACCGATTGATGTTAATGCAAGGAGTAGGGATTGCCATGCAACGGATGCACTAGAGCTATAAATATATGAAAGCTCCACAAAAAAACTAAGTGGGTGTGCATCCAACTTGCTTGCTCACGAAGACCTAGGGCATTTGAGGAAGCCCATCGTTGTAATATACAAGCCAAGTTCTATAATGAAAAATTCCCACTAGTGTATGAAAATGACAAAGCAAGGGACTCTCTATTATGAAGATTATGGTGCTACTTTGAAGCACAAGTGTGGAAAAAAGGATAGTAATATTGCCCCTTTTATATTTTTTTCTTTTTTGGGCCTTTTTTTTCTTTGGCCTTTCTTTTTTTATTTGGGACAATACTCTATTAAATGATGATCATCACACTTCTATTTATTTACAACTCAATGATTACAACTCGATACTAGAACAAAGTATGACTCTATATGAATGCCTCCGGCGGTGTACCGGGATATGCAATGAATCAAGAGTGACATGTATGAGAGAATTATGAATGGTGGCTTTGCCACAAATACTATGTCAACTACATGATCATGCTAAGCAATATGACAATGATGAATGTGTCATGAAGAATGGTATGGTGGAAAGTTGCATGGCAATATATCTCAGAATGGCTATGGAAATGCCATAATAGGTAGGTATGGTGGCTGTTTTGAGGAAGATATAAGGAGGTTTATGTGTGAAAGAGCGTATCATATTACGGGGTTTGGATGCACCGGCGAAGTTTGCACCAACTCTCAATGTGAGAAAGGGCAATGCACGGTACCGAAGAGGCTAGCAATGATGAAAGGGTGAGAGTGCGTATAATCCATGGACTCAACATTAGTCATAAAGAACTCATATACTTATTGCAAAAATCTACAAGTCATCAAAAACCAAAGCATTACGCGCATGCTCCTAGGGGGATAGATTGGTAGGAAAAGACCATCGCTCGTCCCCGACCGCCACTCATAAGGAGGACAATCAAATAACACCTCATGTTTCAGATTTGTTACATAACGTTTAGCATACGTGCATGCTATGGGACTTGCAAACTTCATCTCAAGCATTTCTCAACTTCACAACTACTCAACTAGCACGACTTTGATATTATCACCTCCATATCTCAAAACAATTGTCAAGCATCAAACTTTTCTTAGTATTCAACACACTCAAAAGAAAGTTTTACAAATCTTGAATACCAAGCATATTATTATTAAGTAAATTACCATGCTATTTAAGACTCTCAAAATAATCTAAGTTAAGCATGAGAGATCAATAGTTTCTTAAAAACAAATTCACTACCATGCTCTAAAAGATATAAGTGAAGCACTAGAGCAAAACTATATAGCTCAAAAGATATAAGTGAAGCACATAGAGTATTCTATCAAATTCCAATTCATGTATGGCTCTCTCAAAAGTTGTGTACAGCAAGGATGATTGTGGCACACTAACAAACAAAGACACAAATAATACAAGACGCTCCAAGCAAAACACATATCATGTGGTGAATAAAAATATAGCTCCAAGTAAAATTACCGATGGAAGTAGACGAAAGAGGGGATGCCTTCCGGGGCATACCCAAGTTTTGACTTTTTGGTGTCCTTGGATTATCTTGGGGGTTACATGGGCATACCCAAGCTTAGGCTCTTTCCACTCCTTGTTCCATAATCCATCAAAAGATTTCACCCAAAACTTGAAAACTTCACAACACAAAACTCAATAGAGATCTCGTGAGCTCCGTTAGCGAAAGAAAACAAAAGTCCACTTCAAGGTACTGCAATGAACTCGTTCTTTATTTGTAATGGTGTTAAACCTACTGTATTCCAACTTCTATATGGATTATAAACTATTTTACTAGCCATAGATTCATCAAAATAAGCAAACAACACACGAAAAACAGAATCTGTCAAAAATAGAACAGTCTGTAGTAATCTGTAACTAACGCAAACTTCTGGAACTCCAAAAAATCTACCAAAATAGGACTACCTATACAATTTGTTTATTGATCAGCAGCAATTTGAATCAGTATTTTATCACGTTCTGGTGATTTTTAACAATTGTTTTCGTGAACAGAATGTTTCTGGAAATTACAGCAAGATCAAATAACTATCATCCAAGAAGATCCTATAGGTTTAACTTGGCACAAACACTAATTAAAACATAAAACCACATCTAAACAGAAGGTAGATGGATTATTTATTCCTAAACAGAAGCAAAAACAAAAAACCTAAAATAAAATTGGGTTGCCTCCCAACAAACGCTATCATTTAACGCCCCTAGTTAGGCATAAAAGCAAGGATAGATGTAGGTATTGCCATCTTTGGTAGGCAATCCATAAGTGGCTCTCATGATAGATTCATATGGTAATTTTATTTTCTTCCTAGGGAAGTGTTCCATGCCCTTTTTAAACGGAAATTGTAATCTAATATTCCCTTCCTTCTGTCACATCCTAGCTAGTCCATGCATTAGAGTGTTGCATCATGTCTACTTTTCATCAGAAACTTGAATTGGGGAAGACAGAACCCCCAGCACCCCCCTGAAATCAACTAGGGTTTACTAAAAATATTTTCAATGAACCTGAAATGCCCTTATGAAAAGTTCACCCTCTTTGTCTTGGGTTAGAACCTCTGGAAAAATTGGTGCACAATTTTCTAGGTCAACAGAAGGTCATTGAATTAAATTATATGTAAGTTGCATTTGGGCATTTAAATGCTAGTAAATATTTTAGATGCTCAAATAATTCTGAAGATAAGTGTGGACTATTGGAAATGTTCTAAACAGAGCCTCTTATTATTTTCAGGATTTTTAGAAGTGCCTAGCTATTTTTAATAAAGCCACAAACCTACAGAAAAATAGAAAACAGAAATTTAAAGAGAGGGAGAGAACTTACTTGGCCGCAGCTCATCAGCCGGCCCACCTGGTGGCCCAGTGCTCTGCTGGCCCATGCCAGCCAGCTGCTTCATCCCTACCAGGCAGGCAGAGAGCTGATGCCGGCGAGCGCGAGCTCGCCACGACGCCAGCAGCTTGCCGCTTCGCGCGCCTGGACCCTGGGCAGGCTCCACGTCGCCGCCCCGACCCCGTGGACACCTCACTCGCCCTCTGTCTCTCTCCCTCGCTCTTCCGCACCATGGCCGACGCACCTGCCGCCGCACCGCCGACGTAGTCGCGCCCTCCGTCGTCCCCGTGCTGCGCCACTGTGTCCGTTCGCTCTGCCATCGTCGACTACATCGAGCAGGCCAAGCCCCGAGCGCTCGCACGCTCTGCAACACCTCCACCGACCCCGTCTTCATCGACCACCGCCGGAGATCCCCTTCGTCGTCGCCACCGCATCAGCTCGTCCCCGACCGCGCCGTCCGTTTCTACGTGACCGCTGTGAGCTCAACTACCTCCCCGTCCTCTCCGTTTGCTTTCTCGTGCACCGTAGCAACTGCACGAAGCTTCACCGCACGCGCTACCGCCGAGCTTGTCGCCGACGTGTCTCCGGCCAACCACCGGCCACACTACCGTGTCCAACACACTCACTGCATCCCCAAGAGCCCAACGGACCTCACCACGCGCCTCGCCGTGCCCCGTAGCCTCGGGCTCATCTTCACCCGACTCCGGCGACCGCCAAGCTCGTCGCCGGCGATGTTTCTGGCCACCCCGAGCTCAACCACCGCCACCAAACGCCGCGGCTTGCCCCCAGCTACCCGTAGATGGTCTCCGCCGTCCATTTGGTCGCCGGAACGCACTAATGCACTTCCACTGCCAAGTCTGGCCTCGCCGGTGGTTAAACGCCGGCGGGTTTGACCCGTTGACCTTGACTGGGTGGGCCCAGGTTGACTCCTCTGAGTCTATGACAAGTGGCCCCCCCACTGCTAATTAACCTAGGTTAGTTTTAACTAAATTTAGTTAGTTTAAATAACTACTGACACACGGGACCCACTGGTCAGGTTGACCTGGACGTCCCCTTTGACCACTGACGTCACGCTGACGCAATGCTGACGCATTAATTCAATTACTGGAATTATTCTTATACAGGAAATTCCAGAAATTGTTGCAAACTTCAAAAATTCATAGAAATTAATTTGTAACTCCAAATGCAAAGATTTATATATGGATTTTGATCAAAAAATTCAATCTATCCACTGGTACTGGTTTCATGCATGTCAGAACAAGTTAACCTTGCTGTTTAAGCAATATAAGATGATTCACTAATATGGCTATGTTAAATGAGCTTACATTTGAATCTTTGATTCAAATGAGTTCATTCCTTTCTGTTTTAGTTTGCATTAGGCCAAGACACATTCATATAGCCATGTCATAGCATGCATCATATTGTTGCATATCGTCATGTGTTGATTATGTTCGGTATGTCTTTCGTGGTAGGTTCTGCCTCCGAGGATAACCCCGAATATCCGTCTGAAGGGCAGTACCCTACTACCACTACATCAGGCAAGCAACCCATTGATCATTCTGATACAAACCCATGTTCTTGCTTCTGCTCTTGTTTACTACATTAAGACAACGCGATTGAAACTGCTGTGTGCTGTGGTAGTTGAACCCACTTCCTTTGCATGACCTGTCATTGCCACAGTAACTAGATGAAACCCACTAGCATGTGTAGGAGTTGATTGAGCCATATTTGTGTTTCCTACCATGCTATGCTTGCTATGCTTAGAGTTGTGTCAAGTCTGGCTCATCGGGGTGATGAACTGGAGTGAAAGGTTGTATCGGTAACGGGAGTGAAGTGTTGAACATGTTTTGGTAAAGGTATCGATGAGAGGCCATGTAGGAGTACATGGTGGGTTGTTTCATTGAGGCCGTCCCTAAGAACTGAGATCTGTATGTGTGATTTAAGATCAGCTACTACCACACATTGGGCCTTGAAATATGACCCCGCTCGACTTACTGACACCTCTCGTCCTCTGTCCAGGAGTTGCAAGTAGTTTCTGGTGTTTGTAGTATGCTGGGGGCCGCACGCAGCGCTGACGATAGGGGTGGGCTGTGTTGCGGTAGGCACATGGCACGGTGTACCGATTCGCCCGTTTGGTGTCTCGGGAACCCTGCACACATCGTTCGGGGCCATTAGTGGAAACCTCGGCCGGACTCCCTGCGGATGGAACCCGAATAGGCGATAAACCTGGACTAGAGACTTGTGTGGTTAGTCAGGTCGTGGTCTACACCCACGTCGGCTTTCACTTGAAGTCTGCCGAGCACATACCGTGTGCAGACGCTAAGTGGTGGAAACATGTGTGACGAAGTACACCCCTGCAGGGTAGAAACTATTCGAATAGCCGCGTCCACGGTAAAGGACTACTTGGTCGCCTATGCAGTTCATAGACAAGTAAATGGATACTACTAAAAGCCTCAAGATAAGTGTGAGTACCTTGGATGGCCCTCTCGTAGGTTGACGAGAGAGGATCCACGGTGGAGTATTGTGTTGGTGATTAGTGGACTCGTGTGCAACAAATGCTTACAAGTGGTGTCTATCGTAGGATAGCTTAGCCATGAGTCAAAGCTGGCTTGCTGCAATAACTCCACTACCTTCTTGAGAATGTGCATGTATTGTAGGATTCTGTTGTAAGACTTGCCGAGTACCTCTGTACTCATGTTTGCTTAAATTAATGTTTTCAGACGACAACACCGCCCCCTCCGATGGGTTCTATGTAGACCTCGACGTTGACGAGTGACTAGCCACCCAGGTGGTGATCCAAGACTTGTGTAGGGCCGATGTAGATAGAAAGGCTTCGTCAACCTTCTTTATTTCTAGTGTCTGTACTCAGACTAAGTTGCTTCCGCATGTGCTTGTATGATTGTATGACTTGAGTGTCGGGTCATGTGACACCTATCTGTATGAACATGTTATGTATGGCTCCTCGGAGCCTTTTAAATAAAGTACTTGAGTTGTAGAGTTTTGTTGTGATGCCATTTTGTATGTACTCATATCGGGCATATTGTGTGTATGTTTGAAATGCTTGGTATGAGTGGGATCCGACAATCTAGTTGTTTATCCTTGGCAGCCTATCATATGGGGAAATGTAGTCTAGTGCTTCCTGAGCGATAGTAGTCCGCTACAGCCCGGTTCACCGGAGTCCTGCTAGCCCAGCACTACTGCTCTGGACACTTGACTGGCCGGCATGTGTTTCATTTCGTTCCTGTGTCTGTCCCTTTGGGGAAATGTCACGCGGTGACATCCGGAGTCCTACCTAGCCTGCTACAGCCCGGGTTACCGGAGTCCTGTTAGCCCAGTGCTATAGCCCGGGTTCACACATTGATGACCGACATGCTCGATGTGACTCATGTATGCCTTTCCCCATGGGTTAGTGCCGCTTTGGGTTCACGACTAGCCATGTCGGCCCGGGTTCTCTGTCATATGGATGCTAGCGACACTATCATATACATGAACCAAAAGGCGCAAACGGTCCCGAGCCATGGTAAGGCGACACCCGTGGGATTACCGTGCGTGAGGCCGCAAAGTGATATGAGGTGTTACCGGCTGGGTCGATGTGACTTGGAATCGGGGTCCTGAAAGCGTTGGCATCAGAGTCGGACTGCCTGTAGGTTCGCTAAGCCAAACTGGTCGATGTCGAGTCTAGAAATGCTTTAGTTATATGTAGGGGAATTGATTGTGGGAAGGAACGTAAGTCTCTTTTTACTCCTTTACCTTATGCCTCTGATCTGTGTCATTCTCTTCTCATTCTACGTGGGTTAAGGACTAGGCTCTCTTCTCTCTATCAGGTTCACGTGTTACTAATCCGTAGTAACTTATAGGATTGTTGGTTACCAGCCTCAGTACAGTTTCTACTACTTATGATATGTTATCAGTTGAACCAGAACCTTGTTATGATGTTGTTGAGTGGTTTTGCAAACTGTGGTGAATGTCTCAAACCTGTTCTGAGCATTTACAGCTGTTATGCTGTCCAATTTTCCCTAGAAATTCTAATGTCTTGCATTGTGGTTGTGCTTTCAGATGGCCACTCGTGCTCAAAACCAAGTGGTTCGCCTGACCCAGTGCCTTGATGTGCCCGGTCATACGGCTATGTTAGTCCGGGTTATGATCGAGACGGGTTACCGATGGTATCCTGAATACACTGTTGAAGAGCAATTCCGAGACTTTAATCAAAGCCAATATTTCTGCACTGTCAGGATATTTTCTTCTTATCCTGGATCTACCGAGCCCCTCCACTATTCTTATGGACTTGGGGTCACTGTTGAGATGGCTGTGCAGGATGCTGCCTATTCCATGATGACCATCATGCGAGTCAGGACTGGCTTGCTTCGGAACACCGACTTCCGTTACATGCCAGCTTCACTCCCAGGAGCGCAAGGTTATCTCCAGGCTATCTATCCTGACTCCACACATGAGGACTCACTCACTCGCACCACTGCCGAGATGCTCGAGGAAAGGACCGAGAGAATCGGGCCTTGAGACTGGAGCTTTTCAACACCCTTGCTGATCATTGGGCCACTTTGACTCGGTTTGCACCGGCTGGATGTATGGATATGAGGGATCTGTATCCTGTGAGATCTGCTCTGCCAGACATGGTGGATTGGCATGATGTGGGAGGCATCACCCCACCTCGTGGTCCCCGCAGGCCACCGTTTGTTGGTCCAAGACCTCATCCTAGCCCCTATGGTCCACAAGCTCCTCAGGACCGTCTGTTCCCGGATGGCCACGTTGAACTTCCAGGCTATGGAGGTGACTTCTATGAGGAGTACTACGGAGCTGTCTGAGTTAGTAGCAGTATCACTAGTATTGTAATAGTTGTATTTCCACTGTTCTGCGTGACTTATGGAATATGACTTAGTGTGTATCAATTCCGGAGGTGTAGAAAAATAATGTATAGGAGCTTGGAATGCCTTCGATGCGATGTAACGTCTTCTATCGTACTGGTACTATAGCCTAGGATTGAACTAATCCATGTATGGTGTGTATGACCATTGGTATATATATATATATGGCAGTTTCTATATTACCATGTCATACGGATGAACATCTTTGCATTCCATGTTATCCATTACATTCCGCACTTCCTTGCCAAGATTTTGCCATCCTTGTCTAAACCGTTGTCTTGTTTTCCTAGGATGGTCAACACCCGCAACAACCCTGCTGCTCTGGAGCAGGGTGAAGCCAGCGCAGCTAGGAATGAAAATCTGCCTCAACCGCCTTCTCTGGCCGAAGTTATGCTGGAGGCAGAACGAAACAAGCGTGAGACCAATCGCTTGGTGGAGCGGATTGGGCAGAATACTGCACGCCAGCCAAGGAACGATCTAGTGTCAATCAATGACTTTGTCAAGTTGTACCCACTGAAGTTTAATCATTCCATCGAGCCTCTTGATGCGGATGACTGGCTTCGCAGCATCACCCACAAGCTACGTTCTGCCAACGTAGCCGAAGCTGATAAGGTTACCTTTGCTGCCCATCACCTCGAAGGCCCTGCTAGCCTTTGGTGGGAGAACTTTGAGGCTATGCGCCCGGTCGACAAATCACTACTTGGGCTGAATTCAGTGAGGCATTCCGTGAACATCACATCCCGGAAGGACTCATGGATCGCAAGAGGGAAGAGTCCTGCAATTTCACCCAGGGTAGACTGATTGTGGATGCATACAGTCGTGAGTTTGGAAATCTAGCACGTTATGCTCCTGAAGAGGTATCCACCGACGCCAAGAAGCAGGCAAGGTTCCGCAAGGGACTTAGCCCCGAGCTTCGTCGTGATCTTCGTCTACACGAGTGCACCTCCTTCCAGAAGTTAGTCAACAAGGCCATCAGTGCTGAAACAGGTCAGACTGACTTCGAAGCTTCACGCAAGCACTCCCGTGACTTTGGATCTTCATCCGGCTCTGGATCTCAGAAGCGCCGGGTCTGGATTCCAAGCACTGCTCTGCCACCCAGATTCACTCGAGGCCATCCTTTGAGGCGCCTCGCCCCAACCAGCAGTATGCACCGCCCAAGACCTATGGTGGCCCCGCTGCTAATGCTGCTCCACGCCCCAATGTGATAACTTGTTTCAAGTGTGGGGAGACGGGTCACTACATCCGCGAGTGTCCCCAGAACAATCCCAACCAGTTCGGCAAGTCTGTTGGCTGTGGCAAGCCAGCAGGAAAGGTGCTCTACGCCAAGCCAGCTACCACTGCTCGTGGCCATGTCAACTACGTCTCAGCTGAGGAAAGTCATGAGGACCCCAACATCGTTCTCGGTATGCTCCTTGTTAATTGCCATCCGGCAACTGTTCTCTTTGATACTAGAGCATATCATTCATTTATTTCTGAGAGCTATGCTCGACTGCACAACACCACATTTTGTGACATGCCCACCTCCATGGTAATTCAAACCCCTGGTTCTAAGTGGCAAACCTCTAGAATCAGCCATGGAAATGAAATCCTTGTCGACAGATTGGTCTTCCTTGCATCACTAATAGCTCTCAAGTCTTCGTACATAAATATCATCTTGGGTATGGACTGGATGTCAGCCCATTACGCTAAGATTGATTTCTCTACTAGAACTGTTCAACTCACCCATCCATCAGGCAAGACAGTCAATGTTTTGACCCGACTGTCTGAGCTTCAGCTTTACTCCTTAAATGCCAACCCCCTTTCAGATCTTGAAGATATTCCGGTAGTCCGTGACTTCCCGGATGTCTTTCGAGAGGAACTGCCAGGTGTTCCACCTGACAAAGAGGTTGAGTTCGTGATAGATCTTGTTCCAGGAACCGTCCCAATCTCTAGAAGACCCTATAAGATGGCACCCCTAGAACTAGCCGAGCTTAAGAAACAACTCGATGAGTCCTTGCAAAAGGGTTTCATCCATCTTAGTTCTTCTCCATGGGCTTGCCCCGTCCTCTTCGTCAAGAAGAAGGATGGAACGGATCGGATGGTTGTAGATTACCGACCTGTCAACTTGGTCACCATCAAGAACAAGTATCCGCTCCCCAGGATCAACGACCTGTATGATCAGCTCGCTGGATCCTCAGTCTTCTCCAAAATGGATTTGAGGTTGGGCTACCATCAAATCAAAATCAAGAACGGGGACATTCCTAAAACGACCTTTGTTACTCGTTATGGCCAATACGAGTACACCGTCATGTCCTTCGGGTTAACCAATGCTCCAGCCACTTTCTCTCGGCTAATGAACTCAATCTTCATGGAGTATTTGGATAAATTCGTCGCGGTATACCTCGATGATATACTCATCTGCTCCAAGAATGAGGAAGAACATGCTGAACATCTAAGGCTAGTATTGATGAAACTTCGAGAGCACCGCCTTTATGCCAAATTCTCCAAGTGCGAATTTTGGTTGCTAGAAGTGACCTATCTGGGCCATGTAATCTCTGGTAAGGGCATTGCTGTCAATCCCGAGCGAGTTCAAGCCGTCCTTGACTGGACTCCACCTGAAACGGTCAAGCAAGTTCGGAGTTTTCTTGGTTTAGCGAGCTATTGCCGCCGCTTCGTCGAGAATTTCTCCAAGGTTGCTAAGCCTCTAACCGAACTCCTCAATAAAGATAAAAAGTTCGAGTGGACCCTACAGTGCGAGTTCAGCTTTCAGGAACTGAAAAGACGCCTGACATCTGCTCCCGTACTCGTACCACCAGATTTTTCTAAGGACTTTGTTATCTATTGCGACGCCTCGCGACAAGGACTAGGTTGCATACTCATGCAAGATCGTCATGTGATTGCCTACGCTTCTCGACAGTTGCGTGCACATGAGGATAACTATCCCACACATGATCTAGAGCTTACTGCTGCAGTCCATGCACTCAAAACCTGGCGACATTACCTTCTTGGTAATCGTTGCGAAATCTACACCGATCACCAAAGTCTTAAATACATCTTCACCCAACCGGATTTGAATCTCAGGCAAAGACGTTGGGTCGAGTTGATCACGGATTACGACTTAGGAATAACTTACACCCCAGGCAAAGCCAATGTCATGGCTGATGCACTAAGTCGTAAATTTTATTGTAACAACCTGGTGTTACAACATAGTCAACCACTTCTCCACAAGGAATTTCGTAAGCTTAACCTTCACATTGTTCCTCGAGGATTCCTTTCCACCCTGGTGGCAAAACCTAACCTTACAGATCAAATCATAGCTGCCCAGAAGCGCGATAAGGGCATATCCCGGATTAAGGAAAACATCGCTAGCGGAGTTGCTAAATGTTTTTCCATGGATGAGCGAGGTGTGGTCTTCTTTGAGAACCGCTTGGTGGTTCCCAAGAAATAGCATCTACGGAAATTGATCCTTAAGGAAGCTCATGAATCCCCTCTCACCATTCATCCTGGTAGTACTAAAATGTATCAAGACCTACGCCAGAGGTTTTGGTGGACTAGGATGAAGAGAGAAATCGCTCACTGCATTGCTAATTGCAACGTCTGTCATCGAGTTAAAGCAGAGCATCAACGGCCTGCTGGCACCCTTCAACCTTTGGCTATTCCTGAATGGAAATGGGATAAAATTGGTATGGATTTCATTACCGGGTTTCCCAGGACCAAGAGAGGGAATAATGCTATCTTCGTCGTTGTCAATCGTCTTTCCAAAGTAGCCCACTTCCTGCCCGTTCGTGAGAGTATAACCGCTAGCCAGCTAGCTGACTTGTGCATCTCCCGAATAGTGTCTCTTCATGGTGTTCCATTAGAGATTAACCCAGACTGTGGAAGTCTCTTCACCTCTCGATTTTGGGAAAGTTTCCAAAATGCTATGGGGACTCGTCTCTCCTTTAGCACCGCCTTCCATCCTCAATCAGGTGGTCAGGTAGAACGAGTCAATCAAATCCTGGAAGACATGCTTTGAGCTTCTGTCATCTCTTTCGGTATGAATTGGGAGAAATGTCTTCCATTCGCCGAGTTCGCTTATAACAATAGTTATCAAGCTAGCTTGGGCAAAGCTCCTTTTGAAGTTCTCTATGGACGAAAATGTCGAACGCCTCTTAACTGGTCAGAAACCGGGGAAAGACAACTCTTTGGCCCGGATATGATCCAGGAAGCAGAAGAGCAGGTTCGCATTATTCGTGAGAAATTGAAAACGGCCCAATCTCGCCAAAAGAGCCATTATGACCGCAAACATAAGCCTATGACTTATGAAGTTGGCGAGAAGGCTTACCTTCGGGTTTCACCTTTAAAGGGAACCCATCGATTCGGTATCAAAGGCAAATTGGCTCCTCGTTACATTGGACCCTTTCGCATTCTTGCCAAACGAGGGGAAGTTGTCTACCAATTGGAACTACCTCCGCATCTTTCCAGAGTTCATGATGTCTTCCACATTTCTCAACTCAGGCGTTGCTTCTCGGATCCTATCCGTGGAGTGGACCACGAAACGCTTGATCTCCAAGATAATCTCACATATCGAGAATATCCTGTTCGTATCCTTGATCAAGCCAAGCGTACCACTCGACGCCAGAATATCAAGTTTCTCAAGGTTCAATGGTCACACCATTCCGAGCAAGAAGCTACTTGGGAAAGGGAGGACCGTCTTCGACTTGAGTACCCTACCTTCTTCCCGACGGATCCTAAATCTCGGGACGAGATTCTTTTTAGTGGGGGTGAGTTGTCACATCCTAGCTAGTCCATGCATTAGAGTGTTGCATCATGTCTACTTTTCATTAGAAACTTGAATTGGGGAAGACAGAACCCCCAGCACCCCCCTGAAATTAACTAGGGTTTACTAAAAATATTTTCAATGAACCTGAAATGCCCTTATGAAAAGTTCACCCTCTTTGTCTTGGGTTAGAACCTCTGGCAAAATTGGTGCACAATTTTCTAGGTCAACAGAAGGTCATTGAATTAAATTATATGTAAGTTGCATTTGGGCATTTAAATGCTAGTAAATATTTTAGATGCTCAAATAATTCTGAAGATAAGTGTGGACTGTTGGAAATATTCTAAACGGAGCCTCTGATTATTTTCAGGATTTTTAGAAGTGCCTAGCTATTTTTAATAAAGCCACAAACCTACAAAAAAATAGAAAACAGAAATTTAAAGAGAGGGAGAGAACTTACCTGGCTGCAGCCCATCAGCCGGCCCACCTGGCGGCCCAGTGTTGTGCTGGCCCATGCCAGCCAGCTGCTTCGTCCTTGCCAGGCAGGCAGAGAGCTGACGCTAGTGAGCGCGAGCTCGCCACGGCGCCAGCAGCTTGCTGCTTCGCGCGCCTGGACCCTGGGCAGGCTCCACGTCGCCGCCCCGACCCCGTGGACACCTCACTCGCCCCTGCCTCTCTCCCTCGCTCTTCCGCACCATGGCCGACGCACCTGCCGCCGCACCGCCGACGTAGTCACGCCCTCCGTCGTCCCCGTGCTGCGCCACCGTGTCCGTTCGCTCCGCCATTGTCGACTACATCGAGCAGGCCGAGCCCCGAGCGCTCGCATGCTCTGCAACACCTCCATCGACCCCGTCTTCGTCGACCACCGCCGGAGATCCCCTTCGTCGTCGCCACCGCATCAGCTCGTCCCCGACCGCGCCGTCCGTTTCTACATGACCGCCGTGAGCTCAACTACCTCCCCGTCCTCTCCGTTTGCTTTCTCGTGCACCGTAGCAACTGCACGAAGCTTCACCGCACGTGCCACCGCCGAGCTCGTCGCCGACGTGTCTTGCGGCCAACCACCAGCCACACTACCGTGTCCAACACACTCACTGCATCCCCAGGAGCCCAACGCACCTCACCACGCGCCTCGCCGTGCCCGTAGCCTCGGGCTCATCTTCACCCGACTCCGGCGACCGCCAAGCTCATCGTCAGCGACGTTTCCGGCCACCCCGAGCTCAACCACCGTCACCAAACGCCGCGGCTTGCCCCCAGCTACCCGTAGATGGTCTCCACCGTCCATTTGGTCGCCGAAACGCACTAATGCACTTCCACCGCTGCGTCTGGCCTCGCCGGTGGTTAAACGACGGCAGGTTTGACCCGTTGACCTTGACTGGGTGGGCCCAGGTTGACTCCTCTGAGTCTATGACAAGTGGGCCCCCCACTGCTAATTAACCTAGGTTAGTTTTAACTAAATTTAGTTAGTTTAAATAACTACTGACACGCGGGACCCACTGGCCAGGTTGACCTGGACGTCCCCTTTGACCACTGACGTCACCCTAACGCAATGTTGACGCATTAATCCAATTACTGGAATTATTCTTATACAGGAAATTCCAAAAATTGTTGCAAACTTCAAAAATTCATAGAAATTAATCTGTAACTCCAAATGCAAAGATTTATATATGGATTTTGATCAGAAAAATTCAATCTATCCACTGGTACTGGTTTCATGCATGTCAGAACAAGTTAACCTTGCTTTTTAAGCAATATAAGATGATGCACTAATATGGCTATGTTAAATGAGCTAACATTTGAATCTTTGATTCAAATGAGTTCATTCCTTTCTGTTTTAGCTTGCATTAGGCCAATACACATTCATATTGCCATGTCATAGCATGCATCATATTGTTGCATATCGTCATGTGTTGATTATGTTCGGTATGTCTTTCGTGGTAGGTTCTGCCTCCGAGGATAACCCCGAATATCCGTCTGAAGGGCAGTACCCTACTACCACTACATCAGACAAGCAACCCATTGATCATTCCGATACAAACCTATGTTCTTGCTTCTGCTCTTGTTTACTGCATTAAGACAACACGATTCAAACTGCTGTGTGCTGCGGTAGTTGAACCCACTTCCTTTGCATGACCTGTCATTGCCACAGTAACTAGATGAAACCCACTAGCATGTGTAGGAGTTGATTGAGCCATATTTGTGTTTCCTACCATGCTATGCTTAGAGTTGTGTCAGGTCTGGCTCATCGGGGTGATGAACTGGAGTGAAAGGTTGTATCGGTAATGAGAGTGAAGTGTTGAACATGTTTTGGTAAAGGTATCGATGAGAGGCCATGTAGGAGTACATGGTGGGTTGTTTCATTGAGGCCGTCCCTAAGAACTGAGATCTGTATGTGTGATTTAAGATCAGCTACTACCACACATTGGGCCCTGAAATATGACCCTGCTCGACTTACTGACCCCTCTCGTCCTCTGTCCAGGAGTTGTGTCGGGGATATACCCCGCGGTGTAAACCGGCCGGAAGTTAACCCGGCCGGACTTGGCGATATTCGTCTGGTGACCCGCCCAGACCTGGCGGCTTACCAGCAACCCGTCGGGACGTTGTAACTCACCGGTAACCCGACGGACGGGTCAGAGGAGCGACAAGACCCGGTGGCCCGTCTGGCGGTTCATGAAGGCCGGTTCAACTATTGTGGGCCGGTTTAAGAGGAAAGGAATATTTGTCTTATAAAGAGTTAAAGACCTGGACTTGGATCCGGTTTGTATTAGAGATAGACTAGTCCTAATCCTAATAGGACTCCACATGTAAACCGCCCCTTCAACACATATAAGGAGGGGCAGGGCTCCCCAAAGAGGGACGAGTTAGAAGCTACAAGCTACAAGCAATCAATAATCTCTAGGGCTAGACACAAGAGCCGGTTTACGGCGTCTCCCTCGGGATGATAATGAGACCTAGCCTCAAACAGCATGTAGGGTTTTTACCGGATGATGTTTCCCGGGGCCCGAAGCTGTCTAAACCCTTGTCTTGCGTGTTGATCCGCCCTGCGTCTCTCGTCCCACTCAACCCCTCTCAAGCTACCACATGGATACGTTGGCCTCGCGACTAAGTCCTGACACTAAGGACATCTGCCGTGACAA
Source organism: Aegilops umbellulata (assembly GCA_032464435.1). Classification (NCBI taxonomy): domain Eukaryota; kingdom Viridiplantae; phylum Streptophyta; class Magnoliopsida; order Poales; family Poaceae; genus Aegilops; species Aegilops umbellulata. Next base: position 142,160,014 of record CP136059.1, read on the forward strand.
ATCCACGACAGTTGGCCCACCGTGGGGCCTGCGCACGGTGGTGTTGAGTTCTTGAAGGGATCTCTTTTAGGGATCGAGGAGTTCACAATTTATCGGATGAAGCAAGGGCCGGCGTGAAGAGGATGTACGCCATCAACGAGCAGTTGGATCGGCATATGTACGAGATCGAGATTGGGGTTGCATATTGCGCGGCCGCCAGACGCTCCGTGCTGATCCACCGAGTCCGAGACCGACTGAGAATATTCTGCTGTTTAATTGTTGTTCTCCACTACGAGAGGCAGTGCACGTGAAGCAGATTACATCCATGGCAGGCAACGTAAGCGGATTTGTTTCAAGTCCCGAGGAATTGTTTGATTGATGGAAGTTGCAGCTGGTACACGCGACCTCCGCGTCAAATCCGTCTGAAAGGAAAAAGAAAAAGTAATATGCCAAGCTAGTACCTCGCCACGTACATACACAAGCTCCCAGAAGATTGGATTGATCATTGATGTTGCTGCGCTCACGGAAAAATCATGGCCAAGTATTAGGACTAGTAGTTGCACGGTTTACGAGCTCTGTTTTGATTAATAGTGCTGATGTTACTGCTAACACGTGAGCTCTAATCAGAACATGATCGGCTCCTGTTTGTCATGAGAAGACGTCTGAAGCATTAAGGGAAGATTCCAATGCATTAAGCTACCTCCGAGTCGACCCGCCCCGTCGCTGCTGAAAAAAAAGAAGAGAGAGAGAAATACGACCTGGTCTGTTCAACCGGTTACAACTCGGAAGCAACCTCCGCTGCAACCTCGCTTCGCGGGGCCCCCGCCACCGGATTGAGCCGGCCCTGCTGCCTCAGGCCATCCCTCGCTCGGGGTCAACACCGAGCCACGCCCGGCCTCGTCTCGAGCCGCCCTCCCGCCAAGCGACTCCGCCTCTGAACCGGCAAAAAATACCAGGTGTTATTTTTCTTATGTATTTAATAAATGCATGTTAATTCATCCAACAACAAATTACTCGGGCCTGTAAATTTTTATGCAGAAAAAAGGGGATGGTATTATACCACGGAGGCACGTTCGGCTGTACCGCGCAGCTTCACGGACATGCGTATCGCAGTCCGGTTTACATCAACGCGCCAGCCGACTCGCCCGTCCGCACCACCTTACAACGCCACGGACGACTCGCCTGTCCGCCCTCGCAGCCGGTTCGTGCGTCCGCGCCGGTTTACAACGCGGAGGGCAACTTTCTCATCCGCACCGGTTTATAACGCGGAGGACAACTGGCTCGTCTGTGCCGGCTTACAAAGCCGCAACCGACTCATCACTCTGAAGCCGCTTCTGATGCTGCGGTGGTTTTACTGTCCGTCCAAACATCAGGTGGTATTCATCTAAATTTATGTATTAAATACTTATTGTTTTTTGTCAAAGAAACAATTACTCTGTTCTGTCATATTTTTGCACAGGACAATTTTTATGCCATTCATGGACACGAGTATCGCGGTCCGGTTTACGTCGACACGCCGGTTGACTCGCCTGTCCGCCCTGGCCACCGGTTCATGCAAAAAGGGATTATTATATTGCTGAGCTATTGGATAACCCATGCCGGTTTATATCGCGGTCCAGTCCGCGTCAACTCGTCAGGACCATGCAAATTACCCAATAGCGCATGCACAGGCTGCCATCCCCCGCAGTCCGGTCTACATCAACATACTGGGCCGCACCTGTCTGCGTGAGCCATTTATTGAGTATGAACAAGTCACAGCTTGGGTAGCCCAGTTTTCTTTCAAATTGGAGGCAAATTATCATCAACCGCCGTCTGCACTGGATGGATCAATGGGCAGGCGCACAAGTCACCGCCGCTACAGTTTGGTTAACTTCAAATCACCAGTTGGAAGGAACCATTGGCCGAGTTGCTGACACGGTTCATACGGGATCATTTACAACCCGCCGCAGTCACCTCAACCTTCTGTGTATTCACATCGTGTTATCAACACCAATGATATACAAGTTATACCGGTTTATATCATGGTCAAATATGGAGAATCTCAAGCCAACTCCTCGAGTCACCTTGAGACTTGGGAGCTACGATGATATGACGCAGCAAGTCTTGCCAGTTTCAGCCAGTTTAAGAACCCGAGGACGATGGAGGGAAAGATAACCCGATCCCGGAGGCTACTGTTATGTTGATAAAAATTTAAAGGCCGTCAGAAAATTTCCGGCTTAGAAAGTATATGACAGTTACAAAATCCCGACTCAATGAAGAAGTTTCGGATCATCAGAAAGGATTCCGGTTTGAAACCTGGCTGAAGGGAAGTCAGTATCACTGAAGCTCTCAAATATCCGGTTTACATTCCGGTTCAAGAGAAATCTATTCTCCCACAAAGTTCTGAAGCGCTCAGATCCGGTTTAACAATGTCCGGTTCAAAAAGGAATTAACTTCTCGCAAGTTCGAGTTTAAAGGCCGTCAGAAAATTTCCGGCTGAAAATGAAGATTCCGGTTTAAAATCCGGTTCAAGGGGAAGATGTCTCCCACAGCTTTGAAGCTTTCAATATCCGGTTCAAGATCCCGGTTCAAGAAGAATTTACCTCTTGCAAAAAAGTTAAAAATTACCGAAGAGGACCTGCTGCCATGATGCGCGGTTCAAACATGGGTATCCGGCCTTATTGGCTTGACATATTATTTATCACATGGGGGCTCCCGCTTTGTAAAGCGGGGTATCTATTCCTTATATCATGCGTGGTTACACGGAGTGGATTCGCTTTAGGGCAACCTCCGGTTTACCCCTTGAGGTCGCTTCACAGAGGAGCAACAAAGTTAGTCGGGGACCTAGTCGACTTGAACCGTAGCTACACCTCCTGGGAGCTTGGTCATGTCTTGACGACGGTAATGCCTTCTGGCTGGCACATTTGCCACTAAGTCAGTTGGGGACCTAATCGACTTGAACCGTAGTTACACCTTATGGGAGCTCGGTCATGTCTTGATGATGGTAATGCCTTCTGATCGGCTTTTAAACAGCCAATAAGTCATTTGGGGGCTTGGTCGTGTCCGAACCAATGCAATGCCACTTGATCGACCCTAGGCCACTGAGTCACTTGGGGGCTTGGTCGAATCCGAACCAATGCAATGCCACTTGGCCGGCGTAACGCCACGCGTCATTTTGGGGTCCTGGCTGACTGGCACCATTGCTACGCCTTCGGGGGGCTTGGTTGCGTCTGACCATGGTAATTCCATCTGACCAAGCTCAGTAGAGCTCTTCTTTTGCAAAAAATTGTTGCCATTGCTTTTGCTTTAATAGCCTTTCTTGAGAAGTTGCTATCTTATTTGTGTTTTTTAAACCGACAGTATTTTGTACCGGTTCAAACAGCTAAATTGGCGGAACACGGTCCATTTTTAGACCGGAGATTATCTGCCCGGTTTAATTTTCTGTTACCATCCTATTTTGGAGTAAACCGGTGTTTATCAACCCGGCTCGACTTTCAACTACAAGTTGTGAGTGCATGATCAAATTATAATCCGGAGATTATCTGCCCGGTTTAATTTTCTGTTACCATCCTATTTTGGAGTAAACCGGTGTTTATCAACCCGGCTCGGCTTTCAACTACAAGTTGTGAGTGCATGATCAAATTATAATCCGGAGATTATCAGCCCGGTCTGGTTTGACTACAAGTCACTAGTATATATATGGTTAATCCGGTGTTTATCACAACCCGGTACGGTTTTATCATAAATCGGCGCAATATGGAAGGAGTTATCATTATTCAAGATTGGGGTTATCACTCTTACTACAAAAAGTTGGTAAACCAACAATGTGATTCAATGTCACAGGTATGATATATTTCATATTTTTAAGTGCAGCCCTGGTTATAAACCCAGGTTATATGTTGAGCATTATGACCCGTCCGGCGGTAAACCGCCAGGACACTTTAAACTTGTTGTATGCAGAAACAGGTTGAATAAAGCATGATTATAAATTATCCGGTGTTTGTTAAACCGGCCTGGCTTCAAGACAATAAGTCGCCAGTATGATGATAAATTATCCAGTGTTTATTAAACCGGTCTGGCTTTGGGCTATAAGTCGCCAGTATATATTTGGATTGCGCCATTGGAATCATGCGCTTATAAATTATTGGATTATATTATTCAAATAGCCAGACTTGGCTGAATTTTCATTATGATATTGGATGAATAAAGGTTTTCATACGAGATTATATTATCTTGAATGGCCAACATGGCTGGATTTTTATTACGGTTATTAATATTATGATTAAGGTTTTCAAAGTCGCTTTAGCGCAATGATTATCATTTTATACAATTGAAGGAATAGTCCCGAGTCGCTGCAGGCTTACAACCCGGCACTTGGGGGCTACATTATTCAAAATTGAGATTACATCAAATATGCAAGTCTCATGTTGCTGCAAGCATGCACCATGACACTTGGGGGCTAATGCAAGGTCATTTTTGCTCATCTTATTGAAGACCCAACTCATCACATTGTAATGAGCTGGCCCTTGGGGGCTACCAATTGCTCCTGTCAACTATTCAAGGTACAAAGCTTTTTATCTATTATATTGAAGGGTCTACTGCTCAGTTGGTAAAGCACAAGGCTCTTAACCTTGTGGACGTGGATTCAAGCCCCATGATGAGGGGTTACATCATATGATGTTATTTTCATAGAAGTATATATCAAAGTCCCAGCTCAATATTATCTTACTGAGCCGGCCCTTGGGGGCCACACATTGCTGTTCAAAGTTTACAAGATTATACTTACAAAGTCCCTGCTGATAATTACATAATGACCCGACCCTTGGGGGCTACATTGGTTGAAATTTTATGGGCATCAATCAATTACAAGCCCCGGGTTGCTGCAAGCATGACAACCCGGCACTTGGGGGCTATAGGTATTATATTATTATCGAAGAAAGATTTTCAAATTCTCTGTTGAGCAAGTTAGATTGACCCGGCGTCACCAATCATTATGACCCTGTGGCTGCAACCCGGTGTCATCAATAATCATAAACCGATGTTGGCAACAATCATGAACCGGTGTCTGCAACAATCATGAACCGATGTTGGTAATGTTAAACCGGCAAGTTTTCAAGACCGGGATCATCTTCAAACCGGCTGAATATCAGATGAATATTTCAAGACCAATATTTCTTAAACCGGCGTTTTGGAAGCCGACTCAAGTGGATTATTTCTTCACAATATTTTTCTGTGAGAAACCAATGTCAGCAAATTGAGTATGACGCTGGCTTATTGACCTGGATTTTCTAGAAGGAGGAAATGACAAGGACTTAAGGACGATCAGGTGCCGGTTTACAAGAATTCTTAACCCGGAGTATAACCTGTCAAATTTGTTCTTATGTTTATTTGCAGCATAAGTTTACCATGGATAAATCCAAGCTAAACTTGGGGGCTAATGTCGGGGATATACCCCGCAGTGTAAACCGGCCGGAAGTTAACCCGGCCGGACTTGGCGATATTCGTCTGGTGACCCGCCCAGACCTGGCGGCTTACCAGCAACCCGTCGGGACGTTGTAACTCACTGGTAACCCGACGGACGGGTCAGAGGAGCGACAAGACCCGGTGGCCCGTCTGGCGGTTCATGAAGGCCGGTTCAACTATTGTGGGCCGGTTTAAGAGGAAAGGAATATTTGTCTTATAAAGAGTTAAAGACCTGGACTTGGATCCGGTTTGTATTAGAGATAGACTAGTCCTAATCCTAATAGGACTCCACATGTAAACCGCCCCTTCAACACATATAAGGAGGGGCAGGGCTCCCCAAAGAGGGACGAGTTAGAAGCTACAAGCTACAAGCAATCAATAATCTCTAGGGCTAGACACAAGAGCCGGTTTACGGCGTATCCCTCGGGATGATAATGAGACCTAGCCTCAAACAGCATGTAGGGTTTTTACCGGATGATGTTTCCCGGGGCCCGAAGCTGTCTAAACCCTTGTCTTGCGTGTTGATCCGCCCTGCGTCTCTCGTCCCACTCAACCCCTCTCAAGCTACCACATGGATACGCTGGCCTCGCGACTAAGTCCTGACACTAAGGACATCTGCCATGACAAATCCACGACAAGTTGCAAGTAGTTTCTGGTGTTTGTAGTATGCTAGGGGCCGCACGCAGCGCTGACCATAGGGGTGGGCTGTGTTGCGGTAGGCACGTGGCACGGTGTACCGATTCGCCGGTTTGGTGTCTCGGGAACCCTGCACACATCGTTCGGGGCCGTTAGTGGAAACCTCGGTCGGACTCCCTGCGGATGGAACCCGAATAGGCGATAAACCTGGACTAGAGACTTGTGTGGTTAGTCAGGTCGTGGTCTACACCCACGTCGGCTTTCGCTTGAAGTCTGCCGAGCACATACCGTGTGCAGACGCTAAGTGGTGGAAACATGTGTGACGAAGTACACCCCTGCAGGGTAGAAACTATTCGAATAGCCGCGTCCGCGGTAAAGGACTACTTGGTCGCCTATGCAGTTCATAGACAAGTAAATGGATACTACTAAAAGCCTCAAGATAAGTGTGAGTACCTTGGATGGCCCTCTCGTAGGTTGACAAGAGAGGATCCACGATGGAGTATTGTGCTGGTGATTAGTGGACTCGTGTGCGACAAATGCTTACAAGTGGTGTCTATCGTAGGATAGCTTAGCCATGAGTCAAAGCTGGCTTGCTGCAATAACTCCACTACCTTCTTGAGAATGTGCATGTATTGTAGGATTCTGTTGTAAGACTTGCTGAGTACCTCTGTACTCATGTTTGCTTAAATTAATGTTTTCAGACGACAACACCGCCCCCTCCGATGGGTTCTATGTAGACCTCGATGTTGACGAGTGACTAGCCACCCAGGTGGTGATCTAAGACTTGTGAAGGGCCGATGTAGATAGAACGGCTTCATCAAGCCTTCTTTCTTTCTAGTGTCTGTACTCAGACTAAGTTGCTTCCACATGTGCTTGTATGATTGTATGACTTGAGTGTCGGGTCATGTGACCCCTATCTGTATGAACATGTGATGTATGGCTCCTCGGAGCCTTTTAAATAAAGTACTTGAGTTGTAGAGTTTTGTTGTGATGCCATGTTGTATGTACTCATATCGGGCATATTGTGTGTATGTTTGAAATGCTTGGTATGAGTGGGATCCGACAATCTAGTTGTTTATCCTTGCCAGCCTATCATATGGGGAAATGTAGTCTAGTGCTTCCTGAGCGATAGTAGTCCACTACAGCCCGGTTCATTGGAGTCCTGCTAGCCCAGCACTACTGCTCTGGACACTTGACTGGCCGGCATGTGTTTCATTTCGTTCCTGTGTCTGTCCCTTCGGGGAAATGTCACGCGGTGACATTCGGAGTCCTGCCTAGCCTGCTACAGCCCGGGTTACCGGAGTCCTGTTAGCCCAGTGCTATAGCCCGGCTTCACACGTTGATGACCTACATGCTCGATGTGACTCATGTATGCATGTCCCCATGGGTTAGTGCTGCTCTGGGTTCACGACTAGCCATGTCGGCCCGGGTTCTCTGTCATATGGATGCTAGCGACACTATCATCTACGTGAGCCAAAAGGCGCAAACGGTCCCGGGCCATGGTAAGGCGACACCCGTGGGATTACCGTGCGTGAGGCCGCAAAGTGATATGAGGTGTTACCGGCTGGGTCGATGTGACTTGGAATCGGGGTCCTGACACCTTCATATCAATAATTGCACCAACTGTTCTAAGGAAAGGTCTACCGAGAATAATAGGGCAAGAAGGATTGCAATCTATATCAAGAACAATAAAATCTACGGGCACATAATTCCTATTTGCAACAATAAGAACATCATTAATTCTTCCCACAAGTTTCTTAATAGTGGAATCCTCGAGATGTAAGTTTAGAGAGCAATCATCAAAATCACGGAAATCTAGCAAATCACACAAAGTTTTGGGAATAGTAGAGACACTAGCACCCAAATCACACAAAGCATAAAACTCACGATCTTTAATTTTAATTTTAATAGTAGGTTCCCACTCATCATAAAGTTTTCTAGGGAAAGAAACTTTCAACTCAAGTTTTTCTTCATAAGATTGCATCAAGGCATCAACGATATGTTCGGTAAAGGCTTTATTTTGACTATAAACATGAGGAGAATTTAGCACGAATTGCAACAAGGAAATACAATCAATTAAAGAGCAACTTTCACAATTAAATTCCTTGAAATCCAGTATAGTGGGTTTAGCAACATCTAGGGTTTTATTTCTTTCAATCCCACTTTTATTAATTTCATCATCAAGATCTAAATACTCTGAATTTTTGGAACGCCTTCTAGGTAAGGGAAGATCATATTCAGTTTCATCAAGATTCATATTGCAAAATAGAGATTTAATAGGGGATACATTAATAACTTTTAGATCTTCATCTTGATTTTCATAAGAATTGGAAGAACATGCTTTAATAAAGGCATCTTTCGTAGCACGCATCCTAGCGGTTCTTTCCTTGCACTCATCAATGCAAATTCTCATGGCTTTGAGAGACTCATTGATATCATGCTTAGGAGGAATAGATCTAAGCTTTAAAGAATCAACCTCAAGAGAAATTCTATCAATGTTCCTAGCCAAATCATCAACTTTAAGCAATTTCTCTTCAAGCAAAGCATTGAAATTCTTTTGTGAATTCATAAACTCTTTAACACTATTCTCAAATTCAAAGGGAATCTTATTAAAATTTCCATAAGAGTTGTTGTAGGAATTTCCATAATTATTAGAAGTGTTACTAGGATAAGGCCTAGGATTAAAATTCCCTCTATACGCGTTGTTACCAAAATTATTCATACCAACAAAATTCACATCCATAGATTCATTATTATTCTCAATCAAAGTAGACAAAGGCATATCATTAGGATCAGAGGAAACACTCTTAGTAGCAAATAATTTCATAAGTTCATCCATCTTTCCACTCAAAACATTGATTTCTTCTATCGCATGCACTTTTTATTAGTAGATCTTTCAGTGTGCCATTGAGAATAAGTAACCATAATATCTAGGAGTTTAGTAGAATCTCCTAAAGTGATTTCCATAAAAGTGCCTCCCGCGGCCGAATCTAAAAGACTTCTAGAAGAAAAATTCAATCTGACATAATTTTTTTGTATAATCATCCACAAATTCAAACCATGAGTAGGGCAATTACGTATCATTAATTTCATTCTCTCCCAAGCTTGTGCAACATGTTCATGATCAAGTTGCTTAAAATTCATAATGTCGTTTCTAAGAGAGATGATCTTAGCAGGAGGAAAATACTTAGAGATAAAAGCATCTTTGCACTTGTTCCAAGAATCAATACTATTTTTAGGCAAAGAAGAAAACCAAGCTTTAGCACGATCTCTAAGTGAAAAAGGAAATAGCTTCAATTTAACAATATCATTATCGACATATTTCCTTTTTTGCATATCACATAAATCAACGAAGCTATTCAGATGAGTAGCGGCATCTTCACTAGGAAGGCCGGCGAATTGATCTTTCATAACAAGATTCAACAAAGCAGTATTGATTTCACAAGATTCAGTATTGGTAAGAGGAGCAATCAGAGTGCTAAGGAAATCATTATTGTTGGTATTGGTAAAGTCACACAATTTAGTATTATCTTGAGCCATCATGACAAGCAAGCAATCCAACACACGAGCAAACAAAAGGCAAGCGAGAAAAAGGCAAGCGAAAAAGAGAGGGAGAATAAAACGACACGGGTGAAGTGGGGGAGAGGAAAACGAGAGGGAAATGGCAAATAATGTAGTGCGAGAGATAAGGAATTGTGATGGGTACTTCGTATGTTGACTTTTGCGTAGACCTCCCTGGCAACGGCGCCAGAAATTCTTCTTGCTACCTATTGAGCACTGCGTTGGATTTCCCCGAAGAAGAGAGGATGATGCAACAAAGTAGCGTAAGTATTTCCCTCTGTTTTTGAGAACCAAGGTATCAATCCAGTAGGAGGCTACGCGCGAGTCCCTCGTACCTACACAGAACAAATAGCTCAATGCAACCAACGCGATTAGGGTTGTCAATCCCTTCACGGTCACTTACGAGAGTGAGATCTGATAGAGATGATAGATAATATTTTTGGTATTTTTGATAGAGAGATGCAAAGTATAAAGTAAAAAGCAAAGTAAAAAGCAAAGCAATAATAAAGTGATGGAGATTGATATGATGAGAATAGACCCGGGGCCATAGGTTTCACTAGTGGCTTCTCTTGAGAGCATAAGTATTCTACGGTGGGTGAACAAATTACTGTTGAGCAATTGACAGAATTGAGCATAATTATGAGAATATCTAGGTATGATCATGTATATAGGCATCACGTCCGAGACAAGTAGACCGACTCCTGCCTGCATATACTACTATTACTCCACTCATTGACTGCTATCCAGCATGCATCTAGAGTATTAAGTTAAAAACAGAGTAACACCTTAAGCAAGATGACATGATGTAGAGGGATAGTTTCATGCAATATGATAAAAACCCCATCTTGTTATCCTCGATGGCAACAATACTATATGTGCCTTGCTGCCCCTTCTGTCACTGGGAAAGGACACCGCAAGATTGAACCCAAAGCTAAGCACTTCTCCCATTGCAAGAAAAACCAATCTAGTAGGCCAAACGAAACTGATAATTCGAAGAGACTTGCAAAGATAACCAATCATACATAAAAGAATTCAGAGAAGATTCAAATATTATTCATAGATATACTTGATCATAAACCCACAATTCATCGATCTCAACAAACACACCGCAAAAAGAAGATTACATCGAATAGATCTCCACGAGAGAGGGGGGAACATTGTATTGAGATCCAAAAAGAGAGAAGAAGCCATCTAGCTACTAACTATGGACCCACAGGTCTGAGGTAAAATACTCACACTTCATCGGAGGGGCTATGATGATGTAGAAGCCCTCCGTGATGATGGCCCCCTCCGGCGGAGCTCCGGAACAGCTCCAAGATGGGATCTCGTGGGTACAGAAGGTTGCGGCGGTGAAATTAGGTTTTTGGCTCCTGTTCTGATCGTTTGGGGGTACGTAGGTATATATAGGCGGAAGGAGTATGTCGGTGGAGCTTCGAGGGGCCCACGAGGCAGGGGGCGTGCCCTAGGGGGGGCGCCCTCCACCCTCGTGACCGCCTTGTGGCTTTCTTGACGGAGGGTCCAAGTCTCCTGGATCATATCTGATGAGAAAATCACGTTCCCGAAGGTTTCATTCCGTTTGGACTCCATTTGATATTCCGTTTCTTCGAAACACTGAAATAGGCAAAAAAACATCAATTCTGGGTTGGGCCTCTGGTTAATAGGTTAGTCCCAAAAATAATATAAAAGTGGAAAATAAAGCCCAATATAGTCCAAAATAGTAGATAATATAGCATGGAGCAATCAAAAATTATAGATACGTTGGAGACGTATCAAGGTGTTCTTAAGCTCAATGAGCTGGTGAGGTGGTTCGGGTGGAATCGATTCGTCCCCCCTATGGTGGTGGCTAAGTCCTATATATAGTGGCCTTGGTCCTCTTCCCAAATGTATAAGGGAAGGGATCATACAACGGCCAAATTTGAAGGGGAACAACTAGTACAAGCTATCCTGACGAAAGTGGTCTTGCCTGCAAAAGGCTCTAGCGGTGACGCTGCGGTGGGCTCCGCGGTGACCTCCATCCTAGCGGTCTTGGTCTTGTTGCACCGATATGGAAACCTTTGCTTGATTCCTAGGGACTCTGTGCCTACGCTTGCCTCCTTAGTACCAAAGAGGAAACTTGCACACTATGCCCGCTGGCGCCCGCCTGGCCTTTGTCATCATGGCTCACGTCATATGAACCTCGTGAGGTGCACCTTGCATAGATATCTCCGCTCCTCGAGAACTAGCCTAGTGAGGCCGCCCCCAGGGAGGTCTTGGTGTCACCCGCCTCGCGAGGCTTGGCCCCTCACGAGGGTGTTGGGCGGTTGTTGCTAATGCTGGGCCGTACCAGGCCGTTGACGGAGCCACGCCATTGGCTGGTCATTTTGAAAATAGCATATCTTTTTGAATGTGCTTCATATGAAGATGTGCTATGCATGAATGTTGATCAGCATGATGTTAACTGGCTGGTAGTTCCATTTTCGACCATGAATAAAACTTCCAACATGATGTTATCCCTGTTTGAAAAGGCCGTGTTAATATAAATGCTCTGCCTCTAAAAGTTGCAGTTTCTTATCTGAAACTAAACTTGCAGTTTCTTATCTGAAACTGAAACTTGTAGTTTCTTTTCTGAGAGTCACATTGTCTGCACTTTTATACTCCGATGAAACTACATTTTTTAAGTGCTAAAAATAGATCTCTAGAATTCATAAAATACTTCATATGCTCAATACTACAAATCTGAAATTCAAAAGACATTCATATCCGAAAGTACTCTCAAAATACACAACACAAAACACAATTCACAACCTGCAAATACTGACAACTCTAAGATCCTCCTGACAATTCACAACCTGCCCGACTATTGGAGAGGATGGCGGTAGATAGCCGCCCCGTGAGACAATGTGAACGACGAGGGAGAGGATGGCGGGGAAGCGTCGTCGGGCCAACTGCTTTTCTCCTCTTGCAGTTGGGTTCGGTCGACGAAGACTCCACCGGCTCGCTCTGGCACGACACCCTCACAAACGGCACCCTATAGATGCTCGATCCTTCAATCTCTGGTGGATGCTCCATCTGGGATCGATACTCCCACCACCGCTGCCTCACGATCGGATTTGGTGAATCTGTTTGCTCCATGGCCCAGAGGAGCAGCTCTATGTACTCTGACGCGACTCCCTTCAGGAGTATCATCGCCTTTTTGCTCTGTTGCAGATATTTGGCCATGGATGTCGCCATCGCTGCTAGTTGGTCCTTGTTGTCAAACGAAGACTGTATCTCCAACATCCTAGCTAGCTTCACAGGGTCGCCATCTGCGATCCTCACGTATCAGTTGTACTCCTCCATCGATCTACTTCTCCACAACACCTTCACTTGCCAGCGGTGGTTTTTGAATGGAAGAGGAGTGGAGTGGCGCTGGTTTTGGATTAGAATGGGAGAGGAGCGGCGCTGGTTTTGGATTAGAACAGGAGAGGAGCGGCGCTGGATTTAGATTGGAACATGAGAGGAGCGGCGGTGGTTTAAGAGGAGAGGAGCGGTGCTGGTCTTGGAAGTATTTTTTTGTTTTGCGTATTTTGGGTCAAAGTTTGATCATGTACTGTATTTGGCAAGCAAAATGTGAATGCATGTCACCAAAAATTGTATCGTTTGGTTCATATGGTTCATATCTGAATGTACTTTCAAATTATATTATTTTTGCAACATATAACATATATTTTATTTGTGAAAATGATGGTCAATTATGACCCAGATAAAAGGGAGACTAGTTAATGTGGGGTCGCTTTCTTAATTGAAGGGTAAATTGATTTTGATTTTGATCCAGTCACAGCACGTCGTCCCTCTCGTCCAATCCTAAATCGCTACTGCACGCTCCTCTCCCTCTTCTCCATTGCAAAACCACCTCCTCTCCTGCCCATCATCTCCATTCCAAAACCACCGTCTCACCTCTCCCTCTTCTCCATTGCAAATCCACCCCCTCTCCTCTCCATCTTCTCCATTGCAAAACCACCGTCTCGCCTCTCTCTCTTCTCTATTGCAAGACCACCGTCTCTCCTCCCATCTTCCTAAGCTAGCACCGGACCTCTCAGAAAGACATCTATGGAGAGGATGCAACATCGAATCTGGAGATCGCCGGCGGCGACCAGGCAAAGTTAGCCATGTTAAAGGAGATACTTACTTGGTTTGACAATGAGTTAGAGATTTCGAGGATGGTGAAGGGCATGTGGCAATGTATGAGAAAGAGCGAGACGATGGTGATGAGGGCGGCGATGTATTCCTCGGAGGCAGTCACGCCACAGTCCTTCGAGTTAATCGAGTATCTCCTCTGGGCGATGGAGCAGACAGATTCGCCCAAGGCGAAAGTCAGGCGGAGGTGGTGGGCGTACAGGTCGAAGGTCTAGCATCCAGAGTATAATGAATCGATCGACTATGGTGTGCCGTTCGTGAGGGTGCAGAGCCAGCCGGAGCCACAAGAGTATTCGTTCTCCCACCGCTAGAGGAGGACGGATGGCGCGACGTCGCTTCCCCGCCGTTCTCCATGATTCCCTCGACGCTCACCTAGTTTCAACGGCGGTAGGATTTAAGGTAAGCTTCGCACTAACCTAATCTTCCATCTGCTCATGCTTACAATCAGTGTGACAGCTAATGAAAATCATGCTTGCAATCAGTCTCCGAGTACTACGCCAATCACCCTAAAATAGCTCTGGACCTTTGGGTCAATGTTGTGACACTGTGTACAAATAAAGAAAAATAGATTGGTGCTTCTTTGAGAAAAGAGTACTCCCTAGAAAACTGCCAATATAAGCTACTAGTATTTGGTTAAGATTTGCCACCGAGAAAGATCCGTCCACAGAGAGCGCCACACATCCCACTGGTGGTGGTGGACACCCATGCATGCATGGAGCATGGTTGGTGTCGGTAATTTTTACTTGGCACACCTCGCACTCTGCATATATGCCGGTTCCATCCGTATATTTGTGCAGTTCCACCAAAATGCAGCTGAATAACCCTGTTTGCACAAATAATGAAAAAGCGTGATTACATTATAGTGGCACTACTTGATGAAACATATACACTAATAAATAGAAAAAAAATATTGTGATAGTATCATAGTATGCCATGTCGCGAGGGCGAGATGGGCCCTGCGATGCCTCATACAGTAGGCCTCATACTAGAAGTCGACCCAAGTCTCCCCGATACACCTTCTGCCAGTGATGAACATCAGTGTATCAGTAGTACAAGGAGGGGCCTTGAGACATTCAAATCTCTATTTTTGTGCAGATCAACTAAAATTAAGCACCCCAGTTTGCAGAAACGCTTAAACATTAACAATGGGACTAGTTGATGAAACATATACTAACAAAGAGAAGAACTTTCTTTATCTACATTGGAAATGAAATGATAGAGAGGACACTCGCTCTATTCTAATTGTATTATTACTTCATTTTATCAGTGGCACTAGGGTCGAGCAGGTGGCAAATGAGGTGTACCATGCGTCGCAAGGATGCAGGCTGGGGGTGCTTAGACTGGGATGCTGAAGCTGGCTCTTTCAGTCCCTATCTCCCCCCTGATGTTTCTGTGGTAGCATTTGGGTTGTAATCCAAACTTGGTCGAGCTGGTGCTACATCCCCCTACCTGCCTAGCTTATGTGGCGAACTTATCTCCTGCTAGTACTCAGTCCGTTCTAGTAGTAGTTGCATAACTGCCCGTTTACACTGAGATGTTGTCGGATAATGGTTCTCTATGGTTGAGTTTCTTTAATGAAATCGGAGGAAACCCCCTCTTTCGATATATAAAAAAAATCAGTGGCACTAGCGGTGCCAAAACATTGCCTCAAATTAATAGTGCCACTAGATTAAGGTGCAAAATAATAACATTACTGCTTTATCATGGTAGTGCCAAAACAGTAGCATAAGAGCAGACTCAACATGCATGATCTTTGGCAAACGGTCAGACCAAAAAGGAACATTCCTCGTGATGGGAACCGTCGGTGTCAAAACCAGTGGATCTCGGGTAGGGGGTCCCGAACTGTGCGACTAAGGTTGATGGTAATAGGAGTCAGGGAACACGATGTTTACCTAGGTTTGGGCCCTCTCTATGGAGGTAATACCCTACTTCCTGCTTGATTGATCTTGATGAATATGAGTATTACAAGAGTTGATCTACCACGAGATCGTAATGGCTAAAACCCTAGAAGTCTAGCCTGTATGAGTATGATGATTGTCCCTATGGACTAAACCCTCCGGTTTATATAGACACCGGAGGGGACTAGGGTTGTACAAAGTCGGTTATAGAGAAAGGAATCTTCATATCTGGACGCCAAGCTTGCCTTCCACGCCAAGGAGAGTCCCATCCGGACACGGGTGAGAGTCTTCGGTCTTATATCTTCACAGCCCATCAGTCCGGCCCATGTCAAACAGGCCGGACGCCCGAGGACCCCTTAGTCCAGGACTCCCCAGTAGCCCCTGAACCAGGCTTCAATGTCGAGGTGTCCGGTGCACAAATTATCTTCAACATTGCAAGGCGGTTCCTCCTCCGAATACTCCAAAACAGCTTTTGAACACAAAGGATGTGTCCGACTCTGCAAAACAAGTACCACACAACCGCAGAGAGCATAATATTTGGCGAGTCCAGTCTACTGACAACTTTCTATAGCGTGATGCCATGTCACCACCCGCTCATTATTTCGAACCATTTTTCGGCCTGCCGCTCCACGTTTTGAGATGTTGTTCCATTGGCACGTCTTGTCAAAGCAGAGATCGTGTCCCATGATTGCGAGATTCTCATTCATACGAGTGTGGGTAACCCAACCGTCCCGTCGGCACGATTCCTTGGGAATAGGCAAATTTTAAGGCCCATGAGGAGGCGTTTGATATTCACCACCTTTATAAAGGGGCACAGACCCGTCTTTCTCCTCTACGCCGGCCTCTTCTTCAACCCTTCCAACTTTGAGTTCCAGTACCCAGGTTTTAATTACTACGAGCTTCTCAGTCATGTGCGGATCCAGCCTTCAAGGCCGGTGGGTGGCCTCTTCAGTCACAGAGGATGATATTGCAAAGCTTCGAGCGGCAAGATACCTGACCGCGAAAATCCCCCACAGGCTCCCTGCTGAAGGGCAGGTTATCCCTACCCCCAGATCCGGCGAGAGGGTCATATTCATCTCCCACTTCCTCCGGGGGCTGGGGTTCACTCTCCATCCCTTTGTCCGTGGGCTCATGTTCTATTATGGACTAGATTTTCATGATCTGTCCCCGGACTCTTTCCTTCTCATCTCAGCGTTCATCGTCATGTGCGAGGCCTTTCTCCGTATTCCCCCACACTTCCGCTTATGGCTCAATACCTTTAATGTGAAGCCGAAGGTGATCGAAGGGAAGCAAGCGGAGTGTGGAGGTGCCATGGTGAGAAAGCTTACCAACGCCCTTTGGCTAAAAGGCTCTTTCACGGCATCCTCCCACTTATGGCAACGGGAGTGGTTTTACATCACTGAGCCCCGTGGTACCAAGTGGGCAGCTACATCGGCGTTCCGATCTGGCCCTCCAATACAGCTCGCATCATGGGTCAATAAGGGGTTGGAATGGGGGTCAATTGATGAAGTGCAGACACTACAGAGCCGCATCCGGAATCTCCTTGAGAAGGACACTGACCTTATCAATGTAATCCAGGTAATGATAGTCCGCCAGGCCCTGCCGTGCCAGCGGCGGCCTCTCCAAATGTGGGAGTTTAATCCGGAAGCACCATGGACCCTTCAGCATTTCTTTGGCACGACACCCAGAGGAATGTGGAAGTTATTTTTCGGGACACGAAAACTATGGGTGGACACCACCGAGGACATCGGCCTTGACTGCAACCATTCGGATACCTCGGTAAGCACTCGACTCCCGAACATAGCTTAGTTAAATATCCCATAATAAGATACTGAGAAAACCATCTTCTTCTAGGGCTGGATAAAGAAGGCGAAGCGAATTAGGTGTTCGTCCCCTCTTCCCGAAGACTCAGCTAATCCCGTGTTAACAAGGATGCTAGCCCCGGCACCATACCAGGTGCCGGTGAAAGAGGACAAGGAGGAGAGCAGGAAGGCCAAAGGTGGCCTCCATTCTGAAGGTACACCAGACACTATGTCCGGGGAGATTAGGGCTCCCTCTTTCGGAGACAAAAGAGAAAGAGAAGCTGACATCCTTTCTCCTCATGGTAAGAAAAGGGCTGCCTCCGAAGGTTGGGAGGTAAAGGCTCCTAAGCAAGGTAAGATGCCCCTGACAGGAGGTTCGGGCTCGGAAGGCGACGTTGTTGCACAGTTCCTCCTTAAGGACAAGCCTTCAGCCGAATCGTAAGTGAACAAGGGTGTTTTACGCATATCCCGTTCTTTTCCTGTTACAAGGGTAACATCTAAAATATATGTTTTGCAGTCCGGCACGCAGTTTACCTCAACAATCCTCTTCCTCGAGGGATCTTCTTCCGAAGATGATGGAAAGCGAGACGCCTCCACAGGCCTCCTCGCCCAATAAGGCGGACGACTTCGAGGTGTCATCCTGAAGGATCTCTCCCGATCAACAAGTGGTGCAGGGGATATTGAAGACGACGCCCGAAGGTGAAACTTCGGTTGCCCAGGGTCCAGGGTGTGCAGTCCCTATGGGGACCAACAATAAAGGCCCCGGACTATCCGGTTTACAGCCGGAGACGACTCTAGGGTCGAATAAACATATCCCTTCAAAGGGAGTCCGTACTCCTACAGCTGCTTCCAGGAATCCGGAGGCGCCGGATACATTGATGGACATGTTGCGATATGCGTCAGTCTCAGAGGAACATCGTACCTTGATGGGTAGGGTGGTTGAGGGGATTCTGTCTGCGAAAAGCGGATTGAATGAAGCCTTCTCGGGCCTGCTAAGAGGCTTCGAGGTACGTGATGTAATTTTTTTCAATTGTGCTCTATACGCAAAAATGCACCTGTGCATAGATAGTAGCCCCCGAGACTCTGGTTGGCGTCCAAAGGGAGGCAATCAGAGGATCGAAAAAGACATGCCCAGAAAATAATCTAACTAAGTGGAATACAGGCTGTTACATCCATGGCGACTGCCCACACTACAGAGATTGCAGGTCTGAAGCAGAAACTTGACGTGGCGGATGGCGATATCATGCTTATTAATAGGCGGCTCGATGAGGCGCAAGGTATGTTTTGTGGCGGCCAGTATATGTATGTATAATAACATGAGTACGAAGCTGAGGATTATATATTCAGACATGCACAACTGCAAATAGTGCTGCCGCGGTTGAGACCCTTCAGGCAGAGCTTGCCCGAGCCAAGGAGCAAGCCAGGATCAGTAATGTGGCTGCCAAGAAGGCAGCTAGGGAGTTAAAAGCCAAACAGGCTGCTCGGCGCTAGTGCGAGGAGAGAATATCTTCCATAGAGCGAGATTGTCGGTGGGAACGACACCTATGGTGTCACTGGGATCCCTTGTATGGTCGGTGGGCGCGAGGTTGTGCAAAGAGCAGGTCTGACAGGAAGCACACGGATCATTTACCCAGGTTTGGGCCGCGGAGATGCGTCATACCCTAGTCCTGCTTTGGTGTGTATTTCAAAGTGTTCTTGAGCTCTCGAACTAGCTATGGTGGCTGCGTAGTTCCAAAGAGCCGAATCCCTCTCCTGGTCGCCTCGGGCCTCCTTTTATAGTCAAAAGGGGTTGCCACAGTGGCACACATGAGGTGGAAAGGTCTACGGTTGATAAGCCTACCCTCTGGGACCGTAGGACAGACGCATTTCATGCGCTGCTGATGTGTCCCCCTTGCTTTATCGAGGACGCAAGGAAGCACGTCCCAGCTATCGCCGCCTCGCCTGGCCTCGACACGTGCCCGAGCTGATAGGGCGTGGTGGCGCCACGTTGGCTGGCTGCTGTGCTAGCGCAGTGGTGGAGCCTTCACGAAGACTTGCATGCCACCACGCAGGTGCTTGTTGAGTCGGTCGCGGAGGCCGCCCGTCGCCACGCAGGTGCCTGCTCAGCTGGTTGAGCTAGCAGCTGCATGGGGACGACGGTGGAGTCTTGGCTGGTGCGGGCCTGGCAGTGGCCCCGCTGATGCCCTCGGCAAGGGTCTTGCCGGGGGCCCAGCAAGGGTCTTGCCGTGGCGTTGCAGTCGTCCCCGGCAAGGCGCTTTCCGGGGGTCTTGTGGATTTCCTCGGCTAGGATCCCGCCGAGGGTCGTCGTCTTCTGATCCTCATCTGATCTTGTGTGTTCATGATCTTGATGAAGATCTGCATGCCACCACAGAGGTGCCTCCCGAGCCTTGGTTCCAATGTAGTTGGTTGGTGGTGTTGGAACCCACGGGCTCAAGGGTGGCCTGCTGCGCTGGCATTGGGCAAGTTGCCCCGGCAAGGCTCTTGCCGGGGGAGTCCGCCCCGCCCCTTGCTCTTTTGTGTTTGTGATCTTGGCGTTGTCTTGGTTGTCTTGTGCTTCGGCTTGTCTCCGGCTTCCCTCCTCTTCTCTGCTAAGTGTGGCCGTGGCACGTGGCTCTGACTGCCCGTGCACAAGTAAAGGGGTCAAAAGGAGAGCCCCTACTTTTGTACACCGACAGGATCCCCCGGGCCTGGGCCACACATAAGCGTGACGCGTTGTTGGGCCAGGCCCAGAACGGTGCACGGGCAGGTGGGGCAGATTTTCACCGTAGTAACTGTTTCGTACGCTGCGCTTCCCCACGACCCGCGTTGAACGCGCGACGTGGAGGATCGTGCGTGATGTGGGGTCATGCGTGGGGCGGTTCCCGCACGCATGCGTCACATCATAGTAAAGAGGTGGCTCGCACCTTCCCCATAAGAAGAGGGAGGCGCAGAGGTGCGACTCATTTACTGAGCGGACTTGGGTCGTGGTCTTCAAGGCGCCCATGCCCCACGATCACGAGGTGGGGAACGGTCGCCTCACCCGTCCCTTTGATTCTGCTTGCTCACCACGTGTCCCTCATGCAGGTGGCAGGCGGTGGAGGTGGGAAACTGGGCTGTCGCCGATTGGGGCAGCGGGTCAGTCCTGATTCCCTGCGCTCCCGATGACCGGACTGGTTGAGTGGGGTGGCCGAGCCTCGACCCCGCCCCTTTATAAGAAGGGGGGAGGGGGACGGTGCTCCCACATTCTTCCATTGTCCATCTTCTTCTACCTCCACTCCTTTCTTCCATCTGCCATGGCGAGAGGGGGCGTTGGCCCTTCAACGATGGCAGCGAGGGTCGCTGCTCGACAGTGCGTTCCTCCTTCCAAGAGCTTGCGGTGGTGGAGCCAGCCGCGACAGGAAGGGGAGGGGGCGAGGCCGAGGTCGCCGTGGCGCTCAGGGAAGAGGTGGACGGGGCGGGGCACCGGCCCCGCCTCCGCCGGCGATGTCTCCCCTGATGGAGGGCCATGTCGGGGACTAGCCCCGTGAATTCTTCATCCGGCTGCGCCGGCCACCGCGTCATCGTCTTCGTCTCCCTACCCCATTTGCTTGGGATATGGAGCTCGATCCGCCCCAGACCCTCAGGTTGGACATGAGGGATTGCGGGACGATGGCACGCGGGTCGACGTCGACTTCCCCACTCCTCACGTCATGTACCTCCGTCGCGGATGGAAGACCTTTGCTCGCGTCCACAGCCTGACGGCGGGGCTCGTCCTATACTTCAAGTTAATGGAGGGCGGCCTGCTCTCCGTCAAGCTCTTTGGAGATCTTGGAACTCGCCTAAAGTGTTGCGTGGAGAGCTCCTCCGACGATGAAGATTCCTCCTCAAGCGGGAGCGACGAAGAGGACAGCGACAACGACAACGAGGGAGTCGAGCGGCAGGACGCCAACCCCGACTCTGACTGACCACGTCACCCCTCCCTCGGCCACGCGCCCTGCTGAGGGCCTTCCTCGTCAAGCTCTCCATCGGCGCGCTCCCCGTCGCACTACAAAAAAATACACTTCCGTGATGATACGTGTTTGTCATAGTAGATCGTGTTTTTTGTCATGCATGTACATCCATGACAAATTTATGACAAAATCAAGATAGTCATACCTATGCTGTCGTAAAGTGTTCCATGACATCACCAAAATTATCATCACGGAAGTGTCCACTTCCATGACGATAAATCACGCGTCACAGAAGTGCTTTCGTCAAGGGTGACCGACACATGGCATCCACCATAACAGAACGCTGTTAAGCTATCGGGTCCGGTTTTGGATCCGATAACCCATTAACAACCCCGACCAATGGGGATTTTCCATGTGTAAAATCATCATTGGCTGGAGGGAACACGTGTCGGCTCACCATTGGGACATATGTCATCCACGCATTGGACCCAAAGCGCCTATGATACGTCGACACGTGGCACGGCCCAACATAGGCCCATTCCTGTGAAAAGGCCGGCCCGTTTGACTTGGTCGAAAGGTGGCGGGCCGGCCCACGGCAAGCCTGTTAACGGCCTGTTCGCATATAGCCCATTTACAACCCGCTAACCCAGGGCCTGTTTACGGCCTATCCGAATTAGGCCCAGTAGTGTCATTTGGGCCGTCCAATATAATTCCAACCCATTTTAACTTCCGGCCCATGTATGGCCCATGACGTCTTTTGGCCCATCTGAGGCCCTTAGTAACCCTCGTCCCATTAACGGCCCGTGGTAAAACTGGCCCGTGATGAACAGTGTATCACTTTATACCCATTAACGGCCCATTATACCGTTGGGCCGTTTCCAACCCATGTTATCTTTCGACCTTCTCAGGGCCCATTTATTCCTGGGCTCATTTCCAGCATTCGTTTACTTACGGACTGTTACAAGCCTTTTCTGCTTGTGGGCCAAATTCAGCCCGTGGATACAGTCGACCCGTTTGTGGCCCATTAATCTGTTGGGCCATTTTCATAGCATCATCAAATATGGCCGTTTAACGGCCCGTTATGGTCAGCCCATAAAATGTAAGATTTCCACTCTAGCCCGTTTACGGCCCCTTATACGGCCCATACAAGGCCCATAGACGAGACGACCCATAGAAGGCCCATTGACCCGACGGCCCACAGAAGGCCCATTGACCCGACGGCCATAGAGGGCCCATGGATCCGCTGGCCCATGGAAGGCCCACGGATCTGACAACCCATAGAAGGCCCATGGATCCGACAGCCCATAGAAGGCCCACGAATCCGACGGCCACAGAAGGCCAGGGATCATCCGGCCCGTAGATGGCCCATGGAACGTACGACCTGTGGAGGGCCATGGTCACTACAACGTTTGGGCGAGTTGGCCCCCGTTTGAACGATATAGCGTATTCAAAGAATTATCCTACTCTATACTATCACCTCTAAAAAACATACACTATACAATAAAGAGACTAAGGCATAGAAACGTAGAATAATCCTACACTATACAATAAAGAAATTACAGCCAATTATACCCACTGGGCATTATGGTTCGGCACCAGTGATAATAAAGCATACACAAACAACAAATTACATACACTGGGAAAATACAACTCATACATCATGGACGCGCATCAACATAACTTACCATTTGAACTATAATCTCTTCAGAAAATAGGATTGGCCGGATTTAGATAGCACAAATTTCAGTCTGCAAAATCTCCAATTCCTTCGTAGTTACCTCAGTGCCTTGTTTCATTTTTGACTCCTGCATCTAATACCTGCATGTCCAGTCTCAACTTGTTGATTGTACGTTCAGAATCATGTACACGTTGTCTTGCCACCTCTAGTTAATGCTCGAGAACATCAGCACATTCCAATTCCAATCCATAATCATTCGGTAATGGCCATGCCGCACTGCTCGCAGATCTTTGTGTTGATGTCACTTCATCCTGAAATGTTTCTGTAAGTACACACGACTAGGGAAAAATATAGTTACAACAGTGAAGCGAGCAAGACAGACTATTTTATACATGGCAAAACAGGACTAACAATAATGTTACACGTCATGAAGCATAAGTAGGTGATATTTTAAAAATTATAAAAAGGTAGTCTGTGCAGCCTGCATACAAAAATCTCTCTTAGCTCACGAGAGGAGCATGATGTTGGGGCCCAATCCAAAACACAGACAAGTTACAAATTTAGACAACACGTTGCATAGAAGTAAGCAAGCAGTTGGCCATTCTGTAGCTCAATTAAAGTCTTAGGGAGCATAATGAACAATAGAGGATTTCATACAAACATACTACGGCAAGCAAAACTATGCAATCATTAGCCTAGTATAAACTAGATTGTGAGCCTCATTCAATAGTAGCTGGTTAATAGACTTCAAAGCTTCAGACACACTTCGGCAGAGTAATTAAATGGTAAGGCCTTTAATTCTGTCAACTAATAGTTATACAAGTACCCAACATCAGGCATCATTCTTTGGGCATCTCATTAACTGAGGACAAATAAAAATATTGAAAAGAGCAAATTAACTATGCCTGAAACAAACAAGGAATTGAACTATTGAGTTGGATACAGTGACTTACCTTAACAGGTTGAAGAGGCTCAGTGCAGCTCCTACTTCTCTTGCAAGGCTCCTTCCTAACATCTTGTACTTGGAAATCCTCAATCTTATCTTCATTGCACCCCCGCTGCAAGGTGACGCAAACTAGTTACTCGTCTCCTTGGAAGATAAATATGCATACTTTCCAGTCTGTGAACACAAAAGATGAGATTATAACAAAACAACACCACATAATGAAACATGCCGCATCTCCTGCACTTGCACACAATGAAATGAGCATTTACTATGTGTGCACTATGTAAAAACTAGGCATACTGGATCTCCAGGTACTCTTGGAGATCCTACTTTAGTGTACAGCCAAACCTTTATGTCACCTATGAGTTAGAAAAGGCCCCACTATAGCAGCCCTTAGTGTTTAAATCGTTGACAAGCTCTATTAGAGTGTTAGGTCAAGAACAACAAGTAATCAAAGCAAACAGTCCTAGTATGGCTGGCTGATGCAAACAAGCAATTGAACAGATGTGTGAGCAAATCTTACATATCAAGAAAAGAAGCAAAGAAGGAGGCTTAAAGACCATCACTTGACTGCCAGATTTAAGGGGCATTTAAACATCATGTGCAATGTATGAACTAACATAAACATTGCATATTCCAGATTCTACAATGGAATGCACATGTATTAGGTTATGCCATGTATGATGATGCCTAAATGTACACTATAGCAGGCAGGAGTGATTCATCATTGCACGCATAATTGAATTGCAGGTTAAGGGCCAATTCTATTCCGCCTTTTCAGGGCTTATTGTCAAAATAAGCCATAAAAGATGTAAAGAAGTCATTTTTGAGTTATGGGCTTGGGCTTAACTAATTTTGCTTTGGAGGGGGGTGTTTCGGGTAGAACCTCACTAAAAATTGAAGGGAAGGGGAATAGTGAAATGACTCTATTGCCTGCCTATATTACACTCAAAATGCAACTGGTGACACCCGCGTCACACCTCACCCTCAAGTAAAAACAAACACGCAAGCGTTCGTTGCCCTGCCCGCTTGCATCTCCTCTCCCCTTTCCCTCTACCTCGATCCCCTGCCTGCAGCACTACGGTTCCTCCAGCAAGCCGTCGCCACTGGTCCCATCTGGCCTGGTCCTCGATGATGCTCTGTCCAGCTAGGCTACATGGCAGGCGGGTACGGGCAAATATCCCTGGCTGCTCCTCCCTCTGGTGTCGCCCCTCATTCTCATGGTCTCCAGCAGTTGCTCCACTATGGTTCGTCCAACGCACTACTCCAGCAGGCGCTGCACAACTACGGCTAATGCCACACTGCGGCAGAAGGCACCTTATCCCCCTCCCCACCTCCCAGGCCGTGGCCTTGAGGTGCTATTGAAGGATGAGCTCATCCAACAAGGTGAGGATCTCCTCTGATTTTTTTGCCAAATTTTCATTCTGATCCACTATACGATGAATTGCTATGAGCTACTTCTGCTACTGCTATATGATGCATTGCTATGAGCTGCTCATGCTGCTGCTTTATGGTGGATTGCTATGAGCTGCTGCTGCTATATGATGAAATGCTATGAGCTGCTGCTGCTGCTATATGATGAATTGCTATGAGCTGCTGCTGCTATTATATGATGAGTTGCTATAAGCTGCTCCTGCTACTGCTGTATGATGAATTGCTATGAGCTGCTCCTGCTGATGCTATATGATGAATTGCTATGAGCTGCTCCTGCTGCTGCTATATGATGAATTGCTATGAGCTGCTCATGCTGCTGCTATATGATGAATTGCTATGAGCTGCTCTTGCTGCTGCTATATGATGAATTGCTATGAGCTGCTGCTGGTATATGATGAATTGCACACTGTTGCTGCTGCTGTATGATGAGTTGCTATGAGGTGCTGCTGCTGCTGCTATATGATGCTTTCAGGTGGTGCTTCTATATGATAATAACCAACCACTTGGACCATCGAATTTCAATAAATAATTGTTCTTCATTTAAATGTTGGTCATGCGTTTTTCGTTTAAATTAGGCAATGGGATCTCTACGGAAAACATTGACCAAAGTAGATTGTGCCAAGTAGATGGTATCTTTGTATTTGCATTTTGAGCAAATAGTGATGGTCTGTTTTCTATCATATTAATTACTGCACTCGGTTCAATTTGTGATGTTTGCAAGTCAAATTAATTTTCATATGGGCAGCAAAATGAAAAAATATAATGCAATCTAGAATTTTCACTTATCATACCAAAGATAAGCTGAAAACGCAATGAAAAAAACTGGTTGGCTTATTACATGGAGCTTATATTCATATGTGCTTATTTTCTTAGGATAACTCGTAATAACTGTCCCTAAGAAACTTGGCCAATAGAACTGACATTCAAATAACATGTCACGATGATTGCAATGGAGGAGTGACGTACCATAGCACACTGTATAGTCTCACCGCTGGCTCTCCTTTTTTTTGCGATGTTCCATGAAATTGCCACATACATCTTGTACTTTTTCATTGTGTAACCCAATCTGCAAGTTGGCACGACTAATTTCAGACATCTCTACATGATAATACATTACATATCCCTTGCACATATTTAAACCACCAATTAATGATTGTGTGCGTAGCATAAACTAGCCATGACTCTGTGTGCTGGACTAGTAGGCACTCTAAGGGAGCCTAATGTAGTGTACTGGAATTCCTACATGCCACCTATGATTTTGTGTAATGTACTACCTCTGTTCCTAAATATATGTCTATTTAGAGATTCCAGTATGGACCACATACAGATGTATATAGATGCATTACCGAGTGTAGATTCACTCATTTTGCTCCGTATGTAGCCTATATTGGAATCTCTAGAAAGACTTATATTTAGGAATGGAGGTATGAGGTAGTATCATGTATGACATCTACATATCTAATTTAGCAGCTAGTAGTAGAAACCATTGTCTGCACAAAGGGATTACTGGTCGAAAATCCTAGCAAAGCATGCTGACAGGCACAGAACAATACAAGAGAGAGAGAGACACGCTTACAAGATCATAGCAATGCCTCGGTCCAGGATCTTGGTTGGCCAAGCTGTTAGATCCATAAGAAACATCGTCCTTGTAGTTTTTGCCAGCTGCATAACAGGTAAAAGCGACCTGTTAGTATATTTGAAGTACATTGGGCAGGTGATGCTAGACAGGTTTAAAGGTGACAAGTACCTAGGCCGTGGCGGGTGCTTGGCATCTTGACAGACGGTGGGAATAAATTTAGAAACGTTATGGGTGATGATGCTGCGCTGTCTGTCGGGGTCCGATAAGGAGATCTAGAACCGTCGAGTAGGGTGTCTGTGGAGAGGCTCCGGTAGGGTGGACTACGGTGTGGGCGAAGCGGATCTGTGGCTGTGGACGAGGGCGTAGGTGAAGCTGCTCCGGTGGTTGGGTTAAGGATGGTGTCGACGATGCGGATCTGCGGCCATGGACGGGGCGTCAGAAGCTGCTCCGGTAGGTTGGATGAGGGTACGAGGAAGCGGATCGGAGGCCGTGGACTTGTGAGTTGGCAAAGCGGCCCCGGTAGGGTTGAAAATGGTATAGGCGAAGCTACTCTGGTGGGGTTGACGATGTTGTCGGTGAAGCGGCTCCGGTTGGGTTGAGGAAGGTGTCGGCGAAGAGGATCAGAGGCCGTCGACGGGGGCGTCGGTGGGGCGGCTCCGGGGGGGGGGGGGGGTGGACGAAGCGTCTCCGATGGGAAGTACAAATGAGCCACAGCAGATGCGCTGTGGTTGACGAGAGTACCGGTGAAGCAGATCTGGCACTGTGGACAAGGCCGGAACTGAATGGGCTATGGTACAGTGGTGGATGAGCAGTCTACTTGTTTCTAGGGGAGGTGGGAGGGGTAGATGCGGCCGCAGAAGAAGATCAGGCGAGGTGGATGCCGCTGGCAGTGAATGGGCTCTGGTACGCCGGTGGATGAGCAGTCTAGGGTTTCAAGAGGGGAGGAGAGAAAGGCCGATGAAGTACGGACGGCGTGATGTGAGATGCTCTGGTGCTGTGGAGTTAGTCGTTTTTGCCGGAGGGGGAGAGGAAATGGGGGTGCCGTGTAGTGGGGGGAACCGGAAGTTACCAAAGCAGTTGTAACGCCCACGATGCGGCTATATCTCTCACGTGTCGAGGCACGACATAGAGGCATAACCGCATTGTAGGTTTTGTCGCAAGAAGGGTCATCTTCACACAATCCCATGTAATGAACAAGAATGGGATAAAGAAGGTTGGCTTACAATCGCCACATCACACAATACTTTAATAAATTCATACATCATTCAAAATACACACAGAGACCGGCTACGGTCAAATCCAAATGAAAAGAAGATAACCCCAAATGCTAGATCCCCGATCGTCCCAACTGGGCTCCACTACTGATCAACAGGAAAAGACACATAGTAATGGCCAAGGTCCTCGTCGAACTCCCACTTGAGCTCGGTAGCTTCACCTGCACTGGCATCATCGGCACCTGCAACTGTTTTGGTAGAATCCGTGAGTCATGAGGACTCAACAATCTCACACTCGCGAGATCAAGACTATTTAAGCTTATGGGTAGGAGAAGGTAGTGAGGTGGAGCTGCAGCAAGCACTAAGCATATATGGTGGCTAACATATGCAAATAAGAGCGAGAAGAGAAGCAACGCAACGGTCGAGAAGCTAGAAGTGATCAAGAAGTGATCCTGAAACTACTTACATTCAAACATAACACAACAACTGTGTTCACTTCTCGGACTCCGCCGAGAAGAGACCATCATGGCTACACACGCGGTTGATGCATTTTAATTAAGTCGAGTGTCAAGTTCTCTACAACCAGATATTAACAAATTCCCATCTGCCTCATAACTGTGGGCACGGCTCTCGAAAGTTTATACCCTGTAGGGATGTTCCAACTTAGCCCATCACAAGCTCTCACGGTCAACGAAGGATATTCCTTCTCCCAGGAAGACCCAATCAGACTCGGAATCCTGGTTACAAGACATTTCGACAAGGTAAAACAAGTCCAGCAAAGCCGCCCGATGTGCCGACAAATCCCGATAGGAGTCGCACGTATCTCGTTCTCAGGGCACACCGGATGGGCAAGACGTTGGGTTGGCATAGACCCTGGTTGCCCAGGGGGCACCGGACATCGCTCGGTTTGGACCAGCACTCAGAGGAGCACTGGCCCGGGGGCTAAAATAAAGATGACCCTTGAGTCTGCAGTACCCAAGGGAAAAAGGCTTAGGTGGCAAATGTTAAAATCAAGGTTGTGCCTTGCTGGAGGAGTTTCATTCAAAGCGAACTATCAAGGGGGTCCCATAAATCACCCAACCGCGCAAGGAACGCAAAATTAAGGAACATAACACCGGTATGACGGAAACTAGGGCGGAAAGAGTGGAACAAAACACCAGGCATAAGGCCGAGCCTTCCTCCCTTTACCAAGTATATAGATGCATTAATTAAATAAGAGATATTGTGATATCCCAACATAAACATGTTCCAACATGGAGCAATCTTCAACTTCACCTGCAACTAGCAACACTATAATAGGGGCTGAGCAAAAGCAGTAGCATAGCCAAACAACGGTTTGCTAGGAAGGATGGTTAGAGGCTTGACATGGCAATATGGGAGGCATGATATAGCAAGTGGTAGGTAGCGCGGCATAGCAAAAGAGCGAACAACTAGCAAGCAAAGATAGAATTGATATCGAGGGTATGGTCATCTTGCCTGAGATCCCGCTAGGAAGAAGAACGGGTCCATGAAGAAGACAAACGGACGAAGTTGAACGAATCCTCACGAACGCGACGTTATCAGAACTAACCCGAAGAAGCAACACCGGAAAGAAGCAAACAACATGGTAAACAACCATCACATAAACGGCATGATGCACAAACAAGTATGATGCATGTCCGGTTTAAATATGCATGGCATGCAAAGTGCAACAAAAATACTACAAACTGAGTGGAGCTCAATATGCAACGAGTTGCATGTTGACGAAACACCACATCAATTAATTAGTTCTCACTCGTTTATGTACCCAACAATATTAAATGTTATTAAACACGGAAAGGGGTGAAGCATATGAAAACTACCTATCTAGGCAAGTTTAAATGAGGTCGGAACAACAAACAACAATTCCGGTAAATCCTCATGTTATTTAGCAATTTAAAGCAAACAACAATTTTAAGCAATTTTTATGAAAATGTTGACTTGAGCAAGATATGAGGCATTTGTCATCATGGCGGAAAGAAAGTGTGTCACGGCGACGAATCCAAAAATGATGCCACGGCAACATATCGGTTCCGGTAGCTCATGGAGATACCGGTGCAAAAGGAAGTGTCCGGATGTGCGGAACATGCTAGAGATGGTGGGGTGCTCTCGGTAACCGGGTTCCCACGGGTTGACGGCATGGCAAACTAGGAGAAACGTGCAACAAGCAATCGCAAACGGTGCAAACACGCGGTTCATCTCATACATCACTCATGCATTCGTCCACGGGCGTCGTCTCGGGGTTATACCTTCGAAGCATGCATTCGGGATGGATGGAGTTCGTTGAAGAAAGTAGTGGTACACGGGCCATAGTGGAAGTAGTCGTTCTCGCGACGGTAGTGGAAGTAGTGGTACACGGCCGTAGTGGAAGTAGTCATACACAATCCGTAGATGTTCAGGGTCGTAGTGAGGAACTTGACGTCCACGGGGCCTTCGAGGGTCAACGGTAGTGGTACACACGTCATCGGGGTACTTGTCGGATCCGAGAGGTACTTGGCGAAATGCACGTCGACGGTAGTTGTACTCATATTGTCGTGGTACTTGGCGATATCAGGACGGTCTTGGCGTATCTGTGCGTAGGGGTATTTGGCAATTTCATGTAGACGAACTTGAGGTGGTCTTGGACCGGGTGATCTTGGTGATAAAGTGACCGTAGGGGTACTTGGCGACGTTTCCATGAAGCACAAAACGAAGCACCCGCAAATAGAGGCAACTAGTGCCCCGGTGCTCTGTACGCCGGTCGATGCACTTGTGGCCGAACAGAGGAGGAGGCAAGGGCATCTAGGAGAAGCATGGAGTGGCCTGCGAGGTCGGCCGTGGTGATGGTGGTGCAATAGGTAGAGGAGGGTCATGGCAGCTGCAGCAAGCAAGCACGAAGGCGAAGCAGGAGAGGTCGCTGGCGGTCCGAGGTGGTCGTTGGGCGTGCAAGCACGACAAGCAGGGGCACCCTCGGGTCGTGCAGAAGAGGAGGCCGGAGCAAGGCAAGGAGGGCGACGGGGACGGCACAGAGTTGAGGCGCGGGGCGGAGATGATGGAGCAGAGGAACCGGTGAAGCAGCAGAGGGAAAACAGGAGCAGAGGAGCGACCGAGCCAGCGACTGGGTGCTTCATGGCGGCGCCATGGCGGGGAGGCGATGGTGCTGGCAGCGGGGAGGTCTGACGGCACGCGGAAAGAGCAGCTGCAGCAGGGCGCGGTCTGACGAGATGCTGCAGGGCGGTGGGGAGGCAGCGCGAGGCGCTTGAGGGCATGGCGCGGCTGGACGGCGGGGCCGGACGAGGAGCACGGGTAGGAGGGGATCGGGATGTGGGTGCAGCGCGTGCCGTTCCTGTGGGTGGCGGCGCGAGGGAGATGGGGAACGAGGAGGACCGGGATCGAGATGAGCTGCTGCTTGATCGGCTAGGGTTAGAGAGGGGATCGGCCGGGCCTAGGGTCATAGAGGGTTTAGGTGGGCTGCGGGGAAGGATGGGCCGGCCTGGGCTATCTCTCTTCTCCCTCTCTCTCATATTTCCTTTAACAGAAAAGAATTAGAGAGAAGAAAAAGAAAGATAGGGTTAGGGAAAGAATTTGCGCATGCGGGTAATTTTACCGGACTCACAAAAATGTGCTTGTTCCGAGAAAATAGAAAAGGCCATGATTGAAAGATTTAAATTCAAACTCATTTGATTTAAATTCAAATGATTTGAATAGGAAGTGAGGGTTGGGAAGGTCCAAAAATGTTCGGATTTTTGGTGGAGCTCCGAAATATGATGAAAGAATATATGGCAAGGTTGGAGACCAAGAATTAAGATAACAAAGGCATTGAGATAATTTGCAAGTGTGTTATGGTGATTTCCAAAATAGAGAAATATTTAATATAGCTCCCTAATGTTGGGAGGATATGTTATAAAAAGAAGTCACCCTTCCCTCGATTTAAATGGATCGAAGATCCATGCAATTTATTAGTTGAGTTGAGATGCAAAGATTAATGACATGATGCAATGCAAAAATAAAAGAGCAAGCACAAAAGAAACACACAGAGTCAAGGAAATATGGAAGTCTTCTGGATCGTCGGTCTCGGGGTGTTACAGCAGCCCCGACCTATTATGTAGATGAGGGCGGTATTGTAACTGTTGGTCTCCGTGCACCAAGGACAAAAGGGGAATTTCGCATGCTAAAGACTAAGTTGGCGGAAATTTTAGAAGGAGGCGGGAGATTTTGCCGCCCGCGGGATCATTCGTATCCAGTTTCAACTAATTTTGGACCGTGCTAGTGGGAAGGTCATGCGAGACTGTGTACACGGGGCACGCATCAGCAGTTAATAACTGGTGTGTCTGCCCCAGAAAAAAGACAATAACGCGGGATGATGCGCCGATAACTTGGACGTTCACACGGGCGCCGCCAATCGTACGGGTGTAGTGGTGCGTTCACAAAAAAGGGACGAAACGCTCAGCCTATGTATTTCTTGTGTAAATAGATAATTTAGTGCAGTTGGTTATTTACTTTAAACATAATGCATTGACGTGTTAGTGTAGAGGCGCACAAAAAGAAGTCCGCTACTTAAAAGTGTTACCTCATATGATTACATAGCCTCCATTTCATAAATTGCGTACCCGTTGAATTCATATATGAATATTACATATATTACTTCATAATAGAACCTTAAATCATCCAAGACTAATGATTTTGAATGCAAGAGTAACAATGGTGCATGTACATGATAGCTACATTGGTTGTTTGAAGAAACATCACTGTAACTTTGGCATGCACAACTGAAAAGGTTTATTTAAATAGAAAAAACTGTGATATGTGAGTGTCCAATCTTTATAGCGTTGAATCGATATTGTACCTTTGACCACAATACGAAGTAGATATTGATTTATGTTCAAGCGATGCACGTCCACGATCGCTAGATAGTGTTACGTGAATCAATTGTGAAATCTCTCTCACACGCATACATATCTCATTTCCCTGTGGTCATCGGAATCACACACGCGCACTTAGTGTATTTCTCTCCCTCCGTCAAGGTTAGAATTCGTCTTTCTACCCGCCCTACAAGTCTCTCACACAGAAACACAAATGCTCTCTCTGTCGAACACGCCCACCCACAGCCACTAAAGTCTCAAAGTATAATAATGTCTCTCACACATATGCCTAAGGTTAACTCGAGTTCCGGAACCATATGAATACATACAATGGGATTCCAACATAGCACCTTTTGTTTTGACATTTCGCTCTCTCTCTCTCTCTCTCTCTCTCTCTCTCCAACACATTGTTTCTTGCTTCATTTTTTCCGGCACTTTCATGCACACAATTTTGTTTATCTTCGTGATGCTTTAAGTATGCCTCGCACAAATTCTATCTACCTATCCCTTAATATAGATAGATATGTGTCACACAAAATCCTTCTCCCTACTAGGAAGATGCCCATGCGTTGCACCGAACATCAAGATGCATTTGTATGAGTAGTTTATCTTGTAGGATAAAAGGATGAACGAGGGAATGCCTTATTTGCAAATGCGGAGAGGGGTGTGGGTATCTTTTTGCAAAATTGCCACAGTTTCCTCCCTATCCGTCGGGTATAAATCAGATGGCCTATATTGCAGGAAGGCAGGAACACCATCATCACCAACTCTGTTTTTCATAAGAGTAGGGATATGTAAGTGCCACTGCCCCCCGTCCCCCTGACACACACACACCCACAACCACACAACCACACACACACACACACACACACACACTTCCCAACACCGAAGGAGTAGGGTGACACCTCGATCTTGATACTAATCTATCGACTGGCTTCTCTCTCAAACACACACACACACACACACACACACACACACACTACCCGACACCGAAGGAGTAGGGAGGCACCCCGATCTTGATAGTAATCTATCTACTCCTCTTTCAAACACACACACACACATACACACACACTCGCTAGTTGTGCCTCTGTGCCTACCGCGCACACTCTCGATACGCCTTTCTCTCCCTCCCCTCCCCCCACCCCAACAATGACAGCAGAAGGGTGACAACTCAATCTGATCGTAATCTGTCAATTGGTTTCTCTTTCGAACATTGTGTCTCTATGCCTCGCTCAGTAGCCCCCTCAACATGTAGACTTCTCGCGCGCGCACAGCTGTAGTGACGATGACGCTGAACCCAGTGTGCCTCGTTTTTACCGGCCTCATGTGATAGTTTTCACCCTGTTTTCTGTTAATTAACAAGGCAACCTTTTCTTTGTTACTACTAGTGAATCCGAAATCATTCGGGGCAGACATAAAATATATCACTTCAACCCAATTATCGGAGTAACTATTTTAAAAGAAACTAGCTAGATACCCGTGCGTTGCACGAAAAATCAAGATGCATTTGTATGAGTAGTTTATCTTGCGAGAGAAAAGGATGAACGAGGGAAGGCCGTATTTGCGAATGTGGAGAGGGGTGTGGGTAAATTTTTGCAAAATTGCGATAGTTTTCTTCCTATCCGTTAGATAGAAACCCGACGGCCTATATTGCAGGATGGCACGCACACCATCATCACCAACTTTGTTTTCTACTCCCTCTGTTCCTAAATATTTGTCTTTTTAGATATTTCAACAAGTGACTACATATGGAGCAAAATGAGTGAATCTACATTCTAAAATATGTCTACATACACATCCGTATGTGGTAGTCCATTTGAAATATGAAAAAGACAAATATTTAGGATCGGATGGAGTATAAGAGTAGACATGGAGATATATCAGCAGCATGGTCTACAACAAAAATGTGCTGGACTGGTTTGCGTCGGATGCTTGCAACGCGATGACATGAGTTCGAATTTTGTCTTTAACTTTAGATTTTTATATTATATATTACTTATTTAATATATACTTCTTTCGCTACTGTACTGACAGTGGAACCCACAAAGTACTTAGAATACAAGATTAATGATTGACTTGTTTCTTTTTAACTTTCTGTACGAAGCTGTAGCCACCCTGCAAGTCACGTGTACACTATACATGCAATTAACTTTTTATAGAGGGACAATCATACACGGAATTAACTCAAATGGATTGGATGTCACTCTATTATTTCCAGCGTAAGAGCATCTCCAACGGCAGCCGGCAAATTTCCTCCAGTTTCCTTCCGCGGAGGACGACATCAAACGCCAGCGGCATACATTTTCACAACTCTAACCAACCAAATGAAATTCGTGCAAACACGGACTGATTTCATATAAGCATGAAGGATTTCGTATAAAAAAGCCGGATCTTCATATAAACATGATGGATTTTATTACATTTACATGAACTAAGCGGTGCCAATCCCGCTATCTTGGTATAATTAATACTCCCTCCGTCCGGAAATACTTGTCCTAGAAATGGATGTATCTAGACTAATTTTAGTTATAGATACATACAATTTATCCATTCTTAGAACAAAAATTTCCCGCCAGCTGGAGAGGGAGTAAGTACATAATCTAAATGGCCGCCTGCGGATCCCTTTGTCTTCCTCATGTCCGGTAGACACTTTGCGGGGTCGGTGAAGGTCCTCGGAAGAGACGAAGAAGCAAAGAAACCACCTGAATGCACAGTCGTTGCCTCGGTGGTGGCCTTCATGGGACCCAAGTGGCGGCGGCCTCCCGTGTTCTACTTCTCCTCGATGATGGCGGCGGACACGGAGAAGCTGGCCACTGACTCGTCGCTGTCCATGCACCCGGCTTCTGTCTCTGCCTGCATGGCGGTGCCACAGGCATGGGAGGCACGCCCACAGACACGGGAGGCGCGGTACTACGCTGCAGCGACGACACCCGTACCGGTGTGCTCGCCGCCGTGCCGGCGTGGAGCAACTCGCCACTCCTCATCGAGCTGAACTGGAGCGGCGAGTTGCTGAACCACGCGCCTGCTTGGGGCGGCAACTGGCTCCATCATGCCAAGCGAGGTTGGTGAAGCACCAAGCGGCCTCGCCCGTATCCGGAGGGCTCGGCAGGCCACCCACTGGGTAATATGCCGGAGAACGGCTCCTCGGAAGCCATCAGAAGAGTGGAGAAATTGGTGAAGGCGGAGATGGGGGAGCGGCAGAGGGGTGCGACTCTTACCCGTTGTCTGTCTGGCCTCGTGTAAATAGAGGGCAGACGGTAGGAGCTTGGCCGGCATCTGGCCTCGTTTAAACTGAGGGCGGACGGGAGGAGTTTGGTCGGTGTTGCGTTTAATTCCGTCCAGCTCATGAACGGACGTGTGGCCAGAGTAGGTTTCTCGGTTTGCATGCGGGTTTAACGGAGGGGTTTGATGGAGGCGAGGAGGCGTGTTCAGCCGGGCGTGCAGCGGGCGGCGCAATACTACTATTCGATTTGACAGCGGGCGGCGCAGTTCCTGATACGGCTTTAATGCAGACGAGTGCTCGAGTAGCGGTTCCCAAAATGTTGAACGACTAATGCACCATCCTTCAATTAATGCATGAGGGAAGTAATGGGAGGAGGACTGGGAAAAGAGGCTGCACGATGTGAATGCAAAGCAGTTTGCCCTCATATAAAGGTGCCCCTCCATTCCAGTGCATCTCCACATCGTACGCACCTAAGCATTTGCCCAAGCACCTACACTAAGAGCAAAAGAGCTCACTCCAGACCCATGGCGGTGATGCGCGTGAGCGGCCAACAGCTGTGCCAGATGGTCCACGACGTCGGCCTGCAGCATGGCGCCGAGGATCGTCTCCAGACGGTGTTGGAGACCGGTTGGTGGATGGCCGCCGTCGACACCAACTAGGACTCTCAGTTGGACCAGATGATCGTTGCCACCACCAACAAGTTCACCGTCCTCAAGAAGCTCGCAGACGACATCGCCGTACTCCTCCAGCCCGCACGCCCGGGCTCCTCATTGCCTGCCACCCTAATCGGCCTCCATGTCCGGAACCTCTTTCAAGCACTGGTGGCCCTGCGACTGCCCGCCGACGCCATGAAGAATGTCCACCTGGAGGTCGCGCTCGCCGCGAGGCGCCTCACCCTGCAAGAATTCGTCGACCTACACATCCACGTGTATGAGCAAATTGTGTACATAGGTATCTACAAGGCCAGTGAGGACGCTACAACGTTGGCCTTCCTCAACCGTCTGAAAGCCTTGGATGCCTTTGCTGAAAAGCACCTCGACCTCGCCACAAAAGCCGCTGCTCCTTAGCCGCCGGTCGGTGGCTCGGCGCACTAAGTTGAGGAGGAGGAGGTCGTACGTTGATGGATGCATCTTTCTTCTTGCCTTCTGTAACCACCACTGCATTCGCATCATCATCGTGGCCTTAATTCTTATTGTGGTGTTGCATTCTCGTTCTAGTCAATACCAACATGTGCGATCCCTTTGCTTAATTATATGCATCACTGTAACTAGGACTCCATCCGTCAATTTATAAGTTGTGCTTACCTTTTCCATCAACTTCGTGCAACGCGCGGGCATCTTGCTAGAAACACTAGAACATGTCGGACCGCGTGTGACCAAACCGACGATGCGCCAACCTAGCTACTACGTACCCTGCTTATCTGGCGGAAATAGCCCCGCCCTAGCGTTTCCAATCGTTATTTCTATCTATCGATCGTGCCAAGGAGCAGAACCAAAATGTTACAATTTATACATGTTTCTCTACTCCTACTCCTATACAAGACTCAGTTGGTGATGGTGGTGTGTCTGCCATCCGTCGTTTCTGACCATTAGATCTGCATCTAACGGCTGTGAGGTAAGTTGTGGCATTTTTGCAACAATAGCCCACTTCTCTGCTCCAATTTGCAGAAAACCCCTTATTATCTTGAAAGCAACCACATCCCTCCCTCACCTCATCAAAACAGCCTGAGAAATATATACTCCTATAAAAGACTCACTTGGTGATGGTGGTGTGTCTGCCATACGTCGTTTTTGACCATTAGATCTGCATCTAACGACTGTGAGGTAAGTTGTGGCATTTTTGCAACAATAGCCCACTTCTCTGCTCTAATTTGCAGAAATCCCCTTATTAACTTGAAAGCAACCACATCCCTCCCTCACCTAATCAAAACAGCCTGAGAAATATATTTTGAGTGAAAAGTACTCCCTCCATTCCTAAATATTTGTCTTTCTAGAGATTTTTCAATAAGTGACTACATACGGAGCAAAATGAGTGAATCTACACTTCAAAATATGTCTATATAATCCGTATGTGATAGTCCATTTGAAATCTCTAAAAAGTCAAATATTTAGGAACGGAGGGAGTAATATATTAGGAGTATATCAAAACAAGAGTGTTTTCTTTCAAGTTTGTGAACAAGTACTACTATTCTACTACTTTGGATCCGTCGCAACGCACGGGCACATTGCTAGTAAAAGGAAAAGGCCTGCCGCGTTCGCGTCGCACTCCCCCCACACACACCCGGGAATCGAGAGTACTCCGTGGCCCGTATGGCATGACACATAGCTTAGGGAAGGCGTGTTGCCTAGCATTTTCACTTTCATGTGGGACCGCCGTTGAGCAAACCGACTATTGGCAAACCGCACCCCGCCCGCCGCCGGGTTGGAAAACAGAAACGAGGGGAAGATCTAGCTGTAGCACAGAAGCCAAGAAATTTGGTGTCAGATGGGGCTCGTTGATAGAGTAGGAGCATTCCGTACTACTCTGCTCCTACTAGTACCAAGTCTGTACTATACAACTAGTACTACCACTATAAAACTAGTAGGTACGTGCACGACACAACATCGCAGGAACAAAAAACAGGAAGATCTTGTTTTGGGTGATTTATCTTTTTTTCTGTCAACGTAGTATGAATAATATGATGTGGGGGGCACCATCAAGCTTATGTGGCTTGGTTGCATGGCTACGAAAGGTTAGAGAAAAATAAATAGATAATGTGTTTAGAGTGCACTCCACTAAACAGATATACTTTGGATCCATTGCAACGGGCCGACACATCTATATCTATACCCCTTATATAGTGTGTGAATAACTTCGAAAGTTGGTCGTTGGATGAAGCCAATGCGACGGTACAAAGATGGCAAATCCAAGCACTACTGGCCGTTGGATATCATCTACATTCCACCAGATTCTGCCACATGTAGAATCTAGAAGACCCCATGGTTGAACTTCATTCATGACTAACTTCGCCACAACTAAGCTTATGCAAAGTGTGTCTAAAACAAAAAATGTGGCTAACAAAATGGCCACCACAAGTGTGGCAAGATTTGGCAAGAAGTTGAGTCTATGAAATGTGGACCATGTAGCTAGAAAAGTGTGGCAAGACACAAGTGTAGCAATGAACCAAACACATGCCGGCACACCGAAGCTTAGGCGTGGCAACCTTAGGCTGCAAACCAAACCATAACTTTGGAAGTTGGTTGTTGGATGAAGCCAATCCGACGGTACAAAGATGGCAAATCCGAGCACTACTGGCTATTGGATATCATCTACATTCCACTAGATTTTTCCACATGTAGAATCTAGAAGACTCCACATGTAGAAGCATAATGCACAAACCACTAGAATCTCATGCGTGCAATGCACGTGTACCTTACTAGTAGTTGGTAGTAGTAAGAAACAAATTCTAGGTTTGGCACGAGCTCATACTGCGGGAGCACCACAAGGCCTGCCGCAGGAGTTACATTTCCCTCTCGGGGCCCACGGGACCAAATTTCAGTGGCTTAGTGCCTACCCTATGAGAGCAAGTACAATAATGTGATGTAGGCCGGCTGTAAGACATTAAATATTATATTTTTGCTTTGTTGGACGAGAGAGAAGATGAAAGAGAAGAGAAGCGGGCTACTAGTTAACAGCCGGCTGCAGCACGTGCTCCTAGGCATTTTATGAGAGAGCGAGGTGGGTCATGTAACAACAAAGTAGTACATATTAATATTCAACTATTGTACTTGCTGGCTACAAGCTTGGCTACATGTGACGTGGCAACATCATATAGCCAGCAGCCGGCTATATTATTAACCATGCTTTGAGTCAATGACATGCGGATGTTAAATGCGGCTGGCCCACATGTCATTCTCATGGTGGTGGTGTGGTTCGTGACTCACTCGTTCGACATGAACCGGCCGGTGGTGGCGTGGCCATGGCGAGGGTGCCACAGCTGGGCGTCGGGGCGTTACGAGGCGTAGATGGACACACCGGCGGGTACTACCTGTAGTACAGAAGTACTCCAGATGAGGATTGATGCCTGAGACGAAATGTGTCATAGCCGCTGGATGAAAATTCGATGGTGTGGGACGTGTGGTGTCATGGGTTCGTGCGGCGTCGTGGGAATCACGTGTGGCTGTGGTAGAATCTTGATGCTCGCCGCATTTAAGGTGGCCCACATGTCATGCACACAAAGGCAGAGGGGCGGTACGACCGAGAGGGGTGAGGCGCACGTCGGGGGATGTGGTGCCGTGGGTTGGAGCGGCGTCAT
Organism: Aegilops umbellulata; assembly: GCA_032464435.1. Taxonomy (NCBI): domain Eukaryota; kingdom Viridiplantae; phylum Streptophyta; class Magnoliopsida; order Poales; family Poaceae; genus Aegilops; species Aegilops umbellulata. The sequence goes on from CP136059.1 coordinate 142,200,622, forward strand.
GGGAATCACGAGTGGCAGTGGATGAAACGTGATGGTCGCCGTAGTTGAACTTCCATGGACAAGCTATCATGTCTACGGACACATGCATTGCATACCGATCACTAGAAGGAGTAGTAGAGAAAGCTAGGCGGATAAATAGTTCCTTATAGTCAAGCGGACCCACGCTACTACTTGTTCCAAAGACATGCACACCATCGAAATAGTCCATTTATATCAATATACATAGAGAGGGAATATTTTTTTTACAAGAGAGGAAATAGTTCATCCATCCATAATACCCTGCTGTTGGTGTGAATATTTATTTTACAAGAGAGGAAATAGTTCATCCATCCATAATACCCTGCTGCTGGGGCAAGGTGTAGGTTTATCACAATCTTCTACAGGAATTTTTATTCTGGTTTGTAGGTCAGCGATGCTTTTCAAATCAAGGTTGTACGGCTCCAACTTCTATTTGTCCCCCTGCGATGGCTGCCCCACAGAAGTATATGTCCTCCCGAGACAAGAAATCGTGAAGCTCACCTGGTATGGAGGGCGCGTGTATGATGTGGTACACCAAAACATCATCTTCGAGGCACAGCTGAAGGACAGCGGCGCGTTGGATCTTCCCAGTGGCATGCTCCGTGTACTCTGCGTCGAGATCGATGACATTCATCTCCACCTTTTGGAGGGAGTTGGATACATTGTTGATCCACTTCCGAACAACCCTTGGGTGGTCGGTGACTGTAGAAACTATGCTCAATGAGCCTTCGATGAGGACATGTTGGACGCTAAAAACCTGCATCTCGATCTCTTTCGCCATTTGGAACCGCTGGACCGGAGGGCTATGGTTTGGAGAATTAGGATTAGATGGCTAATCTAACTGAAGAAGATGATTATTTATAGGGGCTTCAAAATTACTCCAGGAGGATGTGAAGAGGTTAAAACAATGTGAATGCAGTGTGGTTTGGATGCAAATGAAGATCAAGGAGTAGTGAAAAAGCCGAGGAAAATTGGTTCCCGATGGAGAAGTAAATGGGAGAAGTTATGCGCATGCATGAGGAGTGGTGCGGTGGTTTGACTGCTGCATGCAGTGGATTGGGCGAGCTCTTCGGTTGCCTTTTCTCTCTCCCACACGCACATAGTGGCCCACTTGCATGCTGCAGTTTATTCGCTGGTGTCGGGCTGCAGCTGCTCATGCGTACGCTAATTAATGCTGTGAATGCGGGGCATGGAGGGAAATGGGCGCATGCAAAAGGGTATATACGCAGACTAATTAGAGAAATACTAAAAAAAGTTATGCGCAGACAAAAGAGGACCGGAGGGAGTACTACTCATGTTCCTACTACGGTTAAGGAATATGCGGTTATCCTCAAAAAAAAGTCCTTCTTCGCGCTTTCGCATGCACGAGAATTTGGTTCTGCTCGCAATATGGATGATAGCTGGAGGATGAAGTGAACCCAGAGGCATGCTAGCACGGGAGTGTACTCATGTTCCTACTACTCCTACTACTAGTAGTAGTAGTACAACTGTGGTACACTTGATGGTCAAAATACTATTATTCATCCGGTCCTCACAGTGAAGTGACAAGACCCTGCGCCTGAGGTGACACCAGTCCAGGCGGCGTGTCCGGGTTACCAAAGTCAGCCTCACCTTGTGCACTGTGCAGTCACTTTCACCGCCGCTTTATAGCATGCCTCGCCTCGTGTCCCTCTCCCCTAGCACCACTCCATCTCCATCTCCGTCTCGCCGGAGATCCTGAGGTTACTCTTCATTATCTCACTGTGCCCCCGCATACCCTCGCCTTGCTCGCCTCCCCCAATACCACTATTCCCTCACTAGCCGCTCCAGCACCGACGGCCTTCTCCCCCGTAAATCAAGCCCCCCGAAACCCCACCTTCCAAACTCCACCATGTACGAACGCGAACCGCGCAGGATCCATATGAGTCGCGATTGGAGCTATCTCCCCAGTGACGTCCTCGACCTCTGTTGTTCGTGTATGGATATGTTGAGCGCCCTACGGCTGGCTGCATGCTCGAGGGGCATGCACACGACCTGTAACATCCCAAAATTCTAAATTTTGGAATGTTATATTAAATAATTAGTTTTGACTATTTGTTTGATTCTTGTGTGAATGATTGAGTGAAATTGAGTGCAATCTGAAGCTTTTTGAAAGTTGAATGAGAGGGAATAAAAGGACTTACCAAAAAATGTTTCTGTTTGAAAATATTTGAATTTGGAAATATTTCAAACTTCATGCCACTCAATGATCATCATGATTTCTTCAATGAAAGAGGGTGGGAAGTAAAGAAATATTTCATTTGAATTTTTTATTCACTTTTTGTTTTTAACTCAAAGTGGCATTTGAATTTTATTCAGAAAAAAAACTTTTCTGACAAAGAACACTTAAAACAAAAGTGTTGAGAGGGAGTAACATGACACCCCAAAAATGTTGGAATATTTTTTTCATAGAGTTTTGAAAGTCATTTGGATTTTTGTTTGAATTAAAAAAAATGTTTTTTCAAAAAATATTTTATTTGCCCCTGTAAAATATCCCATTAAATTGGATTTATTTTTCTGATCGTTTTGATATATAATACTCCTATATTTTATTTTATTTAAATGATTTTTATTCGCGGAATCTTTTTTAAAAGGAAAGGCATTTTTTTTGGCCAAATCCGGCCCGATGGCGCCAGATCATCTCCTTCCTCACGAACGGGGATTTCCTTCCCGAGCACAGCCGCGTCGGCCATCGCGGGAGATCGCGGGATTCGCGAAATCCCTTGCCCCCTGCTCCAAAACGACCTCCCCACCCTATAAATGGCCACCTCCCGCACCCATTCCCACCCCTAGAGCCGCCTCTCCTCGCCCCACACTACCGCGCCACCTCGCCGGAGTTCGCCGGACCACCGCCGCCATTGCCGCCCCGCCCCACCACCTCCGACCATCCCCGCCACCCACCGAGCCCACCACTCGCTCCGCCCCGTTCTTCCGCCCCCGACCATACCTTCCCCGACGCCATAGGGCCACCGGAGGACGTCGCCGGAGCTCCACCAGGACCCCATCACCGGAACTGCTACAGTAAATCCCGACCTACTGTTTTTTTTTCGTTCTGTTTTTAAAACAGAATAGTTTCAATCTTGTAAAATCCATAGTTAATTATCTACGAGGTATTTTTGAGTGATTCCAACTGCCTTGGATCACAAATTTTATGAAGTTTCTGTTAGTTCAATTTTATTTCACATTTGAGCTGTTTAAATTTGTGTTTGTATGAATTTTCTCAAATCACTAGATTTGAGCTATTTTGAGTTAGGAATATTATTTTTGACCGATTCTTTTTGCTCCTGGTCTCTAGGACCTTTGTTTATCCAGTAGTATTTAGTATTTTATTTCTAGGTTAATTTAAATTAGGTTTTTAGCAAAACAGTATTGTTTTACTTATAGTTTTGTTTGTCTTTTCTTTATTGTTTTATTAGTTTTAAATTATTTCTTTTTGTCACTTTTGACAAATTTAGTTTTGTTTCTGTTAGTCAATCAAAGATTTTTTTATTATTTAAAAAAAATATTTTATTTAGTTTTGTATGAAAACTTGTTTTGGTCATAGTTAGTGTTTCATAAAAGCTTTTTATTTGTTTCTTTTTGCAAATAAAATTTTGTGAAAAATACTTTCTGTTAAATTAGTTATTTTATATTTTATTTTCTGTTAATTTATTAGTTTAGTGTTTTAATTGTCGTTATGTTTTTACTTAGGACGAAACTATTTTGTGTTATGTCTTCGAGTTTTCTTTAGTAGTTTTGTGGTGTAGTTTTCCTTTTTATTTGGTGTCCCTTGATGATTTGCATTTTTTTATTTGTTGATTTTATTATGAGTGTTAGAATTGCTTGCTTATATGAATGCTATGTTTGACTATATAGATTTTGAACGGAGTGACGAATTGTTCTACCAAGTCTTTATTTGAGTGCGACTATCTTCATCGACATACCAGACAAGTTCACTTTGACCATGCTTTCATACCTATGTTTTTATTGCATTTAGTGGCATCTTTGCAACAACCCTGCAGTAGTGATATTGAATTCTTGTAGTTGAGTAGTATGCATGAGGTAGGAACCCATCACCCTGTTACCAAGCCCGGGACGTTATTTATTTTAATGTTAAGCTATAGTAGACGGGGTTTGGTATGAGTGCACGAGAGTGGTGTGAAGAAGGAGGACTCTACGTTAATGACGACAACTCCATGATGACATCTGCAAGGACTGCATCTTCGAGGCCTGAAGACTTCAAGACTCGAGACAAGAATTCAATACACACTACTGGGTGAAGGATGGTTGACGGGCACCCTGGAGAAACCAGTGGATGACCGGGATGCATGGAGAAGCGCCATGACATCTTGCGGAAAGCTTCACCCAGACTCAAAGAGACGGAAGAATACTTCATGCCCGGAAGCTTACGTGTGCAACCGCAAGTCATTATGGGCTCTGGCTTGGTTGACCTTAGTGGTGACTCTGGCTGGGACGGTGCTAGCAGATGTAGAACTACGGTAGGATTGGATGAGCACTGGACAGTGGTCAGAGGAACTCTTCGGAAGACCTTGTTTCGGTCGTCTTGTTCTCAAACACCCTGAAGTGCGAGAACGTAAAAAGAGGGATCGAATCTTGTGGGTAAAGTGTACAAACCTCTGCAGAGGGTTAAAACCTAATCGATTAGCCGTGTCCCCGGTTACGGACAATTTGAGCCTCTGGACTTGGATCTATCTCGGAACTCTCAACACCGGACAGATAACTTAATTGTGGGCAACATTATGATGATTTGGGCTATGGGACATCGGTTGGCGGAACCATGTCATGATAGAAAACTCCGTAGTACAAGCTCCTGATATTCCTTTGTTGTAGGTAAAATAAAACCAGCTTTTACGCAAACAAAACTCAGACCCAGAGCCACAAAGCCATATTGCATATAGAATAGTTTTATTATCTGCTTTCTCTTATTGTGATCTTGCCGGTACATTCAATGTACTGACCTACACGGCTGCAACGTATCATGTTGCAGGATTATTTCTTACGACGAGTGAGTTTCGTTGTTGGGTTACGGTCTACACTCAACTTGCCGAGGGCGTTGATGGGACTCCACACCCGTTGATTGTTTCCGCTGAGACTTATAAGGTATATATCAGTTTTACGTTATTTATACATGTGATTGCACTTTGATATATACATTGATGTACTGTGTGTGCCAGCATACTGATCCAGGGATGGCACAAATACACAGAGGCTTGACTGTCTGAGGTCGGGTCGCTACACGACCATCATTGAAGCGAGGCCTAAGCTTTTCAAGACACCCTGCTTGCTGCTATCTGGTCTTGTGAGATTGGCTCACCATGATACGGAGGCGTACATGATGCCCCTCGACTTCAATCCGATCTCCATTAGTTGAAGCTTCTTTGCAGGTATGTAGTGGGTCGCCGTACATCATTTCCCTCGACTTTGATCCGATCACCATCGCCCGAAACTTCTTGGCAGGTATGTACTGGGTCGGCATGAACTCCCATTGGATGGCTGCCGTCAGAGAAGACGGTAAAAAGTTGGTGCTCGTGAACTTCCAGACCTCCCATAAGATTATCCTTCCTTCGTTGGATTATATAGAGTATTACCATCGCGGTCCTAGTCATCTAGATTACCGCGTCAGTTGGACGGACCTTGTTTTGCAGAAGATTGTAATCTGCCAAGTGCCCATACGACATGCGGATTATGCAGACTTCAAGCTAATTGCCTTGTTTGACAAGGGACTCGGCTATCTTTACGCCGGTGCCTTCTTTAGATGGAGACAACTCAGCTCGCAGTGGATCGTCGTCAAAGCTGATACACACTTCTGTGATGCTATTGAACACAATGGCATCATCTACGTGATCGACAAAGCAGATGGCACCACGTATTGCTGGGACGACGCGTGTAAGTTGTTTCTGTCTCATGTTAATGATGATGCCATGACACTGTTTGAACTTTTTGTGATGATTGGCATATCTCTGTTTGAGCAGAATTTGAGTAGAACTATGGCAATGTATTAGAGACGCCGTAAATCAGCTCTATTTGGAATGAGTTAATTCATGCGATTGTGATCATGTCATTACAGCCAATTTGTACCCCTGAATAATCAAACGGTTAGGAATATATGGATATTCTCCTGATTTTACAGTAATCTATATACTACTACTAAATATGAGCGTGTATCAATGGCCATGTTAGTTTCTCATTTTCATGATGTAGAAACATGCACCACACTATTGGTTTCATCTAACCATACATTAGGGAAGTAAATGTGCATATGGAGAACTCTACATTTGGAAGTAGTGAAATCCTGTAATGCTTACCATGTGTACATACCTATATTCTCCCTTCAGCAATCAATGGATAGAATAATATCCTCATAAAATTTTTGCCCACAGAACACGAGTATATAACAATGCATGGTCTGTTAGTTACCTTGAAGAATTTGTTTGTGAGGACAGAACATGATTCCATAACATGCATGGCATGGTAGTTTCCTGTGAAGAATCGATTGCGAGATAACATGAGTATAACCATGCATGGCACTTCTATATTTTCGAACCGAGTATACATTTCCCTGTATTTTCCTCCCAGTTCCAATAGGGACATATCAATGCTGTTTCTTGCATTATCCTGCTCATACTCTAAACAATGCTGATCTTACATTAACAATGCCTATCCTTTTTGATATGATGCAGTGTCCCTACAGTTACTGCCCTTTGTAATCACACCACCTTTGCCAAAAACAGGGAAGCACAACTGGTTCCTCACTCGATCAGATGACGACAAAAGACTAATGATCATTCGGACACATGAAACGGAAAAGTTATATTGCAAAAACCCGCTGTATACAAGCACCGTGAAATACGTGAGTATCCAGACAGTGGCTGTTACGTCTATGAGCAGGATACCAGCTTGTTGGGGCCTTTAGGATTTTTTAGTTGGAGGCGGGTAAACAGCCTTGGTTCACACTCTCTGTTTCTCAGACTCAATTATCCGATTAACCAGGAGATCACCGTTGGCAAGGACCTTGATGGCAGAGAGGCTCTGTTTGCTATGGAAAACTGTGTCTACATGGCGAGCCCTAGGAGTTTGGGAGCAAACTCCCCTGATTGTCAATGATATAGCCTGCAGCCAAAAGAAGGTGAGAATGACAAAGGCATCCGGATTAACTTTGATCCTTGGATGTCTCAATTACGACAGGCAGTGATGTGGTTCAAGCCTTCAGGTTGATAGGTAATTTGGCTGTTGCGTCAAAAGGGTGGAGTACTCGTGTCTCCGGATCATTGGTCGCTGAAGCAGGGCTGCAAATTATGATGGTGTTGGATCATCTGTTCGAATGACTTTGTTGTCTTTGCTGCTTGTTCTGGATGGGTAGTTCTTTCTTTTGTTATGCATATTCCTTGTCATTTGGTCATCCTCGTCTATGTCACTCTTACTATGTAATAGTTGGCTCCATTTAGAATGTCATTCTCGTCTGGATCACGAGAGTCTGAGCGCTGTAGATGGGTGCATTTTGGTGGTGTAGCAAGACTTCTTATGAACTATCATGTCTTGCTGTTTATGTCAGTAGTAGTCACTAGTCAGTGTTTGAATGTTGTATATATCATTGTTTCGAATTGTTTATTGTCTCGAACTACTGGTGATGAGGACATCAATACCATTGTTACACCCACAACCCCTACTGTTACATATACTGGACCAATTACTAGAGCTCGCGCACGCCAAATAAATTACCAGGTACTTTCGTTTCTTGGTAATGCTTCTAATGTTCATGAGAATATGATGCTGCCTAAATTGGATACATTTGTTTTGCTTACAAATGAAGGGCCTAGCTTGGAGAAGGATGAACATTGGAGCAAGAACACGCATGGAGTTGATGGCATGCGCAAGGGGATCAAGAACGGAGTTACAAGTGATGATTTCAGGACTTTGAAGCCACCATAAGGAGTGCATGAAGCCTTGGACGAAATATACAAGATGCCACTTCATAATATTCGTCCATAGGCTATTTTAGGTGCTGCGTCGCCTTATTATTGGGCCAGGCCCATGTAATTTCAAAATACTTAAGTATAGGCTATTTTTAGAGTCCGTATGTGTGGGGAAACAAGAGATATGGTTGGTTTTGGACCCCACCCTCAAGGGCCACGAAATTCCCTCCTCTTCCTCCATATATACAGCCCTTAGGGCGTCGTTTAGACTTTGGGTTTTGTTTAGATCAAAAGTTCGCCATAGCTGCAACTTCGCGTATTTCGTTTGTGTTCAACGACCAGACCAAGGTGTCACAGAACCCCACCTTCATTAATAAAGCTTTCCTCTTATATTCGCAATATCCAGATTGCAATCTTAGTTTCTTGCTTGTTCTTTGTTTGCTCGCAGGAAACAGGCCCTCGTGGTCAGGTTGATCGTGCTCCAGCGTGGTCAATAACCCTCGGAAGTTGGTTTAGCGATTGCTAAGGCGCGATGTCTCGCACGTTCGTAGTCGGATCGTCAAGGTCGACTCCCACAGAAACGATAGCCACCATCTCATCGAAACATCGGGACACCTTTGCCTCTATCAAGTGGTACCAGATTTCCAGGTTGCTCGGTGAGATTTTACAGTTTTTCGTAGATTAGATCGAGTCTGTTCTTCATACCTACAGTCCACGAAAAAGCCATAAAAAAATTAGGGTTAGTTCATCATACCCGAACCAATCTGAGCCTGTGCATAATCTTTTTAGGGTTTTTGCTTTGTTGAATTTGCGGTTGCATCGTCGTGTCAAGTTGCTGGTCTTAGAGTCTAGTCTTTTAGAGTTTCGAGTTCTGGTCATAAGTTGTCACGCCGCCGCCGTACCATCATCATCGCCTTGCCATCTACCATCATTGCTTCTCCGCCACCGCTCTGAATCCGTATCCATATACCACCACCAATCCGTATCCATATACCACCACCAATCTGTATCCATATACCACCACCGCTACCATATACCACCACCGCTGCCATATACCACCACCAATCTGTATCCATATACCACCACCGCTACCATATACCACCACCGCTGCCATATACCACCACCATATATCCACCACCAATCCGAGTTCTTCTCATATTAGGTTTGTTTTCGAGAGCCATCTAAATTCCGATTCGTGTTTCCTTGCCTGCGTAGGTCTCGAAAAAAAAAGAGTCTGGAGACCCCCGGGCTGTTTTTAGGCCAAAATTTCGGCGACCGAAAATATTTTTTTCCTATCTTATTTTTAGGCTGTTCTGAGTCTTTTGAGACACTCGCCATCGGAGCGAAAAAAAAATTCCAGAGTGTGCTTTTCCTTTGTTTCCGTGCAGCGCCGTGATTTTGTATTGTTCTAGGCTCACGTCTCTAGCACGGTCTAGCCTAGGACCAGCACAGTACCGTCGTTGAGCGTTTATTCAACTTTGCATCTCTGATTTGATTATTGCTGACCCTTTTTGCTACCATACTATAAGCCTTCCCAGCTCCACATACATCTACGTCGTGCGTTTGACTCTCCCTGGCAATCGCTCTATCCAAGCTTTTGAGAGTTTTGACTACAACGGTTGCCGATCACCGCCTGCGGCTGGGTAAGAACTGGTAAGAATTTGAGTTTTGCTTGACGGATTTGTGACTCCCACCACCACTTCTTATTAGTAGTCTGTAGGATCATATTCTTGTGTGTTTCTATTGCTGCTAACCATGGCAGGATCACAAGCCGACGAGACTGACTCGGAGAACATGACAAACAAAGCGTTACATGATAAGTTTCAACAAATGATGAGTGGACAGGTGGAAGATGTGCTCAATAGATTTGAAGAGGCCATGGAGAAGATAGATGGCATTGAGAAGGCGTTCGAAACAAAGCTCGATAACAAGTTCAATGAGTTGCTCGCGCGTCTACCACCACCACCACCGGCTGCACCTAACGCACCTCTACAACAACAACAACGACTACCTCCACATCGCGAAACAGCCCTCCGCCGAGCGACCCGTGTCCCTCTTCAGCCTGGCCAAGCTGCTGGTGCTGCTGTTGATACTTCTGTGGCTCCTGCTGCTGATATGGGGGAGGATGATTATGTGGGAGATTATGAGGATGAGGTTGATCAACATCAGAACTACGTGCAACCACCAGCACCACAACCACCAGGTCGCCCACATGCAAATAATGGCAATGTTAGGGCTCCCCCTTAGGTACGAAATCATGACCATCTCCCTAAACTAAAATTGAATATTCCACCATTTGAGGGTAGATATGTTCCTGATATATATCTTACTTGGGAGTTAGAAACTGAACAACGATTTACATGTTTACAATATCCTGAGGAGAGACGTGTTCCTGCTGCTGTTTGTGCTTTCACTAGCTTTGCATGTGTTTGGTGGTCTGAACATTGTAGATTATATCCTGTTCCAGCTACTTGGGCTGCTTTGAAAACTGCTATGCGTACTCGTTGGGTTCCACCATATTATCAACGTGAATTACTTCAAAAATTGCAGCGCTTAAGACAAGGAAAAAATTCGGTAGAAGAATATTATCAGGAATTACAAACTGGCTTGATTAGATGTGGTATTGTTGAGGAGAATGAAGCTATGGTTGCACATTTTCTGGGTGGATTAAATAGAGAGATTCAGACCATTCTAGACTATAAGGATTATAATAATATCACTCATTTATTCCATCTTGCTTGTAAAGCTGAACGTGAAGTGTAGGATCGACAGGCATTGGCGCAAACTAACTTTTTTGCAGGTCGACCTTCATCATGGACACCACGTGCATCATCTACTTCCACACGTTCTGCTACACCGGCACCTCCGTCGGCTACCACCTCCAACCGTGATACAGTAAAGCAGGCACAATCACCACTATCTGCCAAGAGCACACCCTCTGGGCCTGCAAAGAGCTCTTCTTCATCCATGGCATCAACAGGGCAAACACATGATATTATTTGTCGATGTTGCAAGGGGGGAGGTCATTATGCGAGAGAATGCCCATCTAAGCGTGTGATGATTGTTACTGAGGATGGTGGGTATGAGTCCGCTAGTGACTATGATGAGGAGACTTTGGCTCTTATTACACATGAAGAACACGGTGGAGATGATTCTGATCATGAGACGCAATACATGGCTGCTGAAGATGCTGACAGGTATGAATGTTTAGTTGCTCAACGTGTTTTGAGTGTGCAAGTTACACAAGCTGAGCAAAATCAGAGGCATAATTTGTTCCATACAAAGGGAGTTGTGAAGGAACGTTCTATTCGCGTCATCATAGATGGAGGGAGCTGCAACAACTTGGCTAGCATGGAGATGGTGGAGAAGCTTTCTCTCACCACAAGACCACATCCACATCCTTACTACATCCAATGGTTCAACAACAGCGGCAAGGCTAAGGTAACACGTACTGTTCGTGTGCATTTTAGTATCTCTACATATGCTGATTATGTTGATTGTGATGTGGTACCTATGCAAGCATGTTCCTTATTACTTGGTAGACCATGGCAATTTGATAAAAATTCTGTACACCATGGTAGAAACAATCAGTATACTCTTGTTCATAAGGATAAAAATATTACTTTGCTTCCTATGACTCCTGATTCCATTTTGAAAGATGATATTAATAGAGCTAATAAAGCAAAACAGGAGAAAAATAAGGGTGAAAATCAGATTGTGGCAAAAGAATTTGAGCAACAAATGAAGCCTACTAATAAACCATCTAATGTTGCTTCTGAAATTAAACTAAAAAGTGCATGGTTACTTGCCACCAAATCTGATATTGATGAGCTAGATTCTAGCAAATCTGTTTGCTATGCTTTTGTGTGCAAAGAGGCATTATTTTCATTCGAGGACGTGCCTTCCTCTTTGCCCCCTGCTGTCACTAACATTTTGCAAGAGTTCGCTGACGTCTTCCCACAAGACGTGCCACCGGGATTACCACCTATTCGAGGGATTGAGCATCAAATTGACTTAATTCCCGGTGCATCGCTACCCAACCGCACCATACCGTACCAATCCAGAGGAGACGAAGGAGATTATGCGTCAAGTACAGGAGCTGCTCGACAAAGGTTATATACGCGAATCTCTTAGTCCTTGTGCTGTTCCTATTATACTAGTGCCTAAAAAGGATGGTACGTCGCGTATGTGTGTTGATTGTAGAGGCATTAATAATATTACTATTCGTTATCGTCATCCTATTCCTAGGCTAGATGATATGCTTGATGAATTGAGTGTCTCTACAATATTCTCCAAAGTTGATTTGCGTAGTGGATACCATCAAATTCGTATGATATTGGGAGATGAATGGAAAACAACATTTAAAACTAAGTTTGGTTTATATGAGTGGTTAGTCACGCCTTTTGGGTTAACTAATGCACCTAGTACTTTCATGAGGCTAATGAACGAAGTTTTACGTGCTTTCATTGGACGATTTGTGGTAGTCTATTTTGATGATATACTGATTTATAGCAAATCTTTGGAAGAACATTTGGAACATTTACGTGCTGTTTTTAATGCTCTACGTGATGCACGTTTGTTTGGTAACCTTGGGAAGTGCACCTTTTGCACCGACCGAGTATCTTTTCTTGGCTATGTTGTTACTCCACAGGGAATTGAAGTTGATAAAGCCAAGATTGAAGCTATTGAGAGTTGGCCGCAGCCCAAAACGGTCACACAAGTAAGGAGTTTTCTTGGACTCGCTGGTTTCTATAGGCGTTTTGTGAGAGATTTTAGCACCATTGCTGCACCTCTCAATGAGCTTACAAAGAAGGATGTGCCTTTTGTTTGGGGTACCGCACAGGAAGAAGCCTTCACGGTATTAAAAGATAAGTTGACACATGCTCCTTTACTCCAACTTCCTGATTTTAATAAGACTTTTGAGCCTGAATGTGATGCTAGTGGAATTGGATTAGGAGGTGTGTTATTACAAGATGGCAAACCTGTTGCATACTTTTCTGAAAAATTGAGTGGGCCTAGTCTGAACTATTCTACTTATGATAAAGAATTATATGCTCTTGTTCGGACTTTAGAAACATGGCAACATTATTTATGGCCCAAAGAATTTGTTATACATTCTGATCATGAATCTTTGAAACACATTAAAAGTCAATAAAAACTAAACCGTAGACATGCTAAATGGGTTGAATTCATTGAGACTTTCCCTTATGTCATTAAACACAAGAAGGGTAAAGAAAATATTATTGCTGATGCATTGTCTCGTCGTTATACTATGCTTTCACAACTTGATTTTAAAATATTTGGTTTGGAGACCATCAAAGATCAATATGTGCATGATGCTGAATTTAAAGATGTATTGCAGAATTGTAAAGAAGGTAGAACATGGAACAAGTTCGTCGTTAATGATGGATTTGTGTTTCGTGCTAACAAGCTATGCATTCCAGCTAGCTTCGTTCGTCTTTTGTTGTTGCAGGAGGCGCATGGAGGAGGACTAATGGGACACTTCGGCGTGAAGAAGACGAAGGATATACTTGCTACACATTTCTTTTGGCCAAAGATGAGGCGGGATGTTGAGCGTTTTGTTGCTCGCTGCACTACATGTCAAAAAGCTAAGTCACGACTCAATCCTCATGGTTTATATATGCCTTTGCCTGTACCTAGTGTTCCTTGGGAGGATATATCTATGGACTTTGTTTTAGGTTTACCTCGAACAAAGAAGGGGAGGGATAGCATATTTGTTGTCGTGGATAGATTCTTGAAAATGGCATACTTTATACCATGTCATAAAAGCGATGATGCTGTTAATGTTGCTGATTTGTTCTTTCGTGAAATTATTCGCTTGCATGGTGTGCCAAATACTATTGTTTCAGATTGTGATACTAAATTTCTTAGCCACTTTTGGAGATGTTTATGGGCTAAGTTGGGGACTAAACTGCTTTTTAGTACTACTTGTCACCCCCAAACTGATGGACGAACTGAAGTAGTCAATAGAACATTGTCTGCTATGCTTAGGGCTGTTTGAATAATAAGAAAATGTGGGAAGAATGCTTGCCTCATATTGAATTTGATTATAATCGTTCATTGCATTCTACTACTAAGATGTGCCCTTTTGAAATTGTGTATGGTTTCCTACCTCGTGCACCTATTGATTTGTTGCCTCTTCCATCTTCGGAGAAGGTTAATTTTGATGCTAAAGAACGTTCTGAATTGATTTTAAAAATGCATGAGTTAACTAAGGAAAACATTGAGCGTATGAATGCTAAATATAAACTTCCTGGAGATAAGGGTAGAAAACATGTTGTGTTTGCACATGGAGATCTTGTTTGGTTACATTTGCGTAAAGATAGATTTCCTAATTTGCGCAAATCAAAGCTAATGCCACGTGCTGATGGTCCTTTTAAGATGTTAGAGAAAATAAATGATAATGCATATAAACTTGAGCTACCTCCAGATTTTGGGGTTAGTCCCACTTTTAACATTGCAGATTTGAAGCCTTATTTGGGTGAGGAAGATGAGCTTCCGTCGAGGACGACTTCATTTCAAGAAGGGGAGGATGATGAGGACATCAATACCATTGTTACACCCACAGCCCCTACTGTTACATATACTGGACCAATTACTAGAGCTCGCGCACGCCAAATAAATTACCAGGTACTTTCGTTTCTTGGTAATGCTCCTAATGTTCATGAGAATATGATGCTGCCTAAATTGGATACATTTGTTTTGCTTACAAATGAAGGGCCTAGCTTGGAGAAGGATGAAAATTGGAGCAAGAACACGCATGAAGTAGATGGCATGCGCAAGGGGATCAAGAACGGAGTTACAAGTGATGATTTCAGGACTTTGAAGCCACCATAAGGAGTGCATGAAGCCTTGGACGAAATATACAAGATTCCACTTCATAATATTCGTCCATAGGCTATTTTAGGTGTTGCGTCACCTTATTATTGGGCCAGGCCCATGTAATTTCGAAATACTTAAGTATAGGCTATTTTTAGAGTCCGTATGTGTGGGGAAACAAGAGATAGGGTTGGTTTCGGACCCCACCCTCAAGGGCCAAGAAATTCCCTCCTCTTCCTCCATATATACAACCCTTAGGGCGTCGTTTAGACTTTGGGTTTTGTTTAGATCAAAAGTTCGCCATAGCTGCAACTTCGCATACTTCGTTTGTGTTCAACGACCAGACCAAGGCGTCACAGAACCCCACCTTCATTAATAAAGCTTTCCTCTTATATTCGCAATATCCAGATTGCAATCTTAGTTTCTTGCTTGTTGTTCGTTTGCTCACAGGAAACAGACCCTCGTGGTCAGGTTGATCGTGCTCCGGCGTGGTCAATAACCCTCGGAAGTTGGTTTAGCGATTGCTAAGGCGCGACGTCTCGCACGTTCGTAGTCGGATCGTCAAGGTCGACTCCCACAGAAACGATAGCCACCATCTCATCGAAACATCGGGACACCTTTGCCTCTATCAACTGGTGGGCTAAATGAGGGCATCACCATTCTCCAGTGTTCAGAGTGTATATCCTTTTTTCAAGTTATATAATTTGAGCTCAGTGTCTTTTCGATGATGTACACTTGTTTGGGCCAGTGAGGTGTTGTTGAATATGGGCCGAGTAGTAACACAAGCCAAACAGGTCAATTATGACTCTCAGGCCGGGCTCTCAAAAGATCCTAAAAAAGGCCGGGCTCTCCAAAAAAGAAAGAATAAGGACTCTTAGGCCGAAATTCAAGCTACCTTTTCATCCCCAATCTCCCGCCCTTCCCCCACCTCTGGAATCTCGATTCCTACTCTAGTTCCCCCAAATCCCCCTCCTGTACTCCCTGTACTCAAGCTCACTATCATGTCACCGGTCAATGTGGATCTCTGAGCTGGAGATCCTGAGGTCCGTCCTGCCTTCGGTCGCCGCATGCTATCGCTCAACAGTGGCATGGCAGCGCTTGACGACCAGTTTGCCGGCAAAGTGCTGATGGTAACCATCAACAGCGACCGGCCTCCCGTCTCGCCGGACGACCTTGTCAAAGCTCTTGGCATTGCGCACTTCATCCAAATAAGTGACTTGCTCATCAAAGTATGTCCGCCACCGGCTGATTTCTTCGTCAGGTTCCGGACAACTTTTGACTGCAGTCGTGTGTAAGAATCTTCCCGGCGTTTGTTCTGCGATGGCGCGCTGGTGAGCTTTGATCTGTGGAACCCAAGATGGGGCTCGGTGCCCTCTAAGCTTGAGTTTTAAACAAAGCTTAGCTTCCACAACATGCCTCGACGTGCTTGGAACAACGAGTCCATGAATGAGCTTATCAATGACCTTGGAGGTGAGCTCGTAAGTATGTTTGTTCCTCCAGACAGCTGGGCTCTGACGGTTATGGCATGGATGAGGAAGCCGTCCACCATACCGAATGTGATTGGTGTTGAGATACCGGTGCAGGAACCGGGGTTGTACTATGTGTGGGACGGAGGGAGTAGTACATATACACAGATTTTGAGATGATTTACAAGAAAAGGGATCCATCCGAGGAAGATGATAATGGGAAGCTGGCACCTCTGAGACGTCACGGCTGCATTCCGTTGCTACCTACGATCAAACCTGACCTGAATTAGTCATCTATTGAGCCACCCCTCGCCAGCGTGTCGAGCTACTGCCGCGGCCACACCGTCGAACCCGAACAGATGATCAATTCTTGCTGTAGTCGTTTGTCGTCAAGGCTGATAGGAATTGTGCTACACTGTCATCACTGGAGCCTTGCCACCTTGGCCAAACTGCTATCAACATCCAAAAAATACCAAGTGCTATTTATCCTATTTTAAGCACATATTAATTCATTCGAGCAAAACTACTTTGCCCGGCTGTGTTTTATATGTAGGAGAATTATTCATCACAAGGTGGCATTATACCGCGGAGATGGAGCCGTGCCAACATTATTCGGCACGGGTGGTCGTCCTTACTCAACGGACTCCTGCACTGGCTTACAACGTCGTGGCCGGTTCACACGTCCGCACCAGCCTACAACGCGGAGGACAACTTGCTCGTCCGCACCGGCTCACGAACGCCGTGGCCGGTTTATCTGTCTGCTCCCACGGCCGATTCACCCGTGAGGGATTTCGGTTTCACCTAGTGATCATCAACTTCATGGCGGATTATTTTCGGCCTAAACACATCAGGTGATATCCATCTAAAATATATTTTTAGCACATATTATTTTCAAAGTACAGTTTACCTTTGCCTTGGTCTGCAATATTGTTTATGCAGGACAATTGTTCACTGCAAAAGCTATGGCTGTGTCATGAATGTATAAACTTGCGCCATCATTATAAATGCGCTGGTATCTTATCATCCCATCAAGATCAATGAATATATGTGCAAACCGCCATTCTGCAGACCGGTTTACATCAATATGACGTGGCTGATTCGCCCGTACACGCCGATTTACAACACTGCGGCCGACTCATCTGTCTGTGCCGCCTCTGAAGCCGCGGTCGTCTTTGTCGCCCGTCTCTCGTGGCCTGGTCTACATCAACACACCAGGCCGCACCCGTCTGCATGAGCTGTTTATTGCGTATGAGAAAGTCACAACTTGGGTAGCCCGGTTTTTCTTTCAGCAAATTGGAGGCAAGTTATCATCAGCCGCCATCTGCGCTGGATGGTTCAATGGACATGCGCACAAATCGTTGCCACTATAGTTTGGTCAACTTCAAATAGCCAATTGGAAGGAACCATTGGCCGAGTTGCTGACACGGCTCATACGGGATCATTTATAACCTGCCGCAGTCACCTCAACCTTCTATGGATTTACATCGCATTATCAACACCAATGATATATACTTTCTGCTATGGTCAAAGTACGGAGAATCTCAAGACAACTCCTTGAGTCATCTTAAGACTCGGGGGCTACGATGATATGATTCAGCAAGTCTTGCCAATATCAGCAAATTCAAGTGCCCCAGGATGTTGAAGGGAAAGATAACCCGATCCCGAAGGCTACTGTTATATTGATGAAAATTTAAAGGCCGTCAGAAATATTCCGGCTCACAATGATGCTTCCGGTTTATAGTCCAGTTTAAGGGAAATCCCGTCTCCCACACAGCGCTGAAGCCCTTAGTGTCTGGTTTAAATCCGGTTTAAGAGGAAACTATCTCTTGCAAGGCTCTGAAGCACTCAAACCCGGTTTAAAAATTTCTGGTTCAAAAAGGAATTAACTTCTCGCAAGTTTGAGTTGAAAGGCCATCAGAAAATCTCCGGCTGAAAATGAAGAATTCCGGTTTAAGACCCGATTCAAAGGAAAGGTGTCTTCCATAAAGCTTTGAAGCCCTCAGTATCCGGTTCAAAATCCCGGTTCAAGACGAATTTATCTCTTGCAAAAAGTTAAAAGTTGCCAAAGAGGACCTGCAGCCATGATGCGCGGTTCAAACATGGGTATCCTGCCTTATTGGCTTATCATGTGTGGTTACACGGAGCTTCTGTCTTTAAAGCGGCGCCCGGTTTACCCCTTGAGTCAGCTTATCAAAAGCTTTATATTATATCACTTGGGGGCTTTGGTCGTGTCCGAACCATAGCAACACCTTTTGATAGGTGAAAAGCCACAACATCACTTGGGGACTTGGTCAAGTCTGAACCATAGTCATGCCTCTTGATCGGCCTAGTGCCACAACATCACTTGGGGGCTTTGGTCGAACCCGAACCATCGCTACACCTCTTGATCGGCGTAATTCCAACACATCATTTGGGGACCTGGCTGACTCGAACCATAGCTACGCCTTTTGGGGGCTTGGTCGTGTCCGACCATGGTAATGCCTCTTGATCGGCTCAAAGCCTCATTTGTAAAAGGTTTTATCTTTGCCTTTGCTTGAATTTTGTTCTTTTTGCTAAAGACCTTTTTCTTTTGTTGCGTTTTAAACCGACATTGTTAATCCGGTTCGACGGTCAATTACAAATTGACGGAACACGGTCAAATCTTAATCTGGAGACTATCGGCCCGGTCTGATTTTCTGTTACCATCTTATTATGGAATAAACCGGTGTTGGTCACAACCCTGTTCGGTTTTATCATAAACCGGCACAGTATGAAAGGAGTTATCATTACTCAAGATTGGGGTTATCACCCTTACTACAAAAAGTTGGTAAAACCAACAATGTGATTCAATGTCACAGGTATGATATATTTCATATTTGATTATTCTTAAATGCAGCCTTGGTTATAAACCCGGGTTATATGTTGGGCATTATGACCCATCCGGCGGTAAACCGTCAAGACACTTTAAACTTGTTGTATGCAGAAACGGGCTGAATAGAGCATGATTATAAATCGCCGGCGTTTATTAAACCGGCATGGCTTTCGACTATATGTCGCCAATATCCGGTGTTTATTAAACCGGCCTGGCTTTAAGATGATAAGTCGCCAATATATGATGAGAAATTATCCGGTGTTTATTAAACCGGCCTGGCTTTAAGACGATAAGTCGCCAGTATATGATGAGAAATTATCCGGTGTTTATTAAACCGGCCTGGCTTTGGACTGTAAGTTGCTATTTGGATTGCGCCATTGGAATCATGCGCTTATAAATCATTGGGTTATATTATTCAAATAGCCAAACTTGGCTGAATTTTCATTATGATATTGAATGAATAAGGTTTTCATACCGGATTATATTATCTTCAATAGCCAACATGGCTGGATTTTATTATGGTTATTAATAGGTTTTCAAATTCGCTTTAGCGCAATGGCTATTATTTTATCAAAGGATATGATTTATTCTACAATGGAAGGAATAGCCCCGAGTCGCTTCAGGCTTACGACCCGGCACTTGGGGGCTACATTATTCAAATTGAGATTACATGCAAGTCTCATGTCACTGCAAGCATGCACCATGACACTTGGGGGCTAATGCAAAGTCATTTTTATTGGCCTTATTGAAGACCCGACTCATCATATCATAATGAGCCGGCCCTTGGGGGCTACACATCACTGCTCAAGTTCACATGATCATATTTATAAAGTCCCTGCTCATTACTGCATAATGACCCGACCCTTGGGGGCTACACTGGTTGAAGTTTTTTGAGCATCAGGCAATTACAAGTCCCAGGTTGCTGCAAGCATGACAACCCAGCACTTGGGGGCTACATAATATGGAGTGTTCAGTTTTTACTCATGATTGGGATGAACAACATGGATTTCTTCAAAAGTGGCAGTATTTATATTGAAGCAAGTCTTAAACCATCACTTTGTTCTGCTCAAGACTTGGGGGCTACAGGTAATATACATATAAGGAGAAATATTTTCAAATTCTCAGTTTTGAGCAAAAAAGATTGAACCGGCGTCACCAATCATTATGACCCTGTGGTTGCAACCCGGCGTTAATAATCATGAACCGGCGTTGGCAACAATCATGACTCGGAGTTATCATTTTCATAACCCGGCAGTTTTTGGCAATGATAAACCAACAAGTTTTGCATCTTCAAACCGGTTGAATATTAGATGAGTATTTCAAGACCAATATTTCTTAAACCGTCGCTTTGGAAGCCGACTTAAGTGGATTATTCTTCACAATAATTTTCTATCAGAAACCAACGTCAGCAATTTAAAGTATGAAGCTGGTTATTGATCCGAATTTTCTAGAAGGAGGGAATGACAAGGACATAAGGATGATCAGGTGCCGGTCTACAAGAATTCTTAACCCGGAGCACAACCCGCCAAATTTGTTCTTGTGTTTATGTTGCAGATCAGTTTAACATGGACAAATCCAAATTAAACTGGGGGCTAATGTCGGGGATATACCCCGCGGCGTAAACCGGCCGGAAGTATATCCCGGCCGGACTTGGCGGTTTACTTGAGATCCGGCTGACACTTGGCGATTCATTGGCGACCCGCCCTGACCTGGCGGTTTACAAGCAACCCACCTGGTCATTATGACTCACTGGTGATCCGGCGTGCGGGACAGACGGATGACAAGGCCCAAGGCCCAGAAGGCCGGTTCACGTTTAATGGTGGGCGGTTTATGAGGAAAGCGTAAGGACTATTCTCCTACAAATGAAGCAAGACTAGGACTCCACTTGCAATAGAGTAATCCTAATCCAACTAGGACTAGTCATGTAAACTGCCCCTTCAACATATATAAGGAGGGGCAGGGCTCCCCAAAGAGGGACAAGCGACAAGCAAGAAGAAACAATCTCTAGGGCTAGACATAAAGAGCCGGTTTACCGGCGACTCCCTCATGATCATAATGAGACCTAGCCTCAAACAGCATGTAGGGTTGTTACCGGATGATGTTTCCCGGGGACCGAAGCTGTCTAAATCCTTGTCTTGTGTTGGGTCTCTTGATTCCGCTCAACCCCTCTCAAGCTACAACATAGATGCGCCTGTCGGATTTCGGGTTCCGGCAGACCCTTAAGGTTCGAACTCTGGGGTGCGCGCGGAGATTCTGCCCTCTACCTCTCCATCTCGCCAGGATCTAACTACTGAAAGAACAACACAAGAGACACAGGGTTTATACTAGTTCGGGCCACCATTTTGGTGTAATACCCTACTCTAGTTTGTGGTGGGTGGATTGCCTCTTGGGCTGATGATGATGAACAATACAATGATGAACAGCCTCACGAGGGTCTGTTCTTGGCTAGGGGGATGAACTGCTAGGAGGAGTTCAGCCACCCTTCTCTCTCTCTCCTTCTCTCACATATGGTACACTTATCCTGACTAAAGTTGGTCCTCGCCTGCCAAAGGCCCTGTGGTGACGCCGTTCTGGGCTCCACGATGACCTCCTTCCCACCGTTGGACTGGTCTTGGTCTCGTTGCACCAAAATGGATGCCTTTGCTTGATCCTCTCGCCTGCGCTTGCCCCCCTTTGCACCAAAGAGGAAAGGGAGGACACTGCGTAGGCTGGCGCCCGCCTGGCGCCCTTGGTCATCATGGCTTGCGTCATGGGCACCTCGTGAGGTACCCCGCCTTGATCTCTCCGCCTCCTCGTGAGCCAGCCTGATGAGGCCGCGCCTGAGGAAGCGCCGTGTCGTCCGCCCCGCGAGGCTTGGCCCCTCGCGAGGGTCTTGGGTCTTGTGTTGATGAAGATGGGCCGCGCCGGGCCCCCTTTCGCGCCACGCCGCAGGCAGGCAAGTCTGGGGACCCCCGTTCCCAGAACGCCGACAGTAGCCCTCGGGCCCAAGGCGCGTGCGGGCTTGGCTTAACAAAGAAGCGAAGGGGCAAGCGCGAAGCGCCGCGGGCCCTAACAGCCTGCGGCCTTGGGCGCCACATGGGGGTTGATTGGACATGGGCGTCTGCGCTTCCCCACGACGCCTTGGCATCTGCACGACTTGACTAGTCCCTGCAAGCTTAGATATGGGTCATGATTACTGACGATCGTGGTGCTCGGCGGTTGGTCTTCTCTGGCTATAAGTACGGGGCCGCGTGAGCTCCGCCAGTCCGCCCCTTCCTGCTTCTCTTCTTCTTCTCCTTGGCCACTCGCCGCTCTCATGGCTCCGAAGAGGTTCTCCGCCGTAGAGAAGGTAAAGGGATGCCGGGCAGGGCCCGAATCCTCCCCAGCCAAGCGCGGTCAGGGTCGTCCTCGCAAGCATCCCGCAGTCCCTGTTGCGGCTTCCCGTGGCCACAGGGGTGGTTCCCCGCGTGGTGGTGAGCGCGCGACTGCCAAGGGGAGCCAAGCCGTGACTATGCGGCCCCCCAGGCCGCGCTTTCGCTCGGCGGAGGTGCTGCCGGAGTTCGTCGTGTGGTCGGCGGACTCGACCAACACGTGGCTCCAGCTCCCCCGCTTCTTCATTGGCGAGCTGTCGGCCTGCGCCCGGTGCGGCTTCTGGCTCCAGGCTGATGGTTGTTGCAGCAGGGCCTCCTGGGTTTCGCTGGAGGTCTCCCCTTCTGGAAACGGGGCCCTGACTCGTGGCTAGCAAACGTTTGCCCGCGCGCGCGGCCTGAGTCTGTGGTGCACCCTGCACTTCAAGTTCGACGGCGACGCCACCCTCTATGTGAGGGTGTTTGGGGAAGATGGTCGCCGCGCTGGGTGCTGCCCCGAGGACGACGACCGCGGCCGGGGGCCCCGCCCCGACGACGATGGAGGAGACAGCGCCCGCGCGGATGGCAGCGCCCGATGCTCCTCAAGCTTCATCAACTCTTCTTCAGGCGACTCCTCCAGCGGCGGCCGCAGTCAGCCCCCACGCCGCCGCGCTTGCCTAGGAGGCGGCGATTCGTCCGCCTCTCGCCGCGCCCCGGTGAAGCGCGAGAGGGAGTCCGCATGAGCCCTGGAGGCATCCCGAATCGCCTCCGCTGGCCGGAGCGAGGCGAGCCGCGCCGGGCTGGTCCTTTTCTTTCCTTTTTGTTTCCTGCGTAAAAGAGAACAGCTGCATGGAGCCCCGTGGGGGCATGTTGGGGTTTACTGCTGTTAACAATTACCTTGATTTAGCTTTCGTGCTTTCCAGCTGCGTGTCTGCGCGTAAATAGTTCCCGGCCCCAGCCGTGGGGGGCGACCGACCCAGGCCCTGTGTGTGTCGCGGTGCCCGAGGGGCACTGACTGGAGGGGTGCTCCCGTAATGGACCCGGGTCGTGAAACCTTAGAACGGTTAGAACAGGGACCCTCGCGAGGGCGTATGGCTGCCCTCCCTCGCGAGGCCTTTTGCGAGAGGAATCAAAATGGGGGAGTGAAAATCGACGAAATATAAACCAATAACGGCAATAACTTCAACAAAACTTCAACTGCAAACAAAGCGAGCCAACTGCGGAAAGCAAATGAAAAAGCCGCGTCCGGCACCTAATCTAGTCTTCGACGTCTTCTCACCAGCGCGGAGCTAAGTGCTGCCACTGGGCGTGGGAGGGAGCCCCAGGGCCTGAGGCCGGCGCTCCTGAGACTCCGGGGCGTGTACAACCCCACTCATTATTACGTGAGAGTGTCACGGGCGGCGAGCTTCACAGGCGTTGGCCTTCTTCATAGGCTCCAGGTCTTTCTTCTTAAGGGTAATGAGCTTCACAGGCACTTGCCTTCTTCACAGGCTCCGGGCCTTTCTCCTTAAGGGTAACGAGCTTCACAGGCGCTTGCCTTCTTCACAGGCTCTGGGCCTTTTCCAAAAAGGGATAGTCTTCACAGGCGTTTGCCTTCTTCACAGGCTCTGGGCCTTTTCCAAAAAGGGATGGTCTTCACAGGCGTTTGCCTTCTTCACAGGCTCTGGGCCTTTTTCAAAAAGGGATGGTCTTCACAGGCATTTGCCTTCTTCACAGGCTCTGGGCCTTTTCCAAAAAGGGATGGTCTTCACAGGCGTTTGCCTTCTTCACAGGCTCTAGGCCTTTTAGGGGTAGAACCTTCGGAGGTGCTGGATGTTCCACGCGTTCTGGATCGGCTCCCCTCCTGAATCTCCAAGCGCACGGAGCCTGGCCTGGAAACATGAGCAACCTTGAACGGGCCCTCCCACATGGGAGAGAGCTTGTGCAGCCCCTCCCTAGAGAGGACCCGCCTGAGCATGAGGTCTCCTACCTCAAGAGTCCTGGGGCGGACGTTACGGCAGTGATATCGTCGTAGCGCTTGCTGGTACCTTGCCGCTCACAACGCGGCTTCCCGGCGGCGTTCCTCCCCCAGCACGAGGTCCATCCCCTGCATGGCGTCCTGTTGCGCCTCATCGAACGCTAGGACCCGCGCGGAGTGATGTCTGACCTCGTGAGGGAGGACTGCTTCGACTCCATAGACCAGGAAGAACGGGGTCTCCCCGGTTGGCTTGGTCGCGGTCGTGCGGATGGACCACAACACTGACTGGAGCTCATCGTACCAACCTCTGCCGCAGGCCTCCAGCTTCTTCTTGAATGTCCTTGTCTTGAGGCCCCTCAGGACCTCCGCGTTGGCTCGTTCGGCCTGGCCGTTGCTTCGTGGGTGCGCCACCGAAGCGTAGCATATCTGCATTCCAAGATTAGCACAGTATGTTTTGAAGAGGTTACTGGTGAACTACGAACCGTTGTCTGTGATGATGCAGTTCGGCACCCCGAACCGGCTCACGATGCCCCTGATGAACCTGACCGCAGAACCCGAGGGGATGGTGCGGACAGCCTCCACGTCTGCCCACTTGGTGAATTTGTCAATGGCGGCGTAGAGGTAGCGGTAGCCCCCTGGTGCCCGAGGGAACGGGCCCAGAATGTCCAGCCCCCAAACTGCGAATGGCCACGAAAGGGGTATAGTCTGCAAACCTCCCGCCGGCTGATGGATCTGTTTGGCGTGAAATTGGCAGGCTTCACAAGCCTTCACCAGCTCGACAGCGTCGTTGAGTGCGGTGGGCCAATAGAACCCACTGCGGAATGCCTTGCCAACAAGGGCCCTTGATGACGAGTGATGCCCACAGTCCCCGCTGTGTATGTCCTCCAACAGTTCCTTCCCTCGCTCCCTGGAAATGCAGCGCAGGGATACGTCGTTCGGCCGCTTCCGGTAGATCTTTCCGTCCCTCATGCAGTATGCCATGGCTTGCCGTGCCACACGCTCCGCTTCTTCCTCCTTCTCCGGCAGGGCCCCTTGTGTTAAATAACTCCAGAGTTCCGTGATCCAGCATTCCTCCTGAGGTTCCATAGTCAGGAGTAGGCGTGCCCCTGAGACAGGGCCGCAGGCTGGGGCTCCTGAGGCAGGTGGCTAGGGGAGTTCCTCCTGAGGCTGCGCAGTGTTTGATAATGATGGCTAGGCTGAGGGCTTGAAGAGCCGCTCTTCAAAGACGCCAGGCTCCTGAGGCAACCGCCTGGACGCCCATCTAGCGATGTCATCGGCTTCCTGATTGGTGCCACGGGGCACATGCCTCAATTCCAACCCCCAGAACTGTTTTTCTATCCTGCGGACCTCCGCTAGATAGGCCTCCATGTGCTCATCCCTTGGCTCATACACCTTGTTGGAGAAGCTGACAAGGAGCTGCGAATCGCCCTTGACGGTGAGGCGCTTCACCCCCAGAGCTGGCGCGGCCTTCAACCCCGCTATCAGGACCTCATATTCCGCTATGTTGTTGGAGACCTTTTCGCCTTGCTGGAAACAGAGCTGTACGGCGTAGTAGAGCTTGTCCTGAGTGGGCGATATCAGCACCGCACCTGACCCAGCGCCATGCCTGGAGAACGCCCCATCAAAGTACATGACCCAGCCTTCCGACGCCTCACTCCCTGGGGAGAGGGACCGATCCTCGCTGTTCTCGAGGCCTGGTGCCTCCGTTCATTCTGCCATGAAATCTGCTAACGCTGCTCCTTTGATGACCCTAGTCGTGCTGAACTCGAGCTGGAACGCCTGCAGTTCTATGTTCCACTCGGCGACCCGTCCGGCTGAGTTAGGGCTCCCGAGCACCCTCTCCAAGGGGTATGGCGAGACAACCTTGATGGGATGACCTTGGAAGTAGTGACGCAGCTTGCGCGAGGCCACCAGTAGTGCGAGGAGGAGCTTCAGAGGCATGGGGTACCGTGCCCTCGCGTCCCGTAACACCGTGCTGACAAAGTAGACTGGGTGCTCAACAAGGCCGAGAGCGTCAGTGTTCGCGGCGCTGTGGGGACCCCGACTCATAAGTCGTGATCACCGAATGCACGTGTACAGTGATCCCAGAGATTAATGCTCACTGAACACACAGAAGCTGAATAACAAGAGTCTTACATCCATACATACTGTATTACACAAGTAGGACCATTATGGTCGAGTCTTGAGTGTATCATCGCAGCGGAAATCTTCAATAACAACTTGGACCCATGCCATCTGCCTTAACCCTACAGGCATTCTGACTGGGAAGCGTCCTAGCTCGCATGTTCGTCACCACAGTATTCTTCTGCATATCATGTTCTTTCATGCCTGGCCAATAAAATAACCAGTGGCAAGCCAATGAGTACTTTGAATGTACTTGCAAGCATCCCATGTTTTGGTTCAAGGTACAACAATGCATGATATAGGTAAATTTTTGCGGAAAGCTAGTTTTGAGTGCAGTGACATGTTCAACAACTTGTAAGACATGCATCAGGAGAATTCAAGTAACCATGAGGACAGGTTACAGATATCAACATAAAAAGAGTGGGCACCAACCCAACTCAATCATGTCAAGTACTTGACTTGACCCAAGTAGTTCTCCCCACTTATCCAAACACACGCACTGGTTTGTAAACATGTGGATGTAGTCCAAGAGCGGTTACCCAACTGTCCTTGACCGTGCACACGGCTATTCGAATAGTTTTACACTCTGCAGAGGTTGCACACTTTACTCACAAGATCCGGGGAACTTCCGTGTCATCCACGACCCGCGATACCTCAAGTACCCGGGGTAAGCACCCGATCACTATCTTTCCCTAGACGACACTAACATGGAGTCCACTTGATTGGCAGTGACCCCCGTGCCCAACATTTCACAACTTAAAATTTGTGGAGCCTCGCTCCTATATTCATCACATACCACTGGCACGGGGTACCAACGGTGTGTCCGGTGCCCCATAAAAATGTTCTTGGCCGCCCTACCTGGCACGACCCCGTCCCGAGAGAGAGCACCAACTCTCCCCCGTCACTAGTAATGCGGGCTCCAAGCTAGTATCGGCCTAGGTAATCAATAATGCCCTTTCCCATATAAGGGTAGAGTGGTTGCGCATGTAAGGTTGGAATAACGGTCGCAACTTAAACCAATCCGTTTTTTAAAGCAACACACACACACTTGCCTCGGTACACCACTTTGTCATCAAGTGGTTACCCATGCCATTATCTCCCTCGGGCATAAGTGGCACCCGACGGGGTTTTCGAAAAGTCCTTTGAAAATACTTTGTCTCCATCACCATGCATATTCCCGTCCCTTTTTGCGTAGCAACTACTTTAGCATCCTATCTACTCCCACCGGCATAACCCTCATAAGGGGGCAGGGACATGCATAATGCAAGTATCAACGAGGAAGTAACGAAGGCAACCCACCAAAGTGGTTACCATCTCATCATGATTTCGATGCAAGCAATAAAAGTGCCATATGACATGCATAAAAAGGGTTTCATAGACATGGTCAAAGGTTGCTTGCCTGTTGTAACAAAGTCTTCGAGGTCTTCAAATATCTCTGGTCCAACTCCGAGCATTCCGTCTACTTCGTCAACTATCGTCGAAAGCAAGCATAATAAGCAACACAACAAGGCAGAAAATAAAAGTGCTCTAAAAATATGAAGTTGATTTTTATTGGATACCCCTGGTCATATGAGGAATGACCAAAGTGGTTTCATTGGAAGTGGATCAATGGATATTTCTAAACATTTCGGTATGATGGAATCAAGGGTTTTATGGGATTGCAAGAAGTGTACAGAAACATATTTTTGAAAAATGAGAAAAGGCACCCATTTAACAAAGGATGATTTTAGAAGCATCTAGGAATTGGTTTCACTGAATTTGGAGTTCAAATGAATTCCCTATGAATTTGCAAAGTTGATAAATATGAAGAAATGGCTCAATAATTTATGTGGTACAGAAAGTATTAAGAAAAATGTTCATAAACTAAGTTATGAACTTAGAAACATCTAGGAATTTGAATGATAGCATTTGGATCAAATATGAGCTCTCTGTGATTTTCTAAAGTTCATCACAAAAATGGAAAATGGGGTTTTATTCAATTTGTGTGAGGAAAATTGTTCTAGAAAAATGTGCATGCTGCACCAACTTGTAGATCATGATTTATGGAGTCACCAGAAATTTGAATCATTCAATTTGGAGTTAATATGAATATTTGGGAGATTTTACAAATTTCTGGAAAAGGAAAAAGACAAAGGAAGTGGGGGGGGGGTGTTATACCTATACCGCGCACCGAGCGCAACATAGCGCCACAGCGCACTGGGCTGGCCCAGCGGCTCGGCCGCACGCGCGCAGGCGGCCACGTCGAAATTTCCGCTATCCGTCTCCACTTAAATGGGCGGGGCCCGCCCACCGGGTCGCTGACGAGCGGGGCCCGGGGCTCAGGCCGTCTCCTACCTCCCGCTCGAACAGAGCAGAGGCAGGGGAGGCGAGGCCGAGCGGCGTCGGCGCTCTCGCGGGCAGCACAGGCCATGGACGAGGTTGGAAGGCGCGAGGAGGGGAGTGGGTCAGTCTAGGGGATGCACGAGAGGGTGAGAGGGCCAAAGGAGTAGAGAGGGGGCTCGGGGTGGCCTTAAGTAGCTGACCCACGGCTCACCATGGACGCGGCGCACGGGTGGCCGCGGCAACGGCTCGGGAGGCCAGGAGAGAGGGCGAGGACATGTCTGCGGTG
This sequence comes from Aegilops umbellulata, assembly GCA_032464435.1. Taxonomy (NCBI): domain Eukaryota; kingdom Viridiplantae; phylum Streptophyta; class Magnoliopsida; order Poales; family Poaceae; genus Aegilops; species Aegilops umbellulata. The sequence goes on from CP136059.1 coordinate 142,229,743, forward strand.
TTAGTGGGGGTGGAGTAGGCCGCCAGGAAGAGAGAGGAGGAGCGGGGCGAGCTCCGGGTGGAGCCACGAGCTCGCACGACATTGGCAGACTCGGGCGGCTCTGGGCACGCGCGGCATGGGCAAGACAGAGGGGGAAAGGAGGGGCCAGCGCAGTGGCGTGTTGCGGACGTCGAGGCACCTCGACTGGCGCGAGGAGGAGGCCCTAGGTGGCCGGAGGACGCGGCGTCAACGGTCGAACGCCCTGCCAGGCGCTCCAGAGCGCGCCTTTGGCCGGCATCCGCGGCTTTTCCACGCGCACTCGCGCGTCCACTTGTGTCTAGTGGCTGCAGGTGGGAGTAAACAACGGGGAGGGAGGCTTTGGATGCTCTGGAACTTGCCAGGAGTGAGAGAGAATTGAGAAAGGGAGGGAAACGTGGCTGTCCAGAGAAGATAAATGGGTCTCTGCCCCCCTTAATCATTGCCCCTTGGGCAGCAAGACATGCAGGAGGTAGAGGAGGAGCAGTTGAGGCCGTGGGAAGAAGTTCAGCTCATGGAGATTAGTGGAAATGGCCAAAACATGCATTTTAAGTTTCTGCCAGAAGGTGTTTGATGTAGGTTTGGGCAAGCAAATGAACTTCATTTGGCATGAGACTCCACAGGATGAAATGGCACATATAATTAGGTCCTTCCACCTATTTTGAGATCATTTGGGCCAAGTAGCCAATGTAACTTTGATAAACCCTAGAAATCAGCAGAAATGGCTTTGCCAAGATTTAGTCATGCAAATCTATTCTCCTTGAGGCACCACTTGGTGTAGTGTCATCATTTGAGTATTTGAACATGATCACAAAAGTTGGGGTCAAGGAGAGGAAGTTGGTAGTACAAACTTGTTCAAATTTGATTCTGGTCAGAGAGGGTTTTGGGGCACTTTGATCAAGATAACATTCACTCCAACTTGTGCCATTTGTTCTAGATTCATTATTACACCATTTGAGCATGTGCACCAAGTTTGGGAGCATTTGGACATGTTTGACAGTGCAAAAATGTTCAAACTTGAAAAAGGACAGAAGTGGTTTTGAGAGGGTTTCATGGGGTTATACTATTCTCCATGACATGGTACTTGGCAAGATCATCAAAAATGTCATATGTGACATGTTAGAATTTTCTTGGATTTTTATGAAAATATTTCCTGTAGAAATATTTCAAATCCTTGAAATGAGCAGAAATGGTTTTGGGATGTTTTGTCCAATATTTTGATCATGACCATATGTTGAAACTCATATATATGGAAAATATATGTCCATTGAGTCTCCCTAATTTTTCTCAAATATTTTTAAAGCTTTAAAATAATTTTAACTTATTTAAGACCATTTCTGGCCTTAAGGAAAAGCCTTTAAATAAAATAGGAAAATAACTTTTAAAATTATATTTTTGTGGTTTCTGGGTAACCTATATCTAATAGGTGTCAAAAATATTTTTGGAAAGATTTTTACTGCCCTTAATTAAGTACTTGCAGTGCAAACCTCAACTCAGGGGTTTTTGGAAAACTAATTTTTGAAAATACTTTTTCGCCAAATTATTTTTGTAAGAAAATACTATATTGCTCTATACACATGGCATGATCATTGGGAAAAGGTTTTGGATCAAGGAGAAGGAGTATAAGAGTTGGAGAATTTATTTGATTTTTAGAGCACTTGCAGACAACACACAAAAATCAAATCAAGCAAAGTCCACAACACTCAAAAGTTTTTGTCAAACCGCATTTTATCATGATTTATTAGCTTAAGTGTTGTGGCATGAAAATCAGGGTGTGACAGACCTACCCCCTTACAAGAATGTCGTCCCCGAGATTCCCAGACTAGGCGTGGAAAGGAATACAGAAACTTGGATTTGGGGTAGTCTTCACGTCCTTATGTTGCTTCTGCTTCCGTTTGGTGCTCCATTGAACCTTGAAGTACTCGATGGCGTGGCTTTGTGTTTGTCGTCCTGCTTGATCCAGATTGCAATTGGGGTCTCTCGCGTATGTCATATTGGGCTAGAGGTCGATGGCTCAGTGATCGATGTCCTTGTTGAGACCGGGCTAGTTAGGAAGTTGGAAACACTTTCGGGGGTGTGTCGCGTGGAAAGCGCTGTGCACAGTGGGTAACTCAGGCGGTAACTCTAACTGGTAGCCGTCTACTCTTCGTCTCAAACTGATCTCAAAGTGGGTCGTTGAATCTTGGAGTGATCTCGAAGAGGGCCGATGAATCTTGGTGTGGGTTTCCATGTCATGGAAATGCTTGGTTCCTTAGAGAGGAGTGGTTTGCAGATATGCCTGGTCTTCGATGCGGAGGTTTACTTCTTGACGATGGTGGTTGGTGTAGTTCTTCCTCCTGGACATGGAGATCTTCAGATGTTCCTTAACCATCTCAGTGATTCTTCTTCCATCTTTGGGTAGACAAGTACATTACCAAAATAAAGATGACAGCCAACTTGTCCAAGTACTCCATGAAGACTTTATCCATGAGGTACATAAAGTAGGATGGGGGCATCGGTGGTGGTCACGGTTGAGTGTTGGCCAGGGTCTACTTGACCTATAGCCAAAGCCCATGGTCATGATCCGACCATGTTGTGGCTTGGTAGGGTTTAAGGGTTTTAAGGATTCTAATGTGCGAGAGGACGTTTATCATCTTATCCTTGAGCACAGTTTCTGAGATGCCAATTGTTCTATCTAGTCCTTTAAACAAATCACATCATGTTACCGAAAGAATCATCCCGAATAGGTCAACTCCAATCATTACTCATGTTATTCATATCCTCATAACTCTCGAGAGGAGGTCTAACAAAATCATATATGTTTACAATCCCCAAACTCATATGTATGTCTACCCCTAAAAATCCATGGGTATGCAAGCTTCCAAGGTGGAGTTAAACATGACAATCCAAGTGCTCAGCCTATTCCTTCAAGGTCTAAGATAAAGCATCTCTATCCTAAGGAAACACGTCGTAAGCCACTCCAAGATCTTGTTTCCTTCCTATGAATCAACTTCAATAGCCCATTAACTTCCATTAATCGCTACATAATCCGATGTCTATGGTGTTCCACATGATCTCCTAAAGTCCATGTAATTCCCCAAATACTTGAAAGGGTTGTCTCTACTATAGTAAGTCCACCAATTTCCATTATCATGGTCAAGTGAACTCCAAGGTCAAGGTTATATCAACTCTGACAATTAATCCAATCTCCTAATTTATTGTCCTCCAAGAAACATGGTATCATGATCGAGATCATCAGTCTAAATCCAATTTACTCCGAACCATGTAGAATTACTCTGCATCCATACTCCACTAGGATAACCTATTGAATCCAAATCTCATGTCCAACGAGATTCCTATCTTTTTCTCCCAAGTCATTATCATAATGGTCCTATAAATCCAATTTACTCAGGGGTAATGAAAGCTATGCTACTCTACAATCATGATCCCACCCAGTTCATCTACCAACATCAAAGCCTCATAATCCACCAAATAGTCTCAATTAATTCCTCAAGGTCACTGATATAAACTCATCAAGTCATTTGTCCTCTATTCCTACATCCTCAAACTGGTCTTCCCTATGGCATCATCAGTTTTGGTGCTATCTTAGGATGATAATGTGCTCGCTCACTATGTCCACTAGTCCCATAATGAACCCAGTGATAAGCAAGGTTACGGAGGCTTAACAGGTTCTCTTGCAATACTGTGGGTTAAGCACATGGTTAAGGATTCGAGCTGGGGTATCTCATGAAGTCTCGAAGGGTCTAGGAATGGGTTCTAGTCTAGAGGGTTAAACATAATTCTACGGGGTTTCACTTGGTCGAGGAGGCTGCAACAAAAAGTCTTCAGTGCTAGTTGGTCGCCGAAGTAGACTCCTTGGTGCATCTTGTCTTGCTGGTCTTCAGTTGAGGAGAGAGATGAGAGGGATAAGTAGCATAAAGGAGGGGAATGCCTAAAGGGGGTTCTATAGTGGAAGTGTAAACAAATAAGTGCCAAAAGGGTCAAAAAGAAGCAAGGTAAGGAAAGTGATATAGTCGCGTACTTGTTGCCTAGGGCAAAAAGGGCGACTGCTATCAAAACACAAACAAATAAAAGCAAGCAACACACAATCATGGTTCTATTCGAACCATCATACAGACTCGACTGCGCATAGGGGGTACATGACTCATCCTACCCTAGGGGTTCTCAGATTAAGTAGTCGTGCTTTACTTCGTGCCTCATGCAGTCTTCTGGATATTTCCTCAGGTGTCGCTACATCTTTTATAGTTGTTTGATGAAATGATCCGGGTTGGCCTGAAGAATCTTCAACACTTCTCGCCTGATGAGATGATGGGGTGAAGGTGGCTCCTCGTAACTGGCATTGACTTGGTCTTCTCTTGTCCTCTTAATGATGATGATTGCTTTTGCCTTCTTAAGGTGTCGGCGGTTCCAGGTGGCCATCCTTTATGCAATGACATTAACAAGGCATAATAGAGGCCCAATCCGTCGAACACATTGTTGACAATATCGTCACCGAGAGCGGGGGATGAAGAGAACCGTTTTCCTGCTCACTATAGTGAGGCGGACCAAATGGCTAGGTTCTCATCCACCGGTGGTTGCCGATACAACAACGGTAGTGACAGGGTTACCCTATCAGCGATGTATATCATGATCTTGCATATCCTATGCCCTGATCGTCATAGGCTAAGGTTGTATCATCTTGGGGCAGTGTCAAGGGTGTCACCATCTCCTGGGCCTTCAGGTTCTCATCCCTCGATGATGTATCTTCTGTTGGTATCGTCTTGTTGTGATGTCGCCAATCTTGTATTCAGGAGATGTGGGTGAATGTCTGGCAAGGCACCTTCCTTCTAGATTACCCACGAGGATTACAAGGAATCCAGTGGTCAGGGGCATAAGGGTTCTAGCGACCAAAGGTTTTGAAGGGGAAGAGATCAATAAGGAAAGTATACCTTAGTTTTCGAAAAACTGAGAAGGGAAGAGAAGTATAGATAGTTTTGAAAACTAGTAGTAGTCTTGGAAATAGTTTTACCCTAACTAACGACCATGCTAACTAAGGCTTCCTACAGTCAACCTGGCTCTGATACCAGCTCTGTGGGGACCCCGACTCATAAGTCGTGATCACCGAATGCAGGTGTATAGTGATCCCAGAGATCAATGCTCACTGAACACACAGAAGATGAATAACAAGAGTCTTACATCCATACATACCGTATTACACAAGTAGGACCATTATGGTCGAGTCTTGAGTGTATCATCGCAGCGGAAATCTTCAATAACAACTTGGACCCATGCCATCTGCCTTAACCCTACAGGCATTCTGACTGGGAAGCGTCCTAGCTCACATGTTCGTCGTCATAGTATTCTTCTGCATATCGTGTTCTTTCATGCCTGGCCAACAAAATAACCAGTGGCAAGCCAATGAGTACTTTGAATGTACTCGCAAGCATCCCATGTTTTGGTTCAAGGTACAACAATGCATGATATAGGTAAATTTTTGCGGAAAGCTAGTTTTGAGTGCAGTGACATGTTCAACAACATGTAAGACATGCATCAGGAGAATTCAAGTAACCATGAGGACAGGTTACAGATATCAACATAAAAAGAGTGGGCACCAACCCAACTCAATCATGTCAAGTACTTGACTTGACCCAAGTAGTTCTCCCCACTTATCCAAACACACGCACTGGTTTGTAAACATGTGGATGTAGTCCAAGAGCGGTTACCCAACTGTACTTGACCGTGCACACGGCTATTCGAATAGTTTTACACTCTGCAGAGGTTGCACACTTTACCCACAAGATCCGGGGAACTTCCGTGTCATCCACGACCCGCGATACCTCAAGTACCCGGGGTAAGCACCCGATCACTATCTTTCCCTAGACGACACTAACATGGAGTCCACTTGATTGGCAGTGACCCCCGTGCCCAACATTTCACAACTTAAAATTTGTGGAGCCTCGCTCCTATATTCATCACATACCACTGGCACGGGGTACCAACGGTGTGTCCGGTGCCCCATAAAAATGTTCTTGGCCGCCCTACCTGGCACGACCCCGTCCCGAGAGAGAGCACCAACTCTCCCCCGTCACTAGTAATGCGGGCTCCAAGCTAGTATCGGCCTAGGTAATCAATAATGCCCTTTCCCATATAAGGGTAGAGTGGTTGCGCATGTAAGGTTGGAATAACGGTCGCAACTTAAACCAATCCGTTTTTTAAAGCAACACACACACACTTGCCTCGGTACACCACTTTGTCATCAAGTGGTTACCCATGCCATTATCTCCCTCGGGCATAAGTGGCACCCGACGGGGTTTTCGAAAAGTCCTTTGAAAATACTTTGTCTCCATCACCATGCATATTCCCGTCCCTTTTTGCGTAGCAACTACTTTAGCATCCTATCTACTCCCACCGGCATAACCCTCATAAGGGGGCAGGGACATGCATAATGCAAGTATCAACGAGGAAGTAACGAAGGCAACCCACCAAAGTGGTTACCATCTCATCATGATTTCGATGCAAGCAATAAAAGTGCCATATGACATGCATAAAAAGGGTTTCATAGACATGGTCAAAGGTTGCTTGCCTGTTGTAACAAAGTCTTCGAGGTCTTCAAATATCTCTGGTCCAACTCCGAGCATTCCGTCTACTTCGTCAACTATCGTCGAAAGCAAGCATAATAAGCAACACAACAAGGCAGAAAATAAAAGTGCTCTAAAAATATGAAGTTGATTTTTATTGGATACCCCTGGTCATATGAGGAATGACCAAAGTGGTTTCATTGGAAGTGGATCAATGGATATTTCTAAACATTTCGGTATGATGGAATCAAGGGTTTTATGGGATTGCAAGAAGTGTACAGAAACATATTTTTGAAAAATGAGAAAAGGCACCCATTTAACAAAGGATGATTTTAGAAGCATCTAAGAATTGGTTTCACTGAATTTGGAGTTCAAATGAATTCCCTATGAATTTGCAAAGTTGATAAATATGAAGAAATGGCTCAATAATTTATGTGGTACAGAAAGTATTAAGAAAAATGTTCATAAACTAAGTTATGAACTTAGAAACATCTAGGAATTTGAATGATAGCATTTGGATCAAATATGAGCTCTCTGTGATTTTCTAAAGTTCATCACAAAAATGGAAAATGGGGTTTTATTCAATTTGTGTGAGGAAAATTGTTCTAGAAAAATGTGCATGCTGCACCAACTTGTAGATCATGATTTATGGAGTCACCAGAAATTTGAATCATTCAATTTGGAGTTAATATGAATATTTGGGAGATTTTACAAATTTCTGGAAAAGGAAAAAGACAAAGGAAGTGGTGGTGGTGGGGGGTTATACCTATACCACGCACCGAGCGCAACATAGCGCCACAGCGCACTGGGCCTGCCCAGCGGCTTGGCCGCACGCGCGCAGGCGGCCACGTCGAAGGCGCCTGCCCGGAATACGTCTTCACCGCGGGGAGACAGAATTTCCGCTATCCGTCTGCACTTAAACGGCCGGGGCCCGCCCACCGGGTCGCTGACGAGTGGGGCCCGGGGCTCAGGCCGTCTCCTACCTCCTGCTCGAACAGAGCAGAGGCAGGGGAGGCGAGGCCGAGCGGCGCCGGCGCTCTCCCGGGCGGCACAGGCCATGCACGAGGTTGGAAGGCGCGAGGAGGGGAGTGGGTCAGTCCAGGGGATGCACGAGAGGGTGAGAGGGCCAAAGGAGTAGAGAGGAGGCTCGGGGGTGGCCTTAAGTAGCTGACCCACGGCTCACCGTGGACGCGGCGCACGGGTGGCCGCGGCAACAGCTCGGGAGGCCAGGAGAGAGGGCGAGGACATGTCTGCGGCGTTAGTGGGGGTGGAGTAGGCCGCCAGGAAGAGAGAGGAGGAGCGGGGCAAGCTCCGGGTGGAGCCACGAGCTCGCACGGCATTGGCGGACTCGGGCGGCTCTGGGCACGCGTGGCATGGGCAAGACAGAGGGGGAAAGGAGGGGGCCAGCGCGGTAGCGTGTTGCGGACGTCGAGGCACCTCGACTGGCGCGAGGGGGAGGCCCTAGGTGGCCAGAGGACGCGGCGTCAACGGTCGAACGCCCTGTCAGGCGCTCCAGATCACGCCTTTGGCCGGCATCCGCGGCTTTTCCGCGCGCACTCGCGCGTCCACTTGTGTCTAGTGGCTGCAGGTGGGAGTAAACAACGGGGAGGGAGGCTTTGGATGCTCTGGAACTTGCCAGGAGTGATAGAGAAATGAGAAAGGGAGGGAAAAGTGGCTGTCCAGAGAAGATAAATGGGTCTCTGCCCCCCTTAATCATTGCCCCTTGGGCAGCAAGGCATGCAGGAGGTAGAGGAGGAGCAGTTGAGGCCGTGGGAAGAAGTTCAGCTCATGGAGATTAGTGGAAATGTCCAAAACATGCATTTTAAGTTTCTGCCAGAAGGTGTTTGATGTAGGTTTGGGCAAGCAAATGAACTTCATTTGGCATGAGACTCCACAGGATGAAATGGCACATATAATTAGGTCCTTCCACCTATTTTGAGATCATTTGGGCCAAGTAGCCAATGTAACTTTGGTAAACCCTAGAAATCAGCAGAAATGGCTTTGCCAAGATTTAGTCATGCAAATCTATTCTCCTTTATGCACCACTTGGTGTAGTGTCATCATTTGAGGATTTGAACATGATCACAAAAGTTGGGGTCAAGGAGAGGAAGTTGGTAGTACAAACTTGTTCAAATTTGATTCTGGTCAGAAAGGGTTTTGGGGCACTTTGATCAAGATAACATTCTCTCCAACTTGTGCCATTTGGTCTAGATTCATTATTACACCATTTGAGCATGTGCACCAAGTTTGGGAGCATTTGGACATGTTTGACAGTGCAAAAATGTTCAAACTTGAAAAAGGACAGAAGTGGTTTTGAGAGGGCTTCAGGGGGTTATACTATTCTGCATGACATGGTACTTGGCAAGATCATCAAAAATGTCATATGTGACATGTTAGAATTTTCTTGGATTTTTATGAAAATATTTCCTGTAGAAATATTTCAAATCCTTGAAATGAGCAGAAATGGTTTTGGGAGGTTTTGTCCAATATTTTGATCATGACCATATGTTGAAACTCATATATATGGAAAATATATGTCCATTGAGTCTTCCTAATTTTTCTCAAATATTTTTAAAGCTTTAAAATAACTTTTAAAATTATATTTTTGTAGTTTCTGGGTAACCTATATCTAATAGGAGTCAAAAATATTTTTGGAAAGATTTTTACTGCCCTTAATTAAGTACTTGCAGTGCAAACCTCAACTCAGGGGTTTTTGGAAAACTAATTTTTGAAAATACTTTTTGGCCAAATTATTTTTGTAAGAAAATACTATATTTCTCTATACACATGGCATGATCATTGGGAAAAGGTTTTGGATCAAGGAGAAGGAGTATAAGAGTTGGAGGATTTATTTGATTTTTAGAGCACTTGCAGACAACACACAAAAATCAAATCAAGCAAAGTCCAAAACACTCAAAAGTTTTTGTCAAACCACATTTTATCATGATTTATTAGCTTAAGTGTTGTGGCATCAAAATCAGGGTGTGACAGGTGCCCTCCGGAGGCAAGGGAGCTTCGCGAGTTGACGCGGCCTCGGGAGGTCGACCGTCCAGGTGAGTGGCCTCTCCTGCTCCCGGTGCACTCTTCGGCGGCTGATCTTCTTCAGCCGTAGTTACGTCTCCTATGGGCTTTCCTTGTTCCTGCCTTGCCTTGTCTCGGGCTGCTGATGTGGCTCTGATCTGGCGCTCCTCCCTGACAGCTACCAGGGCTGCGCTGGCAGAGTAGGGAGTGGCAGCGAGGTAGAGCAGCAGGGGCTCTCGAGGGCGCGGAGCCACCATGACTGGGGGACTGGTTAGGTACCTCTTGAGATCTTGAAACGCCTTATATGCCTCTTCAGTCCATTCAAAAGGCCCCTTCTTCTTCATCAGCTGGAAGAAAGGCAGTGCTCGCTCCCCCAGTTTGGAGATGAAGCGCCCTAGTGCGGTCACGCGTCCGGTGAGCTTCTGCATTTCCCTGAGGGTTTTTGGCTGGCTCATGTCCTCGACCGCCTTGACCTTCTCCGGGTTAGCCTCGATGCCTCGATGGGACACGAGAAAGCCCAAGAGCTTGCCTGAGGGGACCCCGAACACACACTTCTCTGTGCTGAGCCGCAGGTTCACTGCGTCGAGGCTCGTGAAGGTCTCCTCCAGGTCTTGTATCAGGGTCTTGGCCTCCCGAGATTTCACCACAATGTCGTCGACGTAAGCTTCGACATTCTTCCCGAGCTGCAGGCCCAAGGTGATGTGCATCAGTCGCTGAAAGGTCGCCCCTGCGTTACGCAGCCCAAATGGCATGCATGTATAGCAGTACACCCCGCATGGGGTTAAGAAGGCGGTCTTCTCGACATCTTCTACCGCCATCTTGATCTGATGATACCCAGAGAAGGCGTCCAGGAAGTAGAGCAGGTCACACCCCGCAGTGGAATTGACGATCTGGTCGATGCGGGGGAGCGGAAACGGATCTTGTGGGCATGCCTTGTTGAGGTTGGTGAAGTCGACACACATGCGTTCCTTCCCCCCCTTCTTGGGCACAACGACAGGGTTGGCCAACCAATCCGGGTATCAGACCTCGCGAATGACCCCAGCGGCCTCTAACTTGCGGGTTTCTTGGACGATGAAGGCCTGCTTCTCCGTGGACTGCCGCCTGGCTTTCTGCTTCACGGGGCGCACGTTTGGGCACATGCTGAGGTGATGCTCGATGACGCTCCGGGGGATCCCTACCAACTGATCAGGCTCCCAAGCGAATACCTTCTTATTTGTGCGTAGGAACCTGATCAGAGCTTCCTCCTGCTCTGGCTCGAGGTTGGCACCTATGGTGAAAGTGGCACTGGAGGACCCGTCTTCGTCGACAGGTATCTGCTTGGTTTCTGCCTTGTCCTGGGTGAACAACTGCTTCTTCTTGGCTAGCGCAGTCCCCTTGGGCTCGGGGCTCCCTGCGTCGGCGGGTTGTGATGATGCCGCCGTCTTGAAGGCTAGCTTGAGTACCCGCAAGGCGTCCTCGGTGTCCCCGCGCACGGTGAGGACACCGCTGCTCCCGGGCATCTTCATGAGGTTATACGCCGGGTGCGTGGCGGCCATGAACTGGGCCAGCGCTGGGTAGCCGAGGATGGCATTGTAAGGAAGGCCGATGGGGGCGATGTCGAAGTCGACCATCTCCGTGTGGAAGTTGTCGTAGGTGCCGAAGGTTACTGGGAGCCGGATCTGTCCCAAGGAGCTGGATGACCCGCCCCCAATGCCCAAGAAAGGCCGACTGGGTTGCAGTCGCTCCAGGGGTATGCAGAGGAGATTGAAGGTCTCAAACGAAAGCACACTGAGGCCGGCGCCGCCGTCGACGAGGGTTCTGGTGACGGCCACCTCGCAGATGGTGGGGGTGCACATCATGGGGAGCGCGCCCGAGCCAGCCAAGTTGGCGGGGTGGTCCTCTGAGCTGAAGGTCAGACCGACCTCGCGCGTCACCTGGTCCGTGGGAGCCCCCTGCCGTGCGGACACGGCGCTGACCCGGCGGACAAACGGCTTGACGTGGCGACTTGTGGGCGGCGCCTGCAAGCCGCCCAGGAGGGTCGCGATGACCGGAGGTGTTGATGTAGCGATGCGGTCACCTTGTCGCACAGGCAGATGCTGGGATGGCGCTTGATGCTCGTTCCTCGCCGGGCCAGTGGCGGCGTTGGTGGCGGGCGACGGGGAACGACGAGGACGCCCACCGACGGGGGCCGCCTGGGCAACGCGGGCTCGACGGGCGTCGTACATGGACGCGTCGGTCGGAGGAGAACGAAGCGGTGGAAGACAAATTCCGGCGCACCCCTACCTGGCGCGCCAAATGTCGGATTTCGGGTTCCGGCAGACACTTAAGGTTCGAACTCTGGGGTGCGCGCAGAGATTCTGCCCTCTACCTCTCCGTCTCGCGAGGATCTAACTACCGAAAGAACAACACAAGAGACACAGGGTTTATACTAGTTCGGGCCACCATTGTGGTGTAATACCCTACTCTAGTTTGTGGTGGGTGGATTGCCTCTTGAGCTGATGATGATGAACAATACAATGATGAACAGCCTCACGAGGGTCTGTTCTTGGCTAGGGGGATGAACTGCTAGGAGGAGTTTAGCCGCCCTTCTCTCTCTCTCCCTCTCTCGCTTGCCCTCTGCTTGCTCAGATTCTAGGTACCCACCTCTCCATCTCTCCCCCTGCTCTGGGGGTGGCTAGTCCTATTTATAGGCAGAAGCCCTGGGCCTCTTCCCAAATATTGAGCGGGAAGGGCGCCAACAATTGGCCAATTCGAAGGGGAACATCTGGTACACTTATCCTGACTAAAGTTGGTCCTCGCCTGCCAAAGGCCCTGTGGTGACGCTGTTCTGGGCTCCACGATGACCTCCTTCCCGCCGTTGGACTGGTCTTGGTCTTGTTGCACCGAAATGGATGCCTTTCCTTGATCCTCTCGCCTGCGCTTGCCCCCCTTTGCACCAAAGAGGAAAGGGAGGACACTGCGCAGTCTGGCGCCCGCCTGGCGCCCTTGGTCGCCATGGCTTGCGTCATGGGCACCTCGTGAGGTACCCCGCCTTGATCTCTCTGCCTCCTCGTGAGCCAGCCTGATGAGGCTGCGCCTGAGGAAGCGCCGTGTCGTCCGCCCCGCGAGGCTTGGCCCCTATCGAGGCTCTTGGGTCTTGTGTTGAGGAAGATGGGCCACGCCGAGCCCCCTTTCGAGCCACGCCGCAGGCTGCAGGCAGGCAAGTCTGGGGACCCCCGTTCCCAGAATGCCGACAGCGCCGCCTCGCGACTAAGTCCTGACACTAAGGACATCAGTCGTGACAATTCCACGACACTATTCGTCGCCACCAAGGCCGCTGCGGACCACGTTAGGTATGTACCTGTATCGAGTGTTCGTGCATGTCGAAGAAGTGGCCAATCCATCAATCGAAGTCCTGCCGCCACCGCTGGTGCCATGGTCCGTCAACGACGTCCATTACAGGAGTCAACGTCAGAACTTCCCCGTGTTGCTCGGAACGATGGATGGCATAGGGCCTACTCCATCACGCGGCGGAGGCCACTGCTTCTTTGGGAGAAGAGGCAAGGCTGGCTGCCTGGATGTGCTCTAATTTGAGGTAACAACTGAATCTTGTCAGATACTAGTTAAATCTGAGCTATGGGTGTGAAGCACTGATGTGCGAGTACATTTGATTGTGACCTGTTCTAATTTTGTACCTGAACCTTTTTTAGAAAGGGCTGTATGTCAACTTAATGTGCTAGCAGAACTTATTGTATTGTCTGTCTGTTTTCTTTGCACGACATTCAAGATATTTCCCTGTCATTGATAAAGAAGATGAACCGTTATGTATGAGTTCGTTGGTTTCAACATAGCCCTACCCGTAGCGATCCACTGCTTGCATCCTGATTGTGCCGCCTGCGTGAAATTTTTGTATGCAAGTTAAGTGTGCTATGATGTTCTATATGATTGTGTCAACTATATAAGTTTTAATTGAGCATCAGCAATGCATATGGCTGAAAGATGTATTTACGAGCAACGACCGATGGGTCTCTCTCTCTCTCTCTCTCTCTCACACACACACACACACACACACACACACACATGCACACACGCACAAGTGGGACCCGTTGAATTATTTCTTTGCTTGTGACAGCTTTTAATTAGGTTCCACTGTAATCTAACTTTTTTCTTAAGTTATTAATTGAGCTCAGTGACTTCAAAAAGTTATATATAAGCCTTGTTTGGGCCTTTCCGGCGTCGCTGAATGTGGGCTGAGTAGCCATGTTAGGTTGTACTGTACTACACAGGCCTTTTTTTTCAACATCAACAATGCAACTGGGACGACTGTTGTACACAATATCCGGGTCAACTTGTTATTCTCCGCCCCGCTGGGCTGCAAACTTTCCTAGGAGGTATGCATTAGGCTTAATAAGAAAATGTACTTTAAGAAATAATAAATGGGATGTAATTATAATAACTGCGCAATAACTATAAAAAGATGCACCAAACGCGTAATTAGTTTAAAAATATATTATTTTCGGAATTTGAAAATTTTAATTTCATTACTTGTTGCGTGTGCAATATTTCGTTGGATTTTAACATAGTATAACTTTATTTTGAAATTATATTTAATCTGACTAGAAATTTCGGATAAAAATATTTGGGATCCCATAAAAATGTGGGATTTTTTTTTGAATTCTGTTTTGAGTGGTTGGTTGAAATTATTAATCGTTGTCCTAACTAGAAAATGGGTTGTACTTTTAACAAACTGTAAATGGCTGTAGTAAATTCCATTAGAATTAAAAAAATGGGCTATACATTCTTACAAATCGCAAATGGGCTAAATGTTCTCTGCCACACACTTGTGGGCCTTCTAAGTTGACGCGTCTCCTTAAAAAACTAAGTTGACGCGCATGCAAGGCTTTGTCAACAACACACAGTTCTGGCAGGTGTGGCCGTTGGATGTCCATCCAACGGACGTCGTGCTTCTTCTTCAATCTCGGATATTCTTGCTTCAACCGCCCAAAAAATGGTTCCTCCCCCTGACATCTGGGGCGCACCATTTTGGAGGCTGACCTGTGGGCCTACTAAGTTGGCGCGTACCAAGGGCTTTGTCAACTTAGTCAATATAAACGATTCTAGCTGGAGTGACCGTACAATGTCCATCCAACGGCCGTAGTGCTTCTTCAACCTCTGGTCTTCTTGCTCCAGCCACCCAAAGCAGCGCCGGTCGTGTCGCGTGCTCCTCCCTCCCGTGGCCGGCTGTGATGCCGTGGAGGCCTCACCGCCCCTACTACTCCCACCGCTGGCCAGGCCATCCCTCTACTCACCACACCCCCTATTATTCCGCGGCGACGACTGCCTCACACCGTGTCGGTGTACAAAAGGGGGGGGGGTACACTTTTTGTACCCCTATGACTGTGCACGGGCAGTCTGAGCCACGGGCGCCGCCGCACCGAGCCCGGCACGGGAGGTAGAACCAAGGTAAGGCCGAAGCCAAAGAGGAGCAGAACGACGCCAAGACCAAGACCACAAAGAGCAAAGGGGACGAAGCGGGTCCCCCGGCAAGATCCTTGCCGGGAGGCGGTTTTTGCAAACCCCGCAAGACCCTTGCCGTGGCAGCTCGCCCCACACCTACGGAGCGGGTCACCCTTGAGTCCACTGCCCCCGTGGGGCAAGGATTCGGGAGGCATCCCCGTGGTGGTATGCAGATCTTTGTGAAGACATTCAAGATCAGATGCACACTTTAGAAGACGATGGTCCTTGGCGGGATCCCAGCCAAGGAAAACCACAAGGCCC
Organism: Aegilops umbellulata; assembly: GCA_032464435.1. NCBI lineage: Eukaryota > Viridiplantae > Streptophyta > Magnoliopsida > Poales > Poaceae > Aegilops > Aegilops umbellulata. The sequence continues at coordinate 142,245,072 of CP136059.1, forward strand.
CCGGCAAGAGCCTTGCCGGGGATGGCAGCTGGCGCCACGGCAAGACCCTTGTCGGGACCCCGGCAAGACCCTTGCCGGGACCGCGACAAGGCCCTTTCCAAGGACACCCGCGGGGCCACCATCGGACCCGCGCCAGTCACGCCTCCACCACCGTTCGCATGCAGCTGCCGACCCAACCAGCTGGGCAGGCACCTGCGTGGCGGCATGCAGATCCTCGTGGAGACCCACCCCTGCGCCACCTCAGCTGCCTGCCCGCCTACATGGCATCGCAGGCATCGCTGGCCAGGGCGCGTGTCGACGCGGGAGAGAGCGGCGACGGACAAGACAGGGCTCTCCCCCGCCCCCGATAAAGCAAGGACACCTAAGCAAGGCGCATTGAATGCACCTTGTCATGTAATGCGAGGGATAACCTCGCATCACTGTACCCTTTCCACCTCCTGTGTGCCACTGTGGCAGCCCCTTTCCCTATAAAAGGAGGCCCCGAGCGACCAGGAAGAGGATTCGGCTTTTTGGAGCTCCTCACGCCCCATAGCTAGCTCAAGAACACAAACATATAATCCACCAAAGCAGGAGTAGGGTTTTACGCATCTTCGCGGCCCGAACCTGGGTAAAGGAATCGTGTACTGCCTGCTCGATCCGCTCTTCTCACGGCCCCCGCGCCCCGCAACCGCAGAAAGGGATTCTCGTGATCCCATAGGTGTCGTTTCCCACCGACATCTTTGGCGCGCCAGGCAGGGGCTGCACAGTTGTGAGAATCGGCTTTAGCAGTTAGTTCGATGCTTCTTCATCGTCATGGCGCCCAAGAAGAAGACGACGGTGGCGGTTGGCCCGTCGGATGCCGGGCATCCCGTCCCGACACGGGCGAGCAGCAGACCGGTCGCCGAAAGGACCCGGGGCGCTGTTCGCAAACACCAACACCGTCCCAGCAGCCGGAGTTCGGGAGGCGGCGATGTTCGTGCGCCCGATAACGGGCCGCATGCCGCCAAATCCAAAGACGGAGCCGGGTCCTCCGCAGGTGGCGCGGGACCTTCCGGGGTCGCCGCTGCCCCGCCCGCTGGCGGCGCGAGGGCCTCCAGGACTCCCACTCCGGCGCCGATGCCGCGTTCCTCTCAAGCGGCGCGCGGCGAGCGGTGTGATCACCCCGAAGACCCCGGGCGTCGCCGCGGGAAAAGCCCCGAGCGCCACTCCCGGGATGTAGAAGACATGCCCGCTCGCCGAGGCGCTGGTGAAGACGGTGTGCGACCGCGCGGTCGTGATAGAGCTCCTTCTGACATGGTCAGAAGTCGAAGCGCATCGCGATTCGTGCAGGTTTCGCTGCCACCGACGCCAGCAGAAGCCCTGGCGCGCGCGCAGTTGCTCCTCGACTTTCCTCCCACTACGGGGAAACTCGAAGAATGGAGAGCCACCATCCGAAGCCTTGTTGAGGTGGCCAACAAAGATGAGCCGACCCCGACGGAGACCCCGGGTCGACGTTCCGACGGAGTCCCGCATACCAATGGCAGGAAGGCTGGCGGCGCTGCGACCACGGTGCACTCGCCTCCTCCTCGCCCGGTGCCACGGACACCTGCCCGTCGCGATGTTGCGGGCGACGAAATCTCCATAGCGTCGTCCGACCCGCAGACCCACCAGGACCAACGCTAGGTCCTTGGGGATCGGGAACATGAAGACGCTTGGACCACCATCGAGCGCTGGCGCGGAGCGCGCCACCATTCAAATAGGCGAGCGGGGCCCGCTGTGGACCACCCGGCACCGGAGAGCCCTGGGGGCCTGCCTTACGAGGTAGGCTTCCCGACTTTTACCCGTGAGCTGCGGCAGTTCCAGTGGCCCACTCATCACACTTTCAAACCTGACGTGGGCGAGAAGTACGGCGGCAAGACCCACCCATCCGAGTTCCTCAGCATCTACACCATCGCGATGCAGGCTGCCGGAGCTCGTGACGATAAGGTGCTTGCAAATTACTTCCCGTTGGCTCTTAAACCCAACGCCATGTCATGGTTGATGCACTTGCCGGTAGACTCCATTTCCTCCTGGTCGGATTTGTGCCATGAGTTCGTGGGCGCCTTCACTGGCGGTCACCAAACTCATGGCCAAGCGAGCGATCTCCACGTCATTCCCCAGAAGGGAGGCGAGAGTCTCCGCAAGTACATACAGAGGTTCAGCCGGGTACAGTACAATATTCCAGATGTTCACCCCGCCACCATCATCAGCGCATTCCATCAGAACGTTCGGAACCGCAAGGATAAGCAACAAGAGAGGCCCGCTCGGGGCCGTGACGGAAAGCCAGAAGATGACGATCACGAAGAGGACGACGAGTCCGGTGACCAAGAGTTTCAGAAAGCTACAGAGGCCATGTGCGTTGACGGCGGCGCTTCGCTGCATGCCTCTCGGCGCCGGCTTAAACAGTGGGCGCGAGAAATTACAGCAGCAGAGCCGTCGTTTGATGCCCAGAGGCCGCTGAAGTGGTCCAGTACACCTATCATTTTTGACTCTGAGGATCACCCTGATCGCACTACTGCGGTCGGGTGCTTGCCGTTGTTGGTTTCACCAACAATACGCAACCTCAAGGTGACAAAAATGTTAGTAGATGGTGGGGCCGGTCTGAACTTGATCTCGCCTGCCGTGATCGAGAAGCTGCAGATCCCTGATGGAGACCTCGAAGAAACGGGAACATTTCAAGGGGTCAGCCCGGGGAGAAGCCAACCCAAGGGAAAGGTCACGTTGCCCGTAACTTTCGGGAGCGACCTGAACTTCAGGACGGAGAGGATTGTGTTTGATGTTGCCAAGATCCCCTTGCCCTACAACGGGATCCTTGGCCGCCCAACGCTGGCCAAGTTCATGGCGGCGTCGCACTACGCCTACAATACCCTGAAGATGCCAGGGCCCGTGACGGTCATCACCATCCCCTCCGACAAGAAGGATGCGCTTATTTGCGCTGATCAAGTGTACCAGCAAGTAGTCGCAGCAGCTGCTGCCGCTGGGGCACTCGCTCCTGCTGCCGGGACCCTGGGGGAAAAAAGAAGAAGAAGGCCAGTGAGACCTCGGACACCCACTCCGGCAAGCGCACCTCTTCGGAGTGTAGCGCTGCCGTCCAGGACGTGCCAGAGAGCTCCTCCGGCGGAAGCAAGAAGTCCAGGGCCACGCTGCCGGGAACCAAGAAGGTTCCCGTCGACAAGGACGGCACGGGAGGAGCTTTCACCATAAGCTCCACCCTTGACGACAGATAGGAAGACGCGCTCGTCACCTTCCTGCGGGCGAATGTCGATGTGTTTGCATGGCAAGCTTCCGACATCCCCGGCGTTCCCAGGGAGGTGATTGAGCACCACCTTGCTGTCTGTCCTCATGCACGGCCCGTCAAGCAGAAGGTCAGAAAGCAAGCTTTGGAGCAACAAGAGTTTATCACAGAAGAAGTCCGGAAACTGGAGGCAGCTGGTTTGGTAAGAGGAGTGCTCCATCCGACGTGGTTGGCCAATCTGGTCGTAGTGCGCAAGGCAAATGGGAAGTGGAGGCTGTGTATTGATTACACAGATATCAATAAGGCTTGTCCTAAAGACCCCTTCCCGTTGCCGCGCATCGACCAGATTGTTGACTCCACGGCTGGGTGTGATCTGTTGTCATTCCTCGATGCCTACTCCGGCTACCACCAGATCTTCATGACGAAAGAAGACGAAGAGAAGACAACATTCATCACCCCATGTGGTATGTATTGTTTCATACGGATGCCTTTTGGGTTGAAGAGTGCTGGATCGACGTTTGCGAGGGCGGTCCAGATTGGTTTTGAGCCTCAGCTCCATAGAAATATGGAGGCTTATATGGACGACATAGTGGCCAAAACCAAGGACAGGGCCACCCTCATATCAGATTTGCGGGAGACATTTGCAAATCTGCACAAGATCAAGCTCAAGCTAAACCCTGAGAAGTGCGTCTTTGGCGTCCCGTCAGGCAAGCTTCTCGGGTTCTTTGTGTCGCAACGGGGGATAGAGGCCAACCCGGACAAGATCAAAGCTATAGAGCAGATTGAAGCACCCAAGTGAATCAAGGATGTGAGCCGGCTTGCTGGTTGCGTCGCTGTCCTGGGCAGGTTCATATCCAAGTCCACCGAGCGCGCCCTTCCCTTTCTCAAGATCCTGAAAAAGGCGGGCCCGATGGAGTGGACACCAAAAGCCGAAGCGGCATTGCAAGATTTGAAGAAGTACCTCTCCTCTGCACCAACACTAGTTGCGCCCAGGCCCCAGGAGCCGTTGCTGCTATACTTAGCGGCAACGAACCAGGTGGTCAGCGCCGCACTAGTGGCGCAGAGGGAGGTCGACGACGAGGTAATGGCAGCAACAGAGCCCGACGCCACCAGTGCGGAGGCGGCATAGTTGGTCGAGGTGCCGCCAAAGAAGAAGGTGATGCAGCGCCCGGTCTACTTCGTTAGCTCCCTCTTGCAGGGGGCTAGGTCGAGGTACTCCGGTGTGCTAAAACTGCTCTTCTGTCACATCCCTAGTTCTGGTATGCTCAAGACTAGCTAGTCATGTGTGCATCATGTTTAAATTCTTTTAAATTTGAATTGGGGATTTGTAAAACCCTCAGAAATCATTTCTGGAAATGACCCAGATAAAAAGTGCTCCAAAAAGGTCCAAGAAAATGTTCATGTTACTCTCTAAAAATATTGGATAGAGGTAAAAATCAAACCAATATTTTTAGAAGCTCTTAAATATTTATTTTGGGCATTTGGAATTAATGCAATAATTATTTGCATTGGATATATAAATGATATAAATGTGTTATATATCCAAAAATTGTGCCAGTAATTGAGGAGCTCTGGAATAATACCATTAGCCCCTGCAAAAATTGGCATAAGCAAATAAAATGATTTAGCATTTTATTAAATCAAACAAATGTCAGAAAAAAATAGAAAAGAAAACAAAAATAGAAAAGAACTTACCTGTAACTTACCTGGCGCGCCTGTAGCCCAAGTGGCCGGCCCAACACTGTTGGCCCAGCCCAGCAGGCGCCCCCACCGTCTTCAACCTCCTGCCAGTGGGCAGGAGGGCGTGTGGTCGCCGCGTGTGGGCACGCGCCCTGGCCACCTCCTCCCTCCCAGCCTGCCTGGCTCCTCCCCGACGCCCTGGTGACGCTACGCGTCACCCTCGACCCCCTCTCACTCTCTCCCGTGCAATTCCCCTCTCTTCCTGAGCGCCGCCGTCGCCGCCACTTGCCATAGCCGTGCCCGCTGAGCTCCCCCTGCCTCTCCGACAAGCCCGAGAGCTTCGCCGCGTCTGCCTCGTCCTCTCCGCCAAGACACGCACCTCGGGAGTCCCTGGAGTGCCTCCATCGACGCCGCCTTCATCTCCGGTCGCCGGAGATCGTCTTCGCCGCCCCGCCGACTCCAGCCGTCCCCGAGCCCGCTTCGACGCTCCCTGCACTCGCCGTGAGCCACTGATCCTCTTCCCCCTCACCGTTCTCGCTCTCGTGCACCGTAGCCACCGCACCCTGCTCACCCGCACGCGCCACCGCCTATGCTCGCCGCCGATGTATCTCCGGCCACCTAACGGTCCGGCCGTCGTGCTCAGCTTCCTATCCGCGCCGCGTGGAGCACGCTGGTGCCCCGCACGAGCTGCCCCGACCGCCGTAGCGTCGACCCCGAGCTCACCCGAGCTCCGGCGACCGCCAAGGTCGACGCCGGTGATGACTCCGGCCATTTTAGGCCCAGCCGCTGCCACTACTCGACGCGGACGAGCGCCCGCGTCACATAGACGCCCTCCGCCGGCCAATTGGTCGCCAGAGGAGGAAACCCGCACCCCTCCGCCGGCCCTGGCATCGCCGGCATCAAGCCGCCGGTGGGGTTGACCCCGCTGACCCGGGGTTGACCTTGTTTGACCCCAGGGTCACTGACGCGTGGGCCATGCCACTATTTAGTTTAGGTGTGAGTTTAATTAGCACTAATTAACTTAGTTAATTAGTTGACTCACTGACAAGTGGGCCTAGGCTCTAATTAACCTAGGTTAGTGCTAACCTAACGCTAACTAACTCTGTTAGTTAGTTGTTACACTGACATGTGGGTCCCAGCCGTCAGGTTTGACCTGGGCTGGCGCCTTTGACCTGCTGACGTCACCCCGACGTCATGCTGACGCAGTTATTCATTTTTCTGGATTTAATTTTAAACAGGAAATTCCAGAAAATGATTCAAACTTCAAAAATTCATATCAAATCAACCGTAGCTCAGATTGAAACAAGTTATATATGAAAAATCATCAGAAAAATGCAAGGAACCCATTTATGCTAGTTTCATGCATGAAAAACCAACTTATACTTGCTGTATAAGTGAAAACGTAATAATGGCATGTTATATACTTCACTTGGGGTTTGCATATGAACCCTTGGTTCATATGAACTTCAACCAAATAAACTCTAGCTGCATTAGCTCAAACAACATCACATTCTCATGCCATGTTCATGCATCATATTGTTGCATATGATTGTGTATTGATTGCCGACACCGTTCCTTCTCGATAGGTTCTGCTCCGGAGACCGTTCCAGAGTACCTGTCAGAGGAGCAGTGCCCCCCTGTTGATCTACCAGGCAAGCAAACCCCCCTTGTTCATTCCGATATGATCCCACTCTCGCTCCTGCTCTCTTTTATTGCATTAGGAAAACAGCGAATCAACTGCTACTTTATGCTGCGGTAGTTGAACCCATTCCTCTGCATGACCTGTCATTGCCACAGTAAATAGTTGAAACCCACTAGCATGTGTAGGAGTTGATTGAGCCATGTTGTGCTTCTACCATGCCATGCCTGCTATTGCTTAAAGTTGTGTCAGGTCTGATTCATTGGTAATGGATTGGAGTGATATGATATGTTCTGATGCTGAGAGTTAAGTGTGTGAACACGATTTGGTAAAGGTAGCGGTGAGAGGCCATGTAGGAGTACATGGTGGGTTGTCTCATTGGAACCGTCCCTAAGCACTGAGTTCTATGTATGTTGTCCAATGACTCGATACTACCACACATTGGGTTCCGGTAACTCGACCCCTCTCGACTTATTAACCAACTTGATCTCTGTCCAGGAGTTGCAAATAGTTTCTGGTGTTTGTAGGTAGTGTTAGTAGTCTACCAAGTGGCATCCGGCCAGGTGGGCTTGGGACAGACTAGGCACACGTGGCCCGGTGTACCGAGTGGCACCCGGATGGTGGGCTCGGGAACCCTGTACACATCGTTTGGGGCCGTGAGCGACACCCCGGCCGGATCTCCTCGCGGATGGAACCCGAATAGGCGATAAACCTGGACTAGAGTCTTGTGTGGTTAGTCAGGTCGTGGCCGACACCCTCGCCAGGCTTCCGTTTGAAGGTTGCCGAGATACATGACGTGTACATGGTGATAAGTGGTGAGAGCGTGTGTGAAGAAGTACACCCCTGTAGGGTTATCATGATCTATTCGAATAGCCGCGTCCTCGGTTATGGACTTCTTGGATGCTTACGTGGTACATAGACAACTTGAAGTGGATACCATAAAATGCTCAAGATAAGTGTGAGTGCTATGGATGGCCTTCTTGTAGTGAGACGGGGATGAATCCATAGTAGTGTATTGATGTGGTGATTAGTGGACTCGTGTGCGCCTTTTTAAAAGAGTTACCAACAGTCGTAGAACAGGATAGCCACAGAGTCAAAGCTGGCTTGCTGCAACTAAACCCCACATTACCTCTTTGATACTAATGCATGTATGATAGGATCTGATGTAAGTCTTGCTGAGTACCTTTGTACTCATGTTTGCTTTATTTATGTTTTGCAGCGGAGACTTCGGTCTTTCTAGTAGTTCCGCTTGGACTTCGATAGGTAGCTTGTACCTCAGCTACGATCTTGATCGGAGGTTGTAGATAGTCAGGCTTCTCAGCCTTTTATTTTGTAGTTGTCTGTACTCAGACATGTAATGCTTCCGCTTGTTGCTTGTATGTTCTGAATGATGGGTCATGTGACCCCTGTTTGTATTTAATGCTATGTGGCTCTTCTGGGCCTTTATCTATATGAGTTTGCGTTATGTTGTGATGCCATGTTGTACAGCACATACTTGCATGTTATGCGTACGTGTAACGTGTATTGCTATGTGTGGGATCCGACTATCTAGTTGTTTATCCTTGGCAGCCTTTCATATGGGGAAATGTAAGTCTAGTGCTTCCGAGCGATAGTAGTCCGCTACAGCCCGGTTCACCGGAGTCCTGCTAGCCCAGCACTACTGCTCGGAACACTTGACTGGCCGGCATGTGTTTCACGTCGTTCCTGTGTCTGTCCCTTCGGGGAAATGTCACGCGGTGTTATCCGGAGTCCTGCCTAGCCTGCTACAGCCCGGGTCACCGGAGTCCTGTTAGCCCAGTGCTACAGTCCGGATAAATACGTTGATGACCGACATGCTCGATGTGATTCATGTATGCCTGTCCTCATAGGTTGGCGCCGCCTTGGGTTCACGACTAGCCATGTCGGCCCGGGTTCTCTGTCATATGGATGCTAGCGACACTATCATATACGTGAGCCAAAAGGAGCAAACGGTCCCGGGCCAGGTAAGGTGGCACCCGTGGGAATACCGTGCGTGAGGCCGCAAAGTAATATGAGGTGTTACATGCTAGATCGGTGTGACTTAGGATCGGGGTCCCGACAGCGTTGGTATCAGAGCCTGACTGCCTGTAGGATTTCCAAGCCAACCTGTTCGAAGTTGAGTCTAGAAATTCTTTAGTTATATAAGGGAATTGATTGTGGAAGGGAACGGAAGGCTCTTTTTACTCCTTATATCTCATGCCCTTCTGATCTGAGTCATCCTATCTTTCCAACGGGGTTAAGGAACTAGGCTTCCTCTTCTATCTATCAGGATCACGTGTTACTACTCCGTAGTCTCTTAGGATTGGTTGATGAGAGTCATATCCCAGTTCAAGTACCTCCGGTGTAGTCTGTTTAGTAATATTTCAGAACCTTGTGTGATGATGTTGATTATGGTGCTACCCGTCTTTTGCAGAATGTCTCATATTGAGCATTTTACTGCCGTTATGCTGCCGGAATTATCCTAGGAGTTTGAGAGATACTAAATTCTTGTGCTACATTCTGCATCCTATAGTTGATGCTGAATCCATCCTTGTTTACCTTGGTTTCGTTCTTCAGGATGTCATCAGTTAAACAAAGTTCTGTTGCTCGTAGCCAGAACCATGGAGATGGTAGGGATGAGGATCCTCCTGATCAGTCTTCGTTGGCAAAGTTCATGTTAGAGGTTGAGATGAACAAGCGTGAGACCAACCGCTTGTTGGCACGTATCGAGGAGAACACCACCCCTCAGTTCAAAGGGTCTGCAACCGTTCATGACTTCATTCGCTTGCACCCACCCACTTTTCATCATTCTATTGAGCCACTCGATGCAGATGACTGGCTTCGTAGTACCACACACAAGCTGCGTTCTGCGAACGTAGCTGAAGGTGACAAGGTCATCTATGCTGCATACCATCTGGAGGGTCCTGCTAGTCTTTGGTGGCAGAACTATGAGGCTATGCTTCCAGTTGGTCAGATACCTACCTGGAGAGAATTCACTGAGGCTTTTCGCGAGCATCACATTCCTGAAGCCCTCATCGATCGCAAGAGAGAAGAGTTCTGTAGTTTCACCCAGGGTAAGATGGCTGTTGATGCTTATAGTAGAGAGTTTGAGAATCTCGCCCGCTATGCTACAGAAGAAGTGTCCACAGACGCCAAGAAGCAAGCTAGGTTCCGGAAGGGTCTCAACCCCAAGTTGCGTCGTGATCTCCATTTGCACCAATGCAATACATTCCAGGCTCTTGTGAACAAGGCCATTAACGCGGAGACAGCTCAGCTCACCTACGAGGAGTCTCGCAAGCACACCCGTGATTTGGTTTCTTCCTCCGGTTCTAGTTCTCAGAAGCGCCGGATTTGGATTCCGAACTCCGCTCTTCCACCCGGTTATTCACCGAGGCCATCTTATGTGGCGCCTCACCCAGTTCAGTTACATGCTCCACCCAGACCTATTGGCAGACCGCTTGTCAATGCGGGGCCACGTCCAACCTCAGGGACTTGCTTCACATGCGGAGAGCCAGGACACTATGCACGTGACTGCTCTCAAGCCAGTTATGCTCCACCCCCGCCCGAGAAGTCTGTTGGCCGTGGTAAGCCACCATGCAAGATTATTAATGTCAAGTCAGCTCCCATTGAACGTGGTCGTGTGCATCACGTCTCAGCTGAAGACGCTCATGATGATCCAGATGTCGTTCTTGGTGCACTCCTTGTCAACTGTCATCCAGCTTCGGTTCTTTTCGATACCGGAGCATCTCACTCCTTCATCTCTGAAGGCTATGCTCGTTTGCACGACATGTCATTTTGTGATATGCCAACTCCACTTGAAATCCAAACTCCAGGGTCTAGATGGCAAACTACCAGAATAAGCCATGGTAATGAAATCCTTGTCGATAGACTTGTATTCCTTGCATCACTTATAGCCCTCAAGTCTATAGATATTAACATCATCTTGGGTATGGACTGGATGAAAGCTCACTATGCCAAGATTGATTGCTACACCAGGTCTGTTCAACTTACACACCCATCTGGCAAGATAGTCACTGTCTCCACCAAAATTGCAAAGCGTCAACTCTATTCTCTTAATGCCAGCCCTCTTCCAGATCTTGAAGATATCCCGATAGTCCGTGACTTTCCGGATGTCTTTCCAGAAGAACTGCCAGGTGTTCCACCTGACAGAGATGTAGAATTTGTCATAGATCTTATCCCAGGAACCGCCCCAATTTCTAGGAGACCTTACAAGATGGCACCCTTAGAACTAGCCGAGCTTAAGAAACAACTTGATGAGTCCTTGCAAAAGGGTTTCATCCGTCCTAGTTCTTCTCCCTGGGCTTGCCCCGTTCTCTTCGTCAAGAAGAAGGATGGTACGGACCGGATGGTTGTAGATTATCGTCCCGTTAATTTGGTCACGATAAAGAACAAGTATCCGCTCCCCAGGATCAACGATCTGTATGATCAGCTCGCTGGATCCTCAGTCTTTTCCAAGATGGATTTGAGGTTAGGCTACCACCAAATCAAGATCAGAAACGGGGACATTCCTAAAACGGCTTTTGTCACTCGTTATGGCCAGTACGAGTACACCGTCATGTCCTTTGGTCTAACCAATGCTCCAGCTACCTTCTCCCGCTTGATGAACTCGATCTTCATGGAGTATTTAGATAAGTTCGTCGTGGTTTACCTCGATGATATCCTTATTTACTCGAAGAACGAGGAAGAGCATGCCGAACATCTTAGACTTGTGCTAGAAAAACTCAGAGAGCACCGCCTTTATGCCAAGTTCTCCAAGTGCGAATTTTGGTTGCCAGAAGTGACCTATCTAGGCCACGTGATCTCTGGTAAGGGCATTGCTGTCAATCCCGAAAGAGTTCAGGCCGTTCTTGATTGGACTCCACCTGAAACAGTTAAGCAAGTTAGGAGTTTCCTTGGTCTAGCCAGTTATTGTCGCCGCTTTGTTGAAAACTTCTCCAAAGTAGCCAAACCCCTCACGGAACTTCTCAAGAAAGATAAAAAGTTTGAGTGGTCCCCACAGTGTGAGTACAGTTTTCAGGAACTGAAAAGACGCCTGACTTCTGCTCCCATACTTGTGCCACCGGATTTAACTAAGGACTTTGTTATCTACTGTGATGCCTCACGACAGGGACTAGGTTGCATTCTTATGCAGGATCGTCATGTGATTGCCTATGCATCTCGACAGTTGCATCCACATGAGGAGAATTATCCTACACATGACCTAGAGCTTGCAGCCGTAGTCTATGCACTTAAGACATGGAGACATTACCTTCTCGGTAAACGTTGTGAGATATACACCGATCACCAGAGTCTCAAGTATATCTTCACCCAACCAGACTTGAACCTTAGGCAAAGACGTTGGTTGGAGTTGATCTCAGATTACGACTTAGGGATTACCTACACCCCAGGCAAGGGCAATGTCATGGCTGATGCGCTAAGTCGTAAGTCCTATTGCAACAATCTTATGTTGCAGCAGGGCCAACCCCTTCTTCATGAGGAATGCTGTAAGCTTAACCTTCACATCGCTCCTCATGGATTCCTTTCTACCTTGGTGGCGAAACCTACTCTTGTGGATCATATCATAGAAGCCCAGAAGCATGATACGGGGATTACCCGGATCAAGAGAAACATTTCCAAGGGCATTGCTGGTAGCTTCTCTATAGATGATCGAGGTGTTGTCCTCTTTGAGAACCGTTTGGTGGTTCCCAAGAAGCAACATCTTCGACAGTTGATCCTTAAGGAGGCTCATGAATCCCCTCTCACGATTCATCCCGGTAGTACTAAGATGTATCAGGACCTACGCTAGAGGTTCTGGTGGACTAGGATGAAGAGAGAAATCGCTGAGTTCATTGCTAACTGTGACGTTTGTCGTCGCGTTAAGGCAGAGCATCAAAGGCCTGCTGGCACCCTTCAGCCTTTAGCTATTCCTGAATGGAAATGGGATAAGGTTGGTATGGACTTCATCACCGGCTTTCCCAGGACCAAGAAAGGGAATAATCCTATCTTTGTAGTCATTGATCGTCTTTCCAAAGTGGCTCACTTCCTACCTGTTTGAGAGAGTATCACCGCTAGTCAGCTCGCTGACTTATATATTTCTCGAATAGTTTCACTTCATGGTGTTCCACTAGAGATCAATTCAGACCGTGGTAGTCTTTTTACTTCTCATTTCTGGGAGAATTTCCAAACTGCCATGGGCACCCATCTTTCTTTCAGTACCGCTTTCCACCCTCAATCAAGTGGTCAGGTGGAAAGGGTCAACCAAATCCTCGAAGACATGCTTAGAGCTTGCGTTATCTCATTCGATATGGATTGGGAGAAGTGTCTTCCTTTCGCCGAGTTTGCTTATAACAATAGCTACCAATCCAGTCTCAAGAAAGCTCCTTTTGAGATTCTATATGGACGAAGATGTCGAACACCTTTGAACTGGTCAGAAACCGGTGAAAGACAATTATTTGGACCGGATATGATCCAGGAGGCAGAAGAGCAAGTTCGCATCATTCGTGAGAATTTGAAAACAGCCCAATCTCGTCAAAAGAGCCAGTATGACTGTCGTCATAAGGAAGTGGCTTATGAAGTTGGCGACAAGGCTTACCTTCGGGTTACTCCTTTGAAGGGTACCCATCGATTCGGTATCAAGGGCAAGTTGGCTCCTCGTTACATTGGTCCTTTTCGCATTCTCGCTAAACGAGGAGAGGTTGCCTACCAGTTGGAACTACCGCCACACCTTTCTCGAGTACATGATGTCTTCCACGTCTCTCAACTCAGGCGTTGCTTCTCGGATCCCATCCGCGGAGTGGACCACGAAACGCTTGATCTCCAAGACAAGCTCACATATCGAGAGTACCCTGTTCGCATTCTTGATCAAGCAGAGCATGTTACTCGACGTCAGAACATCAAGTTTCTCAAAGTTCAGTGGTCTCATCTTTCCGAGAGAGAAGCTACCTGGGAGCGAGAAGATCGTCTTCGATTGGAGTACCCCGCCTTCTTTCCGTCGACCCCTGAATCTCGGGACGAGATTCTTTTGAGTGGGGGCGAGTTGTCACATCCCTAGTTCTGGTATGCTCAAGACTAGCTAGTCATGTGTGCATCATGTTTAAATTCTTTTAAATTTGAATTGGGGATTTGTAAAACCCTCAGAAATCATTTCTGGAAATGACCCAGATAAAAAGTGCTCCAAAAAGGTCCAAGAAAATGTTCATGTTACTCTCTAAAAATATTGGACAGAGGTAAAAATCAAACCAATATTTTTAGAAGCTCTTAAATATTTATTTTGGGCATTTGGAATTAATGCAATAATTATTTGCATTGGATATATAAATGATATAAATGTGTTATATATCCAAAAATTGTGCCAGTAATTGAGGAGCTCTGGAATAATACCATTAGCCCCTGCAAAAATTGGCATAAGCAAATAAAATGATTTAGCATTTTATTAAATCAAACAAATGTCAGAAAAAAATAGAAAAGAAAACAAAAATAGAAAAGAACTTACCTGTAACTTACCTGGCGCGCCTGTAGCCCAAGTGGCCGGCCCAACACTGTTGGCCCAGCCCAGCAGGCGCCCCCACCGTCTTCAACCTCCTGCCAGTGGGCAGGAGGGCGTGTGGTCGCCGCGTGTGGGCACGCGCCCTGGCCACCTCCTCCCTCCCAGCCTGCCTGGCTCCTCCCCGACGCCCTGGTGACGCTACGCGTCACCCTCGACCCCCTCTCACTCTCTCCCGTGCAATTCCCCTCTCTTCCCGAGCGCCGCCGTCGCCGCCACTTGCCATAGCCGTGCCCGCCGAGCTCCCCCTGCCTCTCCGACAAGCCCGAGAGCTTCGCCGCGTCTGCCTCGTCCTCTCCGCCAAGACACGCACCTCGGGAGTCCCTGGAGTGCCTCCATCGACGCCGCCTTCATCTCCGGTCGCCGGAGATCGTCTTCGCCGCCCCGCCGACTCCAGCCGTCCCCGAGCCCGCTTTGACGCTCCCTGCACTCGCCGTGAGCCACTGATCCTCTTCCCCCTCACCGTTCTCGCTCTCGTGCACCGTAGCCACCGCACCCTGCTCACCCGCACGCGCCACCGCCTATGCTCGCCGATGTATCTCCGGCCACCTAACGGTCCGGCCGTCGTGCTCAGCTTCCTATCCGCGCCGCGTGGAGCACGCTGGTGCCCCGCACGAGCTGCCCCGACCGCCATAGCGTCGACCCCGAGCTCACCCGAGCTCCGGCGACCGCCAAGGTCGACGCCGGTGATGACTCCGGCCATTTTAGGCCCAGCCGCTGCCACTACTCGACGCGGACGAGCGCCCGCGTCACATAGACGCCCTCCGCGGGCCAATTGGTCGCCGGAGGAGGAAACCCGCACCCCTCCGCCGGCCCTGGCATCGCCGGCGTCAAGCCGCCGGTGGGGTTGACCCCGCTGACCCGGGGTTGACCTTGTTTGACCCCAGGGTCACTGACGCGTGGGCCATGCCACTATTTAGTTTAGGTGTGAGTTTAATTAGCACTAATTAACTTAGTTAATTAGTTGACTCACTGACAAGTGGGCCTAGGCTCTAATTAACCTAGGTTAGTGCTAATCTAACGCTAACTAACTCTGTTAGTTAGTTGTTACACTGACATGTGGGTCCCAGCCGTCAGGTTTGACCTGGGCTGGCGCCTTTGACCTGCTGACGTCACCCCGACGTCATGCTGACGCAGTTATTCATTTTTCTGGATTTAATTTTAAACAGGAAATTCCAGAAAATGATTCAAACTTCAAAAATTCATATCAAATCAACCGTAGCTCAGATTGAAACAAGTTATATATGAAAAATCATCAGAAAAATGCAAGGAACCCATTTATGCTAGTTTCATGCATGAAAAACCAACTTATACTTGCTGTATAAGTGAAAACGTAATAATGGCATGTTATATACTTCACTTGGGGTTTGCATATGAACCCTTGGTTCATATGAACTTCAACCAAATAAACTCTAGCTGCATTAGCTCAAACAACATCACATTCTCATGCCATGTTCATGCATCATATTGTTGCATATGATTGTGTATTGATTGCCGACACCGTTCCTTCTCGATAGGTTCTGCTCCGGAGACCGTTCCAGAGTACCTGTCAGAGGAGCAGTGCCCCCCTGTTGATCTACCAGGCAAGCAAACCCCCCTTGTTCATTCCGATATGATCCCACTCTCACTCCTGCTCTCTTTTATTGCATTAGGACAACAGCGAATCAACTGCTACTTTATGCTGCGGTAGTTGAACCCATTCCTCTGCATGACCTGTCATTGCCACAGTAAATAGTTGAAACCCACTAGCATGTGTAGGAGTTGATTGAGCCATGTTGTGCTTCTACCATGCCATGCCTGCTATTGCTTAAAGTTGTGTCAGGTCTGATTCATTGGTAATGGATTGGAGTGATATGATATGTTCTGATGCTGAGAGTTAAGTGTGTGAACACGATTTGGTAAAGGTAGCGGTGAGAGGCCATGTAGGAGTACATGGTGGGTTGTCTCATTGGAACTGTCCCTAAGCACTGAGTTCTATGTATGTTGTCCAATGACTCGATACTACCACACATTGGGTTCCGGTAACTCGACCCCTCTCGACTTATTAACCAACTTGATCTCTGTCCAGGAGTTGCAAATAGTTTCTGGTGTTTGTAGGTAGTGTTAGTAGTCTACCAAGTGGCACCCGGCCAGGTGGGCTTGGGACAGACTAGGCACACGTGGCCCGGTGTACCGAGTGGCACCCGGATGGTGGGCTCGGGAACCCTGTACACATCGTTTGGGGCCGTGAGCGACACCCCGGCCGGATCTCCTCGCTGATGGAACCCGAATAGGCGATAAACCTGGACTAGAGTCTTGTGTGGTTAGTCAGGTCGTGGCCGACACCCTCGCCAGGCTTCCACTTGAAGGTTGCCGAGATACATGACGTGTACATGGTGATAAGTGGTGAGAGCGTGTGTGAAGAAGTACACCCCTGCAGGGTTATCATGATCTATTCGAATAGCCGCGTCCTCGGTTATGGACTTCTTGGATGCTTACGTGGTACATAGACAACTTGAAGTGGATACCATAAAATGCTCAAGATAAGTGTGAGTGCTATGGATGGCCTTCTCGTAGTGAGACGGGGATGAATCCATAGTAGTGTATTGATGTGGTGATTAGTGGACTCGTGTGCGCCTTTTTAAAAGAGTTACCAACAGTCGTAGAACAGGATAGCCACAGAGTCAAAGCTGGCTTGCTGCAACTAAACCCCACATTACCTCTTTGATACTAATGCATGTATGATAGGATCTGATGTAAGTCTTGCTGAGTACCTTTGTACTCATGTTTGCTTTATTTATGTTTTGCAGCGGAGACTTCGGTCTTTCTAGTAGTTCCGCTTGGACTTCGATAGGTAGCTTGTACCTCAGCTACGATCTTGATCGGAGGTTGTAGATAGTCAGGCTTCTCAGCCTTTTATTTTGTAGTTGTCTGTACTCAGACATGTAATGCTTCCGCTTGTTGCTTGTATGTTCTGAATGATGGGTCATGTGACCCCTGTTTGTATTTAATGCTATGTGGCTCTTCTGGGCCTTTATCTATATGAGTTTGCGTTATGTTGTGATGCCATGTTGTACAGCACATACTTGCATGTTATGCGTACGTGTAACGTGTATTGCTATGTGTGGGATCCGACTATCTAGTTGTTTATCCTTGGCAGCCTTTCATATGGGGAAATGTAAGTCTAGTGCTTCCGAGCGATAGTAGTCCGCTATAGCCCGGTTCACCGGAGTCCTGCTAGCCCAGCACTACTGCTCGGAACACTTGACTGGCCGGCATGTGTTTCACGTCGTTCCTGTGTCTGTCCCTTCGGGGAAATGTCACGCGGTGTTATCCGGAGTCCTGCCTAGCCTGCTACAGCCCGGGTCACCGGAGTCCTGTTAGCCCAGTGCTACAGTCCGGATAAATACGTTGATGACCGACATGCTCGATGTGATTCATGTATGCCTGTCCTCATAGGTTGGCGCCGCCTTGGGTTCACGACTAGCCATGTCGGCCCGGGTTCTCTGTCATATGGATGCTAGCGACACTATCATATACGTGAGCCAAAAGGCGCAAACGGTCCCGGGCCAGGTAAGGTGGCACCCGTGGGAATACCGTGCGTGAGGCCGCAAAGTAATATGAGGTGTTACATGCTAGATCGGTGTGACTTAGGATCGGGGTCCCGACATCTTCGGCCTCCTCATGGCCTCGAGGAAGCTGCGTCACTACTTCCAGGCACACGAGATCACTGTCGTCACTCGCCTCCCTCTGCAGCGGATATTGCACAACCCAGATGCAACGGGGAGGATGTAACGCCCCGGATCTGATGCGCCAGGTGTCCGCCAGTTATTCGCCGTCGTTGCCATGTCATGTGCTTGCGTGTCGCTCTTTGCCATGTCATCATCTGCTTTTCATATCATGTCATCATGTGCATCGCATTTGCATACGTGTTCGTTTCATGTATCCGAGCATTTTTCCCGTTGTCCGTTTTGCAATCCGGCGCTCCTATGTTCCCCGGCGTCCCCTTTTACCTTCTTCCGTGAGCGGGTATTAAACCTTCTCGGAATGGACCGAGGTTTGTCAAGCGGCCCTGGTTTAGCACCGGTAGACCGTCTGTAAAGTTTCGGGTCAATCGGAGGTCGTTTGATACTCCAACGGTTAACCGGGTAACCGTGAAGGCCTCTTCTGGTGCAGCCCAACACCCCTTTCAAAGTGGCCCAAAACCCATCTAAGTCATCTTCATCCTCTCGGTCGTCGGATCACGATCGTGTGGGCGAAAACCGCACTCCATTTGGAGCTTCCTAGCCCCCTCTACCTATAAATATGTGCTCCCCTCGGATTTTCGGGCAGATGAAACCCTAGCAAACTTCCCTCTCCGTCGCCGGACGCGTCCGCTCCCTCGCCGGACGTGTCCATCCCACGCCGCCACCTCACTCCGACCTATCAGAGGCTGCCACATCACCTTCACCGCCTCCCGCGCCCAATCCGGAGGCGCCACGTGGCCTTCCCGGCCCCCTCCTCTCTCCTCCGCCGCCGCGGCCCACGGGGCCCCAGGTTGGCCCGCGCGGGCCCGAGATCCGCCGCCGCCCGCGAGCTGCCCCCGCGCCCGAGCCCGAGCCGGCGCCGCCCCGCGCCTCCTCGCGCGCTCCGCCGCCGCCGCCTGCTCCGCCCGCGCCGCCGTACCCCGCCGCTCGCCACGCGCCGCCGCCGCTATGCCCACGCCGCGCCGCCCCACCGCGCTGCGCCGCCGCCTCCGCCGCGGCACCCGCCTCCGCTCGCCGCCCCCGCACGCTTCCGCCTTCCCTGCCGCCACGCTCTCCGTTCGCCGGCGCCGCGCCCTGCCGGAGCTCCTCCGGCCGTCTCCTCCCTCAACTCCGGCAAGAGGTCCGGTGGTCCTCGGGATCCGCGCCGGAACCCTAGATCCAAATATTTCGGAGGTTGATATTCCACTAAGTCATTTCTCTGACATATTTTTGTTGCATGTTCATCCGCTGCTCCGTTTTGGGCGTATAGCATATCAAATTGTTCGCCTCGATGAGTACATCATTTCATCTCATTGCATCTTTTTCATTTGAGCTCATCTTGATGCCCGAAATGCTGTTAGAAGAGGGCTATGTGATGTTAGTTTCTGATTCTTATCAGAACATGCACTTTTGTCTTTTTTGCCGCGATTGATGTGTGCATCCTATGAAGTTGAGTTCTACAGGTGTTTTGTAATATGCCATGCCATCTTTCCAGAGATTTATTCCATGTATTTTTGTGATCTATGTGGTGACTAGCACAAGCATGCAAACTAGGGTACTTAATGTTGTTGATTTCAGAGACCATAGCGTGAGTCAATCGAGCTCTACTTTTGCTATAAAATGTTACTGGCAGATTGTTTACATGTTATTCGATTTTGTCAAGCTTGTTGTAGTTGATCCTTGCATGATATATTGTTGTTCTTGCCATGTATAGCTTCTATGCCATGTCTTCTTGATGTATGTATGCTTAGTTCATCATGTAATGCTCTGTAGTGAGTGCATCGAGCTCGTAAACATGCCTACTTGTTATCTGTTTTTGACATGTCCAGTTTGCTGCTAAGTCTGAAACCTGTAACGAAACTTGCTTAATTGACATGGGTGTTATTATCTTTTCTGGTCCTTTTTGGCTTATGGTCAGTAAAAGACTTTTCTTAAGTGCTTTGAGTAGATTCATGCCATGCCTTGCTTTGCTATGTCCTGATCCTGTAGCATGTTGTTTCATTGCTCTAAACTTGTCATCCTGATGTTAATTCCTGGCATGTTGTTATTTTCACTAAGTCTGTGAACCTGTTATCTTTTGCACTTTTGCCACGCTTGTTTGAACATGTTATGATGTGTTTTAGCCGTAGCTCAGTGTTCATCTTTTGTCAAGCATCTTGAGTAGATTACTGTAATATGCTTTGTTGATATGTTTGGGTGCATTAGCTTAATTTCTTGTTGCTTGCTAAGTAGCATCATGCTGTTAATGGCAGATTCTTGTCATTCTTGTTTTGGTTGTCATTTGCAAACCGTGCATCCGATTCCGGTGATCTTTATATCGATTTCAACCGAAATCACCTCATCTTTCCAGTGTCATACTTGGTTTGCCAAGATTATTCCTGGTTCATCTTTTTCCTTCCGAAGCATGCATATGCATTGCATATCACATCTCGCATATCATGCCATGTGTATGTGGTGGTTGTTTACTTTGTTGTTTGCTTCTTTCCGGTGATGCTTCTTCGGGTTAGTTCCGATAACGTTGCGATTGTGAGGATTCGTTCGACTACGTCCGTTTGTCTTCTTCATGGACTCGTTCTTCTTCCTTGCGGGACCTCAGGCAAGATGACCATACCCTCGAAATCATTTCTATCTTTGCTTGCTAGATTGCTCGCTCTTTTGCTATGCCTATGCTGCGATACCTACCACTTGCTTATCATGCCTCCCATATTGTTAAACCAAGCCACTAACCCACCTTGTCCTAGCAAACCGTTGTTTGGCTATGTTACCGCTCTGCTCAGCCCCTCTTATAGCGTTGTTAGTTGCAGGTGAAGATGAAGCTTGTTCCTTGTTGGAACATGGACTTGTTGTTCCTTGTTGGAACGTGTTTTCTTGTTGGGATATCACAATACCTTTTATTTAATTAATGCATCTATATACTTGGTAAAGGGTGGAAGGCTCGGCCTTATGCCTGGTGTTTTGTTCCACTCTTGCCGCCCTAGTTTCTGTCATATCGGTGTTATGTTCCCGAATTTTGCGTCCCTAACGCGATCGGGTGATTTATGGGACCCCCTTGACAGTTCGCTTTGAATAAGACTCTTCCAGCAAGGCCCAACCTTGGTTTTACCATTTGCCTACCACCTATCCCTTTCCCTTGGGTCTGATCAGCCTGAGGGTCATCTTTATTTAGCCCCCCGGGCCAATGCTTGTCTAAGTGTTGGTCCAAACTAGAGCACCGTGCGGGACCGTACCTTGGCAACTTGGGTTATGTTGGTACCTGTACGCTTAGCTTATCCGGTGTTGCCCTGAGAACGAGATATGTGCAGCTCCTATCAGGACGTCGGCGCATCGGGCGGCTTTGCTGGACTTGTTTTATTGCTGTCGAAATGTCTTGTAGCCGGGATTCCGAGACTGATCGGGTCTTCCCGGGGAGAAGGAATATCCTTCGTTGATCGCGAGAGCTTATCATGGGCTAAGTTGGGACACCCCTGCAGGGTTTGAACTTTCGAAAGCCGTGCCCGCGGTTATGTGGCAGATGGGAATTTGTTAATGTCCGGTTGTAGAAAACCCGAAGTTGATCTTAATTAAAATACACCAACCGCGTGTGTAACCGTGATGGTCTCTTCTCGGCGGGGTCCGGGAAGTGAACACGGTTGTTGGAGTTATGTTTGACGTAAGTAGTTCAGGATCACTTTTTGATCATAGTTGTTCGACCGTGCTTTGCCTTCTCTTCTCGCTCTCATTTGCGTATGTTAGCCACCATATATGCTAGTCGCTTGCTGCAGCTCCACTTCATACCTTTTACCCTACCTATAAGCTTAAATAGTCTTGATCTCGTGGGTGTGAGATTGCTGAGTCCTCGTGACTCACCAGATACTTCCAAAACCAGTTTGCAGGTGCCGATGAATCCGTGCAGGTGACGCACCCGAGCTCAAGGAGGAGTTCGATGAAGATCCTATCCTTTATGTTGTTTCGTTCTAGTCGATCAGTAGTGGAGCCCAGTTGGGGTCGATCGTGGACCTTTGTCGCTTTTGGGGTTTCTTCTTTTATTTTGGCTCCGTAGCCGGGCCCTGATTGTAACTGTATGATGTAATGTTTTATTCATGTATTTGTGTATAGTGGCGATTGTAAGCCAACTATGTTTCTCTTTCCCTTATGTATTACATGGGTTGTGTGAAGATTACCTCACTTGCGACATTGCTTTCAATGCGGTTATGCCTCTAAGTCGTGCTTCGACACGTGGGAGACATAGCCGCATCGATGGCGTTTCAAGTTGGTATCAGAGCTTTCCCCGACCTTAGGAGCCCCCACTGATTGATCGTTTTTAGCGGCCGAGTTGTGTCTAGAAAAATGTTTTGAGTCATTTAGGAATTATATGTCGGAGAGTTTAGGAATTCTTTTTACTTCCTAGTCTCCTCATCGCTTTGGTAAGGCATCCTGACGTAGAGTTTTGACTCTTCTCTTCTCAAATTTCACTAATTTTTTTTAGGATCACGCGGGTATCTTAGAATCGTTCCGATGGTTTTATGATGACAACATTGTCTTGGTTGCCTCCCGTCAGCAGGGGTTTAGTGGAGGTGTCCCGGGGAGTTGAGCTCCGAGGTGTTGTCGTCATAATTTTATCATTGCAGTTCTAGAATACCTGAGTTTAGTACGCTGACATCGAAAAACTCTTTTGTACAATTGTTGGTGAGATAACCCTGATAGCCCAGTACTGAGGCGAGTGCGGGAGTATGGCCATAACTCGTATAACGGATGCTTTTCAAAGGTTGAGGTAGACGATTTCCGAAGGTTTCTTGGTTATGTGTTGAAGGATGGATACAGCTGGATCTAGGTATTGTTAGTTTGGGTGATATATTTTTGTGTCCCCTGTATCCCCAACACCTGATTGCATAACCAGAAAGTTTCAGGAGTTTATAAGTGGGAATTCAAGTATTTCTTAGGATATCTTTCCAACAGACACATGATACGATATGGGATCTATCATATGGTTGTTCCGGCTTATTTTGCAAGCCAATCCTTTGTTTTGTTTTATTTGTGGTATTCGAGTTGCTTCGATGTCAAGTGTTGATCCATACCTTCCCTAAACGGTGTTCTCATATTGCTATGTGAATACTAATCCTTCTTGATCATCAAGATTATCATGCCAATTCTTTTTCAACCGGTGTGTCCCTCTTCAAGTGGTTCCGATCACTTCAACATTCGCAAGATCAATTATCAGTTCTTCTCAATGGTGTTCGCGTCATCCGTTCCAAGTTGTCTTTGTTTTCCCGCCCTCCCACCCTTATTTCTTCAAGAACTCAGATTTCTTAATCAAGTATCCTTTTTATTGATGAGAAGTATCTCCATTCTTCTCCTTCATGTTCTTACCCGGTGTTTCTCATGAAGATGCTAATGGAGCCTCAAGGTTATAATTATTGCTTCTTTTATCTTCCCCGGTGTGTTCAATGCAATCTCTCGATGGTGATCACATCTTTTCCTCGTTTCAATACCTTCTCATACCGGTGCACCTCATAATAATTCACTTCTCGCTATTCATTTGTTCGGGAGTGCTGAAGATATCTCAGAAGGCTCGTCTTGTCTTTCAAGATCAGTTCAACCTATTTCGAGGTTGTTATCTCATTCAAGCCATTTAATTCAACCGGTGCAATATCCCTTCCAAGCAATCTTTTCAACGGTGTTTCTTTTGAGTGGGCCCTAACCCACAGGTCTTTTCCCAGGATCTTACCTGACTCTTCTATTTTTTTCTGGAGTTATTCTCAAATTCATTTCAAAGTTTGACGTAAGAATGAATTATCATCAGTCAAATGTCTTTCTCCAAGACCTTTCAATTCTTTCATCGTTGGTTCAACCTTTCAAATTCTCATTCCGGAGTGCCTCAACAATTCATGGTGGTGTTTCTCGTCATCTTTCTCAACATTTGAAGACCGATGAAGAGTTTCTCTTAAATCTTGCCCCATTCTCTTCAAGATTCATTGTTATAGCTTGATGCCATCCTCTCATAATTGTTTTCGATTGTGAGAATAATTTCCACCCATCCGGAGCATTTCAGGAGTCTTTGCAGTTTGATTCTCCGAAGACCATCATTTCATAATTCCTCATTCTCAGCTTTCAACTCGTGTTTTCCAAATCTTACCGGTGCATCATTCAAGTTTTCCCTAATCAGCTCAGGACCTCTACGTTCACTTGTATCTAAATTCTCTCAAGTATCTTCGTTCATTTTCAATTCTTACGGTGGTTCGTCAAGATCCTTCTTCCTTTTTTAATATATAGATTCATTCGTTCTTTCCTAATCCTACCGGTGGCTCGTTGAAGACTTTTCTCAAGTTTACGCTATATCTCTCTTAATCCTTTCTATGAGAATAAGTGGTATGCCAAATCCGTTGCTTGTCATCAATTTAAATTGGTGAAGGATACGCATAACATAATTCTTGTTCTTGTTTCATCCAAGTGATCTAGTTTCTTCTTTCCAGAGTTGTTCATCATGTCACATTTCTCAGTTCGAGATGCTTCATCTTTTTCATTTCCGGAGTTCCAAGTTTTCCGCATTATCTCGTCGCGAAGCTCCATCTAAATCATCGCAAGGCTTCACCTTGTGTTTTCAACTTCTCTTTCTTTCTATCATGTTTTTATTACCGGAGTTCTTCATGGAGGCTCTACATGATGGTTCATCAAGGATTTAATTCCTTCTCGAAGTGTTCATCGAGATTCTTTTCAGAGGAGCTCGAGTATTCTTTATCTTGCATTTTTAAGTGCAATTCTTTCAATCGTATCATTCGAGGTGGTATTATGTCATTCTTGATAATTTGAGTTCACGTCTCATGATTCACATGTTGTCAAGAATGAGGTATTTTAAATCCATCAACCTCTTCATTGGAGTTATCTTGGGTTATATTTCACCTAAAGCCTTCCATTGAGAATGTTGCTAATTGTGGTGCTTATCAATGACCCAAGTTCTTCTTTTATCCTCCCGGCGAAATAAGCTTTCTCGTCTCCTTGTTCTTATCAATCCAATTCTTTTCCCGTGAGTGGCAGGTTGTCACCTCATATTTTGAGATGTTTCCATAAGCCTGCTACAAGCTTATTCGTTTCGTTGTTGGTTTTCCAACAACTCCGTTCTAACCTTCTTGGAAGGGTGCTCTCCAAGATCATTTGTGGCAGAAGTTGTCATTTTCTTCTTTGTCCTTTATCCCAACGATCTATCTTCTATTTCTTCTTCCGAAGGCATTGTGATGTTGTTCCTTTCACTCTTCTTCTCGAATGGTGAGGATCATGTTCTTTGCTTTTGCTTATCCATTCAACCAGAGTGTGGTGTTCTCTTTTCAAGTTTTTTTTTCATCTTATCAAGTCTTGCATCGCTTCTCAACCAGAGTGCTGTCTGAAATCTTTCTTACCCCTTGTGCCATTCTTTTAATAGTTCCGGAGGCAGTGTGTTGTTAATTTCAGCAAGTATCCTCTCATCTTGGCAAGATCATGTTCAAATCCCTTCCATTTTCAGTCGAAGTGTTGCCTAAATTATATCATTCTTATTCCTTCTCTATCTTGTTTTAACCGGAGTGGTTTCTATTTCTATCTTGTCTCTTAACCGCCGGGTTCTCGTCATATCCCATGTTCCTCTTTCCTAACGGAGTGTTTTCAACTTTGTTCATCTTCGTTGTTTTCGTTCTTTCATTTTGTTCAACTTCTCAAGGTTCTTTGGTTTCACTCGTTTGTCAAAGAAGCAACTTTGTTTTACCTCTTCTCTTTCTCTTCTGTTTTCCCCTCCGGTGCGATTCTAGATCTCGGGACGAGATCCTCTCGTAGTGGTGGAGTGTTGTAACGCCCCGGATCTGATGCGTCAGGTGTCCGCCAGTTATTCGCCGTCGTTGCCATGTCATGTGCTTGCGTGTCGCTCTTTGCCATGTCATCATCTGCTTTTCATATCATGTCATCATGTGCATCGCATTCGCATACATGTTTGTTTCATGTATCCGAGCATTTTTCCCGTTGTCCGTTTTGCAATCCGGCGCTCCTATGTTCCCCGGCGTCCCCTTTTACCTTCTTCCGTGAGCGGGTATTAAACCTTCTCGGAATGGACCGAGGTTTGTCAAGCGGCCTTGGTTTAGCACCGGTAGACCGCCTGTCAAGTTTCGGGTCAATCGGAGGTCGTTTGATACTCCAACGGTTAACCGGGTAACCGTGAAGGCCTCTTCTGGTGCAGCCCAACACCCCTTTCAAAGTGGCCCAAAACCCATCTAAGTCATCTCCATCCTCTCGGTCGTCGGATCACGATCGTGTGGGCGAAAACCGCACTCCATTTGGAGCTTCCTAGCCCCCTCTACCTATAAATATGTGCTCCCCTCGGATTTTCGGGCAGATGAAACCCTAGCAAACTTCCCTCTCCGCCGCCGGACGCGTCCGCTCCCTCGCCGGACGTGTCCATCCCGCGCCGCCACCTCACTCCGACCTATCAGAGGCTGCCACATCACCTTCACCGCCTCCCGCGCCCAATCCGGAGGCGCCACGTGGCCTTCCCGGCCCCCTCCTCTCTCCTCCGCCGCCGCGGCCCGCGGGGCCCGAGGTTGGCCCGCGCGGGCCCGAGATCCGCCGCCGCCCGCGAGCTGCCCCCGCACCCGAGCCCAAGCCGGCGCCGCCCCGCGCCTCCTCGCGCGCTCCGCCGCCGCCGCCTGCTCCGCCCGCGCCGGTCGCCGCGCGCCGCTGCCGCCATGCCCGCGCCGCGCCGCCCCACCGCGCTGCGCCGCCGCCTCCGCCGCGGCACCCGCCTCCGCTCGCCGCCGCCGCGCTTTCCGTTCGCCGGCGCCGCGCCCCGCCGGAGCTCCTCCGGCCGTCTCCTCCCTCAACTCCGGCGAGAGGTCCGGTGGTCCTCGGGATCCGCGCCGGAACCCTAGATCCAAATATTTCGGAGGTTGATATTCCACTAAGTCATTTCTCTGACATATTTTTGTTGCATGTTCATCATGCCATATCTCTGCATCCGCTGCTCCGTTTTGGGCGTATAGCACATCAAATTGTTCACCTCGATGAATACATAATTTCATCTCATTGCATCATTTTCATTTGAGCTCATATTGATGCCCGAAATGCTGTTAGAAGAGGGCTATGTGATGTTAGTTTCTGATTCTTATCAGAACATGCACTTTTGTCATTTTTGCCACGATTGATGTGTGCATCCTATGAAGTTGAGTTCTACAGGTGTTTTGTAATATGCCATGCCATCTTTCCAGAGATTTATTCCATGTATTTTTGTGATCTATGTGGTTACTAGCACAAGCATGCAAACTAGGATACTTAATGTTGCTGATTTCAGAGACTTAGTCATTTCACTAAGTCCCTGCCTGCTGTTATTTTTTATGCCATGTGTTCATGTTGTTTCAGAGAGATCTATGCCTCTTTTGAGCATGATCAGTAAGAGTGTTTTGAACATATGGATTTGCTCTATCCATCCATGCCTTTGTTTGTAATTATGGAGTACCATAGCTTGAGTCAATCGAGCTCTAATTTTGCTATAAAATGTTACTGGCAGATTGTTTACATGTTATTCGATTTTGCCAAGCTTGTTGTAGTTGATATTTGCATGATATATTGTTGTTCTTTCCATGTATAGCTTCTATGCCATGTCTTCTTGATGTATGTATGCTTAGTTCATCATGTAATGCTCTGTAGTGGGTGCATCGAGCTCGTAAACATGCCTACTTGTTATCTGTTTTTGACATGTCCAGTTTGCTGCTAAGTCTGAAACCTGTAACGAAACTTGCTTAATTGACATGGGTGTTATTATCTTTTCTGGTCCTTTTTGGCTTATGGTCAGTAAAAGACTTTTGTTAAGTGCTTTGAGTAGATTCATGCCATGCCTTTCTTTGCTATGTCCTGATCCTGTAGCATGTTGTTTCATTGCTCTAAACTTGTCATCCTGATGTTAATTCCTGGCATGTTATTTTCACTAAGTCTGTGAACCTGTTATCTTTTGCACTTTTGCCACGCTTGTTTGAACCTGTTATGATGTGTTTTAGCCGTAGCTCAGTGTTCATCTTTTGTCAAGCATCTTGAGTAGATTACTGTAATATGCTTTGTTGATATGTTTGGGTGCAGTAGCTTAATTTCTTGTTGCTTGCTAAGTAGCATCATGCTATTAATGGCAGATTCTTGTCATTCTTGTTTTGGTTGTCATTTGCAAACCGTGCATCCGATTCCGGTGATCTTTATATCGATTTCAAACGAAATCACCTCATCTTTCCAGTGGCATACTTGGTTTGCCAAGATTATGCCTGGTTCATCTTTTTCCTTCCGAAGCATGCATATGCATTGCATATCACATCTCGCATATCATGCCATGTGTATGTGGTGGTTGTTTACTTTGTTGTTTGCTTCTTTCCGGTGATGCTTCTTCGGGTTAGTTCCGATAACATTGAGATTGTGAGGATTCGTTCGACTATGTCCGTTTGTCTTCTTCATGGACTCGTTCTTCTTCCTTGCGGGACCTCAGGCAAGATGACCATACCCTCGAAATCATTTCTATCTTTGCTTGCTAGATTGCTCGCTCTTTTGCTATGCCTATGCTGCGATACCTACCACTTGCTTATCATGCCTCCCATATTGTTAAACCAAGCCACTAACCCACCTAGTCCTAGCAAACCGTTGTTTTGCTATGTTACCGCTCTGCTCAGCCCCTCTTATAGCGTTGTTAGTTGCAGGTGAAGATGAAGCTTGTTCCTTGTTGGAACATGGACTTGTTGTTCCTTGTTGGAACGTGTTTTCTTGTTGGGCTATCACAATACCTTTTATTTAATTAATGCATCTATATACTTGGTAAAGGGTGGAAGGCTCGGCCTTATGCCTGGTGTTTTGTTCCACTCTTGCCGCCCTAGTTTCCGTCATATCGGTGTTATGTTCCCGGATTTTGCGTCCCTAACGCGGTCGGGTGATTTATGGGACCCCCTTGACAGTTCCCTTTGAATAAGACTCTTCCAGCAAGGCCCAACCTTGGTTTTACCATTTGCCTACCACCTATCCCTTTCCCTTGGGTCTGATCAGCCTGAGGGTCATCTTTATTTAGCCCCCCGGGCCAATGCTTGTCTAAGTGTTGGTCCAAACTAGAGCACCGTGCGGGACCGTCCCTTGGCAACTTGGGTTATGTTGGTACTTGTACGCTTAGCTTATCTGGTGTTGCCCTGAGAACGAGATATGTGCAGCTCCTATCAGGACGTCGGCGCATCGGGCGGCTTTGCTGGACTTGTTTTATTGCTGTCGAAATGTCTTGTAGCCGAGATTTCGAGACTGATCGGGTCTTCCCGGGGAGAAGGAATATCCTTCGTTGATCGCGAGAGCTTATCATGGGCTAAGTTGGGACACC
This sequence comes from Aegilops umbellulata, assembly GCA_032464435.1. Lineage (NCBI taxonomy): Eukaryota > Viridiplantae > Streptophyta > Magnoliopsida > Poales > Poaceae > Aegilops > Aegilops umbellulata. The sequence goes on from CP136059.1 coordinate 142,274,193, forward strand.
CCTGCAGGGTTTGAACTTTCGAAAGCCGTGCCCGCGGTTATGTGGCAGATGGGAATTTGTTAATGTCCGGTTGTAGAAAACCCGAAGTTGATCTTAATTAAAATACACCAACCGCGTGTGTAACCGTGATGGTCTCTTCTCGGCGGGGTCCGGGAAGTGAACACGGTTGTTGGAGTTATGTTTGACGTAAGTAGTTCAGGATCACTTTTTGATCATAGTTGTTCGACCGTGCTTTGCCTTCTCTTCTCGCTCTCATTTGCGTATGTTAGCCACCATATATGCTAGTCGCTTGCTGCAGCTCCACTTCATACCTTTTACCCTACCTATAAGCTTAAATAGTCTTGATCTCGCGGGTGTGAGATTGCTGAGTCCTCGTGACTCACCAGATACTTCCAAAACCAGTTTGCAGGTGCCGATGAATCCGTGCAGGTGACGCACCCGAGCTCAAGGAGGAGTTCGATGAAGATCCTATCCTTTATGTTGTTTCGTTCTAGTCGATCAGTAGTGGAGCCCAGTTGGGGTCGATCGTGGACCTTTGTCGCTTTTGGGGTTTCTTCTTTTATTTTGGCTCCGTAGCCGGGCCCTGATTGTAACTGTATGATGTAATGTTTTATTCATGTATTTGTGTGTAGTGGCGATTGTAAGCCAACTATGTTTCTCTTTCCCTTATGTATTACATGGGTTGTGTGAAGATTACCTCACTTGCGACATTGCTTTCAATGCGGTTATGCCTCTAAGTCGTGCTTCGACACGTGGGAGATATAGCCGCATCGAGGGTGTTTCAGAGGATTGTGGAATGGGCACTGGAGCTGTCCAGCTTTGGCCTCAAGTTTGAAAGTACTTCAACGATCCAGAGCCGAGTCCTGGCGGAGTTCATTGCAGAATGGACCGCCACACCTGATGAAGAAGCCCAAGAGACTGCTCTCCCCGACAAGGAGGCAAGTTGCGATTGGATTGTGTACTTTGATGGGGCTTTCTCCCTCCAGGGTGCCGGGGCTGGCGTACTGCTCGTCGCCCCCACCGGAGAGCACCTCAAGTACGTGTCCAGATGCACTTCCCCAGGGAGGCGTCAACAAACAACACGGCGGAATATGTAGGGCTGCTTGCTGGTCTTAGGATCGCGGCGGACCTCGGAATCAAAAAGCTCATTGTCAGGGGCGACTCGCAGCTTGTCGTCAAGCAAGTCAATAAGGATTACCAGAGCCAGTTGATGAAGGCCTACGTTGATGAAGTCAGAAAGCTGGAAGAGCGTTTCGACGGTATCCAGGCTGAATACGTTCCTTGAACGAAGAACGATATCGCCGATTACCTGTCGAAGTGCGCTGCCCTCAAGCTACCTGTGGAACCAGGTACCTTTGTGCTCCAGCTAACTCAGCCATCCGTTGATCCATCAACAGAGCAGAACAAGAGAAGGAAATCAGGACCCGACAAGTACTTTCCCGCCGAGCTCCCCGGAGTCGCCGACAAGGATGTTGCCGAGGACACTGAACCTGCCACGGGACGGCTAGCTCCGGCAGGACGCCAAGCTCTTGCCGTCGAGACAGCCGCGCCTATAGCAGAGGAAATGCCTTTAGTCCTCGCCGTCGAGCCTCAGGCTCCAGCGTGGGCACAACATACCGCCCGATTCCTCCAGAGAGGGGAGCTTCCTGAGGAGCAGGAAGAAGCGGAAAAAGTAGCCCGTCGCTCTGTCATGTACCAGTTCGTCGATGACGTCTTGCACAGGAAGAGACCGAACGGTGTGAAATTGAAGTGCATCCCTCGAGAGGAAGGACTGGAGCTGTTGGCGGAGATACATGGAGGCATATGTGGATCCCACATTGGGTCGAGAGCCCTTGCCGGCAAGGCGTTCCGACAAGGTTTCTTCTGGCCCACCGCCCTCCAGGATGCAACGACACTCATCACCAGGTGTGAGGCGTGTCAGTTCCATTCAAGAAAGCTTCATCAACCAGCTCAAGCCCTTCAAACAATTCCTCTCTCCTGGCCCTTCTCGGTCTGGGGGCTCGACATACTGGGCCCTTTCCCCCATGCTGTCGGGGGCTTTGAGTACTTGTTGTTGGAAATATGCCCTAGAGGCAATAATAAAAGCATTATTATTATATTTCCTTATTCATGATAATTGTCTTTATTCGTGCTATAATTGTGTTATCCGGAAATCGCAATACATGTGTGAATAACAGACAACAAACATGTCCCTAGTGAGCCTCTAGTTGACTAGCTCGTTGATCGACAGATAGTCATGGTTTCCTGACTATGGACATTAGATGTCATCGATAACGGGATCACATCATTAGGAGAATGATGTGATGGACAAGACCCAATCCTAAACATAGCATAAGATCGCTTAGTTCGTTTGCTAGAGTTTTCCAATGTCAAGTATCCTTTCCTTAGACCATGAGATCGTGTAACTCCCGGATGCCGTAGGAGTGCTTTGGTTGTGCCAAATGTCACAACGTAACTGGGTGACTATAAAGGTATGCTACGGGTATCTCTGAAAGTGTCTGTTGGGTTGGCATGGATCGAGACTGGGATTTGTCACTCCGCTTGACGGAGAGGTATCACCGGGCCCTCTCGGTAATGCATCATCATAATGAGCTCAATGTGATCAAAGTGTTTGATCACAGGATCATGCATTACGGTACGAGAAAAGTAACTTGCCGGTAACGAGATTGAACGAGGTATTGGGATACCGACGATCGAATCTCGGGCAAGTAAAATACCGATTGACAATGGGAATCGTATACAGGATTAATTGAATCCTCGACATCGTGGTTCATCCGATGGGATCATCGTGCAGCATGTGGGAGCCAACATGGGTATCCAGATCCTGCTGTTGGTTATTGCCCGAGAGCCGTCTCGGTCATGTCTGCATGTCTCCCGAACCCGTAGGGTCTACACACTTAAGGTTTGGTGACGCTAGGGTTGTGAAGATATGTATATGCAGTAACCCGAATGTTGTTCGGAGTCCCGGGTGAGATCCCGGACGTCGCGAGGAGTTTCGGAATGGTCCGGAGGTAAAGATTTATATATGGAAAGTCATCATACGGACATCGGGACAAGTTTCGGGGTTATCGGTATTGTACCGGGACCACCGGAGTGTCCCGAGGGGTCCACCGGGTGGGGCCACTTATCCCGGAGGGCCCCATGGGCTGTATGAGGGAGGGAACTAGCCCATAGTGGGCTGGTGCGTCTCCCCCCCCCAAGGGCCCATGCGCCTAGGAATGGTGGGGGGGGGGGGGAAACCCTAAAGGGGGCGCCCCCCTTGCTTGGGGGGCAAGCCCCCCTCCCTGGCCGCCGCCCCCCTAGGAGATTCCATCTTATAGGGCCGGCGCCCCCCCCAAGGGGTTATATAAAAGGGGGAGGGGAGAGGGGGCTGACCACCCCATGCCCTGGCGCCTCCCTCTCCCTCTCCAACACATCCTCCTCCTCCGTAAGAGCTCGGCGAAGCCCTGTCGGAGTACTGCGGCTCCACCATCACCACGCCGTCGTGCTGCTGCTGGAGTCTTCTTCCCCAACCTCTCCTTTGCCTTGATGGATCAAGAAGAAGGAGACGTTACGCTGACCGTACGTGTGTTGAACGCGGAGGTGCCGTGCTTTCGGTGCTAGGATCTCCGGTGATTTGGATCACGGTGTGTACGACTACTTCATCCCCGTTCGTTGAACGCTTCCGCTCGCGATCTACAAAGTGGTATGTAGATGCTATCTCTCTCTCCCATGACTCGTTGCTAGATGAACTCATAGATGGATCTTGGTGAAACCGTAGGAAAAATTTTAATTTTCTGCAACGTTCCCCAACAGTGGCATCATGAGCTAGGTCTATGCGTAGTTCTCTATTGCACGAGTAGAACACAATTTGTTGTGGGCGTAGATGTTGTCAACTCTTCTTGCCGCTACTAGTCTTATCTTGCTTCAGTGGTATTGTGGGATGAAGCGGCCCGGACCAACCTTACACGTACGCTTACGTGAGACCGGTTCCACCGACTAACATGCACTAGTTGCATAAGGTGGCTGGCGGGTGTCTGTCTCTCCCACTTTAGTTGGAGCGGATTCGATGAAAAGGTTCCTTATGAAGGGTAAATAGAAGTTGACAAATCACGTTGTGGTTTTATCATAGGTAAGAAAACGTTCTTGCTAGAACCCTAATTCAGCCACGTAAAACTTGCAACAACAATAGAGGACGTCTAACTTGTTTTTGCAGCAAGTGCTTTGTGATATGATATGGCCAAAGTTGTGATGTATGATGAATGATCTATATGTGATGTATGAGATGTTCATGCTATTGTAATAGGAATCACGACTTGCACGTCGATGAGTATGACAACCGGCAGGAGCCATAGGAGTTGTCTTTATTTTTGTATGACCTGCGTGTCATTGAGAAACGCCATGTAAATTACTTTACTTTATTGCTAAACGCGTTAGCCATAGTAGTAGAAGTAATAGTTGGCGAGCAACTTCATGGAGACACGATGATGAAGATCATGATGATGAAGATCATGGTGTCAAGCCGGTGACAAGATGATCATGGAGCCCCAAGATGGAGATCAAAGGAGCTATGTGATATTGGCCATATCATGTCACGGTTATTATTTGATTGCATGTGATGTTTATCATGTTTTGCATCTTGTTTACTTAGAACGACGGTAGTAAATAAGATGATCCCTCATAATAATTTCAAGAAAGTGTTCTCCCTAACTGTGCACCGTTGCGACAGTTCGTTGTTTCGAAGCACCACGTGGTGATCGGGTGTGATAGATTCTAACGTTCACATACAACGGGTGTAAGACAGATTTACACACGTGAAACACTTAGGTTGACTTGACGAGCTTAGCATGTACAGACATGGCCTCGGAACACAGAAGACCGAAAGGTCGAGCATGAGTCGTATAGAAGATACGATCAACATGAAGATGTTCACCGATGTTGACTAGTCCGTCTCACGTGATGATCGGACACGACCTAGTTGACTCGGATCATGTAATACTTAGATGACTAGAAGAGGGATGTCTATCTAAGTGGGAGTTCATTAAATAATTTGATTAAATGAACTTTATTATCATGAACTTAGTCTAAATATTTACAATATGTCTTGTAGATCAAATGGCCAACGTAGTCCTCAACTTCAACGCGTTCCTAGAGAAAACCAAGCTGAAAGACGATGGTAGCAACTATACGGACTGGGTCCGGAACCTGAGGATCATCCTCATAGCTGCCAAGAAAGATTATGTCCTACGAGCACCGCTGGGTGACGCACCTATTCTCCCTGCACAACAAGACGTTATGAACGCTTGGCAGTCACGCTGCGATGATTACTCCCTCGTTCAGTGCGGCATGCTTTACAGCTTAGAGCTGGGGCTCCAAAAGCGTTTTGAGAGACATGGAGCATATGAGATGTTCGAAGAGCTAAAAATGGTTTTCCAAGCTCATGCCCGGGTTGAGAGATATGAAGTCTCCAACAAATTCTTTAGCTGTAAGATGGAGGAAAATAGCTCTGTCAGTGAACACATACTCAGAATGTCTGGGTTGCACAACCGCTTGACTCAACTGGAAGTTAATCTCCCGGATGAAGTGGTCATTGACAGAATCCTCCAGTCGCTTCCACCTAGCTACAAGAGCTTTGTGATGAACTACAATATGCAGGGGATGGTAAAGACCATTCCAGAGGTATATGCTATGCTGAAATCAGCAGAGGTAGAAATCAAGAAGGAGCATCAAGTGTTGATGGTGAATAAAACCACTAAGTTCAAGAAGGGCAAGGGTAAAAAGAACTTCAAGAAGGACGGCAAGGAAGTTGCCGCGCCCGGTAAGCAAGTTGCCGGGAAGAAGCCAAAGAATGGACCCAAGCCCGAGACTGAGTGTTTTTATTGCAAGGGAAGTGGTCACTGGAAGCGGAACTGCCCCAAATACTTAGCAGACAAGAAGGCCGGCAAAACCAAAGGTATATGTGACATACATGTAATTTATGTGTACCTTACCAGTACTCGTAGTAGCTCTTGGGTATTTGATACCGGTGCAGTTGCTCACATTTGTAACTCAAAGCAGGAGCTGTGGAATAAACGGAGACTGGCGAAGGACGAGGTGACGACGCGCGTCGGGAATGGTTCCAAGGTCGATGTGATCGCCGTCGGCACGCTGCCTCTACATTTACCTACGGGATTAGTTTTAAACCTCAATAATTGTTATTTAGTGCCAAGTTTGAGCATGAACATTGTGTCTGGATCTCGTTTAATACGAGATGGCTACTCATTTAAATCCGAGAATAATGGTTGTTCTATTTATATGAGAGATATGTTTTATGGTCATGCTCCGATGGTTAATGGTTTATTCTTAATGAATCTTGTACGTGATGATACACATATTCATAGTGTGAATACCAAAAGAGTTAAAGCTGATAACAATAGTCCCACATATTTGTGGCACTGCCGCCTTGGTCACATAGGTGTCAAACGCATGAAGAAGCTCCATGCAGATGGACTTTTAGAGTCTCTTGATTATGAATCATTTGACACGTGCGAACCATGCCTCATGGGTAAAATGACCAAGACTCCGTTCTCAGGAACAATGGAGCGAGCAACCAACTTATTGGAAATCATACATACTGATGTGTGCGGTCCAATGAGTGTTGAGGCTCGCGGTGGCTATCGTTATGTTCTCACCCTCACTAATGACTTGAGTAGATATGGGTATGTCTACTTAATGAAACACAAGTCTGAGACCTTTGAAAAGTTCAAGGAATTTCAGAGTGAGGTTGAAAATCAACGTGAAAGAAAGATCAAGTGTCTACGATCAGATCATGGAGGAGAATACTTGAGTCACGAATTTGGCACACACTTAAGAAAATGTGGAATAGTTTCACAACTCACGCCGCCTGGAACACCTCAGCGTAATGGTGTGTCCGAACGTCGTAATCGCACTCTATTAGATATGGTGCGATCTATGATGTCTCTTACCGACTTACCGCTATCTTTTTGGGGCTATGCTTTAGAGACTGCCGCATTCACTTTAAATAGGGCTCCGTCTAAATCCGTTGAGACGACACCGTATGAATTATGGTTTGGGAAGAAACCTAAGCTGTCGTTTCTAAAAGTTTGGGGATGCGATGCTTATGTCAAGAAACTTCAACCTAAAAAGCTCGAACCCAAGTCGGAAAAATCCGTCTTCATAGGATACCCTAAAGAAACTGTTGGGTATACCTTCTACCTCAGATCCGAAGGCAAGATCTTTGTTGCCAAGAATGGATCCTTTCTAGAGAAAGAGTTTCTCTCGAAAGAAGTAAGTGGGAGGAAAGTAGAACTTGATGAAGTGTTACCTCTTGAACCGGGAAATGGCGAAACTCAAGAAAACGTTTTTGAGGTGCCTGCACCGACTAGAGAGGAAATTAATGATGATGATCAAGATGCTTCTAATCAAGCTCCTACTGAAATACGAAGGTCCACGAGGACACGTTCCGCACCAGAGTGGTACGGCAACCCTGTCTTGGAAATCATGTTGTTAGACAACGGTGAACCTTCGAACTATGAGGAAGCAATGGCGGGCCCGGATTCCGACAAATGGCTGGAAGCCATGAAATCCGAGATAGGATCCATGTATGAAAACGAAGTATGGACTTTGACTGACTTTCCCGTTGAACGGCGAGCGATAGAAAATAAATGGATCTTTAAGAAGAAGACAGACGCGGATGGTAATGTGACCATCTATAAAGCACGGCTTGTCGCTAAGGGTTATCGACCAGTTCAAGGGGTTGACTACGATGATACTTTCTCACCGGTAGCGAAGCTGAAGTCCGTCCGAATCATGTTAGCAATTGCCGCATACTATGATTATGAGATATGGCAAATGGACGTCAAAACGGCATTCCTTAATGGTTTCCTTAAGGAAGAATTGTATATGATGCAGCCGGAAGGTTTTGTCGATCCTAAGAATGCTGACAAGGTGTGCAAGCTCCAACGCTCGATTTATGGGCTGGTGCAAGCATCTCGGAGTTGGAACATTCGCTTTGATGAGATGATCAAAGCGTTTGGGTTTACACAGACTTATGGAGAAGCCTGTGTTTACAAGAAAGTGAGTGGGAGCTCTGTAGCATTTCTCATATTATATGTAGACGACATACTTTTGATGGGAAATGATATAGAACTCTTGGACAGCATTAAGGCCTACTTGAATAAGAGTTTTTCAATGAAGGACCTTGGAGAAGCTGCTTATATATTAGGCATCAAGATCTATAGAGATAGATCGAGACGCCTCATAGGTCTTTCACAAAGCACATACCTTGATAAGATATTGAAAAAGTTCAATATGGATCAATCTAAGAAGGGGTTCTTACCTGTGTTACAAGGTGTGAAATTGAGCTCAGCTCAATGTCCGACCACGGCAAAAGATATAGAAGAGATGAGTGTCATCCCCTATGCCTCAGCCATAGGTTCTATTATGTATGCCATGTTGTGTACCAGACCTGATGTAAACCTTGCCGTAAGTTTGGTAGGTAGGTACCAAAGTAATCCCGGCAAGGAACACTGGACAGCGGTCAAGAATATCCTGAAGTACCTGAAAAGGACTAAGGAAATGTTTCTCGTTTATGGAGGTGACTAAGAGCTCGTCGTAAAAGGTTACGTCGATGCTAGCTTCGACACAGATCTGGATGACTCTAAGTCACAAACCGGATACGTGTATATTTTGAATGGTGGGGCAGTAAGCTGGTGCAGTTGCAAGCAAAGCGTCGTGGCGGGATCTACATGTGAAGCGGAGTACATGGCAGCCTCGGAGGCAGCGCATGAAGCAATTTGGGTGAAGGAGTTCATCACCGACCTCGGAGTCATACCCAATGCGTCGGGGCCAATCAAACTCTTCTGTGACAACACTGGAGCTATTGCACTTGCCAAGGAGCCCAGGTTTCACAAGAAGACAAGGCACATCAAGCGTCGCTTCAACTCCATTCGTGAAAATGTTCAAGATGGAGACATAGAGATTTGTAAAGTGCACATGGATCTGAATGTCACAGATCCGTTGACTAAACCTCTCCCTAAGGCAAAACATGATCAGCACCAGAACTCTATGGGTGTTCGATTCATCACAATGTAACTAGATTATTGACTCTAGTGCAAGTGGGAGACTGTTGGAAATATGCCCTAGAGGCAATAATAAAAGCATTATTATTATATTTCCTTATTCATGATAATTGTCTTTATTCGTGCTATAATTGTGTTATCCGGAAATCGTAATACATGTGTGAATAACAGACAACAAACATGTCCCTAGTGAGCCTCTAGTTGACTAGCTCGTTGATCGACAGATAGTCATGGTTTCCTGACTATGGACATTAGATGTCATCGATAACGGGATCACATCATTAGGAGAATGATGTGATGGACAAGACCCAATCCTAAACATAGCATAAGATCGCTTAGTTCGTTTGCTAGAGTTTTCCAATGTCAAGTATCCTTTCCTTAGACCATGAGATCGTGTAACTCCCGGATGCCGTAGGAGTGCTTTGGTTGTGCCAAATGTCACAACGTAACTGGGTGACTATAAAGGTATGCTACGGGTATCTCTGAAAGTGTCTGTTGGGTTGGCATGGATCGAGACTGGGATTTGTCACTCCGCTTGACGGAGAGGTATCACCGGGCCCTCTCGGTAATGCATCATCATAATGAGCTCAATGCGATCAAAGTGTTTGATCACAGGATCATGCATTACGGTACGAGAAAAGTAACTTGCCGGTAATGAGATTGAACGAGGTATTGGGATACCGACGATCGAATCTCGGGCAAGTAAAATACCGATTGACAAAGGGAATCGTATACGGGATTAATTGAATCCTCGACATCGTGGTTCATCCGATGAGATCATCGTGGAGCATGTTGGAGCCAACATGGGTATCCAGATCCCGCTGTTGGTTATTGCCCGAGAGCCGTCTCGGTCATGTCTGCATGTCTCCCGAACCCGTAGGGTCTACACACTTAAGGTTCGGTGACGCTAGGGTTGTGAAGATATGTATATGCAGTAACCCGAATGTTGTTCGGAGTCCCGGATGAGATCCCGGACGTCACGAGGAGTTTCGGAATGGTCCGGAGGTAAAGATTTATATATGGAAAGTCATCATACGGACATCGGGACAAGTTTCGGGGTTATCGGTATTGTACCGGGACCACCGGAGGGTCCCGGGGGGTCCACCGGGTGGGGCCACCTATCCCGGAGGGCCCCATGGGCTGTATGAGGGAGGGAACCAGCCCATAGTGGGCTGGTGCGCCTCCCCCCCAAGGGCCCATGCGCCTAGGGTTGGTGGTGGTGGTGGTGGGGGGGAAACCCTAAAGGGGGCGCCCCCCTTGCTTGGGGGGCAAGCCCCCCTCCCTGGTCGCCGCCCCCCTAGGAGATTCCATCTCCTAGGGCCGGCGCCCCCCCAAGGGGTTATATAAAAGGGGGAGGGGAGAGGGGGCTGACCACCCCATGCCCTGGCGCCTCCCTCTCCCTCTCCAACACATCCTCCTCCTCCGTAAGAGCTCGGCGAAGCCCTGTCGGAGTACTGCGGCTCCACCATCACCACGCCGTCGTGCTGCTGCTGGAGTCTTCTTCCCCAACCTCTCCTTTGCCTTGCTGGATCAAGAAGAAGGAGGCGTTACGCTGACCGTACGTGTGTTGAACGCGGAGGTGCCGTGCTTTCGGTGCTAGGATCTCCGGTGATTTGGATCACGGTGTGTACGACTACTTCATCCCCGTTCGTTGAACGCTTCCGCTCGCGATCTACAAAGTGGTATGTAGATGCTATCTCTCTCTCCCATGACTCGTTGCTAGATGAACTCATAGATGGATCTTGGTGAAACCATAGGAAAAATTTTAATTTTCTGCAACGTTCCCCAACACTTGTACGTAGCCATCGACAAGTTCACAAAGTGGCCAGAAGTGGAGGCAGTGAGGAAGGTCACAACTCAGTCAGCCGTCAAGTTCTTCAAGGGGCTAGTGTGACATTACGGTGTACCCAACCGGATCATCACTGACAACGGTACGCAGTTTACAAGCCGCACCTTCATGCAATATACTCAAGACCTCGGCAGCAAAGTCTGTTTCGCTTCTGTCGCTCACCCGCGGAGCAACGGGCAAGCTGAGAGGGCAAATGCTGAAGTGTTGCGAGGCTTAAGGACCAAGACCTTTGATAGACTGCACAAGAGCGGAAGGCACTGGATTGATGAGTTGCCGGCGGTTCTTTGGTCAATCAGGACGACACCAAATCGAGCCACCGGCCAGACACCCTTTGCCCTGGTATACGGGGCAGAAGCAGTTATCCCCACTGAACTCATATACGGGTCACCTCGAGTGCTCGCTTATGATGAGCTTGAGCAAGAGCAACTGCGGCAAGACGACACACTGCTCCTTGAGGAAGATCGTCTTTGGGCGGCTGTGAGACTAGCACGCTACCAGCAAGCCTTGCGCCGCTACCATAGCCGCAAGGTTCATGCCTGGAGCCTTGAGCAAGGCGACCTTGTTCTTCGGCGCGTTCAATCGGCCAAGAATTCCAACAAGTTGACGCCGAAGTGGGAAGGCCCTTATCGGGTAATACGAGTCACTAGGCCCGGCGCAGTCTGCCTGGAGACCAAAGATGCCGTTCCGGTGAGCAACTCCTGGAACATCGAGCATCTTCGCAAGTTTTACCCATAAGGCGCGGCTTGTCGGGCCTCCCAACAAGCCACCTTTTGTACAAGCATTGCCGATGATGCATGTAACCCTTTGTACAAAGCCAGGCGCAGACCCTGAGCATAAATGAAGCGCTGGCGCCCTAAGTTATAGCATGCATGCTAGATCGAGTCTCGTCCTTGGTTAGGGTTGATAGTGCTTAGCGGCGGCTAACCCCTAGCTTAGAGGTCGAGTGTGCGTCTCTTTGCCGTTCTTTTGTCTCCTTTGGTTCGCAGGGCTCGGATATCCTTGCCGGATCACTTGAGGATGAAAAAAAAGAGAAGAGGGACGAACCAGCATCTAGACCCCGCCAAGCCAGTGTTTCCGGGGGCTGCAAGTACAAAGATTCACCCACGGCGAACTAGAGTTGCCGGGGGCTGCAGTTTCAGATAAGTTCTTCGTCCCTTATCATGCATTCTCTTATGGACTGAGGTATGTGAAACCTCGTTTCTTCCTAAAGCTACCGTGCTCCCCTAACTCTAGGCCCTAGGGCTCGTTCCTGGGGCCAGGTTTGGTCGTAGTCGCGACAGCGAAGGGACGAAACGAGGAGCCTGAACCCGCCTCATCCCTGCCTCCGCCGAAAGCATCAGAAAGGTCGAACGACGTGGGAAGACGGCGGGGCCTACTGCCGGGCAAGGAAATGTCTATCTTAAAGATATCAAGGATTTACCCCTTGACGTGGGTTCCACCCGCAAGACAAGTGACCCGGCAAGCATCCCTTTTTCATTAAAAACATTCCACTCAGGTACAGTTCATGGAGAATGAAAAACATGAATGATGGGATTACAAGCTTTAAATTCAGCTAAGGCCCGAAGGCTTACAAACTAAAAAGAGATAAGGTGCCCGTAATCTCTTTCCTGTCCCTCTCTTCAGGAGGCAGGTTAAGGAGGCGAGAAGGGCAAAAGGGACGCCTAGACAAGCTACGGGTGGCAGAAGACACCAAGAGAACGTCTCGGTGGTCATCCAAAGGCTGGATGGTGATGGCAGCGCCGGAGGCAGAGCTCGAAGACGAGGCGGCAGGACGTCAGCACGCGTCGAAGGCGTCGTGCCCACGTACTTCGAGTTGACGGCCTTGCCGCCTGCCCTCTTCCTCTTCCGCAGCCTCCCAACGCCAGCCGCCCAAGGAGACGACCCCAAGAAGTTCAAGGAGCCGGCGACACGGATGAGGGGGTTGCCGGTGCCGCACGGAGCGGCACCCGACACCTAGTCGGACCCATCATCCTGCCGCCTGCTACCCTTGTCGTCGCTGCCGCTGTCCTCCTTGTCACTCCCGCTCGAGGAGGAGTCTTCGCTATCGGAGGAGCTCTCCACGCAGCACCTTGCCCGAGTCCCGAAGCACCCGAAGACCTTGACAGAGAGGAGACCGCCCTCCATCAACTTAAAATGGAGGGTGAGCCCCTCCGTCAGGCGGTGGATACAGGCACCCTCGACCAAGATACATCACATTAGGGGCTGGGAAGTCGACGCGGACTTGCATACCGCTGATTCCACAACCCCTCATGTGCAGCCTCAGTGTCTCAGGCGGGTCCAGCTCCATCTCGCTCGCGAATGGAGTCGGGAGACAAAGACGACGTCGAGGCGGCCGGCGCAGCCTGATGAAGAACTCACAAGGGTCGTCCCCAACATGGCCTTCCATGGCCCTCCATGGGGAGAGGAGCTGCTGGCGGAGGCGAAGCCGGCGCGCCGCCCCGTCCTCCTCTTCCCCGAGCGCCTCGGCCTTGCCCACGGCCTCGCCCTCTCCCCCTTCCCCTCGCGGCCGGCTCTGCCACCGTAGGTGTAGGAGAAGGAGGGACGCGTTGTCGAGCAGTGACCCTCGTCGCCACCGTCGAAGGACCAGGGTTCCCTTTCTCCATGGCGAATGAGAGGGAGGGGAGCAGAAGCTGAAGAAGTAAGATGGAGGAATGCAGGGCACCGACCCCCCTGCTCTTCATAAAGGAGCAAGGTGGGGGCTCGACCGCCCCGTTCCGCCAATGAGGACGCGAATGGCGTAGGAGACCGGGGCCGATCTGCCGCCCCAGCCCGCGACGGCCCGGCTTCCCGCCTCCACCAACTGCCACCCCAGGCGCATGAGCGCCGCGTGGCGAACGTGCAGGACCGAGGCGACGGGTGAGGTGACTTCTCCCCGCCCCGTGATGAAAGGGAGTGGGCGCCTTGAAAGACCACGCCTCGACCCCGTCCAGTAAATGGGCCGCGCCTCCACGCCTCCCTCCGTTTATGGGGAAGACGCGAGCCGCCCCCTTTTACTACGACGTGACGCATGCGCGCAGAGGTCAGCCTCACGCATGCCGCCCACGTCACGCCCTCCTCCCCATGCCGCGCCACGCGCGGGAAAGCGTGGGAGGCGCAGCGTGCGAAGAAACTTACCGCGGTAAAAACCACCCTGCCTGCCCGCGCACCGTTCTTGGGCCTGGCCCAACAACGCGTAGCGCTTATATGTGGCCCAAGCCCGGGGGCTCCTGTCAGTGTACAAAGGGGGGGGGGTACACTTTTTGTACCCCTATGACTGTGCACGGGCAGTCTGAGCCACGGGCGCCGCCGCACCGAGCCCGGTGAGGGAGGTAGAACCAAGGTAAGGCCAAAGCCAAAGAGGAGCAGAACGACGCCAAGACCAAGACCACAAAGAGCAAAGGGGACGAAGCGGCCCCCCCCCGGCAAGATCCTTGCCGGGAGGCGGTTTTTGCAAACCCGGCAAGACCCTTGGCGTGGCAGCTCGCCCCACACCTACGGAGCGGGTCACCCTTGAGTCCACTGCCCCCGTGGGGCAAGGATTCGGGAGGCATCCCCGTGGTGGTATGCAGATCTTTGTGAAGACATTCAAGATCAGATGCACACTTTAGAAGACGATGGTCCTTGGCGGGATCCCAGCCAAGGAAAACCACAAGGCCCCTGGCAAGAGCCTTGCAGGGGATGGCAGCAGGCGCCACGGCAGGACCCTTGTCAGGACCCCGGCAAGACCCTTGCCGGGGCCGCGGCAAGGCCCTTGCCAAGGACACCCGCGGGGCCACCATCGGACCCACGCCAGTCATGCCTCCACCACCGTTCGCATGCAGCTGCCGACCCAACCAGCTGGGCAGGCACCTGCGTGGCGGCATGCAGATCCTCGTGGAGACCCACCGCTGCGCCACCTCAGCTGCCTGCCCGCCTACATGGCATCGCAGGCACCGCTGGCCAGGGCGCATGTCGACGCGGGAGAGAGCGGCGACGGACAAGACAGGGCTGTCCCTCGCCCCCGATTAAGCAAGGACACCTAAGCAAGGCGCATTGAATGCACCTTGTCATGTAATGCGAGGGATAACCTCGCATCACTGTACCGTTTCCACCTCCTGTGTGCCACTGTGGCAGCCCCTTTCCCTATAAAAGGAGGCCCCAGGCGACCAAGAAGAAGATTCGGCTTTTTGGAGCTCCTCACGCCCCATAGCTAGCTCAAGAACACAAACATATAATCCACCAAAGCAGGAGTAGGGTTTTACGCATCTTCATGGCCCGAACCTGGGTAAAGGAATCGTGTACTGCCTGCTCGATCCGTTCTTCTCACGGCCCCCGCGCCCCGCAACCGCAGAAAGGGATTCTCGTGATCCCATAGGTGTCGTTTCCCACCGACACACCGCAGCCGAACCAGTGAACCCTCGTACTCCTCTCCGCGCAGGCTTCCACTGCCACATCTTCCTCGGCTCCGTGTCGTCCCCTTCTAAGGCCTCGCTGTCGTCCACCGCCCTGGTGCTCTCGGCGCGGCGTGGTCAACGTGGTCAAGGAACGGCTTCCATCGGACGTGGACTGTACGTGGAGAGGCTGACAGCTGGGTCCATGATACGTCTCCAATGTATCTATAATTTTTGATTGTTCCATGCTATATTATATTCTGTTTTGGATGTTTAATGGGATTTATTATACACTTTTATATTTTTTGGGATTAACCTATTAACCGGAGGCCCAGCCCAGAATTGCTGTTTTTTGCCTATTTCAGAGTTTCGCAGAAAAAGAATATCAAACAGAGTCCAAACGGAATGAAACCTTTGGGAACATGATTTTCGGAACAGACATGATCCAGAGGACTTGGACCCTACGTCAAGACATCCACCAGGAAGGCACAAGGTAGGGGGCGCGCCTACCCCCCCAGGCGCGCCCTCCACCCTCGTGGTCCCCACGTTGCTCCACCGACGTACTTCTTCCTCCTATATATACCTACGTACCCCCAAACTACCAGATACGGAGCCAAAAACCTAATTCCACCGCCACAACCTTCTGTACCCGTTAGATCCCATCTTGGGGCCTTTTCCGGAGCTCCGCCGGAGGAGGCATCGATCATGGAGGGCTTCTACATCAACACCATAGCCTCTCCGATGATGTGTGAGTAGTTTACTTTAGACCTTCGGGTCCATAGTTATTAGCTAGATGGCTTCTTCTCTCTTTTTGGATCTCAATACAATGCCCCCCTCTCTTGTGGAGATCTATTTGATGTAATCTTCTTTTGTGGTGTGTTTGTTGAGACCAATGAATTGTGGGTTTATGATCAAGTTTATCTATGAACAATATTTGAATCTTCTCTGAATTCTTTTATGTATGATTGGTTATCTTTGCATGTCTCTTTGAATTATCAGTTTGGTTTGGCCTACTAGATTGATCTTTCTTGCAATGGGAGAAGTGCTTAGCTTTGGGTTCAATCTTGCGGTGTCCTTTCCCAGTGACAGTAGGGGCAGCAAGGCACGTATTGTATTGTTGCCATCGAGGATAACAAGATGGGGTTTATATCATATTGCACGAGTTTATCCCTCTACATCATGTCATCCTACTTAAAGCCTTACTCTATTCTTATGAACTTAATACTCTAGATGCACGCTGGATAGCGGTCGATGTGTGGAGTAATAGTAGTAGATGCAGGCAGGAGTTGGTCTACTTGTCTCAGACGTGATGCCTATATACATGATCATACCTAGATATTCTCATAACTAGGCTCAATTCTATCAATTGCTCAACAGTAATTTGTTTACCCACCGTAATACTTATGCTCTCGAGAGAAGCCACTAGTGAAACCTATGGCTCTCGGGTCTAGTCTCCATCATATTAATCTTCCAACACTTAGATATTTTTATTGCCTTTTATTTTACTTTGCATTTTTATCATAAAAATACCAAAAATATTATCTTATCATATCTATTAAATCTCACTTTCGTAAGTGACCATGAAGGGATTGACAACCCCTTTATCGCGTTGGTTGCGAGGATTTTATTTGTTTGTGTAGGTGCGAGGGACTCGTGCGTGGACTCCTACTGGATTGATACCTTGGTTCTCAAAAACCGAGGGAAAAACTTACGCTGCTTTACTGCATCACCCTTTCCTCTTCAAGGGAAAACCAACGCAGTGCTCAAGAGGTAGCAGTCCACGACGGCAGCAAGGAAGTGCCTCCTTATTATGCAGAAAATAATGATTTCTCCACCTGACAGCAAGGACCCACCGGACGGGCCACCGTATTGCGCGAAAAAATGTTCCCCCCGCTGTCAGCTCGGACCCACCGGAAGTGCCTCCTTATTACGCAAAAAATGAATACCCCCTGCTGGTTGGGACCCACCTTGGTGGAAGGCTGACTTGTGGGCCTACTAAGTTGACGGTGATGGAGTGCTTTGTCAACTTAGTCAATATGAACGATTTTAGCTCCAGTGACCGTACGATGTCCATCCAACGGCCGTGGTGCTTCTTCAACCTCTGGTCTTGTTTCTTCAACATCTGGTCTTGTTGCTCCAGCCGCCCAAAGCAGCGCCGGTCATGCCACATGCTCCTGCCTCCCGTGGCCGGCTGTGCTGCCGCAGAGGCCTCACCGCCCCCTACTATTTCTACCGCTGGCCAGGCCCTGCGGCGACGGCAGCTTCACACCGCAGCCGAACCAGTGAACCCTCGTACTCCTCTTCGCACGGGCTTCCACTGCTGCGTCTTCCTCGGCTCTGCGTCGTCCCCTTCCTAGGCCTCACCGTCGTCCACCGCCCTGGTGCTCTCGGTGCGGCGTGCTCAACGTGGTCAAGGAACGGCTTCCATCGGACGTGGACTGTACGTGGAGAGGCTGACAGCTGGGTCCACAGCCGCAACAAGGAAGTGCCTCCTTATTACGCGCAAAATAATTATTCCGCCACCTGACAACAGGGACCCATCGAACAGGCCACCGTATTTCACAAAAAAAACGTTTCCCCCACACTGCTGGGACCCACTAGCTACATCTTCGCATGCAAGGAAGTGTGTCCGGGCAAAAAAAATGATTCGCCCCCTGACTGTTGGGACCCACCAGCTACATCTTTGCATGCAAGGGAGTGCCTGACAGTCGGGACCCACCTGGTCGAAGCACACGTAGCGTTGTCATTCTGGTCGCGAACGTGTACGTACATACTGGTCGATGTAGAGGTGCGCACGTGTCGTAGTAGAGGCGCACACGTAGCATGTACACGTACGTACAGCGGCCAGTGTGCAAGAAAGAAAATATTGCCACGTACGTACATACGGGCAGGGTCTCGAACGCCTACTGGCGCATACGTACGGCCAGGGCTCGTGTACATGGCTAGGTCAGAACGGAGAAACAACGTCGTCATCGTTTTCATGGGGAGCCAACCGCCTGGGTCGGAACGGAATGCCTCGTGGTGTTCATCGGGAGGGCTTGGATGGAACAGCCGATGGAAACGAGGCCTGGCATACCGCAGAACGGAGGAAACGGCCTTGTGTTCGACCGGCCACGTTCGAAACGGGATCCTGTTCATCGGGAGGGGTCTGGCGTACCGCAAAACGGAGGAAACGGACCTCCTACGGTCGAAACGGGGGTCCTGTTGATTGGGAGGGGTGTGGCGTACCGCAAAACGGAGGAAACAGACTTGTGTTGGAGCGCTATGGTCGAAACGGGGGTCCTGTTCATCGGGAGGGGTGTGGCGTACCGCAAAACGGGACTCCACGGGATACTGTTCATCTCCACCGTCGACCCCCTCGAGCCTCCACGGGGTACTATTCATCCACCGTCAACCTCCTCCAGCCTCCACCTGCGACTGTTCATCCACGGGCTCCTGTTCATCCAGCCTCCACCACGCGCTACTCCACCGGCTACTGTTCAACCAGCCCTCTGCACGGGCTCCTGTTCAACCACCCTCCACGGGCTACTGTTCATCCTGCCCTCCACCATCTACTGTTCATCGTGCCCTCCATGGGGTGGTCCTGTTCATCCTGCCCTCCACGGGGTCCTGTTCATCCAGCCCCAACCGACTCGAACGATCGGGGTCCTGTTCATCCACCCCATCGGGAACTGCTTATCCAAACCCCCCAGCAACGCTCACTGTTCACCCAGAGGCAATGCCACGGGGTCCTGTTCATCCACCCCCACCAGAACTGTTCATCCAAACCCCCCGCAACGCTCACTGTTCATCCAGAGGCAGCATCGATCGACTTCAGTTAGCAGCAGTAGCGAAGGATTCGCTCGATCGGGTTCAGTTAACAGCCATTGATCGATCGCTCAGGTTCAGTAACGCATAGCCTGCAGTGCAATCGCTTGGGTTCAGTTAGAGCCCAACGCCTCACTTGGGTTCAATTAGAGCCCAATGCCTCGCACACACGCGCGTACGTATGAGAGAAATGCGCATCACTTGGCCCCCGACCAACCACCGTAACCGGGGACTCCCTGATATTTTCCGCGCCCTCGCTTCTACCATGTTTTTTTCTGTCATGGACGGCCCAAGGAATGTCATGCAGCTGCGTCTCCAGCCCGCCCAGGATGAAAAGCCCATTTTCTATCATGATTTTTTGTCATAGAAGTAGGACCCCACCACATCTATGATGATACCGGGTTCTGTCACAATTATCGTCATATAAGTGTCATAAGTATGACAGAAAAGATTTTCGTTCAGCCCAAAATGTCACAGATGTGTCCCTTTTTTGTAGTGTCGTCTCCTTGGGCGGCTGGCGTAGGAGGGCCGGAGAAGGCGAAGAAGGCGGGTGGCGGCCGTCAAGTCAGAGTACGCGGGCACCGACGCCTTCGTCGCGTATTGTTGGCCCGCTGCCTCATCTTCCAGCTACTCTCGTGGCACTGGGATGCTCTCTTGGTGCCTTCTGCTCCTCGCACCTTGCCTAGGCGCTCTTTTTTCCCTCGCGCTATCTTGTTCCGCCTTCTGAGGAGAGGGACAAGAAAGGGATTACGGGCATCTCATCTCTTTTTAGCTTGTAAGCCTGCGGGCACTTGTTAGATTTAAAATTTGTAATCCCCTTGTTCATGTTTTTCATCCCGTATGAACTGTACTTGTATGGGACGTTTTTAATGAAAAAGGGTGCTTGCCGGGTTTCTTTGTGCGTGGGCAAGGCCCATGCCAAGGGATGAATCCTTGTTATTTTTAAGATAAATATTGTTGCCCGGCAACAGGCCTTGTCGTTCCCCCACTTCAGTCGACCATTCTCACGCTCTCGGTGGAGGCAGGGGTGAAGTAGAGTTAGGCCCCTCATTCATTTTCTTGCCACCGTGACTACGACCAAGTTCCGACCCAAGGGATAGCTCTTGGGTACAGGAAAAGGGGAGCACAGTGGTTTAAGAATACAAATGAGGTTTAACATGTCCTAGTTCCATACGGGAATGCATAACAGGGGATGAAAGACTTATCTGAATCCGCAACCCCTGGCAACCTTGGCTTGCCATGGTTGGATCCTTGTGTCTTCAGCACCCGGCAGCCTTGGCTTGCCGGGGCCGGAGCACCGGTTCGTTCTCTTTCTTCCAAGTGGCTCAACAGAAGTGTCCACGTGCCCTGCGAACCAAAGAGGACAGAAAGACGCACACTTGACCTCTAGGCTAGGGGGTAGTCGCCACTAAGCACTATCAACCCTAACCGAGGGAGAGACTTAACCTAGCATGAATGCTATAACTTAGGGCGCCAGCGCTTCGTTTATTTATGCTCAGGGTCTGCGCCTGGCTTTGTATAGAGGGTTACGTGCCTTGCCGGCAAAGCTTGTACAAAAGGTGGCTTGCCGGGAGGCCCGGCAACCGCGCCTTATGGGTAAAACTTGCGAAGATGTTCGATCTTCCAGGAGTTTCTCACTGGGACAGCATCCTCGGTCTCCAGGCGGACTGCGCCGGGCCTGGTGACTCATATTACCCGATAAGGGCCTTCCCACTTCGGCGTCAACTTTTTTGAATTCTTGGCCGATTAAACGCGCCAAAGAACAAGGTCGCCTTCCTCAAAACTTCGGGCATGAACCTTGCGGCTATGGTAGAGGCGCAAGGCTTGCTGGTAGCATGCTGCTCTCACAGCCGCCCGAAGACAATCTTCCTCAAGGAGCGTTGCGTCATCTTGTCGCAACTGCTCTTGCTCAAGCTCGTCGTAAGCGAGCACTCGAGATGACCCGTATATGAGTTTGGTGGGGAGAACTGCTTCTGCCCCGTCTACCGGGGCAAAGGGTGTCTGGCTGGTGGCTCGATTTGGCGTCATCCTGATCGACCAAAGAACTGTCGGCAACTCATCAATCCAGCGGCTTCCGCTCTTGTGCAGCCTGTCAAAAGTCTTTGTCCTCAGGCCTCGCAACACTTCAACATTTGCCCTCTTTGCCTGGTCGTTGCTCCGTGGGTGTGCCACGGAAGCGAAACATACCTTGTTGCCGAGGTCTTGGATGTATTGCATGAAGGTTTGGCTTGTGAATTGCGTGCCGTTGTCGGTGATGACCCTATTTTGTACACCAAAACAACAAACTAGCCTCTTGAAGAACTTGACGGCTGACTGTGCTGTCACCTTCCTCACTGCTTCCACCTCCGGCCACTTTGTGAACTTGTCGATCGCAATGTAAAAGTACTCAAAGCCCCCGACAACGCGGGGGAAAGGGCCCACCTCCAGAACGAGAATAGCCAGGAAAGAGGAATGGTTTGAAGGGCTTGAGCTGGTTGATGAAGCTTCTTCGAATGGAACTGACACGCTTCACACTTGGTTGCTAGTGTTGTTGCATCCTGGAGGGCAGTGGGCCAGAAGAAACCCTGCCGGAACGCCTTGCCGGCAAGGGCCCTCGACCCTATGTGGGAGCTACATATGCCTCCGTGTATCTCTGCCAACAGCTCCAGTCCGTCCTCCCGGGGAATGCACTTCAATTTCACACCGTTCGGTCTCTTCCTGTACAGGACGTCATCGACGAACTGATACATAGCAGACCGACAGGCTACTTTCTCCGCTTCTTCCTGCTCCTCAGGAAGCTCCCCTGTTTGGAGGAATCGGACAGTATGATGTGCCCATGCCGGAGCCTGGGGCTCAACGGCAAGGACCAAAGGCATTTCTTCTGCCATGAGAGCGGCCGTCTCTACAGCCAGGGCTTGACGGCCTGCCGGAGTCAGTCGCTCCTCGGCAGGCTCAGAATCCACGGCAACACCCTTGCCGACGGCCCCTGGGGGCTCAGCGGGAAAGTACTTGTCGGGGCCTGATTTCCTCCGTTTGTTCTGCTCCATCGATGGTTCGACGGATGGTTGAGTTAACCGAAGCAAAAAAGTACTTGGTTCCGTAGGTAGCTTGAATGCAGCGCGTTTTGACAAGTAATCGGTGATGTCATTCTCCGCTCCGCTTGTATACCTTCAAAGCGCTCTTCCAGCTTCCGCACCTCATCTACGTAGGCTTCCATCAACGGGCTCTGATAATCTTTGTTGACTTGTCTGACGACAAGCTGCGAATCACCCCTGACGATGAGCTTCTTAACCCCGAGTCTGCCACGATCCTGAGACCGGCAAGCAAACCCTCGTACTCAGTAGTGTTGTTGGTGGACATCTCCCTGGGGAAGTGCATCTATATTACATACTTGAGGTGCTCTCCGGTGGGTGCGACGAGCAGCACACCAGCACCGGGGCCTTGCAGCGAGAAAGCCCCGTCAAAGTACATGATCCAGTTGTGACTTGCTTCCTTGCCGGGGAGAGTGGTCTCCTAGATTTGCTCGTCAGGCCTTGAGGTCCATTCTGCAATGAACTCCTCCAAGACTCTGCTCTGGATTGTCGAAGTACTTTCAAACTTCAACCCAAAGCTTGACAACTCCAAGGCCCACTCCACAATCCTTCCGGTTGCGTCTGGGTTGTGCAGTATCCGTTGCAACGGGAGGCGGGTGACGACAGTGATCTCGTGGGCTTGGAAGTAATGACGCAGCTTCCTCGAGGCCATAAGGAGGCCGAAGAGCAATTTCTGCACATCGGAGTACCTTGACCTAGCCCCCTGCAAGAGGGAGCTGACAAAGTAAACCGGGTGCTGCATCATCATCTTCTTCTACACCACTTCACTTGGTTTCGCGGGCCCTGTCCCGCTGGCGCCAGACTCTACCGGGGGCCTTGCCTTGCCGGCACCAGGCCCTGTGGGGGAATCTCAAATGTGCCATCTGCCGGTCCTTCCTTTTCCACTGCCTCTTCGTCGACCTCCCTCTGCGCCACCAGCGCGGCGCTGACCACTTGATTGGTCCCCGCCAGATATAGCAGCAACGACTCTTGTGGTTTAGGCGCCACCAGTACTGGTGTAGAAGAGAGGTATTTCTTCAGATCCTGCAGTGCTAGTTCGGCCTCCGGGATCCACTCCATTGGGCCCGCCTTTTTCAAAATCTTGAAAAAGGGAAGGGCGCGCTCGGCAAACTTGGAGATGAATCGGCTCATGGCGGCAACACAGCCAGTGAGCCGACGCACATCCTTGATCCGCTTGGGTGCCTCAATCTGCTCGATAGCCTTGATCTTGTCTGGGTTTGCCTCGATCCCACGCTGCGACACAAAGAATCCGAGAAGTTTGCCGGACGGAACACCAAAGACACACTTCTCAGGGTTCAGCTTGAGGTTGATCTTGCGCATGTTGGCAAACGTCTCTTCTAAGTCTTGTACAAGAGTTGCCTTGTCCTTGGGTTTGACCACTATGTCATCCATGTAAGCTTCCATATTTCTATGTAGCTAGGGCTCAAAACCAATTTGGACCGCCCTTGCGAACGTCGAGCCAGCACTCTTCAACCTGAAAGGCATCCGTAAAAAGCAATACATACCACATGGGATGATGAATGCTGTCTTCTCTTCGTCTTCTCTTGTCATGAAGATGTGGTGGTAGCCCGAGTAGGCGTCGAGGAATGATAACAGATCACACCCGACCGTGGAGTCAACAATCTGGTCGATGCGGGCAACAGGAAGGGGTCCTTAGGACAAGCTTTATTGATATCTGTGTAGTCAATACACAGCCTCCACTTCCTGTTTACCTTGTGCACCACCACCGGATTGGCCAACCACGTTGGATGGAGCACTCCCCTCACCAAGCCTGCTGCTTCCAACTTCCTGATCTCCTTTGTGATGAACTCCTGCCGTTCCAAAGCTTGCTTCCTGACCTTCTGCTTGACAGGTCGCGCATGGGGGTAGATAGCAAGATGGTGCTCATTCACTTCCCTGGGAACGCCGGGGATGTCCGATGCTTGCCATGCAAACACATCGACATTCGCCCGCAGGAAAGTGATGAGCGCGCTTTCCTATTTGTTGTCGACGTGGAGCTTATGGTGAAAGCCCCTCCCATTCCATCCGCCTTGATGGACACCTTCTTGCTCTCTAGTGGCGCAGCTCTGGATTTCTTGCTCTTGCCGGTGGAGCTCTCTGGCGCGTCCTCGACGGTAGCACAACACTCCGAAGAGGTGCGCTTGCCGGAGTGGGTGCGAGAGGTCTTGCCGGTCTTCTTCTTCCCTCCCGGGGCTTCAGCGGCAGGAGCAAGTGCCTTGGCAGCAGCTGCTGCAACTGCTTCTCGGTTGAGCAGGTCGCGCAGATTAACGCATCCTTCTTGTCGCAGGGAACGGTGATGATGGTCATCGGCCCAGGCATCTTCAGCGTGTTGTAGGCGTAATGTGACGCCACCATAAACATGGCTAGTGCCGGGCGGCTGAGGATCCCATTGTAGGGAAAAGGGATCTCGGCTACATCAAAGACAATCCTCCCCGTCCTGTAGTTCAACTGGCCTCCAAACGTCACAGACAACATGACGTTCCCCTTCGGCTGGCTCCTTCCCGGGTTGACCCCTTGAAACGTGCACGTCTCCTCGAGGTCTCCGTCAGGAATTTGCAGCCTTTTGATCACAACGGGTGAGATCAAGTTCAGACCGGCCCCGCCTTCAACCAACATCTTGTTCACCTTGAGGTTGTGTATCGTTGGTGAAATCAACAAATGCAAATACCCGACCGCAGTTGTGCGATCAGGGTGATCCTCGGCGTAAAAACTGATGGGCGTGCTGGACCACTTCAGTGGCTTCTGAGCGTCGAACGATGGCTCCGCTGCTGTGATCTCACACGCCCACTGCTTGAGCTAGCGGTGAGAAGTGTGTAGCGAGGCGCCACCATCGACGCAAATGGCTTCCGTAGCCTTCTGAAACTCTTGCTCACCGGACTCGTCGTCCTCGTCATGATCATCGTCTTCCTGCTTCTTGTCACGGCCCCGAGCAGGCCTCTCTTGCTGGTTATCCTTACTATGGCGGCCTCCTTGGCCGCCACGCTTCTTGCCGGATCCTTCGGCACCATCCTGACCCTTCTCCTTGTCCCGCCTCTCATATTCGGCCTTTTGCTTCTCAGCAAGCAGCTCGACCTGTCAGCAGTTCTGGAGGTCGTGGCCCTTGGTGCAGTGGATCTTGCAATACTACTGCTTGTCGGAGCCTCCTGGCTTGTTGGTAGCTGCCAAGGCCTGACAGGCGGCGCACCCGGCAATCTCCTTGCCGGGGTCGTCTGCCTTGGCCTTCTTGGCAGCGCCGGTGTCGTTGGATCCCTCGACGACAGGCATGGCCTTGCCCTTGCGTTTCCTGTTGCGACGCCGACCCTTCTTCGTCGGGGCGGTGGTGTCATCATCAGTAGAGTCGGTTTCCACGCTGGCGTCCTCGCCAGGGTACTTCCTTCCCTCTTCCGCCCGGGCGCACCTATCAGCCAGGACATAAAGTTCGGCCACATCCTTAACCTTGTTCATCGCCAGCTCTTTACGCATCTTGTGATTGTGCACGTTCTGATGGAACACACTAGTCACAGCGGCGGGATGAACATCGGGGATGTTGTACTACACCCGACTGAATCTCTGTTTGTACTTGCGCAAGGTTTCCCCTTCCTTTTGGGGAATGATATGCAAATCACTGGCCTGACCATGAGCTTGGTGGCCTCCGGTGAAGGCACCAATGAACGCATGGCGCATATCCGACCAAGAAGAAATGGAATCCGCCGGCAAGTGCATCAACCAAGACATGACGTTGGGCTTCAGTGCCAACGGGAAGTAATTAGCAAGCACCTTGTCATCGTGAGCTCCAGCAGCTTGCATCGCGATGGTGTAGATGCTAAGGAACTCTGATGGATGGGTCTTGCCATTGTACTTCTCGCTGACATCGGGCTTGAACGTGCGGTGGGACGGCCACTGGAACTGCCGCAGCTCACGGGTAAAGGCTGGGCAACCCACCTCGTAAGGTAGGCCGCCGGAGCCCCTCGGTGCTGGGTGGTCCATGGCGGGTCCTGCCCGCTTATCCGACTGGCGGCGTGTATCGCACCGACGCTCGATCATGGTTTGAGCATCTTCATGAGCTCGTCCTCGAAGAACTTGGCGCTGGTCGCGGTGGGTCCGTGGGACGGACGACGCTATGGAAATGTTATCACAAGCGTCGTCACGACGGACCGGCACCTGCGGCAACTGGCGCGCGGGAGGAGGGTGCACTGTGGCTGCAGCTCCCCCGGTCCTTCCACCGCTGGCATGTGGTGGCTCGACGGAGCGCCGGCCCAAGGGCCCCGCCGGTCGCGGATCATCTTTGTTGGCGACGACGACGAGGCTCCAGATGGTGGCCCTCCATTCGTCGAGCTTCTCCGCGACAGGAGGGAAGTCGAGGAGTAGCTGCACGCGCGCCAAAGCTTCTGCTGGCGTGGGTGGTGCCGAAAGCTGCGTGGACCATGGCTCGCTTCGACTTCTAACCACGTTAGAAGGAGCTCTGTCACGGCCCAGCGGCTGCATGCCATTTTTTGCCAGCACTTCGGCGGGCATGCTGGCCTCCTTCGTCCCGTAGATGATGCACAGGGCTCTTCCCACGACGGTGTCCAGGGTCACCGGCGTGGTGACGCTGCTCGTCGTGCACACCCTGGAAAGAGCGCGGTGTGGGCGCAGGCGTAGGCATCTTGGAGGTTGCTGCGCCGCCCGTAGGTGGCACGGCGACTCCCCTGGAGGGCCCCGCGCCGCCTGCGGGGGCCCAGCCCCGTCTTTGGATTTGGCGGTGTGCGGCCCGTCGTCTGGCGCACGAACGACGCCGATCGCCAGGCTCTGACTTCCAGAGCGATGCTGGTGCCCACGGGCCGTGGCTCAGGTTCTGTCTGCGCCCGGCCCGCCGCTCGCCCGCACTGGCACGGGTCGTTCGGCTCCCGACGAGCCGATCGCCGTGATCATCTTCTTGGGAGCCATGGCGATGAAGAACTTCTAGGCTAACTTCTAGACCAGATTCTCACAACTGCGCACCCTACCTGGCGTGCCAAAGATGTCGGTGGGAACGACACCTATGGGGTCACTGGGATCCCTTCTACGGTCAGCGGGCGCGAGGTTGTGCAAAGAGCAGGTCTTACAGGAAGCACACGGATCGTTTACCCAGGTTCGGGCCGCGGAGATGCGTAATACCCTAGTCCTGCTTTGGTGTGTATCTTAGAGTGTTTTTGAGCTCTCGAACTAGCTACGGTGGCTGCGTAGTTCCAAAGAGCTGAATCCCTCTCCTGTTCGCCTCGAGCCTCCTTTTATAGGCAAAAGGGGTTGCCACAGTGGCACACAGGAGGTGGAAAGGTCCACAGTTGATAAGCCTATCCTCTGGGACCATAGGACAAATGCATTTAATGCGCTGCCGATGTGTCCCCCTTGCTTTATCGGGGACGGCAAGGAAGCATGTCCCAGGTGTCGCCGCCTCGCCTGGCCTCGACACGCACCCGAGCTGATGGGGCGTCGTGGAGCCACGTTGGCTGGCTGCTGTGCTTGCGCGATGGTGGAGCCTTCACGAAGACTTGCATGCCACCATGCAGGTGCTTGTTGAGTCGGTCGCGAAGGCCGCCCGTCACCACGCAGGTGCCTGCTCAGCTGGTTGAGCTAGCAGCTGCTTGGGGACGGCGGTGGAGTCTTGGCTGGTGCGGGCCTGGTAGTCGCCCCGCTGATGCCCTCGGCAAGGGTCTTGCCGGGGGCCCGGCAAGGGTCTTGCCGTGGCGTTGCAGTCGTCCCCGGCAAGGCGCTTGCCGGGGGTCTTATGGATTTCCTTGGCTAGGATCCCGCCGAGGGTTGTCGTCTTCTGATCCTCATTTGATCTTGTGTGTTCATGATCTTGACAAAGACCTGCATGCCACCACAGAGGCGCCTGCCGAGCCTTGGTTCCAATGTAGTTGGTTGGTGGTGTTGGCACCCCACGGGCTCAAGGGTGGCCTGCTCCGCTGGCATCGGGCAAGTTGCCCCGGGAAGGCCCTTGCTGGGGCCGCGGAGGCTGCCCCGGCAAGGGTCTTGCCGGGGGAGTCCGCCCCGCCCTTTTGTGTTCTGATCTTGGCGTTGTCTTAGTTGTCTTGTGCTTCGGCTTCTCTCCGGCTTCCCTCCTCTGCCCTGCTAAATGTGGCCGTGGCACGTGGCTCTGACTACCCGTGCACAAGTAAAGGGGTCAAAAGGAGAGCCCCTACTTTTGTACACCGACGGAGATCTAAAGTATGCCACTAGCAAATTCCAAGCACTCGAGGAGGAGAACAAGGCCAAAGGGGCCAAACTCGAGAAGGCCTTACAAGAGGCGAAAGAAGCACGATCCGAGTCGAGAGCGGCTCGGGAGGAGATCCAGCAAGCCGGGGAGATAGCGGCCGGTAAGCCCTTTCTATTACAGACTAAATTCGGCAATCGAAGAATACCCCGCTTAATCAAATGTGGAGCTCTCCAGACGCATTCCAGGATTGGTCGAAGAGTGCCTTTGATGCGGCATAGTTTTACCAAGCGCAAGAAGGGTATGCAACAGAGAAGCTTTTCTGGTCACAATTCGGCACGCCAAACCACTCGCTGTTGCTGAACGAACAGATGGCCCAGTGGGCCAAGCTCCACAAGATATCCGGTTCTGCCATGAAGGACGTGTTGGTCCGGCTGTGGCCGACTGAGCTAGTTCTGAATAGCTATTTCGGTTTGTTGCAGCAACTTGTGGATGTGGTGCCTTGTATCAACGTCGTGAAGCGATCAGCGTGCACTAAAGGTGCACGGATGGCCTTCGCCCATGTGAAGACGTATTGGGTGAAGATGAAGGCCACCGATATTGCAGCGAAGAGTCCACCTGGGGGCAAGGACTAACACACACCGGAGCATTATTTTGAAGATGTCCTAGAAGGCGCCCGCTTGATAGAGGGTCAGTGCTCGAAGGATATGATCTTCGAGTGAATGTACCGAGATTGTAAAAACAGTTTTATGATATATTAGGGCTATGTTTTTATACTTTTGCCTAAAAGTTTTGGTTCCTCATGTGCGTCCATTTTTGTATAATCTGAAAGTTTTCTAGCCATCGGCTTCGGCCCCCTCGCATAAAATAAGGGGGTGTTCGGAAAAGCACTTGATCACTCTTGACCCAACATCTTGGTCCGTGAAGGAGGTGTCAATGCGGCGAACTAGGCAATCGGACTATAGGGCTTTAACACTTTCACTTAGCCATAGGAGTTTGACGGTGGGTCTATGATATAGCCCCTGGTATGTACGTGGTATCCCAATACGGTGCGCTACATACATGACCTTGAGAACGGTCATTCGTGTAATACGGAAGAAATCGCGAAAGATTCTGATTAGTCATCGAGTGGTTGGCCAACTCTCGCCACATCATGACAGTCAGTTTTCGGCTTTCTCTACTAAGGTGCTTGACCAGAGGAACCAGAAACACAATCGTAGTAGTTCTCCCTTTACTACCCTAGCTGATAGAGCGGAACGTAAGGTAGTAAGCACAGGAGCCGGGCAACCCAACTATTGACCAAAGACATGATTCGGAGCTGATGCATATAAGGCCAAACTCGTGACGCCAAAGTGTGCTATAAAGCGGTTCGGACTTGTTCTCAACTTATACGTTCCCATATCAAGCCCCTGTCAATTTGTGCCGAGGTGCCTGTGTGAAATAATCGAAGAAGCAAAATTCAGTTTTTTGAAAAAAAAAGCTAATACTGAATACAGATTATGTTCAATGGAACCTGATTGATATGTCAATCGCCATCTTATAGATAATAATGCCACAACCCAAGCTATTTGACATGCCAGGGGTCGAAGGCTGAGGGAAAAGGCACTCTACAGGCTCGAAGTAGAGAGTGTAGTCTACAAAAAGTTATTTGGACCTCCTGTCGCATGTCTACGCCGCCTTACCTCGGTGAAAGGACTCCTTAACAGGAATAGCCTTTGGGTGAGTGTACGAAGCCGAACTCCGAAAGAGTCCGTGAGATGACCATCCTGTGAGCTGCCTGTGGTAAGAGATAAAAAATAGTTAGAAAAGAAAAAGAGGCTATGGGAGTGCTTGTAGGCTTGTCTGTATTGTGCATCCGCCGATGACCAGGGTATTTTAAGTGCAGAATTATGTATGCACGGTACAGACTTCGCAGGTATATGAGGCGAACAACGGAGGCCGAACTGATAATCCAGCTCTGAGATTGATCGGTCCTGTTTGATAGGGACCGACGGCTTAATGGCCGATGAGATACACGGCTTGATGAGGCCGCTTTGTGCTTCGGCTGTAGTAGCCGTAGTATGATCCTGAAAGTGCAACTATCCCTCGTTGGTTTTGGTAATTCCTAACAACATATAGCTCATTGAGCTAATGCTATTTCATGATAAATATTTCAGGAAAGCTCAATGATTGGCATGGCATGGATTAGAAAAGTGCACCCCTCAAAATGCTAAGGACAAAAGGATTGGCTCAAGCTCAAAGCACAAGACTCTACATTTTTCATTTTAGTGATCCAAGATCACATTGAGTCCATAGGAAAAGCCAATACTATTAAGAGGGGGTGAGGTGCTTCTTAATGAGGTTCTTGCTCAAAGTGCTTAGCGATATGCTCCAAAGCCCTCAACTACTTTCCCACATCCACATATGTCCCAAACCAAAAGTCAAACTCGGCCCCACCAAAACTTTCTATCCGGCGCCACCGAGTTCTCTTGACATAGCCACCGCCAGAAACCCTAATCAATTCGGTCTCACCGATAGCTATCTCGGTCTCACCGAGATTGGATTGTAATCTCTCTATTTCCCTTCGTAACGTTTTGGTAAAACCGAGATGAGCGATCGGTCCCACCGAGATTACAATGCAAACTATCTGTTTCCCTTTCATAATGTTTCGGTCCAACCGAGATGAGCGAATCAGTCCCACTGAGTTTGCCTGACCAACTCTCCGTTTGTCTATTACCAAAATCGGTGTCGCCGAGTTTGTGTAATCGGTCTCACCGAGATTACGTTATGCCCTAACCCTAATGACATCGGTCCCACCGAGTTGACAAGTCAGTCCCACCGAAAAGCCTAACGGTCACATTATGAACCAAATTGGTCCGACCAAGTTTCATGATTCAGTCCCACCGAGTTTGGTAAATTATGTGTAACGGTTAGATTTTGTGTGGAGGCTATATATACCCCTCCACCCACTCTTCATTCATGGGGAGAGCCATCAGAACATTCCTACACTTCCAACCTATATTTTCTGAGAGAGAACCACCTACACTTGTGTTAGGTCAAGATATTCCATTCCAACCGCATAAATCTTGGTCTCTAACCTTCCCCAAGTTGCTTTCCACTCAAACCATCTTTCCACCAAATCCAATCCTATGAGAGAGAGTTGAGTGTTGGGGAGACTATCATTTGAAGCATAAGAGCAAGGAGTTCATCATCAACACACCATTTGTTACCTCTTGGAGAGTGGTGTCTCCTAGATTGGCTAGGTGTCACTTTGGAGCCTCCATCAAGATTGTGGAGATGAACAAAGGAGTTTGTAAGGGCAAGGAGATCGCCTACTTTGTGAAGATCTACCCAAGTGAGGCAAATCCTTCGTGGGTGACGACCATGGTGGGATAGACAAGGTTGCTTCTTCGTGGACCCTTCATGGGTGGAGCCCTCCGTGGACTCGCGCAACCATTACGCTTCGTGGGTTGAAGTCTCCATCAACGTGGATGTACGATAGCACCACCTATCGGAACCACGGATAAAAATCTCCGTGTCAACATTGCGTTTGCTCCCTCAAACTCCTCCCTTTAGCTTCATATGCAATTATTTTACATTCCGCTGCTACACTCTTAGAATTGCATGTGTAGGTTGATTAAGTTGCTAAAATCTGCCAAGAACTAAAATTGGGAAAGGGCTAGATTTTTATTTGGTCAAGTAGTCTAATCACCCCCCTCTAGACATACTTTCGATCCTACAAGTGATATCAGAGCTTTGGTCTCCATTTGCTTTGATTTCCATAGCTTTTGGTGGTCATATCTTTGGTTTCACAACCTAGGAGAGTACGGCGTCTAGCGAGGGAAATTACCACTGTAGAGGTCCTTACTTTGATGGTACAAATTTTGCTAGTTGGAAGCATAAGATGAAAATGCATATTCTTGGACATAACAATGTCGGTGTGAGAAGTTTTTTGACACCGACGTTTTGGGCTATTGTGTGTATTGGCTTGCGAGATGAATTCTTTGACCGACCTTTCATCATGTGACGCGCCACTCGCGCTCCTTAAACCTGGGGGCTTCTCTAACAGAAGCTTGTTTATATGGGTTTCACGCCCAAAGCATGCGTCAGACTTCCGCATGCACCTTTTCTTCACCACTATATGCATCGATATGACTTAAGTTTTGGCCAAGCTGGGTTGCCTGGCTCCTGTGCTTACCCCTTCGTTCCCGATTGTTCGGCTAGGCGGTAAAGGGAGCACCTCTGCGATTGTTACTGCCGGATAAGACGGATGTGTACCTCAGACTGGGTGAACCCGAAAGCTAGCGTTCTTAAGGGAATATTCGGTCGGTGAACTAAAGATGAACCTTTTTTACTTATACATGCCCCCAGATGTTTTCCTACATTTGCAGTCCGGACGTGCACTTCAGGGCACGCCACCCCAGCGAAAGGAACCCTTAACGGAACTATTCTCTCTGGAAGATGTTTCTTACTAACCATGTAATATAACATAACTAGTTGGGCACTTGTCTGATAAAGCACTAATGACCCCTACGCCTGGTCTCCACGCATACCTTGGTTCTTATATAACCGTTATGGTATTCGGACACACTCCGGACCGTCAGGTCCCGAGGTCGAAGCGAAAAGGTCGGCAACGACAAACGATCTACAATCCGGCTAGAAGGCATTACACATGTCAATTATAAATTACATAGTCATCCTGACTGATTGTATTCCTCTTCTATACCATCTAACAGGCTGTCTAATTTACAGTCCTGCTGGGAATACTTTGCGGCCAATTCTACCTGGCCATACACTAAGCTCACAGGGATCTCCTTCCCATCAGGCCCCACCGGTCCGACCTCGGCCATGTGATTGGGGTCAGACTTCGTAAAGCGGGTCTTCACCATGGCCCAGGCCTCCCTAGCGCCCTGCCGGCAGTCCGATATCTTCCACAACCGGAAGCGCCGCCGATCTCCCTTCAACTTCTCCGCAAGTTCTCGCAGGCCAGAAGGCTTGGGCAATACCTCGCATCGCCTGCCGAACTCGTTCGTGTAGTTGCGAGAGTTCGGGAAGAAGATCGCCCGTCGAACCGGGCATCTCCTCTGCAGGACGACCTGTTAGCATACCTACAGACATAACTCTGTTAGTCGTCTTCCTCGCCGAACTCCTTTTTCAAGAGTTCGCTTAAGCACTTACTAAAAATGTCGCGTCGAAGTCGCTGATTCTCCTTATTGGAGTCCGACAGCTGGCCACGAACATCTTTTAGTTCAACATCCAGCCTGGTCTTGGCATCCTGGAGATCATTCTTCTCCTGCCTCACCTTTGTTAGCACGCTTTCACCAGACTCTAACCGGTGTAGAAGCTGTTGCCTGTCCGGATCGAGTCCGGTGCCATCTGCAATACAATCTGTCAGATTAGGCACTTAAATCCGTACAATACTAAATATTCTGGTGTATTGTTTACCTGCAGGGGTCTCTTTAGACCCCCTGCTGCCGTTCGTGCGGCCTCTAGTTGAGCCCTGCACCTTTCCAGCTCCTGGGACAGCGCGGTATTCTTCTTGGTAAGAAACTGCATGTTATATGATTCTCGAATCAGTTATTTCCACTACTTCAAGTCTCGGGGGCTACTGGCATATCTATATTTACCAAAATTTTCTTACCCGTATGTCTTTTACATACTGCTCCATGGCTCTGGCTAAACCATTTTGAGCAACACGGAGGTACGCGTCTCCTGAATTAAAGGCATTTAAGGCCTCCTGGGAGAAACAAGCGTCGCGAAGAACTGTCCGGCGACGCCTGTGGTTCATGGCACTCTCCACCTCGGAATTGGTGGCAGACAGCCTGTCCGCATCCTCTGATGGAGGAGCGTCCGGTGCGTGCCTTGTGCCGACCTCCGCCTTCGGGCCGGGCGTTGGAGTCTGGCTGGTGGAGGCGCGGTGGGCAACTTCTCCGGATACAGTCCGGCGAGGTCACTTCATCCTGAAGATAGCACGAATGTTAATATACCCGGGAGGAGTAAAACACCAGGGAAAAAGAGGGGGTACGCCATACCTTTGCTCGGGCACCTCAGACCGGACAGCGTTCCTTTTTGCCCCACGGGATTTGTGCCAGCTCAGGCATTGACTTTCTTCGTCGTCCGAATCCCAACCTCGCAGACCATAGTCCGGCCTAGGCTCTCCTGATAAAGAGAGAGACTTGAGACAATTCAGGATATCACCTTAGAGCCACTCTTCCCTGGACAATTTTGACACCGACGTTTGGGCTATTGTGTGTATTGGCTTGCAAGGTGAATTCTTTGATGGGAGAGAATCGAACCGTGAAGCTACCGCGGAAGAGTTGAAGATGCTGCAATATAGTGCTCAAGCTTGTGATATTCTCTTCAACGGATTGTGCCCCGAGGAATTCATCAAAATCAGCCGTCTTAAGAATGCAAAGGAAATTTGGGATACTATGATTGATATGCACGAAGGTACGAACTCCGTCAAGGAATCCAAATTGGATGTGCTTCAAAGTCAACTTGACAAGTTCAAAATGAAGGATGGTGAAGGCGTCGCTGAAATGTACTCAAGGCTTGCTCTCATCACAAATGAGATTGTCGTCTTAGGAAGTGAAGAGATGACTGATAGATTCATCATCAAGAAGATCCTAAGAGCCTTGGATGAAAAATATGATACCTTGTGCACATTGGTCCAAATGATGCCCAACTACAAAGATCTCAAGCCAACGGAAGTCATTGGAAGAATTGTTGCTCATAAGATGTCACTTAAGGATAAGGAAGAGCTTCACAACAAGTCAAGTGGTGCTTACAAAGCCTCATGTGATGCCCCCACATCATCAAATGAGAAGCAAACCTTCAATGAAGAATTGAGCCTAATGGTGAAGAACTTCAACAAGTTCTACAAGAGTAGAAGGAAGGAAAGAAGTTCCAAGTCAAGTTCCTACAATGACAAAAGATCTTCTAGTCATGAGCGTAACTGTTACAATTGTGGAAGACCTGAACACTATTCCAATGAGTGTACGGCTCCCTACAAAAGAAGAGAAGATTCTCCCAAGAGAAGGATTAGTCGAGAAGAATCACCATCAAGAGAGAGGAGTAGTAGAGATGATCGTTATGAACGAAGACCCTCTCGGAGAAGAAAGGATTCAGAGAGGAAGGACAAGTCATCAAGGAGCTACACAAAACGAAGACATCAAGCTCATGTTGGTGAATGGGTATCCAACTCCGACCATCACTCCGAAAGAAGTTATCACTCCGACTCCGAATATATTCAAGATGAAGGTGTTGTCGGACTAGCACTTGTGACAACCAACTCCTACGACATATTTGACTCACCAAATGAAGGAATTGGAAGATGCTTCATGGCTAATGGTCCAAACGTAACACACCCTAAGTATGTTGATTTCAATAGTGATGAAGATGATTTTCTAGGAGATGATGATTTACTTGTTGACAACTCTAGTTATGAAAAACTATGATGAACTTGCTATTAATCATGCTAATAAAGATAAAACGAATGATGATGATAAGAAGGAGATTGAGTGTCTAACTAAAGAACCAAACACTCTTAAGTTAGCTCATGAAACTACCTTGGAAGATCATCGAGAAATTTTAAAGACACATGAGAAGCTACGCTTTGAAAAGCTCAACCTTGAGCAAGAGCATGAGTTCTTAAAAGCAATCAATGATGATATTCGCAAGAAAAGTTCTTCTTACATTGCCAAGCGTTTACTATTGTCTACTTACATGCCACAAGTTAAATCTAGCAACAAGAACAAGAAAGATTATTCATCTAGTAGTAACGACAATCATGCTAAATCCAATGTTGTTTCTTCTAGTAGTTCTCTTGATTCCACTAATGATTCTCTTAGCCAAGTTACACTTGAGCAAGAAAATAACTTATTGAAGCGAATTTTAGAGAAAGGTGTTTACAAGAGCCTTGCCGGAAGTAAGCAATTTGAGGAAATTGTACGCAACCAAGCAAGGCACCGGAAGAATCAAGGTGTTGGTTTTGAACGAAAGTTCAATGCCAATGGAGTTGAGTGGGAAGAAGATCAATACCCAAGAAGATGTTTGTTCCTCAACAAGAGAAGTATGAACCCACTTCTTTCAAAGGAATACAAGCTCAAGATGATCTTCCACCACAAGACCACAAGCTAAAAGGCAAGGACAAGCTTCAAGAGGCGATTGGTGCATTTGAAGAAGCTCCTAAGGCCTTGGTCAAGTGGGTTCCCAAGACTACATCAAGTTCTACCTCGTCAAGTACGACTACAACTCCAAGGATTCCCATCAAGATGGTGTTGATCCCGAAGAACAAGAACTAGAGAGTTCTTGAGGGTGACTCCGCCAACATACTTCACTCTTATCATTTTGGCAATGACAAGTGCAAACAACTTCCATATCTTGCACTAGTTCAAGGAGTCACAAACCCTCTTGTTGGTAAGACAAGGTACAAGGTAACCCAATGCTTTCATGGACATCATCTTGTGTATACATCACTCTATGTCTATGTATATCCTGGCTTGTTCCTTGTGGGACTAACCCGTGTAGGTATTGAAAGTGCAACTCACTCCAATGGAATGCTCCGAATGATCTACATCAACAATTGAGCATCCACATATTCATTTCCTACATGAATTCATCATCAACAAAACCCAAGGTTAGTTCATCCCTCTTAGGGGGGATATCACATCTAGGGGGAGCTTTACTCTAAGAATTGAGCTAAAGCAACTCTAATGGTGTGAACACAACAATTCTTTATGTAAAATGGTAACCCCACTTGTAATTAAACGATGAGTATGACCTATGATCAAATGTTGTCATTTGACTCCTAAGTCAATATACTCATATATAGATGACCCAGTCATCGCCAATTGCTTGATAGATGCTAGAGTGTTTGTGCATGCTTTGTCAAATATTTCTTTTGCCATATTATTGTGTGAGCATGTTGGATGCATATTTCTCTCATTCGAGGACATCCATTTGCTGCTTTGATTGTTTGGCTTTTTCTCTTTTGCCAAATGGATGGACAAGAATGCCTAAGAACTCCCTCTAGCTATCTATGATTTCCTCGTCTCAAACTCTATTCATGCTACATCACAAAGTTTGATCAAGTCAGATTCGAACCACTCTGTGTGAGGAGCACTCGGAGTCCCCGATTCGTCATAGACTTTAACTTCCAAAACCTCTTTGTGCATTTCGGTCTGACCGATTCATCCTTTTCTGTCCTACCGAGATCACTTAGTTGATCTAGGTTTTCAATCTCGGTGCAACCGATTAGAACCTTTTGGTCACACCGAGTTGCAGTAACTGCCTGCAGTTTTGCATCTCGGTGCCACCGAGTTGTTCCACTCGGTCACACCGACAGGGTCAGGTTATATATACTGACGGGTCAAATTTTGGAAAAATTTATGAAACCCTTCACCCGCGCGTAACCTGCTCAGCCTCTTCGGGTCTCCGGATCGTCCTCTCGCCGCCAGCGACCTCCCATCGCTGGTCTCCGCCGCCGTCAACGGCAATCTGCCCCGCCGTTGCCTCTGTAGCGAACACTCGCCGCTCTAGGGTAAGTGTTCGACCCCTTGTGCTGTCTTTTTCACTCCGATTCCTAGCGCAAGAACAATGCCATGTTTCTTGCCACGATTGAGATTGATCCATCCAGCTAAAACATCCTTAGGTCTAGAATGATTCAAAATTTTTAGGGTTATCTCTCCGCAGAACTCATCTCGGACCGACCGAACTGTAGAAATCGGTCTCACCGATTCGGCTTAGGCCATTGCACATGCGCTTTTTGGTCCGACCGAAACATGCAAATCGTGTGACCGAGTTCAAGATTCTGTGAAACCCTAGCAATCTCGGTGCCACCAAACTGTGACTTGGCCCAACCGATTTCACTAGTTTAGGTTCCAAGTGTTGCTTCGGTATCACCGAGTTTGTCAATTTGGTAGCTCCGAGATCACTTCTGTAGAGAACTAAAACTAAGCCTTTTGACTCAATTGTTTTGAAAAACCTCTATACTTTGTGATGCTCATCTATTCTACCTCATCTACAACCTATTCACATGGTCTGCTGACAATTTGCCTGCAAGATGTCTGATCAAAGTGACAGCCAGAACAAATCTGAGGAACATGTGCAGATGAGTGAGGGCTCAGATCCCTCTAGCACTTCTGATGGTGGAAGTAGGAGCACCTTCCTCTGCATCCTGATTTTGAAGATAACACTGTTGTGATGAATGAGGAAGACCCCACATCTATGCAAGCACAAGAGAAGAGAGAGAAGGCAAGGGCAGAGAAAGCTGCAAGAATGCGAACTATTGAAGAGGCATCTCAAGTATTCTTGAAATCCAAGCAAGATCAGCTTGGATATCTAATCCAATCCACCTTGAGGATTGAGAAGGGCTTGGACACCCTGACTCAAAACCAGGAGAGCTTGGAGAGGATCATTGAGCAGAAATTCTATGATCTTGATGTCAAAGTAACTAAGATTTAGTCAGCAGTTGAGAAACTTCAGGAGGAAGTGGAGGAGAAGAAGGGCAAGTCAACTACATATGCTTTTGCTAGAGTGCCCCGAAGCCAGGGGTCTGCTGCAGTGGCAGTCACAAATACTAGAGCTACAACATCAGCTCCAGCAGCTACAGCTCCAGTGCCACCTCCAGCAGCCACTCCACCAGCTCTAGCTACATCAACAGAAGCTTTCGTCCTTGGGGTCATCTCTGCACCACCTACCGAAGATCAAGCCTGAGAGACGTCTAGTCCGATGCTTTTTTGAACTTTTTGGTAACTTGTTGCCAAAGGGGGAGAAAAATGTATAGATCATAGGCTTCGAGAGAGAGTGTTCCTTTTTTATCTCTCTTGTTTTTGGTTGAACTACTTTTTGATTGTGTGCTTGTGTGAGATACTTTATGTCCTTGTGAGATACTTGTTGCTCATGTGTTTGATCATATGCTACCTTTTTGCTTGTTGGATTATATTCTCTTATCTCTTATATCCTTATATGATCATTCACTTGCTTGGTGATGAGTGCATGCTTCCAATTTCTATCATTTTGAGCGCTCCACCAATATGTATGTGACATGGAAGAGTAACCCATGATCCTAATCGATTGTGCATTTGCATTCAAAAGCAAATTTTAAATAATGCACAAATTTAGGGGGAGCTCTTTCTTATCACATACTTCTCAAAGCAACGATGTTTTTCAATCTTATTATCATTTGTCGGAGCTTTGATCTATATGTTGTCATCAATTACCAAAAAGGGGGAGATTGAAAGTGCAACTATCCCTGGGTGGTTTTGGTTATTCCTAACAACATATAGCTCACTGAGCTAATGCTATTTCAAGATAAATATTTCAGGAATGCTCAATGATTGGCATGGCATGGATTAGAAAAGTGCACCCCTCAAAATGCTAAGGACAAAAGGATTGGCTCAAGCTCAAAGCACAAGACTCTACATTTTTCATTTTAGTGATCCAAGATCACATTGAGTCGGAAAAGCCAATACTATTAAGAGGGGGTGAGGTGCTGCTTAATGAGGTTCTTGATCAAAGTGCTTAGTGATATGCTCCAAAGCCCTCAACTACTTTCTCACATCCACATATGTCCCAAACCAAAAGTCAAACTCGGCCCCACCGAAACTTTCTATCCGGCGCCACCGAGTTCTCTTGACATAGCCACTATTAGAAACCCTAATCAATTCGGTCTCACCGATAGGGATCTCGGTCTCACCGAGATGGGATTGTAATCCCTCTATTCCCCTTTCTAACATTTCGGTCAAACTGAGATGAGCGATTTGTCCCACCGAGATTGCAACGCAAACTCTCTATTTCCCTTTCGTAACGTTTCGGTCCAACCGAGATGAGCGAATCGGTCCCACCGAGTTTGCCTGACCAACTCTCTGTTTGTCTATTACCAAAATTGGTCTCACCGAGTTTGTGTAATCGGTCTCACCGAGATTACGTTATGCCCTAACCCTAATGACATCGGTCCCACCGAGTTGACATGTCGGCCCCACCAAAAACCCTAACGGTCACATTATGAACCAAATCAGTCCGACCGAGTTTCATGATTCGGTCCCATCGAGTTTGGTAAATTGTGCGTAACGGTTAGATTTTGTGTTGAGGCTATATCTACCCCTCCACCCACTCTTCATTCATGGTGAGAGCCATTAGAACATGCCTACACTTCCAACCTATATTTTCTAAGAGAGAACCACCTACACTTGTGTTGAGGTCAAGATATTCCATTCCAACCACATAAATCTTGATCTCTAGCCTTCCCCAAGTTGCTTTCCACTCAAATCATCTTTCCACCAAATCCAATCCTATGAGAGAGAGTTGAGTGTTTGGGAGACTATCGTTTGAAGCACAAGAGCAAGGAGTTCATCATCAACACACCATTTGTTACCTCTTGGTGAGTGGTGTCTCCTAGATTGGCTAGGTGTCACTTGGGAGCCTCCGTCAAGATTGTGGAGTTGAACCAAGGAGTAAGGGAAAGGAGGTCGCCTACTTCGTGAAGATCTATCCGAGTGAGGCAAGTCCTTCATGGGCGAAGGCCATGGTGGGATAGACAAGGTTGCTTCTTCGTGGACCCTTCGTGGGTGGAGCCCTCCGTGGACTTCCGTTACCCTTCGTGGGTTGAAGTCTCCATCAACGTGGATGTATGATAGCACCACCTATTGGAACCACGAATAAAAATCTCTGTGTCAGCATTGCGTTTGCTCCCTCAAACTCCTCCTTTTACCTTCATATGCAATTGTTTTACATTCCGTTGCTACACTCTTAGAATTGCATGTGTAGGTTGATTGCTTGACTTGTGCTAAGTTGCTAAAATCTGCCAAGAACTAAAATTGGGAAATGGCTAGATTTTTATTTGGTCAAGTAGTCTAATCACCCCCCTCTAGACATACTTTCGATCCTACAGATCCTCTGTACGAAGGTGACGTTACGTATTTCCAGTTATTGTTGTGACGCTGCGTGGACCGGGCATCTTAAGTTTTGCATGGGCGTAGTGTGGGACCGCATTAAAATGAGCAAAATCAGTATGCCCCAGAAGTGCATGGTAGCCACTGCGGAACGGGACAATATCGAAGGTCAAGCCTTCGCTTCAGAAGTTGTTCGGTGAACCGAAAACGACTTCCAATGTGATGGAGCCCGTGTAGTGAGCTTCTACGCCGGGTACTGCTCCCTTGAGGGTAGTTGTGGTGGGCTTGATTCTTGAAGGATCAATGCCCATTTTGCGGACAGTGTCTTGGTAGAGGAGATTAAGGCTACTGCCGCCGTCCATAAGGACTTCCGTGAGATGCAACCCATCAATAATTGGGTCGAGGACGAGAGCTGGTGAACCTGCATGACAAATACTGACCGGGTGGTCCTTGTGATCAAAAGTGATCGGGCAGGCCGCCCATTGATTAGATTTTGGGGGGACCCACTCTATGGCGTAGGCGTCCTGTAGCGCGTTCTTGCGCTCCCCTATAGGGGTGTGCGTCACGTATACCATGTTTACTATTTGTACTTTGGGGGGAAATTGCTTCTGACCCCCGGTGTTTGGTTGGCGAGTCTCTTCGTCATCGCTGTCACTTGGTGGCCTCTTCCCCTTGTGTCCGGTATTGAGCTTGCAAGCTTGTTTGAAGACCCAAAAGCTTCTATTGGTATGATTGGCGGGTTTATCGGAGGTGCCATGAATCTGGCAGGGCCGGTCCAGTATCTTGTCTAAACTGGATGGTCCGTCTCTGTTTTCCTTGAATGGATTTTTCCTTTGACCGGGTTTGGAGCCGCTGAATCCGGCGTTGACCGTCGTGTCTTGCGTTCCTTCATTATTATTGTGACGCTTGTGTTTATTGCGTCGTGGCTTGCCGTTGCCGTCTCGGACTTTGGAAGTGTCCGGATCGCTGGCGCTGTTGCTTCTACGAGCGAGGCAGTTGTCTTCTCCCACGCAAAAGCGGGTCATTAGAGTGGTAAGGGCTGCCATAGATTTTGGTTTTTCTGGACCAAGGTAGCAGGCGAGCCACTCATCCCGGACGCTGTGTTTGAAGGCTGCGAGGGCTTCGGCGTCCGGACAATCGACAATTTGGTTCTTTTTAATTAAGAACCTAGTCCAGAGTTTCCTGGCTGACTCTCCGTGCTGCTGGATGATGTGACTTAAGTCATCGGCATCTGGTGGCCGGACATATGTACCTTGGAAGTTATCACGGAAGGCGTCTTCCAGGTCCTCCCAACTACCAATGGAGTTCTCTAGAAGGCTGTTTAGCTAGTGTCATGCTGGTCCCTTTAGTTTTAGTGGGAGGTATTTGATGGTGTGGAGATCGTCACTTCGGGCCATGTGGATATGGAGAAGAAAATCCTCAATCCATACTGCAGGATCTGTTGTTCCATCGTATGATTCAATGTTCATGCGTTTAAAACCTTCTGGGAATTCGTGTTCCATTAC
Organism: Aegilops umbellulata; assembly: GCA_032464435.1. Taxonomy (NCBI): domain Eukaryota; kingdom Viridiplantae; phylum Streptophyta; class Magnoliopsida; order Poales; family Poaceae; genus Aegilops; species Aegilops umbellulata. The sequence continues at coordinate 142,316,859 of CP136059.1, forward strand.
TTCATCGGTGAAGCAAACGGGGTGTGCGGCGCCTCTATATCAGGCCAAGTCGCGACGTAGCTCGGATGGAGTTCATGTACGGTTTTTGGCTCGGGCGTGGTTATGTTTGTCGCATCCGGCTAGATGGCCATCGTCGCGCGTCCGTGCATGCCCCTGTGATCCGTAGATCGATCTGGTCTGATCTGCTCTACTGTCAAGGTCCTGCCGTAGGTCGTATGTATGTCCCCGAGCTATTTTATCTTTGGCTTTACGGTGATGTAGTGCAGGCTGGTGTTCGGCTTGAGTTGCTGCTTTGTCCTGGTCACGTGGTGGTCGATCAGTCGCATTACACGCTGATGGTTCACGCTCCAGCGCCTCGTCGTCCAATTGAGGTAACAATTTGTGCTTCGGATAACTTTTGGTCGGGCGCTTGAGGCCTTATTCCTCAGCTGCTAGGACCTGAGTCCATCTTTCATTGAGTGTATCCTATTTGGCTTGAAGCCGTTGCTGTTTCCTTTTGAGGCTCCTCGCAGTTGCGATGAGTTGTTTCTTAAAGCGTTCTTGCTCGAGGGGTTCTCCTGGAATGATGAAGTCTTCATTGCCGAGACTTATTTCGTCTTCGGAGGGTGGCATATAGCTACTGTCCTCTGAATCGTCGTTCCCAACTGGCTCGTCGGGGTTACTCTACCCTTCCTCCCTGCCTTCCTGTTCGGGAGCTGGTTCGATGAGGGTGTTTGAGTCTTCGGCATTCTCCGGAGTATTATTTTCTCTGGTGCCGGTATTACTTTCTTTGTCATGGCGTGATTTTGAACAGCGCCGCTGATGCCGTTGCTTCGATGGTTTATCAACGTTTTTGTCCTTAAACGGATCCTTACCGCCGTCCTCGCCGTCGTCTTTGGATGTATCCACCATATATATATATATATATATATATATATATATATATATATATATATATATATATATATATATATATATATGTATATATATATATATATATATCATACGTGGAGGTGGCTGCCCAGCGTCCAGTATGCGGTGGGCTTTGGGCCTTCTCCTCTCCGGCGTCGTCGTTCACACCGTTGATGTCTTCGGAGTCGTAATCGAGCATGTCGGTTAAATCCTCGACAGTGGCTATAAGGTGGGTGGTGGGTGGGAGAAAAAATACCCTGCTCTCAGCCCCTAGTCCGGGCTGGGCGTAGTTCGGACGTTGCTCCTCTATAATGACAAGGGATCACATTAAGTCCAGAGCCTTGCTTAAAGGCGAGGTTTGTTCGGAGAGAGGAAGATCCACGGAGTATGGCGGGGGGGGGGGATACTCCCCGGCCAGACTCACACGATGCTGATTCCGAGGATTGGGAGCCAGTGCCCGGGGAGGGGTATGGCTTCATGATGGTTGCCAGTGATGGCACTTGAACCGGCTCTCCCATACTAGGTTTGCTGGTCGCAGATAGTTCGGCGAGCTCGAGAAGCCAGTCTTCGGACATGGCGACGCACTCCGGATCTAAGGCCAGAGCGGGAGTTGGAGTTGTGAATCCTTGGAAGATCAAGTCTCCCCGGACATCAGCAATATAGTCCAGGTTTCCAAAACTAATTCGGTGACCTGGGGCGTAGCTATCGATCTAATCTAGATGGCCAAGCGAGTTGGCCCGCAGTGCGAAGCCGCCGAATACGAAGATCTGTTCGGGAAAAAAACTCCCCCTTGGACAGCATTGTTGTAGATGATTGACGGGGCCATCGGACCTCTTGAAGACAACGCAGCGGAACTTTCAATGAAAGCACCAATGTCGGTGCCAAAACTGGCGGATCTCGGGTAGGGTGTCCCGAACTGTGCGTCTAAGGTCGATGGTAATAGGAGACAGGGGACACGATGTTTACCCAGGTTCGGGCCCTCTCTATGGAGGTAATACCCTACTTCTTGCTTGATTGATCTTGATGAATATGAGTATTACAAGAGTTGATCTACCACAAGGTCGTAATGGCTAAAACCCTAGAAGTCTAGCCTGTATGAGTATGATGATTGTCCCTATGGACTAAACCCTCCAGTTTATATAGACATCAGAGGGGAATAGGGTTGTACAAAGTCGGTTATAGAGAAAGGAATCTTCATATCCGAACGCCAAGCTTTCCTTCCATGCCAAGGAAAGTCCCATCCGGACACGGGTGAGAGTCTTCGGTCTTGTATCTTCACAGCCCATCAGTCCGGCCCATGTCAAACAGGCCTGACGCCCGAGGACCCCTTAGTCTAGGACTCCCTCAGGAACCATATCTGCAATCAACGCCATCGTAGAAGGGATGACACCAGTCTCCAACATGGATGATTCAATTCATGGGACCTTTTGGTGCAGTTCACCTAAAATGAAGAATTGTCCCATGAGCTAGCAGCTTCTTCTTCATTTTTTAAGAAAAGGGCTCCAGCCCCGGTTCCATTTCCATCAGAAAACGAATCCCACAGAGCTTGTTCTTCATTAGTTCCAATAAAATTGAGCAACATCAAGGTTGGTTGTGAAGCTCCTGGAATGTTCAACTATAATTTGGATATCATTTGTGCAGTTCGACTAAGATCAAGCGTGAAATGTATATCTCTGTTTGCACAAAAAAGGTGGAAAGGAGGGTGACTAACAAGTGATGAAACATACATCAAATGAAAAGAAGCATGTTCCTTATCTGAATGGAAATCCTACAAGGACAATAGCAATTTCTAAAGCAGCAGCATTGCTAGATATTAGTGTGGGCATTAGGATTAACTATGACAACCGTTAAGTACGACATTACTTTAATGGTGCCATTGCTTCATTTTACCAGCAACATTACATTAACAACTTCTATAGAGTTGGTATTTGGGCATAGAAGAGTAGGCGGACCAGGACAATTGCATTTCTAACGAAAATAAGCAACTTATCTTAATGTGAAATTTAGCAGGACATGAAAAAAAGTGCATTGATTCATATTACTCGAGGCATTACATTGAAAACAACATTGGTTTAACGTGTCCTTACTTTTAACAGTGCGACTACTACATTTTACCAATGGCATTACATAAGAGTAGCTCAGGGCAACAAACATCAGAACGGGATATCTGGGTTGGTCCCATTTTTGTTCGGTATAGCCAACTTATACTGTGTGTGGCTAGCAAATCTAGTGCTGGACTTACTCTGTTGGCTTGTCCCCCAGTCCCCACTTTCTTTCCTTTTTCAACCAATAGATCGGGTTTATATTGAGTTTGTACTATGTTTCCCTTTATTTCCTTATTAGACCAAGAGACCAGTTGGATAGCCAGTCTCTGCTACTTTTCACCCCACTACTAGGAAAAGGCCTACTAATGGCGCGCCAGTTTTGCCTACTAATGGCGCACTACTGGTGCATCATTAGTATCACGCCACTAGTATTTTTTACTAATGGCGCACCACTGGTGCGCCATTAGTATACCAGATACTAATGGCTCACCAGTAGTGCGCCATTAGTATGCCTAGAGGTGCGCCATTACTATCTGACTTAGTAATGGCGCACCACATAGAAGTGCGCCATTAGTAATAATTTTTTTTCAATTTTTTTCAGTGTTTCTATTTTTTTAATCTCGGGTCACTATGGCTTAATTTTGGGTCAATATGCTTAATCTCAGGTCAAATCGCACTCTGTCGCACCACCTCACTTCACAGGCACTTGTTGATATATCTATCATATCAATCCTATTATACCTTGCTGATGTTTAGGACTTTGTTCATGTTCATGAGTATGATGAAATTTTGAAAAAATATTTCAAACTTCCCGGTCATATTACGTATCATATTTTGAAAAATAATTCAATTTGTTTCGAAACCAATTTTTTTATCTGTTACTAGTGGCACACCTAACATACGGTGCGCCACTAGTAAGTTTGAAATTTTTTGAATTTTTTTGCCTCCGGATCTTAAAAGCCCCGTAACTTTTTTCTGTTAGGTTTTTGGGGATTTTGAAGATGTAACTTTTCGAGTAGATGATTTTTCATATAGAAATTTTTTTAATCCGAGTTCGTATGCAAAAGTTATGCCCATTTCACAAATTCCACAGAGATTTTGCAAATAAATTCGAAATTCATATTTGTAAATTTTCCCAACAACTAGACCACATATCACATAGGAAACTTAGTTTCTTTTATTTTGACATTTCCATCAATTTCTTTTATTTTTTTAAATTGAAAAGGGGTCCAAGGGGGGGGTGCATTCGATGGAAGTTTTGGGCCAAGTTAGTAATGGCGCACCGTGGGAGTGGTGCGCCATTACTAGTTTTAACTAGTAATGGCTCACCACTCACTAGTAATGGCGCACCACTCCCACGGTGCGCCATTACTAGTTTTGAAAAATAAATAAATCAAATTCTGAAAAAAATTCAAAAAAAATTAGTAATGGCACACCGGTTGACAGTGCGCCATTACTAGTTTTAACTAGTAATGGCGCACTGTCCTCTAGTGCGCCATTACTAGTTTTGAAAAAATAAATCAAAACAATTTGAAAAAAAAATTGAAATTTTTTTACTAGTGGCTCACCGTGGATGTGGTGCGCCATTACTGGTTTAACTAGTAATGGCGCACTTTCCACTGGTGCGCCATTACTAGTTTTAAAAAAAAATGAAAAAAAATTTTGTTACTAATGGCGCACCATGGATGTGGTGCGCCATTATTATTTGGACACTAATGGCGCACCAACGCATGGTGCGCCATTAGTATATACTAATGGCGCACCACATGTCTGGTGCGCCATTAGTGGCCATATCATCTATAGCCCTTTTCCTAGTAGTGCCCCCACTATTTCCTCTTTCGACCAAGTCCTAGATTCAGGTAACAAATCTTCCCCCACCCCACCCCCTTTCTTCCTTGTTTGAACCAAGTAGTACTACTCCCTCCTTTCCCAAATATTTGTCTTTCTAGACATTTTAAATGGACTACAACATACAAATGTATGTAGACATATTTTAGAATGTAGATTCACTCATTTTGCTTCGTATGTAGTCACTTGTTAAAACCTCTAGAAAAACAAATATTTGGGACCGGAGGGAGTAGATTCGAGTGCATGAACTAGTTTTACCTCTTAATAGTAAAAATTTAGGTGGCTTTCGAACAACCGATCAATCCTATCTACGAGGGCCCTAAGAAATAGTAAAAGATAAAAATGCAGCGACGCCAGGAGCTCGGGAAGTAGAGCAAGGCCGCTTTTGAAGGAAGTTATACCTGAGGGTCGCCGGGATGTCGCTAGGTGGGCGGAGGGAGGTCGGATCTGCCCACACTATGACAACGAGGAAGAAGGGGTCGGAGGCCCTCCCTAGCCAGCCGTGCTTGGGAGAGAACGGCAAGGCACGCTGATCGGGACGCACCGACAGTGGGTAAGAGCCATCGTCAAGGATGACCGCGTGAATGTTGCACCTTCTCACCTTCCCCGGCGGAGAGGATCTAGCTGGATCTGTGACCAGCGGTGAGCAGAGAGAGAGCGTGGCCACCGCTGTCGTGTTTAGATCTGGAGAGGACGAGACAGTGTGAAGAGAGCAACACTAGCAAGCAAGCGCAGAGGCTCCTGCCTATATAGTGGAGTAGCTTTCTTTTGTCTACCGGAGCCGGCTTGACCTCGTCAATGACTGTCGAGAAGTCTTCACGCACGTGCCCTGGAGGCACAGTTGTTGTCATTTTGATCTGAAGCACCAGACTATAACATATAACACAAAAAAATGCCACATTACAAGAAACCATAACCTCACTGCCCCAAGGAGACAACATGAATCTCGACGGACAAACTAGACGAGGATCAAAGCTCAAATTAAAGATAAACTCGTAGAAAATGGGTCCATCGATAGATGTCCTAATTAACATAGCCGACTTGACCTAGATGGCAGCCAAGCAGTCTTCGTGCATGTGCCCCCAATGACCAACGCCTTGGAGGAACTTAGTTTTCGCTGTTTAACCCTCACAGTGATCCGAAGCACATGACACCTAATACTGCGAGATAATAAGAAACCTTTTTTAGATTTCTCATCAAAACTACAGCCCTGTACAACATAGCCTGCACGATATGTAGACGATAGCCAATCCAGCCGTGTCTGCTGGAGTCTGGTCACATGCATGGACAAACTGATCTGCCGTGTCATGTAGGGATCATCCAGGCACCAACATCTGTACAACACCTCTCTTATACTATCACTCGTCTCTCTCTTGTATTCAATCACCTGACTTGCGGGGCCAGGGAGTGTACCTATGGTCGGTTCTCAATTGCGGTCCCACATGTGTGTGCAAACTCAATATGACGCGCGTTCCATTCGGAGAGCGGCGTGCCAGACCGACAGACCGTCTGGGGTGCGACGCGAACGCGACTGGCGTGCTGTATACTCCTTACATGTGTACCACCCTTTTCTTGAGGCTTTGCTCCATGGCATAATCCATGGATACAAAATTAGTATAATGTACTATTTACTAGTAAGTTGCATGTGCTTTGCACGCTAACCTGTAAAGCACGCGCTTGACTGATGGATTATCAACGAAGCACATTGGATAGGTTTATATGTTCGCATTTGGAAGCTCACCTTCAATGCTTGCTACTCCACTGTCTCAGCTTCCAATGCCCATTTTCTTGGTGTGCCTTCGTCTTTGACCAAGCTCACAGTTTGGAAAGCTTGGGCACCTTCGAAGTGCAATTTTTTGCTTGGCAAATGATAAATTATAAAAAAGAGGATAGCCTAATTGTAGCTTTTGCCATCTTTGCAAATGTCACATGGAGACCTTGGGACACATCCTATTCCAATGCAAATATACACAAAGAATTTGGTGCATGATTAAAGATTGTCTTGGAAAAAAGGACCTCGACCCCCGAAATTGGCATCATTCAACTCCACCCATCTTTGGTGGACCAAAGCCGTCGACTCAAATGAGCAACCAAACGATGCCATGGCTTATCTTCTTAAACGCGTGTCATGGGAGATTTTTAATGAGGAATGCTCGAGTTTATCGCAATTTTGCATCTTTGCCTACATCTGTAGTTGGCAATATCAAGAGAGATGCTAGGTTGTGGTATATCACCGGGGTGAAACACTTAGGGGCAATCATTCTTAGAGAATAGTTTTTTTTCGAGAATTTCCTAGATAGTAATCTATTTGCTCCTTTTTGAATACGACCTTGTACATGCTCTTTACTCCTTGCTCATTTAATGAAAAGGCAAAGCTTTAGCCTTGCTTAATAAAACCTTTACCATCTAAAATACTTCATTGGTTCCTAAATATAAGTCTTTTTAGATATTTCAATGTGGACTACATACGCAGCAAAATGAGTGATTATACACTCTAAAATATGACTATATACATCCGTATGTAGTTTTTATTGGAATCTTAAAAAGACTTATATTTAGGAGCAGAGGAAGTATGAGATGGTGAGCATATTAGAATAATGTGAAGCATCTATTTAGTTTCTTCTATGTTTATGGATTGGTAGAAATCTCTCTCTTTGCTTAGAAAAATGTGAATTGTACACGCTAGCTAGATTAATTGCCCGTATACCCTTTTTCTACGGTGGGTGAATCGTAGTACTCCTTTTTTTGAAATCAAAATCATAGTACTCCTAGTGATGTGACAAGACAGGTACCGGCTCGGTGAAGCTAAAAAATCCATCCATTGGGACTAGCCAGACCATAGACGGGTAAGTTTCTAGAACAGCCTTCTAGCTTCTATATATTTTAAGGGAATTATCGTATAGCTTCTAGGTGGTTCCCGCAGCTGGGTCAGTGTGGACCTGCGACTCACGGCAGGAGAGGCGAATCTAGCACATGCTAGCTGTTGGATACGTAGCACTGACGATTGATGAACGGTAAATGTCAACGTAATATGGGAAATCGACGGCTCCAAGCACCTCAAAAGCGTTTTGTCGGGAAGCTGGAAGGGAAGTGGTAAATCCAAATTCAAAATTGCTACACTATAGTAGTAGAGAAGAGATAGAGAAAAGTCGAGGGCAGGTCTTTTCCCCCGCGGTAGGCGGGGCAGTTCCGCCTAGTCGGTTCGACAGAGACGCAAGAAGATGAGGGAGTAGGCTGCTGCAAACGTAGGGATGTGTGATTTGACAGCAAGTTACTGCTGGACAGGTGGGGCCCCGTGATTTGACTTGCCATTATTATTTTAACTGCGGCGCTACGACCGACGTGAGTCTCTCAATTCCTGACCACCTCCATGGTATACAAGTGCCTCTCCCAATGCTCCACCATGTAGAAGTTGGCTCTTGCATGAGAGCCCACTCCTCCACTTTTTCCTTGCCTCTTTCCTCCACATATGCAAAAATTTCATGTAAGCGGGCTTATGGCCCACTATTGTACTTGCTCGTACATGTGCTAAGTCTGCCACATAGGCATAAAGTCTGATGTGGCAAGTTAATTAAGAAGAGAGAGACTAGTTTCATGACCCCAGGAAGAAATGGTGCTAAGCGCGTGTACCTAGGTGAAAAGACAATTTTGAGTCTATAGGAAAGCAAACTTAGCAACAAAAAACTAAGCACCTATGCATTGGCGACTTGAGTTGCTAAGCCTTTTAATGCCCTTAGCACCTCATCTAAGCGCCATTTCATTGGAAGATGTCACTCCCTATCAAATGCAATAAATACTACGAAGAAAGAGATAGAGAGAAGTAAAAATACTCTTATATCCAACCTTATAGCTAACCTTGTTGTATGAGTGACTAAGTGATGACATGCCAACATCAGATAGCCTAACGCACCGTGTTAAATCTCCAAGGGAGCGACCGCGTGAGCTAGGCGATGGTCGTGGTAGGCGTGACCATGATACGGGCTGCTGGCAGCCCTTGGATTTGAGATCAAACGGTCGCATGCTAAGTTGCTGAAAATTTACAGAATAACCCTCCAGGATAGGATATTCACCCATAGGTCTAGAATCACGCCATGCAACCGTTCAATCTCAGATCCAAGGGCTCTGGGAAGCCCATATCATTGGAAAATGGAAAGCTTCGTATCACCTGTAATTTTCCCGACGCTTGACATGACATCGAAAGCCATTTAATTGGGCGTCGAGTAGACATGACATCTAATTGGGCCCCCATAGTACCATACAAGAATCCATTTATCCACCAGGAAAGCCACTACCCTGCCATTCGCACGCCCCACTCAACATTTTTAGAATCAAAAAACTGCTAGCAGTTTGCTCCTACTCGTCGCGGGACGTCCTTTAACATTACGGAAGTTCGCTCCTAGTCGTCCCGTCCTTTCACATTACGGCAGTTCCACTAATCCTAACCCTCCTCCTAAATCCATGGCGTCCCAAATCTCCGTGATCGGCGGTGAGTACAAGGTTAGAACCATCACCGGCGATGAGTTCGATGTCATCTACATCCGTTCTTCCGCGACGGTGAAAGGATGCCTTGCTCGCTTCAGACGCATGTTCGAAAATTCAAATGATGAGTGGGTCGCTGGTCTACATGTTGAGTACACCACAGCCCTGGGCAAAGAGAAGAATCTAAAGGAGGAAGAGAAGATGAAGCCCGCTGTGATCCAGGTTTGCGTGCATAACTTGTGCTTGGTCTACCACATATGCCATGCTGACGTTGAGTGCGAGGAATTTAAGAAGTTCCTCGTGGGCAACCTAGTCAAATTCATCATTGTAGACTTTACGACCGACACAAGAGTCTTGGGTCGGATAGGCCTCGTTGTAGGCAAGCCCTTCGACCTCTAGAAGAATGGGTTGGTGCCCTCGCATGATCAGCCTTCAATGCTGACCCTGACAGGAGCCATGGTTCATCCTTCGTACGACAAACTGAAGAAACCTCCGCCCAAGTTTCATCGTCATGCATGGCAGTGGAATGTACTATATATAGACTAAATCCAGTACGCTGCAATGGATTCCTACCTTTGTTTCAATATCTACAAGGGTTGGATGAAGAGCAAGAGCTAAGTGTGCGGTTCAAGCAAACAAGTATCGGCCAAGAGGAAGAGGGACAAGGACAAAGCCGAGCACGTGGACGAGGAGTCCGAGTGAGGTGGCAGTGTCGTTGCTTATGGTGGTTCTAATGCAGTGTCTACCGGATTAGTTGCTTAGTTTAATTTCAGGGGTGCTTAGTTTTATTTGAGGGGTGTGTTGTGCTGAGCCCCCAGCAGAACTATGTTATGTTCCTTCTCGTTACTTTAACTCTTCAGTACATACATACTAGTATTTCATACAGTTCATCAATTAGTTGGTAGTACTACCACTGGTTTCTTCCCATTATATCCGTACAATATATATGGCCAACATCATATAGCCAGCAGTTTAGTTGTCAAAGAATTTCAGGGTGCTTAGTTTTATTTGAGGGATGTGTTGTGCTGGGCACCATTATTGTGACTCAAATCTCTTTTGCCATGTTATAATGACATAAATACATATGGACCAACATGCCAGCTCTCCCTATATCTCACTACAGTACAATAAAGTGTGGGGCCTACTTGATCCCCACAGCATTCTTATTTTCCTATAAAATTATTCGCTTGGTTACTCCTGTCAAGCGGGGCCACACTTATCATTGTGAGATAGAAAGAATCGGCTTATTTTTGTCATATAACATGGTCAATGGGTTTGACGTGAAAATAACAATGTCTAATGGCATTTTTGAGCAAACATCTAACAGAACGATGGCATTTTTGAGATATCTAATTGCATTTTTGAGCAAGCATCTCATGGATCGATGGCATTTTTTAGTAGTTGTAACTTCTAATGGCAAAACTGAGTAGTGATACACAACTAGTGCATAAATAATAAGAACCCAAGAATTAAATAGGTATGCTAATTTCTTCAATAGAATTTAGCACCGCTTTTAAGCACGTACTAGCTTTTTTAATAGTACTATATGCATAATTTGGCGACGAGCACTCTCTATATGTACCACCTTTTTTCTTTAATTTCATCTTGGTAGTTTTGGTCCATGGCGCAATCCATCGATACTACTACTATACAAAAGTATACATTTTTTAAAAGGCTAGAGGGCGGGGCAGTCTCACTTGGTCGGTCTCACGAGAGGCGAGGGCCTTTGTTCTGATTTGACGGCTCATTACTGCTGGAAGGCGGGGCCTTGTGATTTGGCTGCTCGTATAAATGTTGCCGATGACCTGAGGAGGAGCAAAGAACCATGCGGTATACTCAAGTTTTCCACTGGAGTACTAGTACGATGGAGGAGCAGGAAACACGGAAGCCCAATGCCATATGGCGATAAAAATGATCTAATTTGTTAGTCATCGATCCCACAGCGCCGATCATCATTAGCATTGTTCTATTCATGCCTCGCAGCGAACGTGACACGTGCAGCAAAACACGTGAAGTAAAAGAGGAAACACAGGAGCAAAAGAAGAAGGAATATTATCACCCAAAAAAAGAAGCAAGACGCACACACAAGTCTGGGGCGCTGCTCTCTACTACATGAAGGGTTGCTGGCCACGGAGTCGTAACTGCTTCTTCATCGCCTCCATGCCCTCCATCTCCTTGCGCATCTCCTCAACCATCTTCATCATTCTATCCATGACGCGAGATTTCTCGACGCGAGCCTTCATCATCTCTTCCATGGCCGCATTATGTACCTTGACATCAGCTGGGTGCTCGATGCGGAGCTTCGCCAACTCCTCCTTCTGTTCCATGATGAGGGCCTGCAACATCTTCATTGAGGAACTACTATTCTCATCCAGCTTCTTCCAGCTGGTGTTCTCCTCCTTCAGCAGGTCGAGCTCGTGGCAGAGCTTCGCCTTGTCCTCCTAAAGTTGTAGGATCTCGTCGGTCGCCTTCTTATCCAATGCAATGCTCTTCTTCAGCAGCATCACCAAGACGGCGGTCAACTCCCCTTGGTCATTGAGCTCAGCGGGCATGTCGTCGAGGCTCTCCTTCAGCAGCTCCACCAAGCCGTCGATGAACTCCTCCTGCTTATTGAGCTGATCGGGCATGTCGTCGAGGGATAAGTACTCCAGTGCCGCCAGCTCGGCTTGTTCACCTCCGCGGCTAGGGTGCTCCTGGGAGTCCTCGCCTTCATGGCTAGGGCGCTCCTGGGAGCCCTCGCCTACCCGTGGGAGATCTTTCGAGGTCTCTACGAGGCGGCAAGCCCTCTTTTTTTCCCGCGGCCTTGGTTGCCGCTCCCTTGTTACGAGTAGTTCTCGACCTAGAGCTCTACACACCGGCCACGGCAAGGAAGGACGAACAAGAAAGACTTATGAAGAGAAAGAGGTAGAGTGATTTTTCGCTAGGTACTAGTTCCCCTTTTTATAACCTAGTACTAGCACTAGTAATAGTAAAACCTGCATAGTGGGAAGTTGGAACACGTTCAGGTTTTATACATACTAGGGTGTGAGCAGGTTTGCACTTAATTATACTGTACATTTTGGAATGTGATGGGAACAAGCTAAAGATTAATTGATGGTTTTGGTTTCGAGGCCCGAAACGGCTCCCGATGAGTTTCCTGGAACACAAATATCAAGTACTCCGTACTACTGGTCAAATACGGTCGCACAAGTCAGTGATGTATAACTGGTCGTACATGTCAGACCAAGCTATGCGTGTCGTGGGTCCGACCGACTGTCTATTGGTGCGACCGACCCTAAGTATTACACGATGGAGACTTCTGGTTGTGGATTCGGGTGATTGTCACGACCAAGCATTCAAAAACTAGTTATAAATAAATTACCATCCTTTTCCAAAGGACCAAATATTTTCTTAGTAATACAATACATATAGATGGAGTGATTGTCATGGTTGCAACCCGCCATGGCGCCGCAAGTTCACTGCAGCAACAACTGAGTAGGTCACTGCATCGCCGGCGTGGAAGGAGGGCAGCTCACCTCGCCTATGATGCATGCCTAGCGGCGCCGCCGCAGCTTGTCCCGTGATTTGGCTTCTCCTACCGCCCATTTGAACAGTTGCACCGGCTGCTCATGCCATTCCGCAGGCATGGACGTTCTTTCCTCCGCAGTTGACTCCGTGAATATGATCTCTGCCATTAGCCCTAGCTCAAAATCAACGCGACGCTGCCAGATGCTGACATCCCTCAGCATCTCTCCCCTGAGATCGACTTGCGCCTCCACCTTGTGCTGCGCCAGGCGCAGCTCCTTGGAACTTCTCTCCAATCAATGCGACGCTTCCTCGATCCGATTTCCCTTGCTGCCCACCACCTGAAATGCAGCCCTGGCATGTCCTCCGGCGCCACCAATCTGTGATTCCAGAGCAATGGATCCCCTCTAAAACACATGTGGGTTTCGCTCAAAGGCGGCAGTATTGCGGGCTGCAGCGAGAGGGCAGCCCGCGGGATCCTGGGATCTAAGGGATTATCCATGGCGAGATCCTCAATGGCGGGATCCGGTGGGCGAGGCAGGGAGGTGAGCCTAGGTGCTGGGAGAGCCCTACGAGGCTAAGATAAAGATAGTAGTACTACTCCACTCCGTCCATATTTAAATACAAAGGCCACCAACAGTAGCCCTGGCAAAAATTGATCATGCTGCCTGCGTCCTGGTTTATTGGCCCCGTTTTTTTGTGCCACTTTTTATGACATGCATAAATATTATGTTACTTAAAAATATGGTCAAAAATTGTCACAAAATACGAAGGATACCAATGGAAGTAGCAACCCATGATTTAAGTACTCACATGCACGCAGTGGAGTAGTAATGTCTTTCTTCCTCCCCCACGTCCACTCAATTTGCATGCACTGTATTAATTGACCATCAATAAAGTGAAGGACTTTATATGCATAAAAAATTATCACATGGGTTGGATCTTCGTACAAAAATGCGCCCCCCCCGTGTACCCGCGTGTGCGTGCAGGGGAATGAGTATGTGCGTGGCCTGTGTGCACATCTTTGCTTCGTGCATGTACTGCTAGTGTGCTTCAGAGAGGACGGGTACATTGTTCTGGAACCAGTAGCACGTCACTGTGATCAATTCACCCAAGGAGGTCGCGACAACGCCTCCACATGTACCACGTGGCTTCATGATTTGAAAGAGAGACACTGTGTAACGTGCCATTGGAATTCTAATTTATGTATTTTGCACATACTCGAAGTACTAGTAAGGTACACGTGCATTGCACGCATCAGATTTGGCAACCAAATTATGAATAAATACCAAACTATAGCATGTAAGCTTTGAGTCATATTGTAGGGAACGTAGTAATTTCAAAAAATTCCTACGCACACGCAAGATCATGGTGATGCATAACAACGAGAGGGGAGAGTGTTGTCCACGTACACTCGTAGAACGAAAGCGGAAGCTTTAGCACAACACGGTTGATGTAGTCGTATGTCTTCACGATCCGAACGATCAAGTACCGAACGCATGGCACCTCCGAGTTCAGCACACGTTCAGCTTGATGATGTCCCTCGAACTCCGATCCAGCCGAGTGTTGAGGGAGTGTTCGTCAGCACGATGGCGTGGTGATGATGATGATGTTCTACCGACGCAGGGCTTCGCCTAAGCACCGCTATGATATTATCGAGGTGGATTATGGTGGAGGGGGGCACCGCACACGGCTAAAAGATCAATGATCAATTGTTGTGTCTTTGGGATGCCCCCTGCCCCCGTATAAAGGAGAAAAGGGGGAGGGGCGGCCGGCCAGGAGAGGGCCGCGCCAGGAGGAGTCCTACTCCCACCGGGAGTAGGACTCCCACCCTTCCTTGTTGGATTAGGAGAAGGGGGAAGGAGGAGGAGGAGAAGAAGGAAAGGGGGGCGCCGCACCCCTCCTTGTCCAATTCAGACTAGAGGGGGAGGGGGCGTGCAGCCTGCCCTGGCCGCCCCTCCTCTTCTCCACTAAGGCCCATGTAGGCCCGTTAAACCCCCGGGGGGTTCCAGTAACCCCCGGTACTCCGATATATATCTGATAACCCCAGAAACCATTCCAGTGTCCGAATATAGTCGTCCAATATATCAATCTTCATGTCTCGACCATTTCGAGACTCCTCGTCATGTCTGTGATCACATCCGGGGCTCCAAACTACCTTTGGTACATCAAAACATATAAACTCATAATATAACTATCATCGAAACTTTAAGCGTGCGGACCCTACGCGTTCGAGAACTATGTAGACATGACCGAGACACGTCTCCGGTCAATAACCAATAGCGGAATCTGGATGCTCATATTGGCTCCCACATACTCTACGAAGATCTTTGTCGGTCAAACCGCATAACAACATACGTTGTTCCCTTTGTCATCGCTATGTTACTTGCCCGAGATTCGATCGTCGGTATCTCAATACCTAGTTCAATCTCGTTACCAGCAAGTCTCTTTACTCGTTCCGTAATACACCATCTCACAACTAATTAGTTACAATGCTTGCAAGGCTTATAGTGATGTGCATTACCGAGTGGGCCTAGAGATACCTCTTCGATAATCGGAGTGAGAAATCGTAATCTTGAAATACGCCAACCCAACAAGTACCTTCGGAGACACCTGTAGAGCACCTTTATAATCACCCAGTTACGTTGTGACGTTTGGTAGCACACAAAGTGTTCCTCCGATAAACGGGACTTGCATAATCTCATAGTCATAGGAACATGTATAAGTCATAAAGAAAGCAATAGAAGAATACTAAACGATTGTGTGCTAATCTAACTGAATGGGTCAAGTCAATCACATCATTCTCCTAATGATGTGATCCCGTTAATAAAATGACAACTCATGTCTATGGTTAGGAAACTTAACCATCTTTGATTAACAAGCTAGTCAAGTAGAGGCATACTAGTTACACTATGTTTATCTATTTATTCACACATGTATTATGTTTCTGGTTAATACAATTCTAGCATGAATAATAAACATTTATCATGAAATATGGAAATAAATAATAACTTTATTATTGCCTCTAAGGCATATTTCCTTCAGTCTCCCACTTGCACTAGAGTCAATAATCTAGATCACGTGTCCATGTGATTTAACATCAATAGTTCACATCACCATGTGATTAACACCCATAGTTCACATCGTCGTGTGACCAACACCCAAAGGGTTTACTAGAGTCAATAATCTAGTTCACATCGCTATGTGATTAACACCCATAGAGTACTAAGGTGTGATCATGTTTTGCTTGTGAGAGAAGTTTAGTCAACGGGTTTGTCATATTCAGATCCATATGTATTTTGCAAATTTCTATGTCAACAATGCTCTGCACAGAGCTACTCTAGCTAATTGCTCCCACTTTCAATATGTATCTAGATCGAGACTTGGAGTCATCCAGATTGGTGTCAAAGCTTGCATCGACGTAACTATTTACGATGAACCTTTTGTCATCTCCATAATCGAGAAATATATCCTTATTCCACTAAGGATAATTTTGACCGCTGTCCAGTGATCTACTCCTAGATCACTATTGTACTCCTTGCCAAATTCAGTGTAGGGTATACAATAGATCTGGTATATAGCACGGCATACTTTACAGAACCTATGGCTAAGGCATAGGAAATGACTTTCATTCTCTTTCTATCTTCTGCCGTGGTCGGGCTTTGAGTCTTACTCAATTTCACACCTTGTAACATAGGCAAGAACTCTTTCTTTGACTGTTCCATTTTGAACTATTTCAAAATCTTGTCAAGGTATGTACTCATTGAAAAAAATTATCAAGCGTCTTGATCTATCTCTATAGATCTTGATGCTCAATATGTAAGCAGCTTCACCGAGGTCTTTCTTTGAAAAACTCCTTTCAAACACTCCTTTATGCTTTGCATAATAATTCTACATTATTTCCGATCAACAATATGTCATTCACATATACTTATCAAAAATGTTGTAGTGCTCCCACTCACTTTCTTGTAAATACAGGCTTCACCGCAAGTCTGTATAAAATTATATGCTTTGATCAACTCATCAAAGTGTATATTCCAATTCTGAGATGCTTGCACCAGTCCATAGATGGATCGCTGGAGCTTGCACATTTTGTTAGCACCTTTAGGATCGACAAAACCTTCTGGTTGCATCATATACAACTCTTCTTTTAGAAATCCATTAAGGAATGTAGTTTTGACATCCATTTGCCAGATTTCATAAAATGTGGCAATTTGCTAACATGATTCGGACAGACTTAAGCATAGATACGAGTGAGAAACTCTCATCGTAGTCAACACCTTGAACTTGTTGAAAACCTTTTGCGACAATTTTAGCTTTGTAGATAGTAACACTACTATCAGCGTCCGTCTTCCTCTTGAAGATCCATTTAATCTCAATGGCTCACCGATCATCGGGCAAGTCAATCAAAGACCATACTTTGTTCTCATACATGTATCCCATCTCAGATTTCATGGCCTCAAGCCATTTTGCGGAATTTGGGCTCCTTCCTCATAGTTCATAGGTTCGTCATGGTCAAGTAATATGACCTCCAGAACAGGATTACCATACCACTCTGGTGCAGATCTCACTCTGGTTGACCTACGAGGTTCGGTAGTAACTTGATCTGAAGTTTCATGATCATCATCATTAGTTTCCTCACTAACTGGTGTTGGAGTCACAGGAACAGATTTCTGTGATGAACTACTTTCTAATAAGGGAGAAGGTACAATTACCTCATCAAATTCTACTTTCCTCTCACTCACTTCTTTCGAGAGAAACTCCTTCTGTAGAAAGGATCCATTCTTAGCAACGAATGTCTTGCCTTTGGATCTGTGATAGAAGGTGTACCCAACTGTCTCCTTTGGTTATTCTATGAAGACATATTTCTCCGGTTTGGGTTTGAGCTTATCAGGATGAAACTTTTTCACATAAGCATCGCAAGCCCGAACTTTAAGAAACGACAACTTTGGTTTCTTGCCAAACCACAGTTCATACGGTGTTGTCTCAATGGATTTAGATGGTGCCCTTTTTTAACGTGAATGCAGCTGTCTCTAATGCATAACCCCTAAACTATAGTGGTAAATCGGTAAGAAACATCATAGATTGCACTATATCCAATAAAGTACGGTTATGACGTTCGGACACACCATTATGTTGTGGTGTTCCAGGTGGCACGAATTTGTGAAATTATTCCACATTGTTTTAATTGAAGACCAAACTTGTAACTCAAATATTTGTCTCTGCGATCAGATCGTAGAAACTTTATTTTCTTGTCACGATGATTTTCCACTTCACTCTGAAATTCTTTGAACTTTTTCAAATGTTTCAGACTTATGTTTCATCAAGTAGATATACTCATATCTGCTCAAATCATCTGTGAAGGTCAGAAAAATAACGATACTCTCCACGAGCCTCAACACTCATCGGATTGCATACATCAGTATGTATTATTTCCAATAAGTTAGTCGCTCGCTCCATTGTTCCGGAGAACAGAGTCTTTAGTCATCTTTGCCCATGAGGCATGGTTCGCAAGCATCAACTTATTCATAATCAAGTGATTCCAAAAACCCATCACCATGGTTTTTCTTCATGCGCTTTACACCAATATGACCAAAACGGCAGTGCCACAAATAAGTCGCACTCTCATTATTAACTTCGCATGTTTTGGCTTCAATATTATGAATATGTGTATCACTACGATAGAGATCCAACAAACCATTTTCATTGGGTGTATAACCATAGAAGGTTTTATTCATGAAAACAGAATACCAATTATTCTCTAACTTAAATGAATAACCGTATTGCAATAAACATGATCAAGTCATATTCTTTCTCAACGCAAACACAAAATAACATTTATTTAGGTTCAACACTAATCCTGAAAGTATAGGGAGTGTGCGATGGTGATCATATCATTCTTGGAACTACTTCCAACACACATCATCACTTCACCCTTAACTAGTTTCTGTTCATTCTGCAACTCCCGTTTCAAGTTACTACTCTTAGCAACTTAACTAGTATCAAATACCGAAGGGTTGCTATAAAAACTAGTAAAGTACACATCAATAACATGTATATAAAATATAGCTTCTTCACTCTCCCATCCTTCTTATGCGCCAAATACTTGGGGTAGTTCCGCTTCCAGTGACCAGTCCCTTTGCAGTAGAAGCACTTAGTCTCAGGCTTAGGTCCAGACTTGGGCTTCTTCACTTGAGCAGCAACTTGCTTGCCATTCTTCTTGAAGTTCCCCTTCTTCCCTTTGCCCTTTTCCTTGAAACTAGTGGTCTTGTCAACCATCGACACTTGATGTTTTTCTTGATTTCTACCTTCGTCGATTTCAGCATCATGAAGAGCTTGGGAATCGTTTCCGTTATCCCTTGCATAGTTCATCACGAAGTTCTAGCAACTTGGTGATAGTGACTAGAGAACTTTGACAATCACTATCTTATCTGGAAGATTAACTCCCACTTGATTCAAGTGATTGTAGTACTCAGACAATCTGAGCACATGCTCACTGGTTGAGCTATTCTCCTCCATCCTATAGGCAAAGTACTGTCAGAGGTCTCATACCTCTCGACACGGGCATGAGTATGAAATACCAATTTCAACTCTTGGAACATCTTATATGCTCCATGGCGTTCAAAACTTCTTTGAAGCCCCGATTCTAAGCCGTAAAGCATGGTGCACTAAACTATCAAGTAGTCATCATATCGAGCTTGCCAAATGTTCATAACGTTTGTATCTGCTCCTGCAATCGGTCTGTCACCTAGCGGTGCATTAAGGACAAAATTCTTATGTGCAGCAATGGGGATAATCCTCAGATCACGGATCCAATCCGCATCATTGCTACTAACATCTTTCAACATAGTTTTTCTCTATGAACATATCAAAAAATAAACAGGGAGCAACAACGCGAGCTATTGATCTACAACATAGTTATGCAAATACTATCAGGACTAAGTTCATGATAAATTAAAGTTCAATTAATCATATTACTTAAGAACTCCCACTTAGAAAGACATCCCTCTAATCCTCTAAGTGATCACGTGATCCATATCAACTAAACCATGTCCGATCATCACGTGAGATGGAGTAGTTTCAATGGTGAACATCACTATGTTGATCATATCTACTATATGATTCACGCTCGACCTTTCGGTCTCAATGTTCCGAGAACATATCTGTTATATGCTAGGCTCGTCAAGTTTAACCTCAGTATTCCGCGTGTGCAACTGTTTTGCACCTGTTGTATTTGAACGTAGAACCTATCACACCCGATCATCACGTGGTGTCTCAGCACGAAGAACTTTTGCAACGGTGCATACTCAGGGAGAACACTTATACCTTGATAATTTAGTGAGGGGTCATCTTATAAAGCTACCGATGAACTAAGAAAAATAAGATGTACAAAAGATAAACATCACATGCAATCAATATAAGTGATATGATATGGCCATCATCATCTTGTGCTTGTGATCTCCATCTCCGAAGCACCGTCATGATCACCATCGTCACCGGTGCGACACCTTGATCTCCATCGTAGCATAGTTGTCGTCTCGCCAATCTTATGCTTCTACGACTATCGCTACCGCTTAGTGATAAAGTAAAGCATTACAGGGCGATTGCATTGCATACAATAAAGCGACAACCATATGGCTCCTGCCAGTTGCCGATAACTCGGTTACAAAACATGATCATCTCATACAATAAAATTTTAGCATCATGCCTTGACCATATCACATCACAACATGCCCTGCAAAAACAAGTTAGACGTCCTCTACTTTGTTGTTGCAAATTTTACGTGGCTGCTACGGGCTGAGCAAGAACCGTTCTTACCTACGCATCGAAACCACAATGATAGTTCGTCAAGTTAGTGCTGTTTTAACCTTCTCAAGGACCGGGCATAGCCACACTTGGTTCAACTAAAGTTGGAGAAACTGACACCCGCCAGCCACCTGTGTGCAAAGCACGTCGGTAGAACCAGTCTCGTGTAAGCGTAGGCGTAATGTCCGTCTAGGCTGCTTCATCCAACAATACCGCCGAACCAAAGTATGACATGCTGGTAAGCAGTATGACTTGTATCACCCACAACGCACTCGTGTTCTACTCGTGCACATGACATCTACGCATAAAACCTGGCTCGGATGCCACTATAGGGAACGTAGTAATTTCAAAAAAATTCCTACACACATGCAAGATCATGGTGATGCATAGCAACGAGAGGGGAGAGTGTTGTCCATGTACCCTCGTAGACCGAAAGCGGAAGTGTTAGCACAACACGGTAGATGTAGTCGTATGTCTTCACGATCCGACCGATCAAGTACCGAAGGCACGGCACCTCCGAGTTCAGCACACATTCAGCTAGATGACGTCCCTCGAACTCCGATCCAGCCGAGTGTTGAGGGAGAGTTTCGTCAGCATGACGGCGTGGTGACGATGATGATGTTCTATCGACGCAGGGCTTCGCCTAAGCAAGGCTATGATAATATCAAGGTGGATTATGGTGGAGGGGGGCACTACACACGACTAAAAGATCAATGATCAATTGTTTTGTCTTTGGGGTGCCCCCTTCTCCTGTATATAAAGGAGCAAGGGGGGAGAGGCGGCCAGCCAGGAGAGGGATGCGCCAGGAGGAGTCCTACTCCCACCGGGAGTAGGACTCCCTCCTTTCCTTGTTGAATTAGGAGAAGGGGGAAGGAGGAGGAGGAGAAGAAGGAAAGGGGGGCGCCGCCCCCCTGTCGGGGAAGCTGACTCTGCGAGCACCTATGGGGACGGAGCCCCTTTTCGGTTCGGCGGGGGGCGGAGGCCGCACGAAGAGCAGATCGAGGTGAGGCACACGAGCGGTTTTACCCAGATTCGGAGCTCTCCGGAGAGATAATACTCCTACTGCTGCTTTGTGGTTTGTATTGAGTTCTTGCTCGGGAGCGCTGAGTGCTACAGTACACACAAGCAGCTAATGAGACCGAGTGTGAATGTTCTGTTGTCCCCCCTTTTCTACGTTGCGCATGGGCCTCCTTTTATATGCTCAAGGGGTCTCCAACAGGTGGCAACGTAGGCAGGGGCAAAAATGGAAAAGGTGCTGCGGTAGGTACAGCTACCTACACAGTGTATCATACCTAACCCTGACGGCAGGGGACAAGGGCATTAAATGCGCGTCTGTGTCGCCCAAACAGTGCAGAAAAGGGACCGTCAGGGACGCCACCACTTGCCACGATGGCGATCTTGTCAGCGCCGCTTGCCACAGTGCACCCCTGGCTGCACAGCCTCCCGCCACGTGCGCCTGGAAGGGTCTCAGAGAGACACGTTGGTGGGTGAGCTAGAGCGCGGATACAGAGTGGTTGCTAGCCGCGGCAAATGCCTTGCCGCGTCCGGGAGCTTGTCGCTTGCCGGGTCTTGCCGGGACGCGTGGCGCGTCGCGGCAAGTTCCTTGAGATGCCTTTGTTGGCCTCCCCGGCAAGCTCCTCTTGCCAGGGTCTTGTGTCTTGAGTGGCCTTCCCGGCAAGCTCCTCTTGCCGGGGCCTTGTCTCCTTGGCTTGAATACTTTGTTCTTGAATGGCTCCAAAGGAACCACGGGGGTCCTTGGCGGTCACCCGGCAGGCCTTGCCACGGGGCGCTGCGACTGCCTGTGCACAAGTTCGGGATACTAGGGTACCCCTACTCTAGTACACCGACAGGAGCCCCCGGGCCTGGACCATACACGGTGCCGAGTGCTGTTGGGCCAGGCCCAAAACAGGGCACGGGCACGCGCGGCCTGGGTCACGTCGCATCTTACTCCGCATCCACCGCGCCCTCCCCGAACGGCACGCGTCAATTGCGGCGTCGTGGGAGTGGTCATGGGTGGTTTCTTTATTCGGAAAGGCGGAACGTCCGCCCTCTCCCTCCTTATAAGCAGGGGAAACAGGGGCAGTTCGCCCATCTGCCCGTTGCTATTCCAGACTCGAAAATCTCCGCCGCTCCCCTTCTTCTCAAAGCCGAAAGAGAGTAGCGCTCCGCCCCCATCGCCACCAACACCACCAACGCCGTCGTCCTCCCTCACCACTCCCGCCATGGCTCCGAAAGCCGAGAAGGTGAAGTCGGCCAAGGTGCAGCGGCTCGCGGCGCTGCGAAAGGAGTGGGCAATCTTCCCTTCTAGGCTTGCCGCGGAGGAGCTGAAGGAGTTCTACTACCTCTTCTGGTCGACGGGGACGCGAGCGCATCCGCGCATGAAGGTATTTCCAGCCACTGCTTGGAAAAAGGCTCCCACTTGGTACCCTTTCTTCGCCTTGTTCTTATACTGCGGGCTCTGCCCGCCCTTTTCTGAATTTTTCTGCAACGTCATGAACACCTACGGGCTCCACCTCCTTGACTTCACCCCCAATGCTGTCCTGACCATGGCAATTTTCGCACATCTCTGCGAAAACTTTGTCGGAATCCATCCAAACGTATCCCTTTTCCGCCACTTCTTTTCGCCTCGAGTTGAGAAAGGAGAGCCTTTATCCGGCGGAATCGCCTGGATCTCGAAAACCGGCAAGAAGGATGCTTATCTGGATGGAGAGTTCCGCAGCAAGTGGGAGGAGTGGAGGGCGGACTGGTGTCTGATTGTCGAGGAGAACCCGCAGCCGTTTACCACCCTGCGCCAAACTCCAGTAGTGTGCGGCCGTGATTGGAGTAGCCTGGCCCCGGAAGACGACAGACTGAAGATTGCCGTCGCCCGGATCCTACGCCTCAGGCTTGCCGGGCTTACTGTAGGAGCGGTTGGCGCAGATTTCCTTCGCCGCCGCATCGGCCCCCTGCAGGAGAGGAGGAGACCCGCCTGGGAGTTCCAGAACGCGGCGGATATCATGAGGCTGTGGCCAGGCCTCAACTTCAACTTCACTGTCATGGAGCTCAACGCGATGCTCCAGGAGCTGTTCAAGTACGACCCTCAGCATCCCGAAGTGTTCAGGTTGCCGAGGGGCGTCGTTCCGCTGTGCAACAACTCCTCGCTCGACCGCATCCGTGCAATGATGCCGCTGTGCGACTCGCATGGAATTGACCCAGCCTGGATAGAGCCTGCAGATGATGTCGTGCGGGCGTTCTTCGATAACTTGGTAGAAGTACCGATCGACGCCGATGAGAAGAGGGGCCTCACCCGGGATACCACCGACGATGAACTGAAGCGCATCGCAACCAGGCTGGAAGAGGCGGCGGCAGCCGCAGCTGCGGGCGAGTTTGGATTCACCGTGGAGGAGGCAGCGGTAGCAGAAGCGGCAAGCCTTGCCGAGCGAGAGGAACTTGCCGGCGAGGATAAGTCCGCGGAGCATGGCGTCGGGCCGAGCGGGCCCGCCGGGGATACGAGCGGCTCGTTGGAGATCGGATCCTCTTCCTCTTCGTCTTCGGGCAGCTTGCCGCAAGCAGAGCCCCCAGCTCCACCAAGAAGGCGTCTTCGCAAGGCCGGGGACATAGCGGAGCGGCGGACGAGTCAACCCCCGCCGCGCCGCACGACGCGCTCCACTGCGGCAAGTTCTGTTGCCGCAGAAGCACCTCACGCCATAGCGGCAACTGGAGCGGGGTCCTCCCGGTCCGCTGCTCCAGCTCCCGCCAAGCGGCCAAGGGATCCTACTCCTCCGCCTCCTCGCGCCGGAGGAGGGCTAGGCTTTGACTTCTCCGTGCTCAGCTCCGACGAGGAAGAAGAAGAGTAAGATTCTTGTTGTACTTGTATGTCTTCAATACTTGCTGTCTTGTCTTGAATCTCATTTGCTTTACTCTGAACTTATTCCTTTTTAGGACTTTGGCCCAGAGAGCGGCAAAGAGAGCCAAGGTCCCGGTGATTGTCATCGAGGATGATCCCACCGTGACAGCAGGGGGTGCGCCTGAGACAAACTTGCCGGACCCGACAGCTGTTCTTCAGAGCAGCCCCCAGCGCAGCCCCTAGCGTAAGTATATGGTTTGCTTCCCGCTGTTAGGTGCGCATAGATATTCTTTGTTTGCTGGTATCTGATTGTTGGCTTGTGTAGGAGCAGAGCAGCCTCACCAGGAGCTCCCGGAGGCCGCCCCTGACATGACATCTGCTTCGACTACGCCGCCAAGGGAGAGTTCTCCGGCAAGGGCGGATCCTCCGACAAGGGAGAGCTCTCCGGTAAGGGGGAGCTCACCGGCAAGGGAGGAGTCTTCGGCAAGGGACAGCACCAGCGGTCCTCCGGTGGTGGAGACCACAACTGCCGAGCCTAGTGCAGGTAAACCTCTTGCTTCGAAACTTACCTTGGGTTCTTCTTCTTTTGATCTTATTTTTGGATATTTGCTTGACTTTTCTCCCTTTTTCGGCCGTCAGATCCACCCACTGCGGAGCCGATGGAGACCGAGGTTGCTGTTGATGATGCCGCCGCCACCGAAGAAGCGGCCGACGCTGATGATCCCGCCGGTGAAGAGGCCGCCAAGGCTGCCGCCGCAGCAGCTGATGAGGGGTCCGGCGATCGTACTGACGACCCTGAGGCCGTAGGAGCGACAGGCGCTACACCGACCGCCGATCCTCCCGCCGCTGCCGCAGCGTCAGGCTCTGAAGAGCCCCAGCCAGGCGTCTACTTGAAGGCCGGCGATGGCGTCTTCATCAACCTCCCCTGGGCGTCAACGTCCAGGGCGCCAGTCGAAGGAGAAAGCTTTGACGTGGAGGTGCTTGCCTCCGCTGGGCTGACGCTGGTCGACGCGCCAAGCAGCAGCAGCGACGAGCCTGAGGAGGAGCGACTGCTGCGGAAGCTGGTGTCGCTCTACCGCGCTCGACAAGCCAAACTGGAGTCCCGCGAAGCGCTTGTCGTGAAGGCGGGGGTGGACATGGAGAAGCGCGCGGAGGAGCTTCGAGGTCTCAACCAGGCAGCTCTCCGGTCGCTGGCGGTGGAGCGTGTGCAGCTCGACGAGGCGCAGAAGGCCTTCATCCTCGAGAAGGCAGAAGTTGCAGAGCAACAGCGGCTTGCCGCCGAGGAGCTATCTGCGCGGGAGGGCGAGTTGGTGCAGCTGAAGGCCAGCCTGGACAACCATGAAGAGGAGCTTGCTGCGCGCGAGCAAACACTCAGCGGAGCTCTCAAGGAAGCAAAGGACGCTGCCGCAGCTGCCGAGGCCGCCAAGAAGGAGCTGGAGACGAAGGTGGCGCAGCTGGAGACTGATCTCAAGGCGAGCAGTGAAAAGCTTGCCGCGCTCAAGCATGAGCGCGAGAAGGACGCCTACACCTTTGGCGAGCTGCAGGGTCGTCTCGCCAAGAAGATCAAGGAGCTTGCCGTCGCCAAGGACTCCAACGCCGATCTTGAGTTGAAGCTGGCTGCTTTGACCAAGACGCTGGACGGTGCCAGGGAGCAGGAGGCGGCCCTGAAGAAGGAGATCAAGGCCGACAAGGCGCTGCTGGAGAGCATTGCTGCCACCCAGAACGATTTCAGAGAAACTGTGGAGCAGTGGACGGAGGGTCTTGTGAATGCTGCCGCAGACATCGACAAGGAGCTGGCGCAGCTGGGGATGGAGGATATCGGGTATCCCTCCGATGAGACCCTCCCATCCAGCGCCAAGCTCACTCTGTTCTTCAAAGGCGTGTCGACGGCCCTCCAGCGACTCCGGGAGAGGATCCCAAAGCAGCTGGCCGACGAGTCGCGCAAGATCTGCGCAAGAGCTCTTCAGAAGGTGTTGGTGAAGGTAGCCTTCCGCAACCCGGGCCTCAACCTCACCAACGTCCTCAGATCCTTGCCGGCGGATGCTGATCTGGAGGCGCTCAAGGACCTTGTCGCACCCATTGTGGATAAGGTGAGCGGGATCAAGAGGGTTGAGGGCGATCGCGCGGACTAGGCCGCCTGTTTCCTTCTTTTCTTGTCGCTGCTGATCGTGTTATGAAAACAGTCTGTTAGAGCCGCGACAAGCTAACTTGTAATATATAACTTTATTTTGGGTAGTGATTGCGATGTTATTTCCTTTACCTGACTCCTTCCTTTGTATGTTTTTGCCCTACGCTTTTAGGGAACTTGCCGGCGCAGGCACTCTTGCCGCGAGCGCTGAGTGCGGGACGTCAGCAGCCTGCTGGCAGTGCCGTTGCCGACAAGAAACCTTGCCGTAACTAGTCGCAGCTCGCTTAAGTTGTTGAGCGAATTCGAAACAAAGTAAGGGTGTGACTCTAGTCGCAGCACACTTAAACTGTTGAGCGAACTCGAAACAAAGTAAGGGCGCAACTAGCCACGAGCTGGTTCCTTAGCGCACAGGTTTTCCATACAAAGCATGGTCGTTCAAGGAAGATAACTTAAAAAATTTAAAAACATCTGATTGCTCAAACTTTGGCAACTTAGCTTTTCTGTCGTTTGCTTCCCGGCAAGGCGCGACTTTCTTGAACGACGCCTGGTCCATACCATTATCTTCCCCTTCTCCCCCGGGAAACTTGTGGGCGAAGGAACCTCCATTTCCTTGAGAAAAAAGGAAGTAGAGAAAATAATGATATGGAGCTTTATGGCTCGTTATTGCTTACCGGGGGTGTTCGCTGCACAAAGTGTCAGATAACTCATGCAAAAAATAAAAAGCATGAAATTGATGAGATGTGCGGAGCACATGAGCTTTATCTACGCACAGGGTCTGCGCCTGGCTTTGTACCAAGGATTACATGCAACAGCGACAAGACTTGTACAAAAGGTGGTTGCCGGAACAGGGTCCGGCAGCCGTGCCTTACGGGTAAAACTTACGAAGATGCTCGATGTTCCAGGAGTTGCTCACCGGAATGCCATCTTTGGTCTCAAGGCGGACAGCGCCAGGCCTAGTGACTCGATTCACCCGATAAGGGCCTTCCCACTTCGGCGTCAACTTGTTGGAATTCTTGGCGGAATGAACGCGCCGAATAGCAAGGTCGCCTTCCTCGAGACTTCTGGCGTTAAGTTTGCGGCTATGGTAGCGGCGCAAAGCTTGCTGGTAGCGAGCAGCTCGTACAGCAGCCAGAAGACGGTCTTCCTCAAGGAGCAGCGCGTCATCTTGTCGCAGCTGCTCTTGCTCAAGCTCATCATAAGCGATCACTCGAGGCGACCCGTATACGTGTTCCGTGGGGATAACTGCCTCTGCTCCATAGACTAGAGCGAAAGGTGTCTGGCCAGTGGCTCGATTTGGCGTCGTTCTGATCGACCAAAGAGCCACCGGCAGCTCCTCAATCCAGTTTCTTCCGCACCCGTGCAGCCTGTCGAAAGTCCTGGTCTTGAGTCCACGCAGCACTTCAGCATTTGCCCTCTCCGCTTGACCGTTGCTCCTGGGGTGAGTAACAGAAGCTAAGCAGACCTTGGCGCCAAGATCTTGGACGTACTGCATGAAGGTGCGACTCGTGAATTGCGTACCGTTGTCAGTGATGATCCTGTTAGGGATCCCAAAGCGGCAAACAATCGACCTGAAGAACTTGACTGCTGACTGTGCTGTCACCTTCTTCACTGCTTCCACTTCCGGCCACTTTGTGAACTTGTCGATTGCGACGTACAAGTACTCAAAGCCCCCGACTGCTCGGCGGAAGGGGCCGAGGATGTCGAGCCCCCAGACCGAAAATGGCCAGGATAAAGGGATCGTCTGGAGAGCTTGAGCTAGCTAGTGTATCTACTTGGAATGGAACTGGCACGCTTCACACTTGGTTACTTGTGCAGTTGCATCCTGGAGGGCTGTCGGCCAAAAGAAACCTTGCCAGAAAGCTTTGCCGGCAAGTGCTCTTGCGCCAATGTGGTGACCACAAATGCCTCTATGTATCTCTGCCAACAGCTTCTGTCCATCTTCCCGGTGAATACACTTCAATTTCACACCGTTGAGTCTTCTTCTGTACAGTGCGTTGTCGACAAACTGGTACATACTTGACTGCCGGGCTACTCTTTCCGCTTCTTCTTGCTCTTCGGGAAGTTCTCCTGTCTGAAGGAAACAGACGATCTGTTGTGCCCATGCTGGAGCTTGCGGCTCGACAACAAGGACTAAAGGCATATCTGCTGCTGTGGGAACATCTGCTTCTATGGCGAGAACCTGCGGCTCAGCCGGAGCTTGACGTTCCCTGGCAAGCTTGCCGGAGCAAAACTTGTCGGGAGCGTCTGCTTCAACGAAACAAACCCTGGGGCTTGTCAGAGCAGATTGCTCCTTAGCACTCTCGGCGTTGATCTTGGGGACCTTCTTGGCGGCGGCTTCGGGAAGCTCTGCCAGAAAATAGTCACCAGAAATCAACTTCCTCTTCTTGCTCTGTCCAGTTGATGGCGTAACGGACGGTTGAGTCAGCTTGAGCACAAAGATCCCTGGTTCCACAGGTAACTTAAGTGCTGCGCACTTTGACAGGCCATCGGCAATGTCGTTCTGAGCTCTTGGAACATGTTCCATCTGTAGGCCGACAAAGAGCTCTTCTAGCTTCCTCACTTCATCAACGTAAGCTTCCATCAACGAACTCTAATAATTCTTGTTCACTTGGCGGACGACAAGCTGCGAGTCACCCCTGACAATGAGCTTCTTGATCCCAAGGTCTGCCGCGATCCTGAGACCGGCAAGCAATCCTTCATACTCTGTAGTATTGTTTGTCGCTTGCTCCTTGGGAAAGTGCATTTGGACTACGTACTTGAGGTGCTCTCCGGTGGGTGCGACAAGCAGCACGCCAGCACCGGCGCCTTGCAGCGAAAAGGCACCATCAAAGTACATCAGCCACTCTTTGCTTGCCTCCTTGACGGGGATGCTCGTCTCTGGAATTTCTTCGTCAGGTGTTGGCGTCCACTCTGCTATGAATTCTGCAAATGCTCTGCTTCGGATAGTTGAAGTGCTCTCAAACTTGAGGCCAAAGCTTGACAGTTCCAGTGCCCACTCAACAATCCTGCATGTTGCTTCTGTATTCTGCAGTATCCTCTTCAGCAGAAAGCGAGTGACAACTGTGATCTCATGTGCTTGGAATTAATGGTGCAGCTTTCTCGAGGCCATAAGAAGGCCGAAAAGCACTTTCTGCACACTAGAGTACCTTGACCTAGCCCCCTACAGAAGGGAACTGACAAAGTAGACTGGGCACTACACCATTTTCTTCTGTATCTCCTCGGGCGCCTGCGCAGATCCATCTTTGCCGGGACCAGAGCTTGTCGGGGAAGCCCCCTGCTTGTCGCTGGATGCGCTTGCTGGCTCATCATCTTCCTCCCTCTCCGCTACTAACGCAACACTAACCACTTGATTGGTTGCCGCTAGATACAGCAGCAACTTCTCTTGTGGCTTAGGTGCGACAAGTATTGGAGTGGATGACAGGTATCTCTTCAAGTCCTGCAGCGCAGCCTCCGCTTCCGGAGTCCATCTCATTGGACCTGCCTTTTTCAAAATTTTGAAAAACGGCAGGGCGCGCTCAGCAGACTTAGAGATAAACCTGCTGAGAGCCGCCACGCAGCCGGCAAGTCTCCGTACATCCTTGACGTGCTTCGGTGCTTCGATCTGCTCAATGGCCTTGATCTTGTCGGGATTGGCTTCAATTCCCCGCCGCTGAGACATGAAGAACCCGAGAAGCTTGCCGGAAGGGACTCCAAACACGCACTTCTCAGGGTTAAGCTTGAGGCCGATCTTGCGCAGATTTGCAAAAGTCTCTTCTAGATCTTGAATCAAAGTTGACTTGTCCCTGCTCTTGACCACTATATCATCCATGTAGGCTTCCACATTTCTGTGTATTTGTGGCTCAAAAGCGGTATGGACGACCCTTGCAAATGTTGAACCAGCATTCTTTAAACCGAAAGGCATCCGTATGAAACAGTATGTGCCACACGGAGTGATGAATGCGGTTTTCTCCTCATCCTCTTCTGCCATGAAGATCTGATGATATCCTGAATATGCGTCAAGAAATGAAAGCAAGTCACATCCGGCCGTGGAGTCAACAATTTAGTCAATGCGCGGCAAGGGAAATGGGTCTTTGGGACAAGCTTTATTGACATCGGTAAAGTCGATACAAAGCCTCCATTTCCCGTTTGCCTTGCGCACGACTACAGGATTGGCCAACCACGTAGGATGGAGCACTCCTGTAACGAGGCCTGCTGCTTCCAACTTCTTGATCTCTTCTGCGATGAATTCTTGGCGCTCCACTGCTTGCTTCCTGACTTTCGGCTTGACGGGCCGCGCATGAGGACAGATGGCAAGGTGGTCCTCAATTACTTTCCTGGGAACACCGGGGATGTCAGACGGTTGCCACGCAAACACATCGACGTTCGCCCGCAGGAAAGCAATGAGCGCGCTTTCCTATTTAGGGTCGAGAGTGGCACTGATGGTGAAAGTACCACAAGTGCCGTCCTCCTTGGCGGACACCTTCTTGGTCGCTGGCGGAGCTGCCATTGCCTTCTTACACTTGCCGGTGGAGCTCGATGGTGCGTCCTCGACGGTAGCGCAGCACTCCGAAGAGGTGCGCTTGCCGGAGTGGGCATCAGAACTCTTGCCGGACTTGGTCTTCTTCTTCCCCCCGGGAGCTTCAGCGGCAAGTATCTCGCGATCCGTTGCGGCTGCTGCCGGTAGATCTTGTCGGCACAGATAAGAGCATCTTTCTTGTCGCCAGGGACAGAGATGACACTTATTGGGCCTAGCATCTTTAGCATGTTGTACGCGTAGTGAGAGGCCGCCATGAACTTGGCGAGCGCTGGACGGCCGAGATTCCCATTGTAAGGCAATGGAAAATCGGCAACATCAAAAGTGATCCTCTCAGTCCTGAAGTTCAACTCGCTGCCAAATGTCACCGACAGCGTGATCTTCCCCTTCGGCTTGCTCCTTCCCGGGTTGATTCCTTGGAATGTGCCGGTCTCTTCGAGCTCGTTGTCAGGGACTTGGAGTTTCCGGAGCACATCGGAGGAGATCAGGTTCAAGCCGGCCCCGCCGTCAACTAGCATCTTAGTGACCTTGAGGTTGCGGATAGTTGGTGAGACCAACATCAGCAAACACCCGACCGCAGTTGTGCGATCAGGGTGGTCCTCGATATCAAAGATGATAGGTGTGCTGGACCATTTCAGAAGCTTGCGTGACTCAACGGGTGGTTCTGCCGCATTGACTTCCCGCAGCCACTACTTGAGTTGGCGGTGTGAAGTATGCAGAGAAGCACCGCCGTCAACACACAAGGCCTCTGTGGCTTTCTGGAACTCCTGCTCACTGGTCTCGTCATCATCCATGTCTTCGTCGTCGTCATCTTCATCCTTGTCATGGCCACGGGGAGGTCTGTCTCCTTGCCGCTGATTGGCCTTGCCACGGCGTCCTCCCCAGCCGGTGCGCTTCGTACCGGATCCTCCAGCACCTCCTTGGGATTTCTCCTTGCCGCGTCCCTCATACTCGGCCTTTTGCAGCTCGACAAGCTGCTCGACCTTCTTGCAGCTCTGGAGGTCATGGCCCTTGGTGCGGTGGATCTTGCAGTACTGTTTGTTGGTGCCGTCCTGCTTGTCGGCGGCCGCCACAGCCTGGCAGTTGGTGCATGCGGCAACCTCCTTGACGGAGCTACCATCTTTGGCTTTCTTGGCGCCACCGTCGCTGCTGGACTACTGAACAACTAGCACATCTTTGCCTTTCCTCTTCCTGTTGTTCCGTCGCCGGTTTTTATTTGCCGAGGCAGCATCATCGCTGTCAGATCCTCCTGTTCCTGTATTCTAACCGGGGAGTTTCCTCCCTTCCTCAACACGTGCACACCTGTCGGCCAGGGCATACAGCTCACTGACGTCTCTGATCTTGCACATCGCCATCTCCTCCCGCATCCTGCGGTTAGGCACGTTCTGATGGAACGCACTGATGACCGCGGCAGGGTGGACATCTGGGATGTTGCGTTGCACTTGGCTGAATCTCTGGATGTACTTGCGCAGGGGATCTCCTTCCTTCTAGGCAAGTAGATGAAGATCACTCTCCTGGCCATGAGGTTTGTGGCCGCCTGTAAAGGCGCCGACAAACTGATGGCATAGGTCTGCCCAGGAAGATATGGAGTTGTCTGGCAAGTGCATGAGCCAGGACCTGACGTTGGGCTTGAGCACCAGTGGGAAGTAGTTGGCAAGGATCTTGTCGTCGCGCCCCCAGCATCTTGCACCGCGATGGTGTAGATGCTGAGGAACTCCGATGGATGCAACTTGCCGTCGTACTTCTCGGGTACGTCTGGCTTGGAATTCTTCGTGCTGGGCCACTGGACTTGCCGCAGCTCACGGGTAAACGCAGGGCAACCTACCGCGTACGGCAGGTCGCTTGATTCCCCTGGCGCATGCATGTCGACAGTGGGCCCAGCGCGCTGGTCCGACTGACGTCGCGCTTCTCTTCGGCGCTCGATGCGAGTACGAGCGTCTTCTTGCTGTCGTTCGTGAAGAACTTGGCGTTGATCGCGACGAGCTCGTGGATCTGACGAAGCAGTGGAGTCGCTGTCGCGGTGGACCCGGCGAGTCGGAGATCTTGGCCTTCGGGGCGGAGAGTGCATGGTGGTTGCACCCCACCGGTCTTGTCGCCATCGGGTCGCGCCTGGCTGACTTGCCGCGGCTGCGACGTAGTCGGCTGCCATGGAGTGTCGCCGTTGGCGAAGCCGATGAGACTCTGAATGGTGGCCCTCCAGTCGTCGATCTTGTCTGGCGTTGGAGGGTAGTCTAGGAGAAGTTGAGCTCGCGCCAAAGCTTCTGCTGGAGTGGCGGGTAGCGGTGGCGAACGGTGCGAGGAGCGGGATATGCTCGGACTTCTAACTGCGTTAGAAGGAGCAATATCCCGTCCAGGCGACTGTGCCTCGCTCGCGCCAGCACGTTGGCGTGCATGCTGGCCTGGAGCATCCCGAGATCCGCCAGCTCGATTTGGGTCCAGCGAGCATATGGTACTGTGAGTACCATGACGCTGCCGGTCCTGCGCCTCCTGAGATGGGCGCGGTGCATCTACGGACGCTCGGTCATCGTGGGAGCCGGCTACACCGCCAATGGGCAGCGCAACCTTGTCCTTGGACCTGGCGGCACCGTGGGCTCCCTCGTCGACGCCCGTTCTTCCGCCGGCGCCTTCCCCACTAGCCGTTTGCTCCGGCGGCGGTGGGTTCGACGCGGACGGAGCAGCCGCCTCCGAAGCCTTCTTCTTCGGTGGCATGTCGATGAAGTCGATGAAGATCTAGCTCGTGCGAACGCTGGATCAAGTTCACACAACCTCGACGCCCCCTACCTGGCGCACCAAAGATGTCGGGGAAGCTGACTCCGCGAGCACCTATGGGGACGGAGCCCCTTTTCGGTTCGGCGGGGGGCGGAGGCCGCACGAAGAGCAGATCGAGGCGAGGCACACGAGCGGTTTTACCCAACTTCGAAGCTCTCCGGAGAGATAATACTCCTACTGCTGCTTTGTGGTTTGTATTGAGTTCTTGCTCGGGAGCGCTGAGTGCTACAGTACACACAAGCAGCTAACGAGACCGAGCGTGAATGTTCTGCTGTCCCCCCTTTTCTACGTTGCGCATGGGCCTCCTTTTATATGCTCAAGTGGTCTCCAACAGGTGGCAACGTAGGCAGGGGCAAAAATGGAAAAGGTGTTGCGGTAGGTACAGCTACCTACACAGTGTATCATCCCTAAGCCTGACGGTAGGGGACAAAGGCATTAAATGCCCATCTGCGTCGCCCAAACAGTGCAGAAAA
This sequence comes from Aegilops umbellulata, assembly GCA_032464435.1. Lineage (NCBI taxonomy): Eukaryota > Viridiplantae > Streptophyta > Magnoliopsida > Poales > Poaceae > Aegilops > Aegilops umbellulata. The sequence continues at coordinate 142,351,141 of CP136059.1, forward strand.
GGGACCGTCAGGGACACCACCGCTCGCCACAATGGCGATCTTGTCAGCGCCGCTTGCCACAGTGCACCCCTGGCTGCACAGCCTCCCGCCACGTGCGCCTGGAAGGGTCTCAGAGCGACATGTTGGTGGGTGAGCTGGAGCGCGGGTACAGAGTGGTTGCTAGCCGCGGCAAATGCCTTGCCGCGGCCGTTGTCTTGCCGCGTCCGGGAGCTTGTCGCTTGCCGGGTCTTGCCGGGACGCGTGGCGCGTCGCGGCAAGTTCCTTGAGATGCCTTGGTTGGCCTCCCCGGCAAGCTCCTCTTGCCGGGGTCTTGTGTCTTGAGTGGCCTTCCCGGCAAGCTCCTCTTGCCGGGGCCTTGTCTCCTTGGCTTGAATACTTTGTTCTTGAATGGCTCCAAAGGAACCACGGGGCTCCTTGGCGGTCACCCGGCAGGCCTTGCCGTGGGGCGCTGCGACTGCCCGTGCACATGTTCGGGATACTAGGGTACCCCTACTCTAGTACACCGACACCCCCTCCTTGTCCAATTCGGACTAGAGGGGGAGGGGGCGCGCGGCCTGCCCTGGCCGCCCCTCCTCTTCTCTACTAAGGCCCATGTAGGCCCATTAAACCCCCAGGGGGTTCCGGTAACCCCCGATACTCCGATATATATTCGATAACCCCTGAAACCATTCCGGTGTCCGAATATAGTCGTCCAATATATCAATCTTCATGTCTCGACCATTTTGAGACTCCTCGTCATGTCCATGATCACAACCGGGGCTCTGAACTACCTTTGGTACATCAAAACATATAAACTCATAATATAACTGTCATCGAAACTTTAAGCATGCAGACCCTACAGGTTCGAGAACTATGTAGACATGACCGAGACACGTCTCCGGTCAATAACCAATAGCGGAACCTGGATGCTCATTTTGGCTCCCACATATTCTACGAAGATCTTTATCGGTCTAACCGCATAACAACATACCTTGTTCCCTTTCTCATCGGTATGTTACTTGCCCGAGATTCGATCGTCGGTATGTCAATACCTTGTTCAATCTCGTTACCGGCAAGTCTCTTTACTCGTTCCGTAATACATCATCTCACAACTAACTCATTAGTTACAATGCTTGCAAGGCTTATAGTGATGTGAATTACTGAGTGGGCCCAGAGATACCTCTCCCACAATCGAAGTGACAAATCCTAATCTCGAAATACGCCAACCCAACAAGTACCTTCGGAGACACTTGTAGAGCACCTTTATAATCACCCAGTTACATTGTGATGTTTGATAGCACACAAAGTGTTCCTCCGGTAAACGGGTGTTGCATAATCTCATAGTCATAGGAACATGTATAAGTCATGAAGAAAGCAATAGCAGAATACTAAACGATCGTGTGCTAAGCTAACTGAATGGGTAAAGTCAATCACATCATTCTCCTAATGATGTGATCCCGTTAATCAAATGACAACTCATGTCTATGGTTAGGAAACTTAACCATGTTTGATTAACAAGCTAGTCAAGTAGAGGCATACTAGTGACACTATGTCTATGTATTCACACATGTATTATGTTTCTGGTTAATACAATTCTAGCATGAATAATAAACATTTATCATGAAATAAGTAAATAAATAATAACTTTATTATTGCATCTAGGGTATATTTCCTTCACATATATGCATGATTGAGACGTTCGTTTAATTCATATAGTTCATCTCATTCAAAATCAATTAGTTTTTATAAAAAAGCTAGGGCCTCTTTGATTCGCAGGATTTTCAAAACGCGGGAATAGGAAAAACATGTGATTAGAGTGGAGTGTCATCTTGAATCCTACAGGATTGTACGAGTGTTTGATTGTGCATAGAGAAAACGTAGGATTCTGTCAAAGAGGTTTGAGTGGATGGAATGTTTCCTATGAAATCTAGTGCAAATGAATCCTTTGGGAAAATTCCTATGGTTTACAATCCTAGGAATCAAACAACCAAGATAGGAAAATTTCCTAAGGATTAGAATCCTCCAAAATTCCTTTGAGAATCCTTTGAATCAAACAAGCCCTTAATCTATTTTATGATTCATGGAATTGTGCGTTGTAAAGCATAAAGTGAAAACAAATGATGGCAATTCAACTAGAAAAAAAGTTTGGGCAGTTATGATAAGGAAGATTCTAGAACAAAGGATAAGCACTTGTGTTTTGAGGTTTGTGCATTATGCTTAAGTTCAACCATGGAGTCTGCTAGATTATACTTGTGGCAAAATCTGGTGGGGGGCTAGAAGATGGTGTGAGGGACCAAGTGGAGGGAGACTATGAAGGAGTGCACAAGTGCGAGATCGATATTTAAAGAGAGGGGTCAAGAATGTGCGCTGTTGTGCGAAGTGGCGGAGCCATGAAAAATAAATGACCTAGGGGGCCAAGCATTGCTAATCCTTTACGAGGAGGGCCAATTCATCAACTTAAACCATTTTACCAGCAAATGTCTAATGATCACATTCATATTAGCCTCAATATATAGTGATGTTAGCACAAAAAAAAAAGACACATCCGTGACATTTTGGGCCGAACGAATTTTTTCTGTCATACTTATGACACTTATATGACAATAATTGTGACAAAACCCGGTATCATCATAGATGTGGTGGTCTCCTACTTCTATGACACAAAATGGGCTTTTCGTCCTGGGCGGGCCGGAGACACAGCTGCATGACATTCTTTGGGCCGTCCATGATGGAAAAAACCGTGGTTGATGCGAGGGCGAGGAAAATATCGGGGGAGTTCCCGGTTACGGTGGGTGGTCGGGGGCCGAGCGATGCGCGTTTATCTCGTACGTACTCACGTGTGTGCAAGGCGTTGCGCTCTAACTGAACCCGAGCGAGGCGTTGGGCTCTAACTGAACCCGAGTGATCGATTGATCCCTTGATGTTAACTGAACCCGATCGAGCGATTCCTTCGCTACTGCTGCTAACTGAAGCCAATCAATGCTGCCTCTGGATGAACAGTGAGCGTTGTTGGGGGGCTTGGATGAACAGTTCCCGGTGGGGGTTGGATGAACAGGACCCCGTGGTAGTAGAGGTCATTGCCGCTGGATGAACAGTACCCCGATCGGTCGAGCCAATGGATGAACATGACCCCATGGAGGGCTGGATGAACATGACCCCGTGGAGGGCTGGTTCAACAGTAGCTGGTGGAGGGCTGGTTGAACAGTAGCCGGTTGTGACACCCAAAATTTTTGACCTTGTTTTTTTTTTATTAAAATTTTGCCAGGAATTAAAACTTTAATTTTCTGAGCTCCCTTTTTATTTTTGAACCATTATTCCCTTGGTCATTATGGAGTTTTTTTCCCAAAGAGGGAATTTTTCAAATATGTTTTTGGACTTGTTTAAACACCTCAAGAAAAGCTTTTCTTTTATTAGTAGAACAAATTACATAATTAACTTGCTTGGTCCTTATTTTCTTGAAAAATGATTTCCCATGACTATATGGCCATATTTGAACTACAACCTCTTTAAAAATTTATTCAAAAATCCCACCAAAATTTGGAGATGTCATGTGCTGTTTTTAAATCACTTTTGTACAAAAATATCTTTTGTTCTTGAAATGTTGTGAGCACTACACCCATTTTTCTTCTCTGGTTCAGTGGGCAATTTTGCACTACAACCCTTTTATATATTTCTTTCTAGCCTCCACCAAAATTATGGGATGTTAGTAGTATCATATAATTCAACTTTATGCAAAAAAACCTAGTGGTGTTATTTGCAAGTTTTGAGTGGATCAACCTCATCTTCATTCTGGTCCAACATTATGGTTTGTACAGCAACCACATTTTTAGTTGCTCCTTTATCCATGATTCCTTTTCCTACTTGTAGCCCTCCCTACTAAACCCCTAAGTCCAAGAGCATACAACAATTGGATCACTTTTGGTTCATGGAATAATGCCATTTACTTTCTGTCCAGAATTGAAGTTTTACGAAACTTGCACTAACAAGTTTCAGTTTTTGGCCAACTAACCTCACCAACCTCTTTTTCACCTAATGAGGCCACCATCTGGAGTTTTTGGCCACTCCAAGACCTGCCTAGATACCTCTGGCATTTTGTCAAGCACCCTGTGGGCATGGACAGTATTGGCATGGATTTTAGTTAGCATGGTGAACCTGATCCACTGACCCATCAAGCTTGTCCACTGATCTCCTTACTAGCCCAAACCTATACCTGCTAACCCCCAGCTCCAACCGAGCCACCTAGTATGCGATGGCATTTCGCCGAGCAGCTGGTGGGCGTGCACTGGGCGCGCCCAGAGCGTGCCAATTGCAGCCGCGCACACGAGCCGCCGCGTCACACCCTGCCTTGGCCCGCACTGCAGAACCTTGCCATGCACTCCCCGCCTCAACACTACATGCCAGCCCGCCCTGGCACCCTACAGCGCCACCGCCAGAGCACTTTTGGCGGCACGCCGGCGTCGGCCGACAGCCTTGCTCCGTTCAGCGCCGCCCAAGCCACCCCGACTCGCCACCTGGCCCCTGGCACAGCCCGAACTCATCCGCAAGCGTGTCTGCTAGCTCTTGTCGCAGCCACGTCTCCCTAGCTACAGAATGGCGGTCGCCAGCGTTCTTATCCTCGGCCATCGTCGAAACCGCCTCGACTCGCCTATTTAAGGAGACCCCGAGCCCGTTCCCGCACGCAAGCAACCTCAGGCCACCCCTATGGCGCTTCCCTAGCCCGCATTCGACCCAGGGAGGTTTTCTTCCCCGTCTCCGGCAACTCCGGCCACCGCCACTGCCCCTGCCGTTCTGGCGCCACCAGGACCTCCCCCTCCCCACTCTCTCCACCAGAAGCCTCCTCTTCCTCCCGTGAACCTTTCCCCCTACTCGATTTTGATCGGGAGCCACCGCAGCCCCAAAAGCACTTTGCTCCCGAGGCCACCTCCGCCGAGAAGCTCGCCGCCGGCAGCTCCCTCCGCCCCCACCTGCCAGGCGACCACCGGGAGGACCGCCCCAGAGTAGCGGATCCATCCCCGCCCTCGGAGCCCCGCGAGGAGCCGCCAGCCGCCGGCGACGATCGCCGGAGCTCCGCCTCCGCTCGGGACAGAGGAAAGAGAGGGAGAAGATTAGTCAAACCTGACTAGTGGGCCCCCTGGACCCACTGTCAGTGACACACCGCGCTGTCCACGTGTTTAAGTGAAGGCGTAATCCCCCCAGTACGTCTCCCCGCTCCGAAAGCGTATTCCCCTCTGAAACGTTTTTCTTTTTCTGTTTTATTTAAATCAGTTTTGACCAGAACTTTGACTGACTATATCTTTTTAAATATAACTCCAATTGAATTGATTCTTTTTCCTACATCTCTAAAATATTGTCTAGTTTATTTTAAGATTTATTTGAAAATTTTCCAAAACAACTTTTTGTGCTGTTTTTGAAATATGTGTTATTTGCATATTTTTGAAAATAGGATTTTGGAGAAAGGAAGAAAGCTTTCAAAAGATTTGGAGTACACCTTGCCTTTCCACACCATTAAGGCAAGCATTCTGAACCCCGGGATAATTATTTTGGTGTGTTAGTTGACACGTTTATAACACCACCTTAGTTCGGAATATTGTTATTTCATGTGATATGATCATTTGCATGGATGCATTATTGTGATTTCCTTGCTGTTCGAAATGAGCATACTCGTGTGACGGAAATCATCCTCATGTGCCTTACATGCATGCCGGTAAGGAATCCGGGAAAGCCTCTGCCGTGTGTAGGTATGAACTTGTCGCCGGTCTCCGTCGGGACGGTTATATCCGGTATGGCATGGTAAGGTATAATGGGTGGTGATTTGTTGGTTGAAGTATTTTTGTTGTGCTAACCATGCAGGAAACTCATAAGCCTCCTGAGTCGGCCATAGATCGAGTCTTGTTCCGGTAACCCCCATACTTGTTTTCGTACTGCCACAGGTCCCCACCGTAGGTGGGGTATGGTTCAGTAAGTTGCTAACCCTTGTCTTGGCACACACCGTACAGAGAGGCCATGGTGGAAGATACCGGCTGCATCCGGTAGGCATGCCACCTGGTCCGGGGGCATGGGTGTATCCGGTTGGGACCGAGAGGGGGATACCCCTTAGAGCGCGTGAATAGAAATTTGATCCCATGCTACGTCGAGGTTGTAGCCTCCCCACTTAGAGTTTGCTTGACAGGTGTCGTGGGTGATTCCAGACACCGGTGAGTTGAGCTGGTGTGTGCAAGTCAGGTGTGTTTTCAATTAAAAGACCGTAGACGGAATTAGTCCCGATGGACTAAAGGAATCTGTTACTCGTGGGTAAAGAGTACACCCTCTGCAGAGATATTAAACCTATTCGAATAGCCGTGTCCACGGTTAAGGATTACAGTCTGGGATGGGTCAAGTGTCGGTCTTAGCGTCGGTCTTCGGAGGAAAAACCACTAAAAATATTGATTATGACTTGTGATATATGATGGTTATGATTATTATCATTATGGACTAACCGTTTGTATGATTGAAATAGAGAATATCCCTGGGACGGTACTACCTCCTAGATATTCACCATGATTGTTCCAAATTCTTTTTAAAGCCCTTTCTGTGGTGTCGCTCAGACGCCCGGCTATGGCATTTCTTTTCAAAGCCCTTTCTGTGGTGTCGCTCAGACGCCCGGTGTCGCTAAGACGCCCGACTGTGGTATTTCTTTTAAAGCCCTTTATGTGGTGTCGCTAAGACGCCGGACTGCGGCATTTCTTTTAAAGCCCTTTATGTGGTGTCGCTAAGACGCCCGACTGTGGCATTTCTTTTAAAGCCCTTTTATGTGGTGTCGCTAAGACGCCCGACTGCGGCATGCTTGTTGTTTATTTCGTAAAATTTTTATACTACTAGTTTATTGCGTATTCATAAATAACATGCTTGCACGCATCATAGTTTCATTTATCTTTTGTGACTAACGCCATGAGCATAAAATATTTCCAGCACATCATGGTTATATTATACCTATGTTCATAATGTTTGCGAGTACATTCAAAGTACTCACTGGCTTGTCCCTGGCTATTGTCTTGGCCAGATTGCTTGCTTGGAGAGGAGCATTGCGACGACAGCCTCGGAACCTAAGCAGCGGTGATAGCAGCCTCGTGAAGATAGGAGTTAACCTGGTCAGCTGTTCCCGTAGGAAATGGAGCCCCACAGACCGTGGTGATCCACAAACCGCTTCCGCCCCCAACCACTAGAAACCATTTGATGTACTCATAGGCCACAATGGTCTTGTACTACATATTTTGTACCTTTGCTTGGAATTTCTGTAACAAGTTGGTGCCTCATCAGCTAACAGTAATCCTGGGGCTGGTGAGCACAATGGCCCTTTTTTTGGGTATTAAAGCCCGGAAAACCGGTCGTGACACCGTTGGATGGCTCGATGAACAGTAGCCCGTGGAGGGGTGGTTGAACAGGACCCCCGTGGAGAGGGTTGGTTGAACAGTAGCCGGTGGAGGAGCGTGCGGTGGAGGCTGAATGAACAGGAGCCCGTGGATGAACAGTCGCAGGTCGAGGCTGGAGGAGGTCGACGGTGGATGAACAATAGCCCGTGGAGGCTGGAGGAGGTCGACGGTGGAGATGATTAGTATCTCATGGAGTCCCGTTTTGCGGTATGCCACACCCCTCCTGATGAACATGACCCCCGTTTCGACCGTAGCACTCCAACATAAGTCTGTTTCCTCCATTTTGCAGTACGCCACACCCCTCCCGATCAACAGGACCCCATTTCGACCGTAGGAGGTCCGTTTCCTCCATTTGTGGTACGCCAGACCCCTCCCGATGAACAAGACCCGTTTCCACCGTGGTCGGTCGAACACAAGGCTGTTTCCCCCGTTCTACGGTACACCAGGCCTTATTTCCATCGCCTGTTATGTCCAAGCAGGTTGGCTCCTGATGAACAACACGCCTTCCGTTGCCTCCCGATGAACATGATGCATTCCATTGCCTCCCCATGAACACGATGACGGCGCAATTTCTCTGTTCTGACCCAACCATGTACACGAGCCCTGGCCGTACGTATGCGCGAGTAGGCATTCGAGACCCCGCCGGATGTACATACGTGGCCGTATTTTCTTTCTTGCACCCTGGCTGCTGTATGTACGTGTACATGCTACGTGCGCGCCGCTACTATGACACGTGCGCGCCTCTACTACAACATGTGCCCTTCCTTGCACAACCACGGTTCATCGCTGCACACTGTAGACAGACCGATCGACCAGTATGTACGTACACGTTCGCAACCAGAATGACAATGCTACGTACGCTTCGACCGAGTGGGTCCCGATTGTCAGGCACTTCCTTGCGTGCGAACATGTAGCTAGTGGGTCCCAAGTGTTAGGGGGCGAATCGTTTTTTTGCCCGTAATATGGACGCACTTCCTTGCGTGCGAAGATGTAGCTGGTGGGTCCCAGCAGTCAGGGGGCGAATCATTTTTTTTGTCCGTAATATGGATGCACTTCCTTGCGTGCGAAGATGTAGCTGGTGGGTCCCGGCAGTCAGGGGAGAAAATGTTATTTTTCAGGGTAAGAAGGTTGCAGTTGCATGCATGCGTCCATGGGCGTGGTGCGTCCCCACTATCAGCCTCTCACGTACAGTCATCTTCCGATGACTCTTGGTTGTTGACCACGTTGACCACACAGTGCCGAGCGCACCAAGGCCGGTGGACGATGGCGAGGCCCCAGACTGGAATGGCCCGGAGATGGGGCAGACGCGGTAGTGGAGTCGCAGATGGAGAGGAGTGGGAAAATTGACTGGTTCGGGTGTGCGGCAGCACTGCCGCGGTCCCGCCCACAGGAGACAGGAGCAAGAACGGAGGTTGAAGAAGGAGCACGACTGTTGGATTAACATCCAACAGTCCAGCTGCTAGAATCATTTTTTGATTAAGTTGGCAAAGCCCTGCGTACACATCCTCTTAGTAGGCCCACAAGTCAGCCACCAAATCTGATGGGACCCAGCTGTCAACGGGAGGAATAATTTTTTTCGCATAACAAGGAGGCACTTCATTCCATGCGAAGATACAGCCGGTGGGTCCCAGCTGTCAGGGGGAGGGAACATTTTTTCTAGCTTAATAAGGAGTAACTTTCCTTGCGTGCGACCATGGATCTCGTGGGGTTCAGCCGTCAGGCTCTCCATGTACAGGCCTCTTCCGATGACTCTAGTTTGTTGACCACGCCGCACCGAGTGCAGCGAGGCGGTGGGCGACGGCGAGGCCCCAGGCGGGAATGACCCGGAGATGGGAAGACGCGGCAGTGGAGTCGCAGATTGAGACGAGGAGAAGGGTTATAACTGGTTCTGGTGCAGCGTGGGGCTGCAGCCCATGGAGAATAACATGAGGTGTGGAGGGGTGGATGGATAGCCTGGCCAGCGGTGGGGTAGCGCTTCGCAGTGATGCGTGCTAAGCAGAGCCGCTAGCCGCTGGAGGCCGGACCAGGCGGTCCCGGCGACACTGGAGGAAGAAGACGAGAGATTGAAGGTGCATGCCGGCCATTGGATATAAAACCAATGGCTGTGGATGTCATAATCATTTGTTGACCAAGTTGACAATGCCCTGCGTAGGCTTCGACCTATTAGCCCACATGTCAGCCTACAAAAATGTGGCACATATCTAACCCATGTTTTGTCCATTTGCTGGGCTGGGTGAACAAATAATTTCGCGTCAATGCGGCCCATTTATATTTTCCAAGAAATCCCAACCCATTTGCACTTTCTTGAAATACAAGAATTAGCTGGGCTCGTTCTATATATAGTGTTAGGTTACAAGGAGCAATTAATATCAAAAAATAAACCGGAGTGACACATTATATATATATATAATTAACAAATTAGTGAGTTATTGCTTAAAATAAAAATGAGCGTGTTAATATTACATTGGTCCTTGAAATCTTCGCAAGCTTTTGTACGCAATCACCATGATTTTCCTTGCCTGTGAGTCAAAAACAACCAGGATTTTCCTTCCCAACTTTTGTTAAACATTTACTTTTATAAGTTAATAACACTTGGGATGTTTTTATAATGTATATATAAGTCTCTATAAAATATACAATAATAGTAATAATATAAATATATATAATGTGGTTAGAACGGAAAACATAAATTGGAGACAACATTATTATTCCTATATATAGATAAATAGAACAGAGATCTGCGTTTTACTAAGAAAAATACATTGGGCTGCCGATCTTTAAGAAAAATCCTATAGGCCGGTATGGACCTCAAAAAATAAGTTGAAAAACCACTGTCTCCGTATGTCGTGGGCTACGCATGTTAAAAAACAAAACCTAGGCCTAGCTGATACTTGTTCTCCATCTAGAAAAGAATGATACCACCTAGATCCCCGAGCGAACTGGATTAAAGAGGGGGCCGGCGGTGCGACTGAAGAAGCACATCAGGGGCGATTTTTTTCTTCAGTGGATGGATCTCGATGGCGTTTTTTACTTGCCTATGCACCATACAACTTGTGTTTTTAGCCTCCCAGTCCGTGTTGGACCAGCAACCCATTTGCTGGGCAGGCCAACCTACAGAAACCAGCACTCAATTTTTCATCAAGCCCCCCAAACAACTTAGTACAATGTTGGTTTTGAGGCCGAAAACATTATGGTAGGGGTTGAGCGGGGGAGGGGGAAGACAGAGCAAAACGATTAAAAAGAGTTGATGCGCCGTTGCTACCCTAACAAAGCAGGTGCAATTCTTCTCGGGAAGAAGGTGTGCCGTTGACACCCACACGTCACAAATCTCACAGTAGGCATACTAACAAGTTCACACACAAGTACAACAGAAAAGGTAAATATTCGTATCAAAAGGTTCACAGGACACGTTCATACTCATAGCCAACATTCACAATCAACAACTCAAAAGATTCATATATACACAAGTTCATCATGTCTATGCATCCAAATGATTGATAGATCACACGACAATATTCATAGATAATTCACAAAAAGATTCAGATATACACATGTTCAGTATGTTTATGCATCCAAATGATCAAGATCACAGCAAATATCATCCATGGACAAACTTTAATTACCTAGGGTACAGACTGGTAAATGGTGTTCAACTGGAGGTACTTCTTGCTAAAATTAATGCTTGTACGAGTAAACTTTTGAGTACATAAGAGGCAGCACAGACAATCTGAACTTTGCTTGTAGGTCTATCCTCAAATAGTGGCCTCGTGCCGAGGGAGGTTTGAGCAACTTGGCCACTACTTTCATCCAACTAGTTTACTGGCTCATCTTGGTCCTGTAGCTCGCCAAAATTCTACATTGCAGACAAGAAAGGAGGCGGTTGATAAAATGAACCACCCAAATTTTTTATGTAGTTCAACTGAAATGGAGCATCCCTGGCGTGCAGACTGATTAAGTGCCAGATGAATATACGCATAAACCAACTTGTCTGGAATCTTTAGACTCCATGCCATATAGCTAGCTACCATATGTGCCGATAACCAAAAGGCACAAGTTGGCACCAAAGACTGGAGTGCGTTTTTCTGGGCTATGCGCCAAGCAATATTTTTTGGCGTCCACTCTCCTAATACTTGGAGTTTGACAACTGGTTGACGCCGGTTAATACTCGAATGAATAAAGCACTTCTTCTTGTCAACATCGATGCTAGTTTGAGTGAACTTTGGAGTACATAACAGCAGCATAAGTACCTGTCCATCTGATCTTTTTGTGGAGTTCTACTGAAAACACCCAATGTAATGATCTGCCTACTAGTTCAGGCTCCAAGTTATTCCTTTATGAAATAGGCAAATAGTAGCACAATACCAAATTACCAATACATATGACAAGCACAATAATCAAGATAAAGACCAGTACTAACCTGTGTGAGGTAGCATATCAATTACTATTTCCTTTGACTGGAAGCCGAGATAAGCCAAGCGACTGACAGCAAAGGAAGAATGCAAGCCAAGATTAGCGACTGACAGGAAAGGAAGGAAGTTGTCGAGGCAATGAAGCACCCAAAGTTTTTGTGCAGTTCCACCAAAATCGAGCATCCCCGTTGGCACATATATTGAGAGAGTGAGATTACTGTAGTAGTGGGACTAGTTGATGAAACATACACTAACAAATAGAAGCACCCTCGTTATCTTAATGGGTAAAGTTAGCAACATAGTAGTCTTGCTTAAAGAGAGGTATCTTTTATTTAATCAGTGCCAATTAGCTCAACACTCAAAGCATTGCCATGTATCATAGGTTGCAAAACTTTAACGTGCAAAGGTAAAGGAGTTTCTCATGACAGTAGCACGATACAAATAGAGATGATAGCAAACTAATACGGATGAAGGCCGTAGGCCGGTACCAACTTGAGCAAAAAAGCTTATTCATGTAGTCCCAGAAGAGATGATAAAGCACTCACTGGAATCACTCAATAGTATATATTTTTGTGCACTTCAAATGTATGGTTGAAATCACTCATGTTTACCAGTACTGAGATTTTATCGAAAGATTATCAAGAACTTCCAGCAGAGTTAAAGCACTGGCTGGGATACAGTTCATTGTATTGTCTTGTGTAGTTCCACTAAAATGTATGATTTTCACAACATGATCCCTGTTTGCACAAGTAGGAACAAGGTGAAACATTCATTAGCTTAGTGAGAAAGGATAGGAAGAAATTAGCATATTACTCTAACAGTAGCATCAAATTCATCATGGACAATACGCAGAAGTGGAAGGGCTCCCTGGAGGATCATCTCACATGTAAGGTAGACGTTGCCGGTGTTGGGGAACGCAGTAAATTCAAAAAAATTTCCTACGCACACGCAAGATCATGGTGATGCATAGCAACGAGAGGGGAGAGTGTTTGTCTACGTACCCTCGTAGACCGAAGCGGAAGCGTTGACACAACGTAGAGGAAGTAGTCGTACGTTCTCCTCGCGATCCAACCGATCACAGCACCGTTACTCCGGCACCTCCGAGTTCTTGGCACACGTTCAGCTCGATGACGATCCCCGGGCTCCGATCCAGCAAAGCGTCGGGGAAGAGTTCCGTCAGCACGACGGCGTGGTGACGATCTTGATGTGTTACCGGCGCAGGGCTTCGCCTAAGCACTGCAACGATATAATCGAGGTGGAATTTGGTGGAAGGGGGCACCGCACACGGCTAAGGAACGATCCGTAGATCAACTTGTGTGTCTTGGGGTGTCCCTGCCCCCGTATATAAAGGATGAAGGGGGGGAGGCTGGCCGGCCAAAGGAGGGAGGCGCAGGAGGAGTCCTACTCCCTCTGGGAGTAGGATTCCCCCCCCAATCCTAGTTGGACTAGGATTCTTCAAGGGGGAGAGAGAGAGAGGGGGCGCCCCACTTCTCCTAGTCCTAATAGGACTAGGGAAGGGGGGAGGCGCACAGCCCATGAGGGCAGCCCTCTCACCTCTTCTCCAAGGCCCATGTTGGCCCATTATGCTCCCGGGGGGTTCCGGTAACCCTCCCGGTATTCCGGTAAAATCCTGATTTCACCTGGAATGCATCCGATGTCCAAACATAGGCTTCCAATATATAATTCTTTATGTCTCGACCATTTCGAGACTCCTCGTCACGTCCGTGATCACATCCGGGACTCCGAACTCCTTCGGTACATCAAAATGCATAAACTCATAATAACTGTCATCGTAACGTTAAGCGTGCGGACCCTACGGTTCGAGAACAATGTAGACATGACCGAGACACGTTTCCGGTCAATAACCAATAGCGGGACCTGGATGCCCATATTGGCTCCTACATATTCTACGAAGATCTTTATCGGTCAGACCGCATAACAACATACGTCGTTCCCTTTGTCATCGGTATGTTACTTACCCGAGATTCGATCGTCGGTATCCAATACCTAGTTCAATCTCGTTACCGGCAAGTCTCTTTTCTCGTTCCGTAATACATCATCTCGCAACTAACTCATTGGTTGCAATGCTTGCAAGGCTTTATGTGATGTGCATTACCGAGAAGGCCTTGAGATACCTCTCCGACAATCGGAGTGACAAATCCTAATCTCGAAGTATGCCAACTCAACATGTACCTTCGGAGACACTTGTAGAGCACCTTTATAATCACCCAGTTACGTTGTGACGTTTGGTAGCACACAAAGTGTTCCTACGGTAAATGGGAGTTGCATATTCTCATAGTTAAAGGAACATGTATAAGTCATGGATAAAAGCAATAGCAATATACTAAACGATCGGGTGCTATGCTAATGCAATGGGTCATGTCAATCAGATCATTCAACTAATGATGTGATCTCGTTAATCAAACAACAACTCTTTGTTCATGGCTAGGAAACATAACCATCTTTGATTAATGAGCTAGTCAAGTAGAGGCATACTAGTGACACTCTGTTTGTCTATGTATTCACACATGTATTATGTTTCCAGTTAATACAATTCTAGCATGAATAATAAACATTTATCATGATATAAGGAAATAAATAATAACTTTATTATTGCCTCTAGGGCATATTTCCTTCAGTCTCCCACTTGCACTAGAGTCAATAATCTAGATTACAAAGTAATGATTCTAACACCCATGGAGTTTTGGTGCTGATCATGTTTTGCTCGTGGAAGAGGCTTAGTCAACGGGTCTGCAACATTCAGATCCGTATGTATCTTGCATATCTCTATGTCTCCCACCTGGACCAAATCCCTGATGGAGTTGAAGCGTCTCTTGATGTGTTTGGTTCTTTTGTGAAATCTGGATTCCTTTGCCAAGGCAATTGCACCAGTATTGTCACAAAAGATTTTCATTGGACCCGATACGCTAGGTACAACACCTAGATCGGATATGAACTCCTTCATCCAGACTCCTTCATTGGCCGCTTCTGAAGCGGCTATGTACTCAGCTTCACATGTAGATCCCGCCACGACGCTTTGTTTAGAACTGCACCAACTGACAGCTCCACCGTTTAATGTAAATACGTATCCGGTTTGCGATTTGGAATCGTCCGGATCAGTGTCAAAGCTTGCATCGACGTAACCGTTTACGACGAGCTCTTTGTCACCTCCAAAAATGAGAAACATATCCTTAGTCCTTCTCAAGTACTTAAGGATGTTCTTGACCGCTGTCCAGTGATCCACTCCTGGATTACTTTGGTACCTGCCTGCTAAACTTACAGCAAGGCACACATCAGGTCTGGTACACAGCATTGCATACATGATAGAGCTTATGGCTGAAGCATAGGGAACATTTTTCATCTTCTCTATCTTCTGCGGTGGTCGGGCATTGAGTCTTACTCAATTTCACACCTTGTGCCACAGGCAAGAACCCTTTCTTTGCCTGATCCATTCTGAACTTTTTCAAAACTTTGTCAAGGTATGTGCTTTGTGAAAGTCCTATTAAGCGTCTTGATCTATCTCTATAGATCTTAATGCCCAATATGTAAGCAGCTTCCCCGAGGTCTTTCATTGAAAAACTTTTATTCAAGTATCCCTTTATGCTATCCAGAAATTCTATATTATTTCCGATCAGTAATATGTCATCTACATATAATATCAGAAATGCTACAGAGCTCCCACTCACTTTCTTGTAAATACAGGCTTCTCCGAAAGTCTGTATAAAACCAAAAGCTTTGATCACACTATCAAAGCGTTTATTCCAACTCCGAGAGGCTTGCACCAGTCCATAAATGGATCGCTGGAGCTTGCACACTTTGTTAGCTCCCTTTGGATCGACAAAACCTTCTGGTTGCATCATATACAACTCTTCTTCCAGAAATCCATTCAGGAATGCAGTTTTGACATCCATTTGCCAAATTTCATAATCATAAAATGCGGCAACTGCTAACATGATTCGGACAGACTTAAGCATCGCTACGGGTGAGAAAGTCTCATCGTAGTCAATCCCTTGAACTTGTCGAAAACCTTTTGCAACAAGTCGAGCTTTATAGACAGTAACATTACCATCAGCGTCAGTCTTCTTCTTGAAAATCCATTTATTTTCTATTGCTTGCCGATCATCGGGCAAGTCAACCAAAGTCCACACTTTGTTATCATACATGGATCCCATCTCAGATTTCATGGCCTCAAGCCATTTTGCGGAATCTGGGCTCACCATCGCTTCTTCATAGTTCGTAGGTTCATCATGGTCTAGTAACATGACTTCCAAAATAGGATTACCGTACCACTCTGGTGCGGATCTTACTCTGGTTGATCTACGAAGTTCAGTAGAAACTTGATCTGAAGTTTCATGATCATTATCATTAGCTTCCTCCCTATTTGATGTAGGTGTCACAGAAACAGATTTCTGTGATGTACTACTTCTCAATAAAGGAGCAGATACTGTTATCTCATCAAGTTCTACTTTCCTCCCACTCACTTCTTTCGAGAGAAACTCCTTCTCTAGAAAGTTTCCGACTTTGGCAACAAAAATTTTGCCTTCGGATCTGTGATAGAAGGTATACCCAATAGTCTCCTTTGGGTATCCTATGAAGACACATTTTTCCGATTTGGGTTCGAGCTTATCAGGTTGAAGCTTTTTCACATAAGCATCGCAGCCCCAAACTTTAAGAAACGACAACTTTGGTTTCTTGCCAAACCACAGTTCATAAGGCGTCGTCTCAACGGATTTTGATGGTGCCCTATTTAACGTGAATGCGGCCGTCTCTAGAGCATAACCCCAAAAAGATAGCGGTAAATCGGTAAGAGACATCATAGATCGCACCATATCCAGTAAAGTACGATTACGACGTTCGGACACACCATTACGTTGTGGTGTTCCGGGTGGCGTGAGTTGCGAAACAATTCCGCATTGTTTCAAATGTAGACCAAACTCGTAACTCAAATATTCTCCTCCACGATCAGATCGTAGAAACTTTATTTTCTTGTTACGATGATTTTCCACTTCACTCTGAAATTCTTTGAACTTTTCAAATGTTTCAGACTTGTGTTTCATTAAGTAGATATACCCATATCTGCTTAAATCATCAGTGAAGGTGACAAAATAACGATATCCGCCACGAGCCTCAACATTCATTGGACCACATACATCAGTATGTATGATTTCCAATAAATCTGTTGCTCTCTCCACAGTACCGGAGAACGGTGTTTTAGTCATCTTGCCCATAAGGCACGGCTCGCAAGTGCCAAGTGATTCATAATCAAGTGACTCCAAAAGCCCATTAGTATGGAGTTTCTTCATGCGCTTTACGCCGATATGACCTAAACGGCAGTGCCACAAATAAGTTGCACTATCATTATTAACTCTGCATCTTTTGGCTTCAACATTATGAATATGTGTGTTACTACTATCGAGATTAAGTAAGAACAAACCACTCTTTAATGGCGCATGACCATAAAAGATATTACTCATATAAATAGAACAACCATTATTCTCTGATTTAAATGAATAACCGTCTCGCATCAAACAAGATCCAGATATAATGTTCATGCTCAACGCTGGTACTAAATTACAATTATTTAGATCTAATATTAATCCCGAAGGTAGATGTAGAGGTAGCGTGCCGACCGCGATCACATCGACTTTTGAACCATTTCCCACGCGCATCGTCACCTCGTCCTTAGCCAATCTTCGCTTAATCCGTAGCCCCTGTTTTGAGTTGCAAATATTAGCAACAGAACCAATATCAAATACCCAGGTGCTACTGCGAGAATTAGTAAGTTACACATCAATAACATGTATATCACATATACCTTTGTTAACCTTGCCATCCTTCTTATCCGCCAAATACTTGGGGCAGTTCCGCTTCCAGTGACCAGTCTGCTTGCAATAGAAGCACTCAGTTTCAGGCTTAGGTCCAGACTTGGGTTTCTTCTCTTGAGTAGCAACTTGCTTGCTGTTCTTTTTGAAGTTCCCCTTTTTCTTCCCTTTGCCCTTCTTCTTGAAACTAGTGGTTTTGTTAACCATCAACACTTGATGCTCCTTTTTGATTTCTACCTCCGCGGCTTTTAGCATCGCGAAGAGCTCGGGCATAGTTTTGGTCATCCCTTGCATATTATAGTTCATCACGAAGCTCTTGTAGCTTGGTGGCAGTGATTGGAGAATTCTGTCAATGACGCAATCATCCGGAAGATTAACTCCCAGTTGAATCAAGTGATTGTTATACCCAGACATTCTGAGTATATGCTCACTGACAGAACCATTCTCCTCCATTTTACAGCTATAGAACTTATTGGAGACTTCATATCTCTCAATCCGGGCATTTGCTTGAAATATTAACTTCAACTCCTGGAACATCTCATATGCTCCATGGTGTTCAAAACGTCGTTGAAGTCCCGGTTCTAAGCCGTAAAGCATGGCACACTGAACTATAGAGTAGTCATCAGCTTTGCTTTGCCAGACGTTCATAACATCTGGCGTAGCTCTTGCACCAGGCCTGGCACCTAGCGGTGCTTCCAGGACGTAATTCTTCTGTGCAGCAATGAGGATAATCCTCAAGTTATGGACCCAGTCCGTGTAATTGCTACCATCATCTTTCAACTTTGCTTTCTCAAGGAACGCATTAAAATTCAACGGAACAACAGCACGAGCCATCTATCTACACAACATAGACAAGCAAGATACTATCAGGTACTAAGTTCATGATAAATTAAAGTTCAATTAATCATATTACTTAAGAACTCCCACTTAGATAGACATCTCTCTAATCCTCTAAGTGATCACGTGATCCAAATTAACTAAACCATGTCCGATCATCACGTGAGATGGAGTAGTTTCAATGGTGAACATCATTATGTTGATCATATCTACTATATGATTCACGCTCGACCTTTCGGTCTCTGTGTTCCGAGGCCATATCTGTATATGCTAGGCTCGTCAAGTTAAACCTGAGTATTCTGCGTGTGCAACTGTTTTGCACCCGTTGTATTTGAACGTAGAGCCTATCACACCCGATCATCACGTGGTGTCTCAGCACGAAGAACTTTCGCAACGGTGCATACTCAGGGAGAACACTTCTTGATAATTTAGTGAGAGATCATCTTATAATGCTACCGTCAATCAAAGCAAGATAAGATGCATAAAAGGATAAACATCACATGCAATCAATATAAGTGATATGATATGGCCATCATCATCTTGTGCTTGTGATCTCCATCTTCGAAGCACCGTCATGATCACCATCGTCACCGGCGCGACACCTTGATCTTCATCGCAGCATCGTTGTCGTCTCGCTAATCTTATGCTTCTACGACTATCACTACCGTTTAGCAATAAAGTAAAGCATTACATCGCGATTGCATTGCATACAATAAAGCGACAACCATATGGCTCCTGCCAGTTGCCGATAACTCGGTTACAAAACATGATCATCTCATACAATAAAATTAGCATCACGTCTTGACCATATCACATCACAACATGCCCTGCAAAAACAAGTTAGACGTTTCTCTACTTTGTTGTTGCATGTTTTACGTGGCTGCTACGGGCTTTAAGCAAGAACTCATCTTACCTACGCATCAAAACCACAACGATAGTTTGTCAAATAGACTCCGTTTTAACCTTCTCAAGGACCGGGCGTAGCCACACTCGGTTCAACTAAAGTTGGAGAGACAGTCTTCCGCAAGCCATCTCTGTGCAAAGCACGTCGAGGGAACCGGTCTCGCGTAAGCGTACGCGTAAGGTTGGTCCGGATCGTCTCATCCAACAATACCGCTGAACCAAAGTATGACATGCTGGTAGGCAGTATGACTTGTATCGTCCACAACTCACTTGTGTTCTACTCGTGCAAATAACATCAACCATAAAACCTAGGCTCTGATACCACTGTTGGGGAACGCAGTAAATTCAAAAAAAATTCCTACGCACACGCAAGATCATGGTGATGCATAGCAACGAGAGGGGAGAGTGTTTGTCTACGTACCCTCGTAGACCGAAGCGGAAGCGTTGACACAACGTAGAGGAAGTAGTCGTACGTAGAGGAAGTAGTCGTACGTTCTCCTCGCGATCCAACCGATCACAGCACCGTTACTCCGGCACCTCCGAGTTCTTGGCACACGTTCAGCTCGATGACGATCCCCGGGCTCCGATCCAGCAAAGCGTCGGGGAAGAGTTCCGTCAACACGACGGCGTGGTGACGATCTTGATGTGTTACCGGCGCAGGGCTTCGCCTAAGCACTGCAACGATATAATCGAGGTGGAATTTGGTGGAAGGGGGCACCGCACACGGCTAAGGAACGATCCGTAGATCAACTTGTGTGTCTTGGGGTGTCCCCTGCCCCCGTATATAAAGGATGAAGGGGGGGAGGCTGGCCGGCCAAAGGAGGGAGGCGCAGGAGGAGTCCTACTCCCTCTGGGAGTAGGATTCCCCCCCCAATCCTAGTTGGACTAGGATTCTTCAAGGGGGAGAGAGAGAGAGAGGGGGCGCCCCACTTCTCCTAGTCCTAATAGGACTAGGGAAGGGGGGAGGCGCACAGCCCATGAGGGCAGCCCTCTCACCTCTTCTCCAAGGCCCATGTTGGCCCATTATGCTCCCGGGGGGTTCCGGTAACCCTCCCGGTATTCCGGTAAAATCCTGATTTCACCTGGAATGCATCCGATGTCCAAACATAGGCTTCCAATATATAATTCTTTATGTCTCGACCATTTCGAGACTCCTCGTCACGTCCGTGATCACATCCGGGACTCCGAACTCCTTCGGTACATCAAAATGCATAAACTCATAATAACTGTCATCGTAACGTTAAGCGTGCGGACCCTACGGTTCGAGAACAATGTAGACATGACCGAGACACGTTTCCGGTCAATAACCAATAGCGGGACCTGGATGCCCATATTGGCTCCTACATATTCTACGAAGATCTTTATCGGTCAGACCGCATAACAACATACGTCGTTCCCTTTGTCATCGGTATGTTACTTACCCGAGATTCGATCGTCGGTATCCAATACCTAGTTCAATCTCGTTACCGGCAAGTCTCTTTTCTCGTTCCGTAATACATCATCTCGCAACTAACTCATTGGTTGCAATGCTTGCAAGGCTTTATGTGATGTGCATTACCGAGAAGGCCTTGAGATACCTCTCCGACAATCGGAGTGACAAATCCTAATCTCGAAGTATGCCAACTCAACATGTACCTTCGGAGACACTTGTAGAGCACCTTTATAATCACCCAGTTACGTTGTGACGTTTGGTAGCACACAAAGTGTTCCTACGGTAAATGGG
This sequence comes from Aegilops umbellulata, assembly GCA_032464435.1. NCBI lineage: Eukaryota > Viridiplantae > Streptophyta > Magnoliopsida > Poales > Poaceae > Aegilops > Aegilops umbellulata. The sequence goes on from CP136059.1 coordinate 142,372,223, forward strand.
AGTTGCATATTCTCATAGTTAAAGGAACATGTATAAGTCATGGATAAAAGCAATAGCAATATACTAAACGATCGGGTGCTATGCTAATGCAATGGGTCATGTCAATCAGATCATTCAACTAATGATGTGATCTCGTTAATCAAACAACAACTCTTTGTTCATGGCTAGGAAACATAACCATCTTTGATTAATGAGCTAGTCAAGTAGAGGCATACTAGTGACACTCTGTTTGTCTATGTATTCACACATGTATTATGTTTCCAGTTAATACAATTCTAGCATGAATAATAAACATTTATCATGATATAAGGAAATAAATAATAACTTTATTATTGCCTCTAGGGCATATTTCCTTCAGCCGGAGCCCTTGAATGGCCTCGACTAAGGCCTCGGCTTCAGCAATATCACCTTGGCACTGTTTATTCTTATTCTTCTTCCTCCTCATGCTCTGTTTCTCTTTCTCCTCACCAGTTGGTGAAACCAAGTACATGATTGGCCTTCTATTTAAGAATTGGTTTTGTCAGTGAGGGAGTACAAGTGTACTAGTAAACAATAACATTATTTTCTCATGGCAGTCGCAAAATAGAGATGAACACATGCATTAAATATCATTCTTACCTAAAGGAAGGTTATGGTGCCAATATGGATGATGAGGATTGGAACACAGATCTCCGTTTGTGCAGTTCCACTGAAATGAACCAACTGTTCCATTCTGACATTCCAGTTAAACAGCACAAAAGTCACTTCTTTTGAGAAGTGTTCTGTGCAGTGCACCAAAAGGTCACAACAACAACCAGGTGAAATGGATAACCCTGTTTGCACAAATAGCTACGGAGGAAATAGTCAGAGTCTCAAACAATTATAGGCAAAAACATTTGGCTAAACTTGTCATGGCTTATAACAGTGGCATGGCTTCATTTTACCAGGGGCATTAGATTAATAACAACTAAATATTTGGTATAAGGGCATGGGACATTGGGTGCACCAGCAGTCCAGCACCATGTACCTAAACCGGGGCATAAAGTGGTGATTCAGAGTTTGTTGCCCTGATAAACAAACATCCAAGAAACATATCTGGGTTGGTCCCATTTTTGTTAACTCTAGCCACCTACTCCTATGATTTTTTTGGAAATGGAGGCATGCCCCCGACCTCTGCATCATAATGATGCATGCAGCCATCTTATGTGTGGATAGCAAATCTAGTCCTGGTCATACCACTGTGTACAGCGTTTCCCCTATATTTCCCTTTTTGACCAAGAGACCGGTTGGATGACCAGTCTGTACTACTTTCACCCCCTATCCTTCCTGTTTGTACCAAGTCCAATGCACATACTAAATTAACCCACTGTAGGATCTAGAAGTAGGTGTGTCTAGAGGCGGGGGGGGGGGGGGGTGATTAGACACTCAGTGCCAAAGTAGCAATTTTTAAGCTTTTCGGTTTGAGTGGAGTTTTAGGCACAATTTCAACATACACAATACATATCAAGCAAGCATGCAAAGAGTATATGAGTAGCAGAATGTAAAGCATGCAATTTGCAAGAATGTAAAGGGAAGGGTTTGGATAATTCAAATGGAATTGGAGACACGGATGTTTTCCCCGTGGTTCGGATAGGTGGTGCTATCCTACATCCACGTTGATGGAGACTTCAACCCACGAAGGGTAATGGTTGCACGAGTCCATAGAGGGCTCCACCCACAAAGGGTCCACGAAGAAGCAACCTTGTCTATCCCACCATGGCCATCGCCTACGAAGGACTTGCCTCACTAGCGGTAGATCTTCACGAAGTAGGCGATCTCCTTGCCCTTACAAACTCCTTGGTTCAACTCCACAATCTTGTCGAAGGCTCCCAAGTGACACCTAGCCAATCTAGGAGACACCACTCTCCAAGAAGTAACAAATGGTGTGTTGATGATGAACTCCTTGCTCTTGTGCTTCAAATGATAGTCTCCCCAACACTCGACTCTCTCTCGCAGGATTTGGATTTGGTGGAAAGAAGATTTGAGTGGAAAGCAACTTGGGGAAGGCTAGAGATCAAGATTCATATGATAGGAATGGAATATCTTGGCCTCAACACAAGGGTAGGTGGTTCTTTCTCAGAACATATGAGTTGGAAGTGTAGATGTGTTCTGATGGCTCTCTCCACGAATGAAGAGGAGGTGGAGGGGTCTATATAGCCTCCACACAAAATCCAACCGTTACACACAATTTACCAATCTCGGTGGGACCGAATCAACAAACTCGGTCGGACCGAAATAGTAAACCTAGTGACCGTTAGAGATTTTCGGTGGGACTGACATGCAACTCGTTTGGACCGATATGGTTAGGGTTAGGGCATAACGTAATCTCGGTGAGACCGATTACACAAACTCGGTGAGACCGATTTGGTAATTAGCTAACCAGAGAGTTGGTCAGGTAAACTCGGTGGGACCGATTTGCTCTTTCGGTGAGACCGAAAAGTTACAAAACGGAAACAGAGAGTTTACATTGCAATCTCAGTGGGCCGATCCGCTCTTTCGGTGAGACCGAAAAGTTACGAAAAGGAAACAGAGAGATTGCAATCCCATCTCGGTGAGACCGAGATCCCTATCGTAGAACCGATTTGCTAGGGTTTGGCAGTGGCTTATGACATGTGAAACTCGGTGGTGCCGGATAGAAAGAATCGGTAGGTCCGAGTTTGACTTTGGGTTTAGGTCATATGTGGAAATGGGAAAGTAGCTGAGGGTTTTGGAGCATATCATCAAGCACATGGAGCAAAAGGCTCATTAAGCAACACCTCATCCCTCCTTGATAGTATTGGCTTTTCCTATGGACTCAATGTGATCTTGGATCACTAAAAGTGTAAAATGAAGAGTCTTGAGCTTGAAGCTTTAGCCAATCCTTTGTCCTTAGCATCTTGAAGGAGTTCCCATAACCTTTAGTCCATGCCACTCCATTGTTGAACTTATCTGAAATATACTAGATAAAAGTATTAGTCCAACAAGAGATATGTTGACATTAATTACCAAAACCACCTAGGGAGCACTTGTGCTTTCAATATCCCCCTTTTTGGTAATTGATGGCAACATACATCAAAGCTTTAGATAAAGATATAAAGAATAGCAAGTAAAGCTTTGGTAGGACATGTAACAAACATAGGCTCCCCCTAGATGTATGCAATCATGTGAATATAAAATATAGAAGCATGTGAGAGCATAATCATGACAGAGTAGGCAATGTGTTACATGTATCTTGGCCATATGCATCAGAGCAAAAGATTATTAAGAGAAATACCTTCATGCTTATGAGTCCTTCTTGCAAACAGTATGTACAAAAGCAAGAATTTCTCATACTCATGATTCTGATGCATATACTTACCTTGTAGTCTTGAGTTGGCTTAGGATGGAATGAACCTGCATAAACAAGGTTAGATAACACAGGTACATCCACTAGCCAGAGCAAACCAAAAGAAACCACAAGAATACCAAGACTGGGATGACATGTAGAGAGTGAGTACAAGGTACCACATTGGATTAGACATGTCCCCAAGAGTAAAGATATGCAATGAATTTGAGTGATTCCTTTCCCTTAGATGTCTTGCTCCCCCTGAATCTGACATGGGATATTGGGAGAAGATAGGGAATAGAAAATCAGAGTTGAAAGATATGAATGAATAGAACTTAATGTAAATGAGCACATATGACATGTGGCATCTCTCCTCTTGAACATCAAGCATCTGGGATCCTTGAGTATTCTCTCCCCCTGGAGATTTCTTTCTCCCCCTTAATACTTGGGATCCTTGAGTATTCTCTCCCCCTTAGTACTTTCTCCTTTGTAGGTGATAAGCTTTGATGTGATCTCTCTCTCCCCCTTTGACATGAATTTCCAAGAAGGGTTTTCTGGAATCCGTCGAAAAGGTTTGGTCCTTGAGACACAGCACAAAGCAATGGATAAAACTGTGATGCTTGTAGAGGACAAGATTCATTGAGTGGAGCTGGATCAGAAGAAATATAGATTAAGTGGCAAACTGTTTTTTTTTCTGTTGCGAAATCGGTGGCACCAAGTGGCATGTTTCGGTGGTACCGAAGGGTTTCGGTTGGACCGAAAATTACCATTCGGTGAAACCAAGTTCATTAGAGAGAAAACACTTGTCACCTCAGCTCACTAGTCAAATAATATCTCACAAAGATTTGCAATGAATTAACTGGAGGATTTCCAAGGAATTTATGCAGAAATATGCAGAACAAAAGTAACAAAAGTGAAGGTTCTAGATGAAGTTTTTTTGAAAGAGGGAAACAAATATGCAAGGGACAAATGCAATAACACAGAAAAGAACACAAGAGAACTTCATCTAGAATTGGGCGGTGACATAGTCACCTATGTTAGAATATATTGACTTAGGAGTCAAGTGAGAACACTTGATCATAGGTCATACTCATCATCTAAGCTCAAAATGGGGTTACCATTTTTTGTTTAAGCATCTTGATGTATTCACATCTTGTGGAGTTGCTTTGACTCATGACTTGGAGTAAAGCTTCTCTAAGATGGAACAACATACCTTGGGTGGTGGTGTGGGTCTTGCTCATGTAGTTGAATTTGTGTGGGTGCTCGAAGTTGATGTAGCTCATCATGAGTTGGGAGCACCCCTTGGAATTTGAGTTCATCTACCTACATGGGTTAGTTCTTGCAAGCAAAGGCACTTGTATATCCAAAAATGACAGTCATGAAGCTCAACATAGAATTTGTGAAAGGATATGTTTGAATGGTTTCGTGCTTCCTTGTCTTCAACCATCGTTGTGTAGAAACTTGGTGATGTAGAGATCGCTCAAGACGTGAGTGGGTTGCAATCTCATAGAATTAGATTCAACCAAGTACCTACATGGGTTAGATAACATGAAAGGTACAAATATATCCAAGACATAAGATAGTCATCATAAGAGATATATCATGGATTAGCCATAAGCTCATGTCTTGCATGTATCCAATGGAGTTCCTATTCCAAGTTCGAAGCATCAATGATGTTCAATTCTCCTCTCAACCTGCAAAACACTTTCTCATCAAGTGGTTTAGTGAATATATCCGCTAATTGTTTATCGGTGTGAACATGCTTAAGATCAATGTCACCCTTAGCAACATGATCTCGAATGAAATGATGACGAACTTCAATATTCTTAGTTCGAGAATGTTGCACAGGATTATGACCAATTTTGATAGAACTTTCATTGTCACAAAGAAATGGAACATGTTTCACATAGACCCCATAATCTTTAAGAGTTTGGGTCATCCAAAGTAATTGAGCACAACATGAACCAGAGGCAATGTATTCCGCTTCGGCGGTAGATAAGGATACCGAGTTTTGTTTCTTGGAGGACCAAGACACAAGAGATCTACCAAGAAATTGACAAGTACCCGAAGTGGACTTTCTATCAACCTTGTCTCCGGCATAATCCGAGTCGGAATAGCCAACAAGATCAAAAGAGGACCTCTTAGGATACCAAATGCCAAAATTTGGTGTATAGATTAAGTATCTCACTATCATTTTCACGGCCTTAAGATGACATTCTTTAGGAGCAGCTTGATATCGTGCACACATGCACACACTTAGCATAATATCGGGACGTGAGGCACAAAGGTATAACAATGAACCAATCATAGAGCGATAAACCTTTTGATCAACCAGTTCACCTTCTTTGGTCAAATCATTATGTCCACTAGTAGGCATGGGTGTAGGCATACCTTTGCATTCTTGCATATTGAACTTCTTGAATAAGTCTTTGGTGTACTTCGTTGGAGATACAAATGTTCCTTCCTTAGTTTGCTTGAGTTGCAAACCGAGAAAGAATTTGAGTTCACTCATCATAGACATCTCAAACTTCTCCGACATTAGCTTTCCAAACTTTTCACTAAACAGAGGGTTAGTTGAACCAAATATGATATCATCAACATAAATTTGGCATACAAATAGTTCTCCATTAACCCTTTTAGTAAAAAGTGTGGAATCAAATTTTCCAATTTCAAAACCACTTGCAATAAGGAACTTGGTCAAGCATTTATACCATGCTCTAGGAGCTTGTTTAAGACCATAAAGGGCTTTGTGAAGTTTTAAACATGATTAGGTTTCTTAGGATTGACAAAGCCGGGAGGTTGTTTGACATAAACTTCCTCCTCTATTTCACCATTTAGAAAAGCACTTTTAATGTCCATTTGGTACAAGGTGATATTATGGTGATTATCATAGGCAAGTAAGATGCGAATGGACTCGAGTCTAGCAACGGGAGCATATGTCTCACCATAGTCCATACCTTCGACTTGTGTGTACCCTTGGGCGACGAGACGTGCTTTGTTGCGAACCACTTGTCCATCTTCATCTTGCTTGTTGCGAAACACCCATTTGGTAGCAATGATGTTGTGGTTGTTGTCGGGCTTCTCAACCAATGTCCAAACTTGGTTTCTCTCAAAGTTGTGTAGCTCTTCATGCATTGCGTTTATCCAATCCGGATCTTCCAATGCTTCTTCGAACTTCATAGGTTCAATGCTAGAGATGAATGAATAGTTTTCACAAAAGTTAGCTAAACGAGTTTTTGAACGAGTAATTCTCTCGGTTTGAATATCATGGTAGATTTGCTCGACGGGATGATCTTTGGCAATTCTTGCTCGAACTCGTGAAAGCTTTTGCTTGGGTCTTCATTGAACATCTTCTTCATCTTGTTCTTCTTCTTGGTCTTCTTCATTGTTGACGTTGTTGTTCTCTTGTCGTGGTGGAGAAGGAGGTTGTTGATGTTCATCTTGACGCATTTCCTCGTTTTCTTCATCTTGGTGTGTCCCACTTGTGGATGCTTCCGGGTTAATTCTTGGTTCACCTTGTCGTGAAGTAGAAGCTTCCACTTGGACGGATGATGTATTCTCCTTCACCTCTGTTGGACGAATTTTGCCAATAGACAAGTCTTGGATTGCTTCTGAAGGGTCTTTGTCTCCTACATCAATTGGCAATTGCTCTAATTGCGAGCCATTAGATTCATCAAACTTCACATCTACCGTTTCTTCAACCTTTCGGGTGAAATTGTTGTAGACACGGTAAGTGTGAGAGTTTGAGCCATAACCAAGTAGGAAACCTTCATGATATTTAGGAGAAAACTTTGAACGACGATGCTTATCAAGAATGTAGCACTTTAAGCCGAATACTCGTAAGTATCCAACTTGGGGTTTGTTACCGGTGAGGAGCTCGTATGCCGTCTTGCCGAGTAGCTTGTGAAGATACAAGCGATTTGTTGCATGACAAGCCGTCTCAACCGCTTCTGCCCAAAAGTGCTTTGGCGTCTTGTACTCATCAAGCATCGTTCTCGCCATTTCGATGAGCGTCCGGTTCTTCCTCTCAACAACTCCATTTTGTTGAGGTGTGTACGTAGCAGAGAACTCGTGTGAAATCCCTTCTTCGTCAAGAAAGGTGTCCACATTTGTGTTCTTGAACTCCGTTCCGTTGTCACTCCGAACTTTCTTGATCTTCACGTCAAACTGATTTTGGGCCTTCCTAGCGAAGTTTTTGAAGATCTTTTGGACCTGCGATTTATCATCAAGAAAGAACACCCACGTAAATCTGGAAAAATCACCAACTATAACTAGACCAAAAGAATTTCCACCGAGACTCTTGTAGGCATTGGGACCAAAAAGATCCATATGAAGTAGCTCGAGTGGCCTCCTTGTGGTCATGATGTTCTTCATGGGATGCCTTCCTCCAACCTGTTTACCTGCTTGACAAGCACTACAAAGTCTATCCTTATCAAATATGACATCGTTAACTCCAAGGATATGATTTCCTTTAATAAGCTTGTCAAGGTTTCTCATGCCAACGTGACCTAGTCGTCTATGCCACAACCAACCTTTTGAGGATTTGGCAATAAAGCAAGTTTTAGGTTGTGCCTTTTTAGAGAAATCGATAATGTAAAGGTCACCTCTACGTATACCGGTAAAAACCATTTTATGATTGTCTCGACGAAACACTTGGCAATCTACCTTAGTAAATAGGACATTCAAACCAAAATCAGCAAGTCTAGATACTGAAAGTAAGTTGTAGCCAAGAGATTCAACGAGCATGACATTTTGAATGGAGCTATCGTGTGAGATGGCCACCTTACCAAGGCCAACCACCTTACCCTTTGAATTATCACCAAAGGTGACATATTTTCGAGGGCCGTCATTTTCAGCAAGCTCACGGAACATCTCTTCATCTCCGGTCATATGATCAGTACATCCACTGTCGAGAACCCATTCCTTTCCTCCTGACACATATCCTCGAAGATTAGCCATAAGACCAAAATGTCTCATTGCATCATCAAGATCAAAGTCACTATCATCATTCTCATCGTAGTATCCATGTTCAACATGATCTTGTGTTTCATCATTTCCTAGAGAGAGTGATTCATTAGATAAATGATCATCAAAGTGGTCACTTTTATGAATTCTTATAGATTCGGATATGATATCACCAATGATTCGAATATTTCCTTTAGCACGCATGAGATTAGTAAGCTTAAATAGACAATCACCAAAACTAGGATCACTAGAGTTCATTTTACTCAAGGCAATAGATTTATGGAGAATTTCATCTAGATTTTTCAAGGAATAATCGGGAAATCGTTCCTCAAGAAATTTCCATATAGTAGAGGCACAATTAAGAGTAGGTAAACTAGCAATCAAGTTTTTGGGTAATCCTCTAATGATGAGCTCAACGGTTCTAAGATTGTGAATCATGTCAATATCTTCATCTAGGGTAGGATGCATAGGATCAACATGAGGTGCACAAGGACTAGCAATATACTTGTTCAAATGATATTGATTGAAAATCACAAGCATCTCATTTTTCCACTCATGAAAATACTCTCCATCAAGAATAGGCACTCTATGTCTAAGACTCCCTAAAGTAGACACATCCATCTTCCTCCGATGGTAATTAAACCAAGGCAATGGAGACCAAAGCTCTGATACCACTTGTAGGATCTAGAAGTAGGTGTGTCTAGAGGGGGGGGGGGGTGATTAGACATGCAGTGCCAAAGTAGCAATTTTTAAGCTTTTCGGTTTGAGTGGAGTTTTAGGCACAATTTCAACATACACAATACATATCAAGCAAGCATGCAAAGAGTATATGAGCAGCGGAATGTAAAGCATGCAATTTGCAAGAATGTAAACGGAAGGGTTTGGAGAATTAAAACGCAATTGGAGACACGGATGTTTTTCCCGTGGTTCGGATAGGTGGTGCTATCCTACATCCATGTTGATGGAGACTTCAACCCACGAAGGGTAATGGTTGCGCGAGTCCACGGAGGGCTCCACCCACGAAGGGTCCACGAAGAAGCAACCTTGTCTATCCCACCATGGCCATCGCCCACGAAGGACTTGCCTCACTAGCGGTAGATCTTCACGAAGTAGGCGATCTCCCTGCCCTTACAAACTCCTTGGTTCAACTACACAATCTTGTCGAAGGCTCCCAAGTGACACCTAGCCAATCTAGGAGACACCACTCTCCAAGAAGTAACAAATGGTGTGTTGATGATGAACTCCTTGCTCTTGCACTTCAAATGATAGTCTCCCCAACACTCTACTCTCTCTCACAGGATTTGGATTTGGTGGAAAGAAGATTTGAGTCGAAAGCAAGATCAAGATTCATATGATAGGAATGGAATATCTTGGCCTCAACACAAGGGTAGGTGGTTCTTTCTCAGAACATATGAGTTGGAAGTGTAGATGTGTTCTGATGGCTCTCTCCACGAATGAAGAGGAGCTGGAGGGGTATATATAGCCTCTACACAAAATCCAACCGTTACACACAATTTACCAATCTCGGTGGGACTGAATCAACAAACTCGGTCGGACCGAAATAGTAAACCTAGTGACCGTTAGATATTTTCGGTGGGACTGACATGCAACTTGGTAGGACCGATATGGTTAGTGTTAGGGCATAACGTAATCTCGGTGAGACCGATTGCACAAACTCGGTGAGGCCGATTTGGTAATTAGCTAACCAGAGAGTTGGTCAGGTAAACTCGGTGGGACCGATTTGCTCTTTCGGTGAGACCGAAAAGTTACAAAAGGGAAACAGAGAGTTTACATTGCAATCTCGGTGGGACCGATCCGCTCTTTCGGTGAGACCAAAAAGTTACGAAAAGTAAACAGAGAGATTGCAATCCCATCTCGGTGAGACCGAGATCCCTATCGGTAGAACCAATTTGCTAGGGTTTGGCAGTGGCTTATGACAGGTGAAACTCGGTGACGCCGGATAGAAAGAATCGGTAGGTCTGAGTTTGACTTTGGGTTTAGGTCATATGTGGAAGTGGGAAAGTAGCTGAGGGTTTTGGAGCATATCATCAAGCACATGGAGCAAAAGGCTCATTAAGCAACACCTCATCCCTCCTTGATAGTATTGGCTTTTCCTATGGACTCAATGTGATCTTGGATCACTAAAAGTGTAAAATGAAGAGTCTTGAGCTTGAAGCTTTAGCCAATCCTTTGTCCTTAGCATCTTGAAGGAGTTCCCACAACCTTTAGTCCATGCCACTCCATTGTTGAACTTATGTGAAATATACTAGATAAAAGTATTAGTCCAACAAGAGATATGTTGACATTAATTACCAAAACCACCTAGGGAGCACTTGTGCTTTCACCCACCCCACTTTATTTCTTGTTTGAACCAAGTACAAGATTCGACTCCATGAAGTAGATTTACCTCTAACAATAGAAGAATAAAAATAGGTGACATTGGACCATCCGACCGAGAGGGGTTGAGAGGCAGAAAATGATGCACATGCAGCGACGTAGCAAGCTGGGGAAGTAGAGCTACGACGGTTTCAAAGGAAGATATACCTGAAGGTCGTCGTGATGTGGATAGTTTGTCGGCGGTAGGTCGGATCCGCCCACACTAGGGCAACGACGAAGGGATCGGAGGACCTCCCGAGCCGGCGCTCGGCCAGAGATAACTGTGCGGCCGGCAGTGGGTATCCTCCCTCACTGTCGACGACGGCCTAAAAGCTGCCCCTCCTCCCCTTCATCAGCGGAGGGGGTATGTACAGATCTGTAATCAGCGGTGAGGATAGAAAGACAGTGTTTTTTGAAGGGAGAAAGACAGTGTTACCACCGATATCTTGTTTAGATCTGGAGAGGATGAGAGTGTGTGAATAGAGCAACCTTAGCAAGCAAGCGTGGAGGCTCCGGCCTATATATACATAGTGGGGTAGTTTTCCTTTTTCACTCCATCAAAACAATCGTTTAAAATTGTGTACGTGCCAGGTCGCCATTTTTTTAGTTGTTGATTGTTTTTTGAGATATCTACCTGCTTATTCCAAGTGGTGTTACGGTGTGCCAGGTCGCACTTTGTATCGTTCAAGTCAGGTACAAGACCCTCCATTAAATGAACAACCACCCCTCGTAAAAATGGTGAACAAGCCCACGGCTAAAATTATCGGAAAGTTGGGCTGCCCCAACATGCATTATTATTTATATTTTCTACTGCCTCCGTTCCTAAATATAAGTCTTCTTAGACATTTCAAATGGACTACAACATACATATGTATGTAGACATATTTTAAAGTATGGATTTGTTCATTTTGCTCCGTATGTAGTCACTTGTTAGAATCTCTAAAAAGACTTATATTTGGGAACGGATGGAGTATGTGGGAGTATCCTCAAAACAAAATGTGAGAGTACAATACTTATTGGGCCCCTTTGTAATTGTTGCTAAAATTTGACCAAAGATTTATCTGACAAAATGTTAGTGCATGTTAACAAAAATTATATCGTTTGATTCATATTTGAACATAGTTTTCAATGATGTAGGGGTTGTTTGGTTTCCAGCCATATATTGCCACACTTTGCCACACCTCACCTTAGGCAAATTTGACCACGTTAGGTGGGTGTTTGGTTCTAGCCACACCTAAGACAAGATTTTTTATTAGCAGTGAACCCCACATGTCATAGACACAAAAAGTGTGGCAAGATTCCCTTAGGCAAGCCAAAGTGGGTCTAACAATTTGAGGGGCTGTTTGGATTGTGACTATGTTTGCCATATGTTGCCACATGATTTTAGGCACACCTGCCACACTTGCCTTAGTTGAGTTGCTCAAATTGTTAGCCACACTTTGGCTTGCCTAAGAGAATCTTGCCACACTATTTGTGTCCATGAGATGTGGGGTTCATTGCTCATAAAAAATTCTTGCCTTAGGTGTGGCTAGAACCAAACACTTGCCTAACTTGGTCAAAGTTGCCTAAGATTAGGTGTGGCGAAGTGTGGCAAGGTGTGGCTAGGAACCAAACAGCCCCTGAGCAACTCAAGTTACGCAAGTGTGGCAAGTGTGGCAAAATAATGTGTCAACATAAGACAAACATAGTCACAATCCAAACAGCCCCTTAATTTTTTGTGACATGCATGAACATTTGGTTAGTTAAATTTATAGTCAAAATTTGGCAAGGTGCATCAAATCAACACATGCAAGTATCAAAAGGAAAGTCACGACATGCATGCATGCATGCATTGTGCTCCCTCCATTTCCAAATATAAGTCTTTTTAGAGATTGCAACAAGTGACTACATACAAAGCAAAATGAGTGAATCTACACTCTAAAATATGTCTACATACATCCGTATGTTGTAGTCCATTTGAAATGTCCAAAAAGACTTATTATATTTAGGAACGGAGGGAGTAACTAATGAATCAGTAAACGCAAATTATTGAAATATATCGAGTGCAGTGCTTTGATGTGTTGCATCAACTCGTACAAGACCGAGAAGTTTGATTACTACAACGCCCTCTCGCCTTAACCGCACCTGCCTTTGGCTGCATGATAGGTGGGCCACCGACCTGTTGGGCCCACCTGTCGTAGATGCAAAGGCAGGAGCAGTAAGTCAATGAAGCTACATCCCTCCCTCGCCCATGAGCGTGGTGGCTAGCAGGACTAGGAGAAGCTTTCGTTTGCTACACGCTCTCCCCCCCGCACGCAGTGGACATGCAGCAGTTCAATCGGTGTCAGATGGCCAGAAGCATATTGTAGTACTCCTCCACTGTAGTAGTACTCCATCATTGTTCGACTTCCCGAAGAGGCGAAGAGCCAAGCGTAGCCCGGACGCTCGTGTGGCAGTTTCATGTGTAGAGTAGTCTAGGATAGCGTGTACCGTGCCTGTAAGCTTAAAATTGTTGGGGTCGGCTCCATGCTTTTTTTAATTAAAATAATCTTCTGGCCCTACCTGTCATCCTGGTGATTCTAGTTTGCATGCTCATCTGGTCAAGACAGTAATATATATTTTAATATGTAGTGGGGTAAATGTTAGAGGTTGCAGCAAATGGAGTATTGTACATTGTGGGTTTTCAGCCAAGTTTAGAGGCAACCATGTGGGGCCAGTGCTATGATGTGTCGTATCTACTCGTACACCGAGGATAAGCTTGATTTTACTACTACACATGTCGGTGTACTAAAGTAGGGGTACCCTAGTATCCTGAACTTGTGCACGGGCAGTCGGAGCACCCCGCGGCAAGGCCCGCCAGGTGATCGCCAAGGCTCTCTATGGTTCCTTTGGAGCCATTCGAGAACAAAGTATTTAAGCCAAAGAGACAAGTCCCCGGCAAGAGGAGCTCGCCGGGAAGGCCGCTCGAGGCACAAGACCCCGACAAGAGGAGCTTGCCGGGAAGGCTAACCAGAGCATCTCAAAGAACTTGCCGCGACGCGCCACGCGTCCTGGCAGGACTCGGCGAGCGACAAGCTCCCGGACGCGGCAAGACAACGACCGCGGCAAGGCACTTGCCGCGGCGGGCAACCACTCCGTACCCGCACTCCAGCTCACCCACCTACGTGTCGCTCCGGGACCCTTCTTGGCGTACGTGGCGGGAGGCTGTGCAGCTAGGGGTACACTGTGGCATGCAACGCTGACAAGATCGTCATCGTGGCAAGCGGTGGCGCCCCTGACGGTCCCTTTTCTGCACCGTCTGGGTGACGTAGATAGGCATTTAATGCCCTTGTCCCCTGCTGTCAGGGTTAGGTATGATACACTGTGTAGGTAGCTGTACCTACCACAACATATTTCCATTTTTGCCCTTACCTACGTTGCCACCTGTTGGAGACCCCTTGAACATATAAAAGGAGGCCCATGCACAACATAGGGAGGGATCGGCCCCCGGAGAGCGATCTCTGAGAGGAAAACAGAAGAACGCTCAGTCTCGTTAGCTGCTTGAGTGTACTGTAGCACTCAACGCTCCCGAGCAAGAACTCAATACAATCCACAAAGAAGCAGTAGGAGTATTATCTCTCCGGAGAGCTCCGAAGCTGGGTAAAAACCCCTCGTGTGCTTCGCCTCGATCCGCTCTTTGCGCGACCTCCGCCCCCCGCCGAACCGAGAAGGGGCTCCGTCCCCATAGGTACTCGAGGAGCCAGAAAACCCCAGCATCTTTGGCGCGCCAGGTAGGGGGCGTCGAGGTTGTGTGAACCTGATCCGGCGTTCACGCGAGCTAAATCTTCATCGACTTCATCGACATGCCGCCGAAGAAGAAGGCTTTGGAGGCGGCTGTGCCGTCCGCGTCGAATCCGCCGCCGCCGCAGCAAACGACCGGTGGGGAGGACGCCGGCGGAAGAACGGGCGTCGACGAGGGAGCCCACGGTGCCACCAAGTGCAAGGACATGACCACGCTGCCCGTCGGCGGCGTAGTCGGCTCCCACGACGACCGGGCGTCCGTAGACGCACCGCGCCCATCTCAAGAGGCGCAGGACTGGCAGCGTCGTGGTACTCACGGTACCATACGCTCGTTGGACCCAAATCGAGCTGGCGGATCCCGGGATGCTCAAGGCCAACATGCACGCCAACGTGCTGGCGCGAGCGAGGCACGATCGCCTGGACGGAATACTGCTCCTTCTAACATCGTTGGAAGTCCGAGCATATCCCGCTCCTCGCACCGTTCGCCACCGCTACCCGCCACTCCAGCAGAAGCTTTAGCACGAGCTCAACTACTCCTAGACTTCCCTCCAACTCCAGACAAGATCGACGACTAGAGGGCCACCATTCAGAGTCTCATCGGCTTCGCCAACGGCGACACTCCATGGCCGGCGACCACATCGCAGCCGCGGCAGGCCAGCCAAGTGCGAGCCGATGGCGACAAAACCGGTGGGGGTGCAACCACCGTGCACTCTCCGCCAAAAAGGGCAAGATCGCCGACTCGCCGGGTCCGCCACGACAGCGACTCCACTGCTTCCTCAGATCCGTGAACTCGTCGTGATCAGAGCCACGTTCTTCACAAACGGCAGCAAGAAGACGCTCGTACCCGCATCGAGCGCCGAAGAGAAACGCGGCGTCAATCAGACCGACGCGTTGGCCCCGCTGTCGACATGCAAGCGCTAGGGGAACCAAGCGACCTGCCGTACGTGGTAGGTTGCCCTGCGTTTACTCGTGAGCTGCGGCAAGTCCAGTGGCCCAACACGAAGAATTTCAAAGCCAGGCGTACCAGAGAAGTACGATGGCAGGCTGCATCCGTCGGAGTTCCTCAGCATCTACACCATCGCGGTGCAGGCTGCCGGGGGGCGAGACGACAAGATCCTTGCCAATTACTTCCCTCTAGTGCTCAAGCCCAACGTCAGGTCCTGGCTCATGCACTTGCCGGAAAACTCCATATCTTCCTGGGCAGACCTATGCCATTAGTTTGTCGGTGCCTTTACAGGCGGCCACAAACCTCATGGCCAGGAGAGTGATCTTCACCTGCTTGCCCAGAAGGAAGGGGAGCCTCTACGCAAGTACATCCAGAGATTCAGCCAAGTGCAACGCAACATCCCAGACGTCCACCCTGCCACGGTCATCAGTGTGTTCCACCAGAACATGCGTAACCGCAGGATGCGGGAGGAGATGGCGATGTGCAAGATCAGAGGCGTCAGTGAGCTGTATGCCATGGCCGACAGATGTGCACGTGCTGAGGAAGGGAGGAAACTCCCCGGAGAGAACGTAGGAACATGAGCATCTGACAGCGATGATGCCGCCCCGGCAAGCAAAAACCGGCGGCGGAACAACAGAAAGAGGAAAGGCAAAGATGTGCTAGTTGTCGAGCAGTCCGGCAACGAAGGTGGCGCCAAGGCAGCCAAGACTGGTAGCTCCGGCAAAGAGGTTGCCGCATGCGCCAACTGCCAGGCTGTGGCGGCCGCCGACAAGCAGGACGACACCAACAAGCAGTACTGCAAGATTCACCGCACCAAAGGCCATGACCTCCAGAGCTGCAAGAAGGTCGAGCTGCAAAAGGCCGAATACGAGCGACGCGACAAGGAGAAGGCCCAAGGAGGTGCTGGAGGATCCGGTACGAAGCGCACCGGCCGGGGGGGACGCCGCGGCAACGCCAAGCAGCGGCAAGGCGACAGACCTCCCTGCGGCCGCGACAAGGATGAAGATGACGACGACGACGAAGACATGGATGATGCCGAGACCAGCGAGCAGGAGTTCCAGAAAGCCACAGAAGTTTTGTGCGTTGACGGCGGTGCTTCTCTGCATACCTCACACCGCCAACTCAAGAAGTGGGTGCGGGAAGTCAATGCAGCAGAACCACCCGTTGAGTCACGCAAGCTTCTGAAATGGCCCAGCACGCCTATCATCTTTGGTATTGAGGACCACCCCGATCGCACAACTGCTATCGGGTGTTCGCCAATGTTGGTCTCACCAACTATCCGCAACCTCAAGGTCACTAAAATGCTAGTTGACGGCGGGGCCGGCTTGAACCTGATCTCCTCCGCTGTGCTCTGGAGACTCCAAGTCCCTGACAGCGAGCTCGAAGAGACCGGCACGTTCCAAGGAATCAACCCGGGAAGGAGCAAGCCGAAGGGGAAGATCACGCTGCCGGTGACATTTGGCAGCGAGCTGAACTTCAGGACTGAGAGGATCACTTTCGACATTGCCGATTTTCCATTGCCTTACAATGGAATTCTCGGCCGTCCAACGCTCGCCAAGTTCATGGCGGCCTCTCACTACGCGTACAACATGCTGAAGATGCCAGGCCCGATAAGTGTCATCTCTGTACATGGCGACAAGAAAGACGCTCTTATCTGTGCCGACAAGATCTACCGGGAAGCAGCAGCCGCCGCAGATCACGAAACACTTGCCGCTGAAGCTCCCGGGGGGAAGAAGAAGACCAAGTCCGGCAAGAGCTCTGATGCCCACTCCGGCAAGCGCACCTCTTCGGAGTGCTGCGCTACCATCGAGGACACACCATCGAGCTCCAAAGGCAAGTGTAAGAAGACGATGGCAGCTCCGCCAGCGACCAAGAAGGTGTCCGCCAAGGAGGACGGCACTGGTGGTACCTTCACCATCAGTGCCACTCTCGACCCTAAATAGGAAAGCGCGCTCGTTGCTTTCCTGCGGGCGAATGTCGATGTGTTTGCGTGGCAACCGTCTGACATCCCCGGCGTTCCCAGGAAAGTAATCGAGCACCACCTTGTCGCCTGTCCTCATGCGCGGCCCGTCAAGCAGAGAGTCAGGAAACAAGCAGTGGAGCGCCAAGAGTTCATCGCCGAAGAGATCAAGAAGTTGGAAGCAGCAGGCCTCGTCAGAGGAGTGCTCCATCCTACGTGGTTGGCCAATCCTGTAGTCGTGCGCAAGGCAAACGGGAAATGGCGACTTTGCGTCGACTTCACCGATGTCAACAAAGCTTGTCCCAAAGACCCATTTCCCTTGCCGCGCATTGACCAGATTGTCGACTCCACAGCCGGATGCGACTTGCTTTCATTTCTTGACGCATACTCAGGATACCATCAGATCTTCATGGCAGAAGAGGATGAGGACAAAACCGCGTTCATCACTCCATATGGCACGTACTGTTTCGTACGAATGCCTTTCGGTTTGAAGAATGCTGGTTCAACATTCGCAAGGGTAGTCCATACTGCTTTTAAGCCGCAAATACACAGAAATGTGGAAGCCTACATGGATGACACAGTGGTCAAGAGCAGGGACAAAGCAACTCTGATTCAAGACCTAGAAGAGACTTTTGCAAATCTACGCAAGATCAGCCTCAAGCTCAACCCCGAGAAGTGCGTGTTTGGAGTCCCGTCCGGCAAGCTTCTCGGATTCTTCGTGTCTCAGAGGGGAATTGAAGCAAATCACGACAAGATCAAGGCCATTGAGCAGATTGAAGCACCGAAACGCGTCAAGGATGTACGAAAACTTGCCGGCTGCGTGGCAGATCTCAGCAAGTTTATCTCTAAGTCTGCTGAGCGCGCCCTGCCGTTTTTCAAAATCTTGAAAAAGGCAGGTCCAATGAAATGGACTCCGGAAGCGGAGGCTGCGCTGCAGGACTTGAAGAGATACCTGTCCTCCACTCCAATACTTGTCGCACATAAACCACAAGAGAAGTTGCTGCTATATATGGCGGCAACCAATCAAGTGGTTAGTGCTGTGTTAGTAGCGGAGAGAGAGGCAGATGATGAGCCAGCGACCGTGGCAAGCACATCTAGCGACAAGCAGGGGGCTTCCCCGACGAGCTCTGGTCCCGACGAAGATGGCTCTGCGCAGATGTGCGAAGGGATACAAAAGAAGAAAATGGTGCAGCGCCCAGTCTACTTTGTCAGTTCCCTTATGCAGGGGGCTAGGTCAAGGTACTCTGGTGTGCAGAAGTTGCTTTTCGGCCTTCTTATGGCCTCGAGAAAGCTGCGCCATTACTTCCAAGCACATGAGATCACAGTTGTCACTCGCTTTCCGCTGAAGAGGATACTGCAGAATCCAGAAGCAACAGGCAGGATTGTTGAGTGGGCACTGGAACTATCAAGCTTTGGCCTCAAGTTTGAGAGCACATCAACTGTTCAAAGCAGAGCATTGGCAGAATTCATAGCAGAGTGGATGCCAACACAAGACGAAGAAATTCCAGAAACAAGCATCCCCGTCAAGGAAGAAAACAAAGAGTGGCTGATGTACTTTGATGGTGCGTTCTCGCTGCAAGGCGCCGGTGCTGGCGTGCTGCTTGTCGCACCCACCGGGGAGCACCTCAAGTACGTGGTCCAGATGCACTTTCCCAAGGAGCAAGCAATAAACAATACTGCAGAGTATGAAGGATTGCTCGCCGGTCTCAGGATCGCGGCAGACCTTGGGATCAAGCAACTCATTGTCAGGGGTGGCTCACAACTTGTCGTCCGCCAAGTGAACAAGGATTATCAGAGTCCGTTGATGGAAGCTTACGTTGATGAAGTGAGGAAGATGGAAGAGCGCTTTGTCGGCCTACAGATGGAACACGTTCCAAGAGCTCAGAACGACATCGCTGACGGCCTGTCAAAGTGCGCGGCACTTAAGTTACCTGTGGAACCAGGGATCTTTGTGCTCAAGCTGACTCAACCATCCGTGACGCCATCAACTAGACAGAGCAAGAAGAGGAAGTTGATTTCTGGTGACTATCTTCCGGCAGAGCTTCCCGAAGCCGCCGCCAAGAAGGTCCCCAAGATCAACGCCAAGAGTGCTGAGGAGCAGTCTGCTCCGACAAGCCCCAGGGTTTGTTTCGTTGAAGCAGACGCTCCCGACAAGTTTCGCTCCGGCAAGCTTGCCGGGGATCATCAAGCTCCGGCTGAACCGCAGGTTCTCGCCGTAGAAGCGGATGTTCCCGCAGCAGCAGATATGCCTTTAGTCCTTGTTGTCGAGCCACAGGCTCCAGCATGGGCACAACAGACCGTCCGTTTCCTCCAGTCAGGAGAACTTCCCGAAGAGCCAGAAGAAGCGGAAAGAGTAGCCCGGCAGTCTAGTATGTACCAGTTCGTTGACAACACACTATACAGAAGAAGACTCAACGGAGTGAAATTGAAGTGTATCCCCCGGGAAGATGGACAGAAGCTGTTGGAAGAGATACATGGAGGCATTTGTGGTCACCACATTGGCGCAAGAGCGCTTGCCGGCAAAGCATTCCGGCAGGGCTTCTTTTGGCCGACAACCCTCCAGGATGCAGCTGCACAAGTAACCAAGTGTGAAGCGTGCCAGTTCCATTCCAAGCAGATACACCAGCCAGCTCAAGCTCTCCAGATGATCCCTTTATCCTGGCCATTTTCGGTCTAGGGGCTCGACATCCTCGGCCCCTTCCCCCGAGCAGTCGGGGGCTTTGAGTACTTGTACGTCGCAATCGACAAGTTCACAAAGTGGCCGGAAGTGGAACCAGTGAGGAAGGTGACAGCACAGTCAGCAGTCAAGTTCTTCAGGTCGATTGTTTGCCGCTTCGGAATCCCTAACAGGATCATCACCGACAACGGTACACAATTCACGAGTCGCACCTTCATGCAGTACGTCCAAGACCTTGGCGCCAAGGTCTGCTTCGCTTCCGTTGCTCACCCCAGGAGCAACGGTCAAGCAGAGAGGGCAAATGCTGAAGTGCTGCGTGGACTCAAGACCCAGACTTTCGACAGGCTGCACAAGTGCGGAAGAAACTGGATCGAGGAGCTGCCGGTGGTTCTTTGGTCGATCAGGACGACGCCAAATCGAGCCACTGGCCAGACACCTTTCGCTCTAGTCTATGGAGCAGAGGCAGTTATCCCCACGGAACTCGTATACGGGTCACCTCGAGTGCTCGCTTATGATGAGCTTGAGCAAGAGCAGCTGCGACAAGATGACGCGCTGCTCCTTGAGGAAGACCGTCTTCAGGCTGCTGTACGAGCTGCTCGATACCAGCAAGCTTTGCGCCGCTACCATAGCCGCAAAGTTAAAGCCAGAAGTCTCGAGGAAGGTGACCTTGTTCTTCGGCGCGTTCATCCCGCCAAGAATTCCAACAAGTTGACGGCGAGTCACTAGGCCTGGCGCTGTCCGCCTTGAGACCGAGGATGGCTTTCCGGTGAGCAACTCCTGGAACATCGAGCATCTTCGTAAGTTTTACCCGTAAGGCGCGGTTGTCGGACCCTGTCCGGCAACCACCATTTTGTACAAGTCTTGCCGCTGTTGCATGTAATCCTTTGTACAAAGCCAGGCGCAGACCCTGTGCATAAATAAAACTCACGTGCTCCGCACACCCTGTCAATTTCATGCCTTTCTGCATGAATTATCTGACACTTTGTGCAGCGAGCCCCCTCGGTAAGCAATAACGAGCCATAAGGCTCCATACTATTGTTTTCTCTTTTCTTTTTCTCAAGGAAAGGAAGGATCCTTCGCCCACAAGTTGGCCGGGGGGGAGGGGAAGATAATGGTATGGACCCGGCATCGTTCAGGCAAAATTTCGCCTTGCCGGGGAGCAAACGACAGAAAAGCTAAGTGCCAAAGTTTGAGCAATCAGATTTTTTTACTTTAAGTTACTTTCCTTGAACGACCATGCTTCGTATGGAAAACCTGTGTGTGGAGGAACCAGCTCGTGGCTAGTTGCGCCCTTACTTTGTTTTGAGTTCGCTCAACAGTTTAAGTGTGCTGCGACTAGAGTCGCGCCCTTACTTTGTTTCGAGTTCACTCAGCAACTTAAGCGAGCTGCGACTAGTCGCGACAAGGTTTCTTGTCGGTAACGGCACCGCCAGCAGGCTGCCGACGTCCCGCACTCAGCGCTCGCCGCAAAGGTGCCTACGCCGGCAGGTTACCTAAAAGCGTAGGGCAAAAACATACAAAGGAAGGAATTGAGTAAAGGAAGTAGCATTGCAATCATGACCTGAAACAGAGTTATATTACAAGATAGTTTGTCGCGGCTCTAATAGACTGTTTTCATAACATGACCAGCGACGACAAAAAAAGAAGAAGAAAATAGGCGGCCTAGTCCGCGCGGCCGCCCTCAACCCTCTTGATCCCGCTCACCTTGTCCACAATGGGTGCGACGAGGGTCTTGAGCTCCTCCAGATCAGCTTCCGGCGGCAGGGACCTGAGGATGTTAGTGAGGCGGAGGCACGGGTTGTGGAAGGCCACCTTCATCAACACCTTTTTGAGAGCTCCCGCGCAGATCTCGCGCGACTCGTCGGCCAGCTGCTTTGGGATCCTCTCCCGGAGTTGCTGGAGGGCCGTCGCCACGCCTTTGAAGAACAAGGTGAGCTTGGCGCTGGATGGGAGGCTCCCGTAAGAGGAATACCCGAGATCCTCCACCCCCAGCAGCGCCAACTCCTTGTCGATGTCTACGGCAGCATTCACAAGGCCCTCCGTCCACCGCTCCACAGTTCCCCTGAAATCGTTCTGGGTGGCAGCGATGCTCTCCAGCAGCTCCTTGTCGGCCTTAATCTCCTTCTTCAAGGCCGCCTCCTGCTCCCTGGTGCCGTCCAGCGTCTTGGTCAAAGCAGGCAGTTCAGCTCAAGATCAACCTTGGAGTCCTTGGCGGCGTCAAGCTCCTTGACCTTCTCGGCGAGACGACCCTGTAGTTCGCCAAAGGTGTAGGCGTCCTTCTCGCGCTCATACTTGAGCGCGGCAAGCGCTTCTCCGCTTGCCTTGAGATCAGTCTCCAGCTGCGCCACTTTCGCCTCCAGCTCCTTCTTGGCGGCCTCGGCGGCTGCGGCAGCGTCATTTGCTTCCTTGAGGGCTCCCCTGAGTGCTTGCTCGCGCACAGCTAGCTCCTCTTCATGGTTGTCCAGGCTGGCCTTCCGCTGCACCAACTCACCGTCCCACGTAGATAACTCCTCGGCGACAAGCCGCTGTTGCTCTGCAATCTCTGCCTTCTCAAGGATGAAAGCCTTCCGCGCCTCATCGAGCCGCACCCGCTCCGCCGCCAGCGACTGGAGAGCTGCCTGGTTGAGGCCTCGGAGCTCCTCCGCGCGCTTCTCCACGTCCACCCCCGCCTTCGCGACAAGCGCTTCGCGGGACTCCAGTTTGGCCTGGCGGGCGCGGTAGAGCGACACCAGCTTCCGCAGCAGTCGCTCCTCCTCGGTCTCATCGTTGCTGCTGCTTGGTGTGTCGACCAACGTCAGCCCAGCGGAGGCAAGCACCTCCACGTCAAAGCTTTCTCCTTCGACCGGCGCCCTGGACGTTGACGCCCAGGGGAGGTTGATGAAGATGCCAGCGCCAGCCTTCAAGTAGACGCCTGGCTGGGGTTCTTCGGAGCCTGACGCTGCGGCAGCGGCGGGAGGATCGGCGGTCGGTGTAGCGCCTGTCGCTCCTGCGGCCCCAGGGTCGTCAGTACGATCGCCGGACCCCTCGTCAGCTGCTGCGGCGGCAGCCTTGGCGGCCTCTCCACCGGCGGGGTCTTCAGCGTCGGCCGTTTCTTCGGTGGCAGCGGCGTCATCAATAACAACCTCGGTCTCCATCGGCTCCACAGTGGATGGATCTGACGACCGGAAAAGGAAGAAAAGTCAAGAAAATATCCCAAAAAGAAGAACCCAAGGGAAGTTTATAAGCAAGGAGTACCAGTACCAGGCTCGGTAGTTGGGATCTCCGCTGCCGGGGGGTCGCCAGTACTGTCCCTTGCCGGAGACTTCTCCCTTGCCGGGGAGCTCTCCCTCGTCAGATACTTCTCCCTTGCCGGGGAGCTCTCCCTTGTCGGGGGATTCCCCCTTGCCGGAGAACTCTCCCTCGGCGACGTAGTCGAAGCAGGTGGCACGTCAGGGGTGGCCTCCGGGCGCTCCTGGTGGAGCTGCTCTGCTCCTACACAAGCTAGCGGTCAGATATTGGCAAGCAAATTGTATCCATGTGCGCCTAACAGCTGGAAGTAAACCATATACTTACGCTGGGGGCTGCGCTGGGGGCTGCTCTGAGGAACAGCTGTCGGGTCTGACAAGTTTGTCTCAGGCGCACCCCCTGCTGCCACGGTGGGATCATCCTCGATGACAATCACCGAGACCTTGGCTATCTTTGCCATTCTCTGGGCCAGCATCCTAAAAAGGAATAAGTTCAGAGTAAAGCAAATGAGATACAAGACAAGACGGCAAGTATTGAAGACATGCGAGTACAACAAGAATCTTACTCATCTTCTTCCTCGTCGGAGCTGAGCGCGGAAAAGTCAAAGCATGGCCCACCTCCGGCGCGAGGAGGCGGAGGAGTATGATCCCTTGGCCGCTTGGCGGGAGCTGGAGCGGCAGGCCGAGAGGACCCCGCCCCAGTTGCCGCTGCAGCGTGAGGTGTTTCCGCGGCAACAGAACTTGCCGCGGTGGAGCGTGTCGTGCGGCGCGGCGGGGGTTGACTCGCCCGCCGCTCCGCTACGTCCCCGGCCTTGCGAAGACGCCTTCTTGATGGAGCCGGGGGCTCTGCTTGTGGAGCCGGGGGCTCTGCTCGTGGAGTCAGGGGCTCTGCTTGCGGCAAGCTGTCCGAAGACGAAGAGGAAGAGGAGCCGATCTCCAGCGAGCCGCTCGTGTCCTCGGCGGGCCCGCTCGGCCCGACGTCGTGCTCGGCGGACCTCTTCTCGCCGGCAAGCTCCTCTCGGTCGGCAAGGTTTGCCGCCTCTGCTGCCTCTGCCTCCTCCACGGTGAACCCAAACTCGCCCGCAGCGGCAGCCGCCGCCGCCTCTTCCATCCTGGTGGCGATGCGCTTGAGCTCATCATCGGTGGTGTCCTGGGTGAGGGCTTTTTTCTCGTCGGCGTCGACCGGCACTTCTATCAAGTTGTCGAAGAACGCCCGCACGACATCATCCGCAGGCTCTATCTAGGCTGGATCAATTCCATGCGAGTCGCACATCGGCATTATTGCACGGATACGGTCGAGCGCGGAGTTGTTGCACAGCGGGACGACGCCCCTCGGCAACCAGAACACTTCGGGATGCTGTGGGTTGTGCTTGAACAGCTCCTGGAGCATCACGTTGAGCTCCAGGACAGTGAAGTTGAAGTTGAGGCCCGGCCGCAACCTCATGATATCCGCCGCATTCTGAAACTCCCAGGCGGGTCTCCCCCTCTCCTGCAGGGGGGCAGTGCGGCGGCGGAGGAAATCTGCGCCAACCGCTCCTACGGTAAGCCCGGCAAGCCTGAGGCGTAGGATCCGGGTGACGGAGATCCTTAGTATGTCATCTTCCGGGGCCAGGCTACTCCAATCACTGCCGGGCACTATTGGGGTTTCGCGCAGAGCAGTAAACGACTGCGGGTTCTCCTCAACGATCAGACACCAGTCCGCCCTCCACTCCTCCCACTTACTGTGGAGCTCTCCCTCCAGATAAGCATCCTTCTTGCCAGCTTTCGAGATCCAGGCGATTCCGCCGGATAAAGGTTCTCCTTTCTCAACCCGAGGCGAAAAGAAATGGCGGAAAAGAGCTATGTTTGGATGGATCCCGACAAAGTTTTCGCAGAGATGTGCGAAAACTGCCATGGTCAGGACAACATTGGGGGTGAAATCAAGAAGGTGGAGCCCGTAGGTGTTCATGACATCGCAAAAGAATTCTTAAAAGGGCGGGCAGAGCCCGCAATAGAAGAACAAGGCAAAGAAGGGATACCCAGTGGGATACTTATCCCAAGCAGTGGCTGGGAGTACCTTCGTGCGTGGATGCGCTCGCGTCCCTGTCGACCAGAAGAGGTAGAAGTCCTCCTTCAGCTCCGTCGCCTCAAGCCTCGGAGGGAAGATTGCCCGCTCCTTCCGCAGCGCCGCGAGCCACTGCGCCTCAGCCGACTTCGCCTTCTCAGCTTTCGGAGCCATGGTGGGAATGGGGAGTGAGGACGTCGACGTTGGTGGTGCTGGTGGCGCTGGGGGCAGGGCGCTGCTCTCCTTCGGCTTTGGGAAGAAGGGGAGTGGCGGAGATTCTCGAGGAGGGAATAGCAATGGGCAGATGGGCGAACTGCCCCTGTTCCCCCTGCTTATAAGGAGGGAGGGGGCGGACGTTTCGCCTTTCTGAATAAAGAAACCACCCACGACCTCTCCCACGACGCCGCAATCGACGCGTGCCGTTTGGGGAGGACGCGGTGGATACGGAGCAAGGTGCGACATGACCCAGGCCGTGCATGCCCGTGCCCTGTTTTGGGCCTGGCCCAACAGCGCTCGGCACCGTGTGTGGCCCAGGCCCGGGGGCTCCTGTCGGTGTACTAAAGTAGGGGTACCCTAGTATCCCGAACTTGTGCACGGGCAGTCGCAGCACCCCGCGGCAAGGCCCGCCAGGTGATCGCCAAGGCTCTCTATGGTTCCTTTGGAGCCATTCGAGAACAAAGTATTTAGGCCAAAGAGACAAGTCCCCGGAAAGAGGAGCTTGCCGGGAAGGCCGCTCGAGGCACAAGACCCCGACAAGAGGAGCTTGCCAGGAAGGCCAACCAGAGCATCTCAAAGAACTTGCCGCGACGCGCCACGCGTCCCGGCAGGACTCGGCGAGCAACAAGCTCCCGGACGCGGCAAGACAACGGCCGCGGCAAGGCACTTGCCGCGGCGGGCAACCACTCCGTACCCGCGCTCCAGCTCACCCACCTACGTGTCGCTCCGGGACCCTTCCTGGCGTACGTGGCGGGGGTTGTGCAGCCAGGGGTACACTGTGGCATGCAGCGCTGACAAGATCGTCATCGTGGCAAGCGGTGGCGCCCCTGACGGTCCCTTTTCTGCACCGTCTGGGCGACGTAGATAGGCATTTAATGCCCTTGTCCCCTGCCGTCAGGGTTAGGTATGATACACTATGTAGGTAGCTGTACCTACCACAACATATTTCCATTTTTGCCCTTACCTACGTTGCCACCTGTTGGAGACCCCTTGAACATATAAAAGGAGGCCCATGCACAACGTAGGGAGGGATCGGCCCCCGGAGAGCGATCTCTGAGAGGGAAACAGAAGAACGCTCGGTCTCGTTAGCTGCTTGAGTGTACTATAGCACTCAGCTCTCCCGAGCAAGAACTCAATACAATCCACAAAGCAGCAGTAGGAGTATTATCTCTCCGGAGAGCTCCGAAGCTGGGTAAAAAACCCCCGTGTGCTTCGCCTCGATCCGCTCTTCGCGCGACCTCCGCCCCCACCGAACCGAGAAGGGGCTCCGTCCCCATAGGTGCTCGAGGAGCCAGAAAACCCCGGCAACACACCTTCTCACTCGCCCATGCGCGCGGTGGCTATCCCTCCCGCACGCGGTGGACGGACATGCAACAGTGGATTCGATACTACTATAGAAGCAGTAGTAGTAACATCATTGTTCATCTTCTCGAAGAGGCGAAGAGCCAAGTGCAACCCAAACGTGGTAGTTGCGAACGCTTGCGTGGCAGTCTTTTTGTAGGGGTGGGGCGTGGTGCGGAGCCTTGGAGCACACATATAGCCAGGCTCTTGCATGAGACAAAATTGCTATTTGAGCCAACTATTGTAGTACTAGTACTCGCTAGTATAGCCATGTAAACCGGAAAGGAGTATTTGCCTTTCTAGATATTTCAACGCGTGCAGTACTGGGTCAAATCTCAAATCTCATCAACCAAGGAATTTTGTGATTGGAGGAATGTATCTCGTACTTTACAAAACTACCCTAATTAAACCCATGCATTAATTAGGGATATTTAAATTAGTGCCCCTGGTTCCTTAGTTGTTGTAGCGACCCGACCTCAGATGGTCAAGTCTCTGTGCTCCGGTGTCATCCCTGGATCAGTAATTCTGACACCACACAGTACTTCGAAGGATTTATAACAGAGTAGCAATCACACACTTATTACATCGATGTCTCAAAGAGAACTTATTACAATAAATATGGCTTAAGGCCATCTAATAACGATAACAGCGGAAGACTTGGAAGATAAGTGAGTCCATCAACTCCAACGGCATCACTGAGTATAGAACCACGACCTAAAAGCACCTTACTCGTCGTCTGAAAAGTCTGCAACATGAAAGTTGCAGCCCGAAACGGGTCAGCACATGGAATATGCTGGCAATGTAACACATAGAGAATAATGAATGAATAAGCCTATACTACATGCATATATGGCTGGTGGAAAAGCTCTATGGTTACAGTTTTGCATAAAGCCAGTTTTTCCCTACTGCAAAGGATTAAATTTATTTAACTATCATGGTGGTTGAAACATCGAGAATGGTTGACAGCATTCCGATCCCAATTAAGTGAACAATTATAAACCCAACAATACTAATTAAAGTAACATGATGAGATTCACATGATATTCAAGTACTAGATACTCAAGATGTCCATAACCGGGGACACGGCTAATCATGATTAGTTTGTACACTCTGCAGAGGTTTGCGCACTCTTCCCCACAGGACTCGATCGCCTCCGTTTGGTTTTCTCGCACTACATGGTGTTTGAGAAACGGATGACCGAGACATAGTCTTTCAAAAGGCTAGCACCTTACGATTGGGTAGACCGGTACACCTACTTTCCCCTACATCTGCTAGTCTACCCTGTAAGAGTTCGCACGACTTAATCAACTATGCCAGAGCCCATAATGGCTTGTGGCTGCACACAGAAGTTACTAGCATGAATGATCTTATGATCCCTTTGAGCCTGGGTGGCGGTCCAAAGAAAAACAGGCAAGTCCTGATAGAAACCAGGTGCCTCAATCCACCCAGATGTGTATTTAAGTTGGCACCTTAGATAAACCATTAATTAACAATACTCACATCTGTCATGGATATCACTCACCCAATCCACGTCTACTAGCATAGCATGGCATAATAAGCAAACGTAGAAGTAACTCCCAAAGGTTTCATAAGTAAAACAGGTGATAGGTACTACCTCATCTACTTCCCATCCCACAATTTGATTAGATCCTAATCATGCAATGTATGAGGATTGATCTAATGCAATAAAACTGGGCAATGAGAAGGTATGATCAAAGTGTTACTTGCCTTGCTGAGGATCCGCGAAACCTAGAGCTTCGAAATAACAGGCGGCACTCCCGGTGATCTATCGCAGACAGACAACAAGCACACAATAAGTACTCATCTAATGCACAGGTAAAACTCGAATAAAAGATCTAACCAGAAAGTTCAACTTAAGAACTCTGGTTGCAAAGAGAAACAAATAGAACAAAGCAACGGAAAACAAAAGGCGGAAGAAAGCAACTCGATACTAGCAAAGTGAAACTAGGTCAAATTTTACCATAGCAAAACTTTGTTTAAGTTGATTATTCGGAACGGCGGTTTCGAAACGAAACTCCAGGCGCTTGAATCACCTGATTCCGATAAACGAGCAAGAAGATAAACTAGAACGAAGATCGGATCTGAGATCGCGATCGCGGAATAAATCCGACGAGAAGAAAAAGAAGAACGGTTGAACGAACGGACGTTCGTTAACCTAGAAGAATCCGGTGATCACATTCGTTAGAACGAACGGTCCGGCGAAAGATCTCGAGGCAACTAAATCGGAGAAGAAAACGAATCCTATCTAGGGTTTCGGAAAAGAAAACCGAACAAAAAAACCGATCTAGAAAACCGGAACGGTTTAGAAAAGAACCGGAAAGAACACGAATCGTAAGAGAAGAAAAGAATCGGAACGGTTTATAAGAAAAACTGAACCGAGGGAAGAAAAAGAGACGCGGCGCGGCTACCTCGGCGAGGTTCCGGCGAGGGGCTCCGGCGAACGGCGGCGTTGGGCGGTGGCGGCGGCGGGGTGCGGCGGCGGCGCTGGCGGCGGCGGCGAACGGCGGCGGCGCGGGTGAGGGGCTCGGGGTGGGGCGCGAGGTGGGGCGCGGTGGAGGCTTGAGGGCTTTGGGTTTGATGTTTTAGATGGGGGGTGTTGGGGTATTTATATTGGGGAGGGGGGTTTACTTGGAGGAGGGATCAAGGAATAAGAATAGGAGTAGGAAAGATCTAGAAACAAAAACGGAATAAACGGAAGTAGGACAAAAGTCCTACTAGGACTTCCAAAAAGAAGCAGCGGCGGCGGCCTCCTGCGCCTGGCGCGCGGCGCGCGGGGCTTGGCCTCCTGGCCGGCCGGCTGGGCCTTTGGCCCAGGGCGTGCGCGGGATTTTTTTTAAATCGGTTTCGCGCGCGGAAAAACACAGGAAAAGGAAATCTACCGGACTCCAAAACTAATGAAATAAATTTTCCCCAACTCCTAAAAATGAGTCGAACAAAAAGAACTTTTCTCCAGGCAAAAATGCAATTTTTGAAAACGCGCATTTTTCCCTATCCAAATAAAAGGCAAACAAACTCCGACAAAACCAATGATCCCCTTTTTTTCAAAATTTGAGAAAACTCAAATATGAAAATAACGAAATCTCCAACTCTCTCCGAGGGTCCTTGAGTTGCGTTTTCTAGGATCGAACAAAATGCATGAAAATATGATATGCATGATGATCTAATGTATAACATTCCAAATTGAAAATTTGGGATGTTACAAACCTACCCCCCCTTAAGATGAATCTCGTCCTCGAGATTCGGGTTGGCTAGAAAATAGGTGAGGGTGGTCCTTGAGCAAATCTTCTTCTCTCTCCCAGGTGGCTTCATCCTCTGAGTGGTGGTTCCACTGAACTTTGCAAAACTTGATAACCTTGCTGCGGGTAACTCTGCTGGCATACTCAAGAATCTTGACTGGCTTCTCTTCATATGTTAAGTCATCCTTCAACTGAATCGCTTCAAGCGGCACTGTATCTCTTAGCGGTACCTCCGCCATCTCGGCGTGACATTTCTTTAGCTGAGAAACATGGAATACATCATGAACTCCTGACAGTCCCTCTGGTAATTCCAACTTATAAGCGACTTCTCCCATGCGTTGCAAAATCTTATATGGTCCAACGAAACGTGGTGCTAACTTTCCCTTAACTCCAAAGCGCTTAACTCCTCGAAGTGGGGATACTCGAAGATAAACTCTGTCTCCGGTTTCGTCGTCTCCTTACGTTTAGAATCTGCGTAGCTCTTCTGCCTGGATTGGGCTACCTTGAGCCTATCGCGAATCATCTTAACTTTCCGTTCAGACTCCTTGATCAGATCGGGTCCAAAGAACTAACGGTTTCCAACTTCGTCCCATGAAAACGGTGTCCTGCACCTCCTTCTGTACAAAGCTTCGAAAGGTGCCATTTTCAAACTGGTTTGGTAACTGTTGTTATAAGAAAACTCCACATATGGCAAGTTATCGTCCCAACTAGATCCATAGTCTAGTGCACAGGCTCTCAGCATATCTTCCAAAATCTGTTTGACTCTCTCAGTCTGTCCATCCGTCTGTGGGTGAAAAGTTGTAGTGAACTCTAGTCTGGTTCCCAAAGTTTCATGCAACTGATTCCAAAACTTTGAGGTAAATTGGGTTCCTCTATCTGGTACGATACTCCTCGGAACTCCATGCAAACAAATGATCCTGGTCATGTATATCTTTGCCAACTTAGCACTGGTGTAAGTGGTCTTAACTGGGATGAAATGTGCTACCTTCGTCAAACGATCAACTACTACCCATATCGAGTCATAGCCTGCCTTCGTCCTGGGTAGTCCTGTGATAAAATCCATGCCTATCTTATCCCACTTCCATTCGGGTATCGGCAATGGTTGTAACAATCCGGCTGGCTTCGGCCTTCACTCTATGACACACATCACAAACTGCTACATATGCTGCAATATCCTTCTTCATTCCGTTCCACCAGAATGTTTCCTTCAAATCCAAATACATCTTGGTATTTCCTGGGTGAATCGAATAGGGTGAATCATGTGCCTCTTGCAGAATCAACTTCCTGATCTCTGGGTCATTGGGCACATAAACACGGTCCTCAAACCATAGGGTATCGTGCTCATCCTCACGAAATCCCTTTGCTTTTCCTTCGGTCATTTTCTTCTTTATATTTGCAATCTCCTTGTCAGATTTCCGAGCCTCTCTGATTTTATCCATCAAGGTAGATTGAATCTCCAATGCTGCTATGTAGCCTCTCGGAACTATTTCCAAACATAGCTCACGAAGATTCTCGGCTAACTCTTTGGTATTTCTCCCATCATCAATGTATTGACATGGCTCTTACGGCTCAATGCGTCAGCTACAACATTAGCCTTTCCTGGATGGTAATGCAATCTCATATCATAATCCTTGATGAGTTCCAACCATCTCCTTTGTCTGAGGTTCAACTCCTTCTGCGTGAAAATATACTTCAAACTCTTGTGATCCGTATATACTTCACAATGATTCCCAATGAGAAAATGTCTCCAAGTTTTCAATGCATGCACTACGGCTGCTAACTCCAAATCATGCATAGGATAATTTAATTCATGAGGTTTCAGTTGTCGTGAGGCATACGAAACAACTCTTCCTTCCTGCATAAGCACTGCTCCAAGTCCTTGACGTGAAGCATCGCAATACACCTCATAATCCTTGGTCTGATCTGGGAGAATCAACACTGGTGAGGAAACCAATCGTTTCTTCAACTCCTGAAAACTGGCCTCACATTCCTCAGTCCAATTGAACTTAGTATCCTTCTTCAACAATTCAGTCATAGGCTTTGCAATCTTTGAGAAATTCTCAATGGATCTCCGGTAGTATCCTGCGAGTCCAAGAAAACTCCGGATCTCTCCAACTGTCGTGGGTGCTTCCCATTCGGTTATGGTCTCAACCTTGGTGGGGTCAACTGCTATACCCTCTCCGGATATAACATGTCCAAGAAATCCAACTTCCTTCAACCAAAACTCACATTTGCTGAATTTGGCATATAACTGATGTTCTCTTAGCTTCTCCAAAACCAAACGCAAATGTTCCTTATGCTCCTCTTCATTCTTTGAGAAAATCAGAATGTCGTCAATGAACACTACGACGAACTTATCCAAGAACTCCATAAACACTTTGTTCATCAGGTTCATGAAATAGGCAGGTGCGTTAGTCAAACCAAATGACATAACGGTATACTCATACAATCTGTATCTCGTGGTAAAAGCTGTCTTGGGTATGTCCTGCTCTCAAATCTTCAACTGATGGTACCCTGATCGCAAATCGATCTTGGAAAACACTTTAGCTCCTTCAAACGATCAAACAGATCATTAATCATTGGCAGTGGGTACTTGTTCTTGATGGTTACTGCATTCAATCCACGGTAATCAACAACCATCCTTAACGATCCATCCTTCTTCTCCACTAGAAGTACGGGTGATCCCCAAGGCGAAGAACTTGGGCGAATGTAACCTTTATCCAGTAACTCCTTGATCTGCTTCTTAATTTCCACCAAATCTTGTGCGGGCATCCTGTACGGTCTCTTCGATATTGGCCCAGTGCTTGGCAAAAGCTCAATCAAAAACTCAATGTCTCTATCCGGTGGCATGCCTGGCAATTCCTCAGGAAATACATCAGGAAAATCCTTCACCACTGGTACTTCCTCCTGTACGACTCCTGATAAAGAATTTACTTGTGTCCTGTTTGGCGTATGTCGAGATACATACTTGATTCTTCTTCCTTCAGGCGTTGTGAGCAAAATTGTCTTACTGGCGCAATCGATGTTTCCCCCATACATCGACAACCAATCCATACCGAGAATCACATCCAGACCTTGGGATTCCAGAATAATGAAATCCGTTGGGAAAACATGCCTTCCTATACTTAATGGCACTTGAAAACATCCTTGTCGGGCCATGTACTCTGCTCCTGGCGAGCTTACTAGCATAGGTGTCTTAAGAATCTTAGTGGGCAGGTTATACTTTTCCACAAATCCCCTTGATATGTATGAATGTGATGCACCAGTATCAAAAAGAATGAGTGCAGTAAATGACTTAACCAAAAACTTACCGATTACTGCATCAGGCTGAGCTTCAACCTCCTCCACGCTAACGTGGTTCACCTGTCCCCTGTTGAAAGGGTTTGGTTTCTTTCCAGAGCTTCCATTGCCATTCTGGCCTTCAGGACATTCATTGGCGTAATGTCCGGTCTTGGAACACTTGAAACAGGTGACTTGACTCAGATCTCTCTTGGCTGGGGTTGATGGGGTGGTACGGTTCTGGCCGTTGCTTCCTCCATTCCCATTACCATTCTTGTGGCCATTATGGTTGTGCGAACCACTTCCTCCATGGGTATGCTCAAACTGAACTCCCGGTTTAGGGGTAAAACGGGGCTTCTGCTGGGCTCCAGAGTTATACTTCCCCTGTCCATATTTCCTCTTGCGGTTCTCAATCTGCTGTTGCCTCCCTTCAATCATGATGGCATGATCTACCAACTCCTGGTAGTTGTTGAAACTTGCTACCATCAACTGCATGCTTAGCTCATCATTCAGACCTTCTAGAAACTTCTCCTGCTTAGCTGCATCAGTAGCAACGTCAACTGGGGCATAACGTGCTAACTTGCTGAAATCGTCAACATACTGGCCAACTGTCCTTCCTCCTTGGCGTAAGTTGCGAAACTCATGCTTCTTCATGGCCATAGCTCCTGTTGAAACATGGGCAGTGCGGAAAGCTTGCTGAAACTGATCCCATGTGACAGTGTCAACTGGGTAAGTGGCTGTGAAATTCTCCCACCATGCCGGCGCGGGTCCGTCAAGCTGATGTGCGGCAAACTTCACCTTCTCAACATATGTGCATCTTGCAGTGGTCAACTCCCTTCCTATCTTGCGGAGCCAATCGTCTGCTACTATCGGCTCAATGCTACTTGAAAACACCGGTGGATTCAGCCTAAGGAAACGGGCTAGGTGATCAACAGGTGGCGGCGGCGGAGGGTTGTTGTTGTTGTTGTTGTTGTTGTTGTTGTTGTTGTTGTTGTTGTTGTTGTTGTTGTTGTTGTTGTTGTTGTTGTTGTTGTTGTTGTTGTTGTTGTTGTTGTTGTTGTTGTTGTTGTTGTTGTTGTTGTTGTTGTTGTTGTTGTTGTTGTTGTTGTTGTTGTTGTTGTTGTTGTTGTTGTTGTTGTTGTTGTTGTTGTTGTTGTTGTTGTTGTTGTTGTTGTTGTTGTTGTTGTTGTTGTTGTTGTTGTTGTTGTTGTTGTTGTTGTTGTTGTTGTTGTTGTTGTTGTTGTTGTTGTTGTTGTTGTTGTTGTTGTTGTTGTTGTTGTTGTTGTTGTTGTTGTTGTTGTTGTTCTGCTGATTCTGGACTAACAACTGCATCAATTGGTTCTGCTGCTGGATCAACTGAGTGAGCTCCGGTGGGAATCCATTGTCACATCTCGGAGGCATATGAGGGTTTTAGAAAAGATGCGAATTAAGAATAGAACAAGGTCTAAGAGAAAACACTACCCAAATGCACATGAGACAAATTCACACAAAATTACTTCATTCAATCCAAACAAGGGATTACAAACGGTCTAGAACTATCGCAAAATTGCGTGGACTAAAATGTTTACATGGAGGAAATAAAGCTACTAATATATGGTGGTCATCTACTAATTTGAATCGGTGGAAGACTCCATGATGTCCGCTCTAGCTTCGTCTTCAAAGTCGGGTTCACTGGGGTCCGAATCGCTGTCGTCGATGATGATGTAGTTGCTCGGGCATGCGACGTACTTGTCTTCATTCTTGAATGCTAATCTCCCCTTGAGTTCTTCAATCTCCTGCTTGAGATCAACATTGTGCCTTGCTAGAGCTACGATCTCGTCCATGTAGTCCTTGCGTGTACCCTTCAGTTCTCCTTCTAGCTCGATGATCCTTGCCTTTGCATTCTTCAACTCTATCATATCATTGCACATCTGGTTCTCTTGGCGTCGAATGTGCTGGTTTAACTCCTGGATGAAAGCTGCAATGGACCTATCCTTCTTAGTGCTGACTATCTCCCATTGTTCATCTCGGCGTCCGCAAATCTGGTAGATAGTGCCCTTGAGGTCTTCTTGATAAACTTCTCCAATGCGTCCCATGGTGATGTGAGCTGCCATGCTCTTTCCCAGACTCCAGGTTGGTGCACTGAAAACACTATCTATGGGCTTCGTGATTGGCGCAAATGTCCTTCCCGGAACGTGAGCTTGAATCTTCCAGCGCTCCTCTTCAGGCAGAGTGGCGTTGAAGGTCCCGGTGAAGCTTGGTAGTCCAATGTTCAGGTACTTGGTGACTTCCTTCAAGTGAAATCCAAAAGGTGTGCCTTCATCCGGTTGAGCGTACTTGATCTTCGCGTCCGTCATCCTAAAAGAGTAGAAAAGATGAGGAGTTAGAAAATGAGAGGAGAATAGTGATCTATGGATTTAACTTAGTGGTCGTGTCCTACAGTCAGCGTGTGCTCTGATACCATCTCTATAGCGACCCGACCTCAGATGGTCAAGTCTCTGTGCTCCGGTGTCATCCCTGGATCAGTAATGCTGACACCACATAGTACTTCGAAGGATTTATAACAGAGTAGCAATCACACACTTATTACATCGATGTCTCAAAGAGAACTTATTACAATAAATATGTCTTAAGGCCATCTAATAACGATAACAGCGGAAGACTTGGAAGATAAGTGAGTCCATCAACTCCAACGGCATCACTGAGTATAGAACCACGACCTAAAAGCACCTTACTCGTCGTCTAAAAAGTCTGCAACATGAAAGTTGCAGCCTGAAATGGGTCAGCACATGGAATATGCTGGCAATGTAACACATAGAGAATAATGAATGAATAAGCCTATACTACATGCATATATGGCTGGTGGAAAAGCTCTATGGTTACAGTATTGCGTAAAGCCAGTTTTTTCCCTACTGCAAAGGATTAAATTTATTTAACTATCATGGTGGTTGAAACATCGAGAATGGTTGACAGCATTCCGATCCCAATTAAGTGAACAATTATAAACACAACAATATTAATTAAAGTAACATGATGAGATTCACATGATATTCAAGTACTAGATACTCAAGATGTCCATAACCGGGGACACGGCTAATCATGATTAGTTTGTACACTCTGCAGAGGTTTGCGCACTTTTCCCCACAAGACTCGATCGCCTCCGTTTGGTTTTCTCGCACTACATGGTGTTTGAGAAACGGATGACCGAGACATAGTCTTTCGGAAGGCTAGCACCTTACGTTTGGGTAGACCGGTACACCTACTTTCCCCTACATCTGCTAGTCTACCCTGTAAGAGTTCGCATGACTTAATCAACTATGCCAGAGCCCATAATGGCTTGTGGCTGCACACGGAAGTTACTAGCATGAATGATCTTATGATCCCTTTGAGCCTGGGTGGCGGTCCAAAGAAAAACAGGCAAGTCCTGATAGAAACCAGGTGCCTCAATCCACCCAGATGTGTATCTAAGTTGCCACCTTAGATAAACCATTAATTAACAATACTCACATCTGTCATGGATATCACTCACCCAATCCACGTCTACTAGCATAGCATGGCATAATAAGCAAATGTAGAAGTAATTCCCAAAGGTTTCATAAGTAAAACAGGTGATAGGTACTACCTCATCTACTTCCCATCCCACAATTTGATTAGATCCTAATCATGCAATGTTTGAGGATTGATCTAATGCAATAAAACTGGGCAATGAGAAGGTATGATCAAAGTGTTACTTGCCTTGCTGAGGATCCGCGAAACCTAGAGCTTCGAAATAACAGGCGGCGCACTCCGGGTGATCTATCGCAGACAAACAACAAGCATACAATAAGTACTCATCTAATGCACAGGTAAAACTCGAATAAAAGATCTAACCAGAAAGTTCAACTTAAGAACTCCGGTTGCAAAGAGAAACGAATAGAACAAAGCAACGGAAAACAAAAGGCGGAAGAAAGCAACTCGGTACTAGCAAAGTGAAACTAGGTCAAATTTTACCATAGCAAAACTTTGTTTAAGTTGATTATTCGGAACAGCGGTTTCGAAACGAAACTCCAGGCGCTTGAATCACCTGATTCCGATAAACGAGCGAGAAGATAAACTAGAACGAAGATCGGATCTGGGATCGCGATCGCGGAATAAATCCGACGAGAAGAAAAATAAGAACGGTTGAACGAACGGACGTTCGTTAACCTAGAAGAATCCGGTGATCACGTTCGTTAGAACGAACGGTCCGGCGAAAGATCTCGAGGCAACTAAATCGGAGAAGAAAACAAATCCGATCTAGGGTGTCGGAAAAGAAAACCGAACAAAAAAAACCGATCTAGAAAACCGGAACGGTTTAGAAAAGAACCGGAAAGAAAACGAATCGTAAGAGAAGAAAAGAATCGAAATGGTTTATAAGAAAAACCGAACCGAGGGAAGAAAAAGAGACGCGGCGTGGCTACCTCGGCGAGGTTCCGGCGAGGGGCTCCGGCGAACGGCGGCGTTGGGCGGCGGTGGCGGCGGGGTGCGGCGGCGGCGCTGGCGGCGGCGGCGAACGGCGGCGGCGCGGGTGAGGGGCTCGGGGTGGGGCGCGAGGTGGGGCGCGGTGGAGGCTTGGGGGCTTTGGGTTTGATGTTTTAGAGGGGGGGTGTTGGGGTATTTATATTGGGAAGGGGGGTTTACTTGGAGGAGGGATCAAGGAATAAGAATAGGAGTAGGAAAGATCTTGAAGCAAAAACGGAATAAACGGAAATAGGACAAAAGTCCTACTAGGACTTCCAAAAAGAAGCAGCGGCGGCGGCCTCCTGCGCCTGGCGCGTGGCGCACGGGGCTTGGCCTCCTGGCCGGCCAGCTGGGCCTTTGGCCCAGGGCGCGCGCGGGATTTTTTTTTAAATCGGTTTCGCGCGCTAAAAAACACAGAAAAAGGAAATCTACCGGACTCCAAAACTAATGAAGTAAATTTTCCTCGACTCCTAAAAATGGTTCGAACAAAAAGAACTTTTCTCCGGGCAAAAACGCAATTTTTGAAAACGCGCATTTTTCCCTATCCAAATAAAAGGCAAACAAACTCCGACAAAACCAATGGTCCCCTTTTTTTCAAAATTTGAGAAAATTCAAATATGAAAATAACGAAATCTCCAACTCTCTCCGAGGGTCCTTGAGTTGCGTGAAGTTTCTAGGATCGAACAAAATGCATGAAAATATGATATGCATGATGATCTAATGTATAACATTCCAAATTGAAAATTTGGGATGTTACACTTGTGCTCACTTTTCCCCATGCTCCAAACATTTGCTCACTTTTCCCCTCTTCCTTAGCTGAAACTCTCACAAATGGTCATAGCGGGCGTTTGCCGTCTTGACCGTCCATTAACCGTTAATTGCTGACGAGTGGGGCCGAGTCTTTGTGTGACTGTTGCTTGCTGACGGGTGGGACCGCAAGGAGACACGTATTGGGCAGCTTGCTAAATCCGAAACAGATCTAGACAGGCCTCACTGCACAGCGCCGCCCCGCCCCCTCCGCCGGCGTCTTGCCATGTCCACCGCAGTTGTTTCCTCCACCCTATGCCCTCGTCCGTTCGTCGGTGACGCCGGGTCTCCGCCAGATATAGCCCACCCCCCCATCTGAGATTACATAGCAATGTTGAGTGAGGGCGCCCGGAATGCAGTCGATCGAGGAGAGGATTGGGTCGAATCCACGGGAGATAATTCATGGATTAAACCTGGGTAAGCATCGTTTCCTCTCAAATTGACGTTCTAAGTCGTATTGTAGGCCTTATTTCACTTCTGTTTGCTTGAATCGTTCGAATTTGTGCTCGATTTTACCCAGCTAACTGAAGTCGTATTGTAGGATTGATCCCGCCGATTGGAATGGAAACTAGTGTGATGCGTGGTACTAAACCGCATTTGATTTCATCATTTTTCTATCCCAAAGTGGTAGAAACCAGCATATCTTTCAAAGATTTGCGAGCTGAGCTCGGAAACACCTATCCCTGGAGTGATGCCGATGCTGTTGAACTGAAATACTTCAGCAGTGAT
Organism: Aegilops umbellulata; assembly: GCA_032464435.1. Taxonomy (NCBI): domain Eukaryota; kingdom Viridiplantae; phylum Streptophyta; class Magnoliopsida; order Poales; family Poaceae; genus Aegilops; species Aegilops umbellulata. The sequence goes on from CP136059.1 coordinate 142,411,583, forward strand.
GAGCAAAGATTTCTCCCACTAACTTGCGACGATCATATGCCGTTGCTTTTTGCTGGGATTGCTGGCTGCCGATTCGGTAAACTCCAAATAGATGTGCTTCAGCCACGCGCAGAACGGGCGAAGGGGAAGGGAGTTCAGACATCATCTGTCTGTGCTAATAGCCAGCACCCCGGCACTCCTTGTAGGTCGACACCAAGTAAAGCAAGTGGTTCATGGAGCCACAACATGCCTGCTGCCAATTCTGGTTCCGATTCAGCTGCTGCTTCTCGTGTACCTTCTGCAGTTGGTGTAGAAGAAGATGCAGAATCTGATGAGGCAGTGCCTACAAATGATGAGGAAGATGAGATGATGTTTCCTGAACTGGTCGATGTAGCCAGTCAGCAAGCAGTGGATGACGAATATATGGAGGAGCCCATCAGCCAAGCTAGGTTTGATGACACTGACGATGAAGAGAAGGTGGAGAACACGGACAGCTTAATCGAGGATGAATACGATGGTGATGACATGCCAACAATTGAGTGGAACAGGGAAAAACCTGAGCTTAGTGTAGGTACCATTTTCCAATCAATGGTGGACTATCGTAATGCAGTGACAACATGGTGCATTATATCTGAAAACACCTATAGGATTAAAAGGAGTGAGCCAGCAAGGTTCACAGTTTTTTGTCCATATCCTAGGTGTAGGTGGAAGTTGCATGCATCTCGTATGAGAAAGAGCAAATATATTTAGGTAATCCAAGTTCAGTTAGTAATTTAGTTTCAGATCATTGAGTAAGGTTTCTTAACTGTTCTTTACCCTTTTGTTTTGTTTTAGATAAAGAAAAACCCACACAAGCACACCTGTCCACCTGGAGGGGGAGGGGGGAAGGCCAAAACCAAGCTAGCAAAAACTAGGTGGGTGGCAGATGCTATATTGGATTGGCTGAGAGAAGAACCTGGACTTGGTCCAACAGCACTCCATGGGAAGCTTTTTGAGAAGTACAAGATAGAAATTCCTTACATGAGAATTTTCAATGCTAGGGAAAAGGCTCTTGACAGAATTAATGGTCAATGGAATGATAGTTTTCAGTTGCTTTACACTTTCAAAGCTGAAGTGGAGATGGCAAGTCCAGGGAGTGTTGTAGAGATTGACAAGCATACGGTTCCATTCAAAATAAAAGGGAAGTCATTTCAGAAGGAGTGCTTCAGAAGGGCTTTTGTTTGTTTCAAGGCTTGCTGGCAGGGGTTTCTAGATGGTTGCAGGCCCTATTTGGCCGTAGATGCTACACATTTGACTGGAAGATGGAGAGGACAGCTAGTAGAAGCTTCTGCACTTGATGGACACAACTAGCTATTCCCAGTTGCATTTGGTGTGGTGGAGGCAGAGTCTTAGGAAAGTTGGGTCTGGTTTCTGCAGCAGTTGCGCAACATTATAGGCACACCCCCAGGTTTAGCTATACACACAGATGCTTGCAAGGGTTTAGAGAGTTCAGTGGAAATTTTATTCCCTTGAGTGGAGCATAGGGAATGTATGCGACACCTAGCGCATAATTTCAAAAAGAAGTTCAAAGGTAAAGTTTATGATGAGAACTTATGGCCAGCATCATAACACATGCAGCAAAAGGAAGCATGAACACCATTTGAGAGTGTTGTATGCTCAAAATCCTCTTGTGAAGGAGTACATGGATGCACATCATGGCAAGGTGTGGTCAAGAAGCAAGTTCAACGAAATCTGCAAAGTAGATTATGTGACCAGTAACCTTGCAGAATGCTTCAATTCAAAGTTCAAGTCAGTGAAAGGGCTCTTGTTGTGGCAAGCATTTGACAAGATGAGGCAAATGATCATGATAAAGATGGCTCTTCGCAAAAGAATTGCAGAAACACAATTTTTTGGTCATCAAATGCTCCCATCACTGATTAAGGCATTGCACTTGAAGGCAAGAGGACTGAAGATGAAATGTATTCGATCTGGTACATATGAGGGAGAGGTTACCTATACTGACACAAAAAATAGGTTATGGAGGTATCCTGTGAACCTAAGTACTAGAGAATGTACTTGTAGGCAATGGCAGATCCATGGGAAGCCATGCATACATGCCCTACATCTGATGACCATTATCGGGGGTGCAGATGGTGAAGTTAATCAATATTGCTCTGAGTATTTCTCTGTTCCCAAATTTATGGTTGCTTATGCTGACAACGTGCCTGCACTATTGGGGAAATATCAATGGAACATAGTAGATCCAGGGTTCAAACTCCATGCTCCTGTCATTACTAGACCACCAGGAAGACCAAGGAACCAGAGGATTAGAGCAGGTGAGGAGGGTCGTCTACCAAAGAAGCGTGCTTGCAAAAGATGTGGAGTTCTGGGGCATATTGCTAGGCTTTGTACCAATGCAGTGGATGCATCATTTGGAGAGGAGGAAAGATGGACAACAGCCAATGCTGAGGAGAATGCAACAGCAATGGAGACTGAAGATGCAGTGGAGAATGCAGCAGCAAATGAAGCAGTGGAGAATGCAGCAGCAAATGAAACATCTTGGTATGTGTTTGCACCCTTTGTAGAATGCAGCTACCCTTTTGTTTGCATTTGTTCTCTTTTTTGCCTATGGCTTATAATTTTATTTACCAGCTCTAGGGAGAAAAGGCCAAGAGATGAAGAAGCAGAAGATTTTGAAACCATGGCCTTTGATGGTTTTGAATCTATAAGAGAGGAAGAGGAGGGCGTAAATTTTCCAATTGTGCCTTTAAAGATTACTGAACCCATAGATGACCGTCAAATGGTCGTCAAGTGCTCGGCGAGTGCAACTACTCCATCAGCACCTCCACGAGGAAAACCCCAAGTAAAGCCCAAGATCAAAAGGAACAAGAGTCTGAAAGAAAAGAGCATCTCAACTAGGGAAACCAGGAGCAAGATGGTGAAGCCAGCTGCAAACACAAGGAGCAAGTCGAAAATTTGAATGAAGTTGTTGGGAAATGTTTGTGTTGTCAATTTGAGGGCGAGCGGGTCGCTTAAAACTTGGTAGATTTGTATTAAGATGTTGGCATCTTAAAACTTGGTAGATTTGAGCTACTGTGAAAACTTATCAGTTGTAATAATGTTGCTTCTACTTTGGTTTCTTATTTGAGTCAGAATTCAAATTTCCATCAAAATTTGAATTTAAATCAATATTTGAATTTGGGCCAAAATTTGGATTCGAGTCAAAGTTGAAGTTGAACATTGGAGGTTCATTGCTCTATGCAGTGTATTTGATCGAGCATTTGAAGTCCAATATTCGTAGGTGAACAGTCCGAATGAGAAATGTGCTAGAAACGAGCTCGAAAACTAGGGTAAACAGCCCTATTTGAAATCAAGTGTTTTTTGACCTTGCCTAAATGAGGCATATTTTTTTATTAACACTTGTTCCATATATATAGGGTAAAAACGAAGTCTCACTATTTATTGATTAATATTCATATTACTACATTTTTTTGAAAAGAATATGCTTTTAATTCAAAACCGTCAAATAACACGTTTTAGATATGAAAATGAAAAAGTAAGTTCAGATCCTTCTTACTCACTCCAAAATGAAGCTATGGAGATTTTTCTGATTTTTTTAATTATTTTGATTTTTTTCAAACCCTAAACCCTGTCTCCCTATTCTACGAACTCTGAAAATGTTCATAGGTGATAGCTCATTTGTGTGAAGACTTTTTTCATGAAAATGACCTACACCAAGTTTATATTTTTTCTCATAACCTTGTCACATATGACGGCTATGTGCGCAAGAATTACAACAATTTTGAATTTTTTTGAATTTTTTAAAAACATTTGAACTTGATTTCGACAAATCACTTCAAAAAATGATTTTTCAAAAAAACACCCCTATACAGAGTTTATATTTTTTTATGGTAACTAGGTCTCATAAACGGACGAACTACGTTTGTTTTATATGTTTGCGATTTTTTCTAATTTAGTTATGGCCATTTGAAATCTGGTCAAACCCTAATAACCTCGTTGACTCGCTCATAACCCTGCAGAAATGCTCCAAACCCTAGCGTCGAACGTGCGCCGTCGGATCCTACCAAGCGCCAAACACCACCCGTCAGATGTGGGGCAGGCATGCGCGATCCGCGTGATGCATCCTGATTGGTTACTGCACTGTCCTTCTCGGGTTTTTTTACGATCTGCCCCACTTTACATATGAAATTGTATTTTTCGCACATGACCACCACATGTCAGTGTTAAGTGTTGGTTCAAATATTGAAACTGCAAAATACAATGTGGCAAATCGTCAATATAGCTTCCCCTTATCCTCTTCTCCATCTGACAAACAAAGGCATCGACCAGATCGAGCAATTCCTCTGTTTCTTTCCCCATCTTCTCGTTCTTCTTCCTCTCGAGCAATTCCTCTGTTTCTTCCTCTCGGGCGATATGTTGACCTCCTAGTCAGCCCCCCGTTCTACGTGGCCGGTGTATGGTCCAGTGCCGATGACTCGATGCACTGACTGCCCACGGACTGCGCCACTGAAGCCGTTGACTTCGAAGGAGGAGAAGAATGGGAACTTTGGGCGCGAGTTCGTAAAATGCGAGAGCAAGCTGGAGGGGCAGGTTAGATCTGAGTTTTCCTCGCATCCTTTATCTCTTATTTCTCAAAAAATCTGTCAGATTTGGATTTAGGTTACATGATTTCGTTTTCAGATCGTGAAGAAATGCCACCATTTCAAGTGGATGGATGATTACATCCAGAGGCTTCAAGGGTCGGGCTTGCTGGCTTCGAGGGGGAGTGCAAGCAGCGAGTCCAATCTGCCCCATGACAGTGCCGCTCCGGCAGCAGCAGCGCGTCCAGAATACCCGACGGTGGTAGATGTCGAACTGAAGACGGAATTGAAGAAGATGAACAAGAACTTCAAGCATATGATTGAGTTGAAGAAGCAATCCAATCTGATAGCTTTAGGAATACTTGCTCTAGGAATTTTTTACTTGATGGCCATCTCTCGTTAGGGATGTTTGTGCAACTGTCGATCACTGAATGTATGCAGTTTACTGTTAAGTTTCGACACTTTCAGTTTTGGCAGAAAACAACTGCCAGTTCAGTGATAGGATTATTTTGTTAGCTAATAACCTCGAGTATTGGATCATACCATAGCTCGTCAGATGACAGTAAGTAGTACTTGAACAGCACAAGGAATATACATCAAGTTCATCTCTTCTCTGTTGCACTTGCCAAACTTTTGTCCTCGAGTTCGTCAGTTCTGATAAAAAAAACTTAGTTCGCTGGCCCAAAAAGAAGCCCAGAAACAAGCGATGTTTCTTTTTTTGTTTAGGAAGGATTGCTTTGTTCTTTTTTGTTTCTGATTGCTTTTTTCATTAATTTGATTGCCCAATCTCTTCTATCTCATTGAGGAATTTTTTTGGCTTTCCTTTATGGGTCCCTTCATTTTTTAGAATCAAAGTATTTGCAAACTGCAGTATTATTATGCCTAGCGAACCAATACTTCATGATTAGAAAAAGAGGTCTAAACCTCTTTTTTATATACTTCAAACATAGTGTAGTTAAAACTACACTTTTGACTAAAGCCAAATATCTCAAAGTATTTGATACTTCAATATTTCTGAAAACCAAAGTATTCTTTGAATACCTAAAAAATACAGAGCTCTCAAACCAAAGCCGTGTACAAATGTACAATATGTTCTTATTTTTAGAAGGCATCTATAAACACATCATTTTTAGTTTGTTTGGTTAATTTTTCCCACGCCAATTAGCCGTGTCTAAACTTGGGACAAACAAAATACAAACATAACAAAGCATTAATATAACACACATAACTTAACTTAGATAGGGTACGGTTGCTAGGGAAACATAAGTTCTTACATAGACACCATAGACAATAGTTAACCTTACATAGATAGCTCGGGCAACACACACACCAAACTAACACTACATACTAGATAGATAGATAGGGTAGCTAGGGAAACACCGCCATGTCTTCACCTTAACCGCCGACTTCACCGTCTTCTTCGCCGCCGGCTTCAGTACTCCTCCTCCTCACGGCCGTTGTCGCCGAGGTAGTACGGGAGGCTGTGCATGCGGTTGCGAGTGGGGAAGACGCTCTCGAAGTTGGTGAAGATGTTATAGGTCGTGAATGCGATGAACTCGCACCCACACCAATACACCTTGCCGAGCAGGTAGTAGGCATCGAACCTGTTGGTGAAGTGGACGACGAGCCCTACCACTGGAGCGTTGGCGTGGGGATGCTGCTCCACGAGGTTGAACATGGGCGGGGAGCCCGCCGGGAGGTGGTGGAAGCCTGCACGGAGGAACCCCCGTGCATGCTCAGTGCTTCCCCTCCAGCGGGAGAACGCCCACACGCGGAGGGATTCCTCGACGACGACGTGGGCGGGGTACCGCCGTTCCGGCACGGTGGGCGGCGCTTGGAACATCAGCCCGTTGTACTGCATCTTGCTCGCTTCGCTGAGTGGAACGGCTTTGGCTTTTGGGGGAAGAAGAGAAGAAGTTGGAGGCGCAGATGGATCTGTAGAAGAAGAGGCAATGGAGGGCAGTTTAAATAGCCGAGGGAGCCGAAGTGGGTACACGCGCAAACGGCCGTCGTAGATCGTGACTCAGTGCGTGCGTGAACCGATGCGATCATCAATGTGTAAACGTGAATCGATGCGAGCGTGCTTTGCGTGCTCTGCGTTGGCGGCTGCCTGCCTCCCCCTTCTGCGTGCTCTGTGTTGGCGGCTGCCTGCCTCCCATTCACGAGTGTGCGTGCAGCCTGCGGCGTGAACCAATGCCTCGACATATGGACGCGACCGTGCGTGCAGCCTGCCCCTTCTGCCACCGGCACGTATGCCTGCGATGCTTGAAACAACGATGCGTAGCCACTTAATCCACCGGCAACCGTGTGGCACGGATCACTGTGTGCGTGTCGGCGTGCATGCATGCGATTAGGTCTAGGTCACTAGATGCATGCGTGGCGGTGTTCGCATGCATAGCAGGCTACATCGATGCCAAAGCCGGGCATGCATAGCAGGCTGCATCCATCGATAGTAGGCTTTTTTAATTTATTACCAACAAACTAACGGGCCCGTCCTATGAACACAAACACGGCCCAACCAGCGAAGCCACAACCACAGTCAACAGAGTCCAACGAGCCCCTCAAAGAAACAGAGCCCAACGTGGCCCCACAAGTCAGTTAACGGCCAAGACGGCAAACATTTGTTATCAACATTTGTGAGAGTTTTAGCTAAGGGAATGGGGAAAAGTGAGCAAAAGTTTGAAGCGTGGGGAAAACTGAGCACAACTAAGGAATTGGGGGCACAGATGGAATCATGCGAACCCTCTCCGAGTTATGGAAACAGATGTATCCTCACCAACTTTTGATGTAATATATCGCATGCTTAGATGTAAGTTCGAACTGTTTATCATATCAGCAGGGCTTGTTTGATGATTCTTGGTGTTAGTAGGCTAGCTACTGTGCCAACTATAGTACTTGCAAAACACTCACCGAAGAGAAATGTTGGGGCTCATGAGCTCGTGGTACGCTTATAGTACTTATCTGTCGTCAATCGGCCAATAGCCCAAGATCCTAAAATTGTAGGCTTAGCAATCGACCAGACAATAGTCGACACGGATACATTCAGGCCTCAATGGATTCATAGGGTAGGAAATCGTAGCAAAAGTACAGAGACGTACAACACAAAATCATAGTAGTACAGAGACGTACTCCCTCCGTTCCAAAATAGATGACTCAACTTTGTACTACTAACTTTGAAATGGAGGGAGTACAGATCCTAGGAGGGCTAGTTTGGCCTAGAGGGTTTCAGTGATATGATGTGGTACATTGCCGTCCAGTCTTCACGTGTGGTAGCAGTATTGCGGGTACAGTAAGTTTTCTTGAAGAAGCATAATTCAACGAATTCATGATGGTTCTTTCCTCCGACCAACTTACAACGGGAAAGGTTGGGCCTGCGCTACGACCGGGGTGGACCAAATAATTTTGTGCATGACAGGTGGACCAGGATGGTCGACATCCCACATGTCGGTGAATGGAAAGTATTCTTTTCCGATATAGAGGACGAGCAACGAGTATTCATTGTTTATTTTTGATGAAAGCTATTGTCCCCACTGTTACGACGGAGGAGCGTGAAACACGGCAGCCCAGTGAACTTGGCATGTGCACCACTCCCTCCTTCCTCATGTAATACTACCATAGTGTTGACTATAAGATTGGCTATAAAGGTTACAACTTTTTCTCACTTTCTCTCTATCTATTTCCTCTCAAATTTTTTTACGTTTCTTTTTTTAGACACAATTGTTTTTTATGCCTCTTTTTTTAGAATTAGTTTTTTATACCTAGGAGCACGTGTAGAGACGGGCTCTTGCAGAGCCCACTCCTTGACTTTCTCAATGCCTCTCTCTCCTCCACATAAGCGGGCTTATAGGCCAGTATTTTACTGGTACTACTTGCTATGAATGCGGGCAGCTGGCGTCTGAGGGTGGAGGGCTTGGAAGCAGTCCGGACTCCCGCACGGCCCACCTCACATTATCACCATATATTTCTTGGAGTCCGTGCGTGGCGGGCGGGCGATCTCTTGTCCCTCCCCATCTCTCTCTTCTCAGCCGACGCCCGCCGAGCGATTAGATTTCGGCTATTGACGGTTTATTCAATTGCAGTCCCACATGTCAGTGAAATTGCAAGATAACGCGTGTCCCTTCTGGTGAGCGGTGTGCGAGCCGGACTGTCGGGGGTGCGACGCATACGATTCGTAAGTGCGCCGCCTTTTCTTTTGAACTTGCAAAGCGAAACATTTTTGTGCGATCGATCAATAGAAATCCAGAACAAAATGTCGAGGGCGGTGCTTTCCCGCGCGTTAGGCGGGCTATTTGAGTGATATGACGTGCTACAGTGCCATCCACTTGCTCCATTTTTATGTAAGCAAGAGTTTACACTCTTACGTGGGAGGAGTGCGAAACACGACGGATCTGATTTTGATCGAGGGATAACTGTTCCCTGCCAAATAATGGAGCACTGTTAATCTCCATCGCTGGCCCACAAATTTACACCGGCATCTGTCCGAGGACATGATGGATGCCATCCAATGCTGCCCGCATACCTTTCGACAACTATATGAACTAACATGATGAAATTCGTGCAAACAAAGCAAAATTCAAATTAACCGAATGAAATTAATTACATTTTGAAAACTTTTCCTACAAACTGGACGAAATTCATTACATATTTTGCATAAACCGTACTAAAACCTATTGTAAACCTAATCTAAACGATCGCCGACGCCCGACCACCGTGTCCGGCCATGAACCCGAGAAAGGCGGCCATTGCCTTTGCCTCCTCCTCATCCTCCTCGATAACCTCCTCCTCCGGAGCACAAGGTTCTGAAGATTTCCGCCTCCACATCACCGTCAAGCGGCTAATTGGCCGCCGATGTTTATCCCACCAAGCTTGGCATCGACTGAGTGGAGGAGCAGTGGCCTTCTTGGGACCAGAGCGGCGGCGACCTACCGTGTACTACTCTTCCTCGCTGCCGTCTCCGCCCGCGCACACGCGCCAGCTTCGTGGTAGTGGCGGCAGAGGGCGGCTAGCGATCTCCTTCGTCTGCTCCTGCGATATTACGTCCAAGAGAGCTTTGGAGCAAGCCCGGAGCAGAGCCGCCAATGTCCTTTGTCTGGTCCTGCGATAGTAGGTCCAAGAGAACTTTGGAGCGCCAGGAGGCCATGGTTGGAGTGGTGTCGATAGAAGGAAGGGATCAGAGGAGATGAGTGTGGGTCTTTGACTATGGCTGGGAGCTGGGGCTCAAGTTAATATAGCGGGCAAATGGCAATGAGCCGCGGTAGATGGTTGGACGCTGCTTCAGTGACTTAACTACAGGTGCGTTGGGTCATTGACATGTCGGCCCAACGGGCATCTGGCCCGCATGTCAGTGACACACCAACTGCACCAGCAGTTAAGTCCGGTGAATGCGGCATTGACGTTTTGGGGAGACGGTGACCGTTTCAGGCAAGAAGCGCGCGCTAGCGATGGAAGGGGTTTCAGTAGGCCAGGGCGGTCAGATGCTAGCGTGGTGGTAAAAATTTAACTCATGGATGACGAGCCTTTGAAGTGTATGCGGCACGTATTGACAACCAGGCGTCCATGCAACCGGTCTTGTTGCCATCTAGCCTTCGACGACCACCATTAGACACCACACAACCATGCATAACTTACAAATAATGGACGAATCGATCAGACACACACTCATGTGCAGTGGCACTATGATCGGTCGCTCACGATAGTACATACTCCGTACCATAGTACCCTCTCTAGCTAGGTTGTTTTATATATTGTCGTTGTGATGGACGATATACATGAGCAAGGCGCCGAGTCCCGAGTATGACCGTTGGTGTTGAGCCAGGTGAATACATGCTCGGCATTCGCGGAGGCCTCCATCAAATGTCTAAACAATAATGTGAGGCACCGCCGGGGCACGCAGGTGGCGGGCTTGCCATTTGCGTTGCGCCATGAGCAGGACTTTGATTGAGAGGGCGACGTGCATGCATTAGCATGGTTTGGCAGCGTGAGCGTGAGTGTCTGCACGCGTACATGCTACTTGCCTCTATGGAGGGTGTGCGCTAATGTGTGCATCACGTATAATATAATGATCAAAGTGAGCTATCAACACAAGTTCGATGACCGCCAATGCATTTTACTCGGTAATAAATGACCAGGATTGAAGGGGAATCCAAATTTCCTTTGTCTTCTGTCCTTGAGCTCTTGACAAACCAATGCACTACTAGCAAGAGGCCAATGCGTTGCATGGAACATCAAGATGCATTTATACGAGCTGTTTATCTCGTGGGAGACGAAGATGAACGAGGGAAGTCCTTATGTGCAAATGTGAAGAGGGGTGCGGGTATCTTTTTGCAAAATTGTCATAATTTGCTTTCTATCCGTCAGATATAGATTGGACGGTCTATATTGCAGGATGGCAGGCACACCATCACCACCAACTCGGTTTTTTATAAGAGTAGAGAGTAGAGATACAGTTGTCCGGCCAGTCCACCCCAGAGCTCTCACCAAGCATTGTTCATGCCACCGCACCACACACTAACGGGTAAGGAAGCAATGGCTTCTCGCCGCGCCGAGTTCCTCGCCGCCCACGATCGCACACAAAATGGTAGGGAAGCGATGGCATCCCGCCGTGCCGAGTTCATCGCCGCTCGCGACCTGACACCTACGTGGGCGGAATTTGAAGTTGCCAAGGCTGAATGGGCGGTAGAGAAAGAGGCGGCCAAAGCCGCACAGAGGGAGCAGAGAAGTAAGAAAGCACGCAAGAAAAGAGAGGCCCGCCGCCACAAGAAAGAAGAGGACGCACGCGCTGCTGCGGATAGGTCGGCGGAGATCCAAGCACGGTGGGGTGTCGCCGACAAAGCCGGGAAGGAGAACGACGGCGTCTGGCCAGCATGTGAGAAGTACTAGTACTAGTAGTAGTTATTGTGTGTGTCTGTGTCCGAGTACGAGCATGTACTAGTACTACTATTTAATACTGTAGTTTTTAGAGCAAATTACCAGTACATTAGCCTAGATCCAATGGAAAATTCCTATCCTATGCATCAAATGGCATCTCTTTTTCTATAGGAATTGAGATGCATGTCATCGCACTTCCTATGATTTTCATATTCCTATAAAAATCCTATCCTATGAACGAAAGGAGGCCTCTGCTGGAGTTACTACTGTATCTAGCGGTACTGCTGGTACAATAGTTTTCTTCAACAAGAGGAATTCAATGAAGTCATGATGGTTCCTTCGTCCAAGCAACTTCATAGTGGGAAAGGTTGGGCCTGTGATTTGACGGCTCATTAGTCATTGTTATTGCGGCGCGACGACCAGGGTGACTCTCCCTTGGAGTTCTGCATGCATGGCAAGTGGACTAGGATGGTCGACGTCCCACATGTTGGCGAACGGAAGTATTCTTTCCGATATCGAGGAGCAAGGAAACCGCATGGTATAGTATCACTGCTGATTTTTTTCTGATGAATGCTAGCGTTTCAACTTGTACGACGAAGGAGTGCCAAACACGACATGTGCTGGATGTCCCACATGTCAGCAAAAGGAGTGGGACATGAACAGCGTGGTAGAGCGTCTCCACTTCTTCCACTTCTGGGTCGAAGACCACACGTAGTAGTACTAGTGGTATGAACGATACAAAGTGCGACCCGGAGAGAAAGACACGTCTAGTTTGAAGGTCTCAGGGCATACACCTAAACAAATATAAAACCTAATATGTGCCTCCAATTAATATAGTAGTAGTATAGTACTTAGGCACGTACTCCATAACATCACCGTGCATTGCACGTACAAAATTTAGTGGTACGTAGTAGACAAATTCCTATATGCCACGCATGTTCATACTATTTGTGCCTTTCTACTTCACTTACTGCGCTACATTACTCCGGTTCGTACGTCCACTCCTGGGTACATGTCCGTCTCGTAGTTCCAGTCCCACGTGTTCTTCATAGATGGAACGATCCATATCATCGCAGTTAATAGTATAGCCAGCTACTGGCTATAAGCCAGTGCCATGTCATCTATAGCCCATCTTATAGCCAACGTGTACAATAATAGATCAAAAGAGTGTACTACTTTTTTATTATGTGGCCCACCTTTCATTCTCACAAAGTGCTAGGAGCACGTGCTAGAGCTGGCTCTTCACGAAGAGCCCGCTTACCTTCTCTCTCCTCTTCTCTTTCCTCCAACTAAGCAGAAATATAGTAGTTTATTCCTTATATACATTGACTCAGCTCTATTGTACTTGCTCTTAGTGTGGCTCCCCACAATGGAGACTCATCCAAACTATGGCCAACCTCGACACAGAGCAGTCGCATGCATCGGGAAGCGGCGCTCTCTCGGCCGTCCCGCTGCTTCAAAGCCGGCGCCAGTGAGAGGTCGCCTCCGCTCTGGCCGGGCATTAATGCAGCACTGACGCTACAGGGCGACGTCGACCGTTTAACGCGGTAAGCGCGCACTGGCAAGGGAGTATTTGTTTTGAACCGTTTCAGGTGTAGTACTGGTAGTTTTCAAAACTACTCAATTATTGCACTCAGTTTCCTAAGAAATTGTGGTAAAAATGGTACTCCACAGACCGCTTTCCTTCTCCTTCCTCTTCCACCGCCCGTGCACGTCTGCGGGAAGCGAACGGTCAACCCTTATATAGGAGTGCTAGCACAAAAAGATGCATGCATGACCACTAAAATTTCCAGATTGAAGCGCCGCTCCGGCGGGAGTATGGCATATGTCGTTACCTTCGGCCGGGCCATGGCTACCGGGCGACGGCGACCATAGAAGAGGCGGCGGGAGGGGAATGAATGCAGCTACTGTTTGGGTTCATTGTCCGACTTTAAATAAATGCGCACCATCACGTGTACCCGCGGGTGCACAAGTTGTAACATACGTGTCTGCTTAAGTGGGCGTCATGTAACTGGTGTGTGTTTGAGATTCTGAGAGACATAGTGCATGTGTGCGACTCTACTCTTCGGACATGTACTCAACCTTTTGCATCGGGATATAAGTATAATGGTATTACACTTTAGCTACTGATATACGTGGCCATGTTAACGTGGTTGTGTAAAAAAATGTCACTTCCTGCTCGTGATTTGCGTCATATAATTACAAGCAAGATGCTCGTGCATTGCACGGAACATCAATATGCATTTTTTACAGAACACCTGTTGTGAACTTGTGATTGACCCATGCAGGAGTAATCCTATGTGTAAAAACTAATGATATCACGAGAATTTTATCGGAAAACTGGCATCTCGAGAATTTCATCGGAAAAATGAAAGATGAGAGATAAGGTGAGGAGGAGTGGAGCGTGGCAGTGACTGGTTGTAACATCCCAATTTTCCTAAATTAGGATGTTAATAGATCAATCATATGCATATCATATTTTTATTGCATTATTTGTTTTTTCAGAATATTCAAATCATTATGCAACAAAAGGCAATTTAATTGGAGTGGAGATAACATGACTTCTCCCCTATTTTAAAAATGTTCATAATGTGCAGAATATTATTTCCAGTTCATATGATATGTTCTGATAATTTTTGCAATCTTCAAAATATTTTATTTGATTGTTTTATTGCTGTTTGTGTGGCCTTTTGCATCAAAATTATTTTACAAAATTTCATTAGTGTTGGAACTAGTGTTCCTGTAGTTCATAGCTATAGGGCTATTTTTACTGTATGTCTATGTATTTTTATTTAGTTTTTTTTACTGTTGTTTTATTTTTTAGTTATTTGTTGCTGTTGTTTCTGTTTAAAAAAAAGCCAGCCAGCCAGCCAGCTCGCCAGCGGCCCAGCCAGCCAGCCGGCCCAGCAGCGCCACACCGCACAGCCGTAGCCCACCTAGCCTACCAAAGCGGTACGCACTAGCCGCTGCACCCGACGTCCGACCCGCACCACTGCGCCCGAACCGCGCCCGAAACCCGACCCGCTGCCTCTCTCACTGACCGTGGACCCCGCGCCTGTTCATCCCTTCCCCGAGCCGGACTAAGCTGTGCCACGCCGCACGCGCAACCGAGCGGGAGCTCGAGGAGCCCAGCCTCCCAGCGACCCCGTGCACGCCCGAGACATCTGGCGCGTGCCCAAGTCCCCGACGCACCCCCGCACCCCCTCCTCGATCCTCCCTGTTGCCGCACGCACGAGCTAGGGCGAAACGCATCTCGCCCGGAGCTCTGCTGCCACCGCCGTTCGCCGGTGGTTTTCGCCGCCGTAAGCTCACCACAGCCGCGCCGCTCTCTCTCTATAACATGCGCTCGATTGCGGTCCCGTTTGACACGGTTTCCTGGGCAGGAAGACACCGAAGCGAGCCGCTGGAGCACACCCGACGCCGCCGGAGTTAGTGTCGTCGCCACCGCCCGCAGAGGAGTCCCTCGTCGCCGTTTTCACCACCCTCACCACCACTGTGCCACGCCGCATCCACCCGTCACCTCGCCTTCGCCGGAGACCCACCGGAGGAGCGCCGCCGCCGATGCCCGACCCGCCGCCGCCGCCGTCCTCTGCTTTTGGTGAGCACGGGCGCACAGGAGACTTTTCGGCCAATCAGCTGCTGTCACGTGGCAGTGAGCTACAGTACCGCACAGTAAACGACCAGGAGTTTTCTGCTGTTTTTTTGTCTTTTTTTCAGTTTTTCACCAAAACTTCTAATTGCTATAACTTTTAGTGTATAGGTCCAATTTAGGTAATTCTTTTTCCTATGATCTCACAAAAATCAGCACAATATCACAGTACCAACTTTGCACATGTTTGCTCTGCTCAAATTTGAATTTGTTTGAATTTGAATTAAACCATCCGGAGGCCATAACTCTCAAACCGTTTATCAGAATCGAGTGATTCTTCTTGCATTGTGACCATAGTGCATTTTAGGTTCTGTTAAGCTTCTGTTGTTGAGTTTTAAAAATCATTTTGTTGCTGTTGGTTTTGTTTTGGTTCTATTCGTGTTCTAGTGATTGATTTGTTGAATTGTGTGAAACGTGTAGATTGTCCGGAGTGCGACGCGAGCTATTGTCAGGAGTGTGACTTTCTGAACCAGAACCAAGGCAAGTTACATGTTGATCATCCTTTACCTATTGTTTTCTATGCATGTAGTTATATCACACTATGAATATATGCATGTATAGGAATACTATATTATTTTGCTATGCTGTTGAGCTATCTTCCGTCATTGTAGATCATGGTAGTTGTAGTTTTGCTATGCTTTGTAGACGGGGTTGGTTCGAGTATTCATTGAGCTTATGTGAGGATTATATATTTAACAAATTGAGTAGTAACTCAGGATTTAACTCACCTCTGGGCGGAAGTGGTATTGCTTGGTGTTGAGGGAAGGCATCATGGGGTCTTGCACCTTTTCTAAGGCCATGCGCTCATGAGAGTGCACCCTAAGTGGAATGCCGCCCAGGTTCAAAAAGATCAGACAGACTTAGTGACTAGTAGCTTCCATGTGCGGCCACTGGCTATATGGGCTCTGGCTTAGTTGATCAGTTGTTGGAACCCTTGCCCAGACTGTGTCGACAGATGTAGCATATGTAGGTGGGATGTGGCCGTCAGGTGGTTAAGGGAACCTCTTCTGAAAGACTTTGTCTCAATCTTCGGATTGGGTCCAGTGGGTATAGCGTACAAAATTCTGCAGAGTATTAAAACTAATCATGATTAGCCGTGCCCCCGGTTATGGGTAACTTTGAGCCACTATGCCATTACAGTTGTTGGATGATCTTGACAGATGTCACACTTAATAATATTTGTGGGCAACTTAATAAAGGGTAGGTTGGAGTTGATTTTGCCAACTCAACCTTGTGCATTTAATTGTAGTAATAAAAGAACTAAATAAAAAAATGACTATTAGGTAGTTATTAGGATAAAATCAGCTTTCTGCAAAAATAAACCCTCAAGCCTTCCTTTGTTATAATATGCATATACATGTAGGTCTGCTATATTATTACTCCTGTGTAACTTGCCAATACATTCAAAGTATTGACCTATATGGCTGCAATGTCTCATGTTGCAGGATATTCAGACGAAGAGTAAGGTACCGTTAGGGTCGCGAGTCTGCACTCAGCATCGCCAGTGGGCTATGATGGGACTCATCGTTATTTTCTGCTACTTTCCGCTGTTTGATTGAATAAAGCTAGCCAAGTGCTATGCATATTGTTTTATTTTATATACTCTGGATCATACGTTGTAATAAATGATGCACTTGCTGGTCTGGTATTCATCTATACTGTGTGTGCTAGCGAGTTCGATCCAGGGACTAGCACGGTAAGCACAGAGACTCAAATCTTTTGAGGTTTGGTCGGACTGGGCGGAGGCATGGTGATGGACGGCGCCGGCAGGCGGCAGCGGCCACCATGCTAGATTGTTACAGAGACTTCCTTTTTTAATTGCTCAGCAATGAGGTTCTGGGAGATAAGGATGTGGAGAGAGGTGCTGGTATCTTTTGTAAAATTATCATAGTTTTCTTTCTATCCGTCAGATATAGATCGGACAGTCTATATTACAAGATGGCAGTCACACCATCATCACCAACTCGGTTTTTTATAATAGTAGAGATGATAAGTTTGCTAACTACTAAAGTAAAGTGGAATTTGTCCATGCAAGTAAATTAAGGTGATTGTTTATCATACGGGCAAGGTTGGACGATGGGTGGTAGGAACAAATGCTCCGCCTAGAGCATGTGTGTGTGAGATGGAGTCTTAGTGTGTGCGTGTGTGTCTAGGGGGTGGATGGGTGCGTGCGCTCACGTGTGTGTGTGAGAGAGAGATGTAGTCTTAGTGTGTGTGGGGGGTGGGTGGGTGGGTGAGTGTGTGTGTGGGGGGGTGCACGTGCACACACTCGTGTGTGTGTGTGTGTGTGTGACGCGGGGTCCTCGGTGGTGGATGTAATTTAAGTGTGCGTGGCTTCATCACAGAGAGGTGATGTGTACGGCAGAGGCCACCAACGATGGGGTGCGAGAGAGAAAAGGCTCGTAGAGAGGGAAGAGAAGGTGTGTGCGCGTGAGAGGAGTCGACATCGAGAGAACGTGTTTGTTCGAGAGACACCGAGGAAGACTACTATATATCGATGGTGCATGTAGGCGGTAATTAAACGAAGGGACGGTCTTATTAGTTTCTGGGATATAGGGGAAGAGTGAGAGGGGGGTAGCTAGAAGGAGATTGTTATGTGTGAGTGTGTGTTGTACCCTTCTAGATGGAAGTTACATGCACACAAGAAGAGAACGATTCGATGTGGCATAGGGTTGAGGGTAATTAACTACATATGGAGACATAGAGACCTTGAACGTGCATGTGCGAGAGGTATACATGTATACGTGGATGTGTGTGTGTGCGCGCGCGCATGATCGAGATAAAAGAAAGAAGACATTAGTCATAATATCAACGACATGGGAGAGACGGATCGGTATGACAATATGCATGCATGTGAGAGTGCAGGGAAGAAGGCCTGACAATTAAGCATGTGTTTTTGTCTTTATGAGATAGTGGCGTGGGCTGGAGCATGCATCTATGGCGAGCAGAGGGAGTGAGAGACAATGGTTCTGCAAAACAGATCAACCTATAAATGCATGTATGGAGAGACATATATAGTGTGGGTGATAGGAAGCAAGAGTGCGTGCGAGAAAGAAATGTTGACGGAGAAACTACAGTTAGATATAGAGATGGAAATGCTAGCTAGAGGGACATCAGCTAGTTTGAGTGTTGGAGATGACCGCCGGGTGGTTCAGAGGGTGAAGTTATGTGTGTGTGGGAGAAAGATAAAAAGAGGGCACTTGACTGCATGTAGAGAGAAACATACATAGTGTGCGTGATAGGAAGCAAGATTGAGGGAGAGAAAGAAGGTTGATGGAGAAACAGATAAATAGAAAGATAAATATGCTAGCTAGTGTGCGTTAGAGATAGGAGTCGAGTGGATCAGAAGGCTGAGTTATGTGTGTGGGTGTGAGAGAGATGAAGAAAGGGTGCATGTGACTCACATACAAACAAATATTTGAGAGAAATGAGATCCCGAAAGATGGAGTTTTGTGTTCGCGAGAGAGAAAGATATTTCACAACGAGAGTGATAGCTAGAGAGACATATGAGGGAACGCAAGATATCTCTAGGGAGAGAGAGTGTGTGTGAGCGGCATACAAGAGAATGGTGGAGAGATATGAGACCCTGGGAGACAGAGTTTGTGTTTGTGTATGAGAAAGAGATATTTAAGAGGAAGAGTCGTAGCTTCTCATACCTAAGGAGTGAAAGAAATCTCTGTGTGAGAGGGTGTGTGCACGTGGCACACAGGGGAATAATAGAGAGAAATGAGACCCCGGGAGACGAAGTTTGTGTTTGTGTGAGAGAAAGATATTTCACATGGAGAATCATAGTTAGAGACACATAGCAGGGAGCGAGATATACTTAGAGAGAGATAGAGTGATGGAGGTCGAGGGAGAGAGTACCGTTAGTGTGTTATGAAGATAAAAGATCATTGTCGACATACAAGTAGCACGAGAGATACCCGAGAGACAATGAACGTGCATAGGTCTAGAGAGATACTCCTATATA
The DNA here is from genome assembly GCA_032464435.1 of Aegilops umbellulata. Classification (NCBI taxonomy): domain Eukaryota; kingdom Viridiplantae; phylum Streptophyta; class Magnoliopsida; order Poales; family Poaceae; genus Aegilops; species Aegilops umbellulata. Next base: position 142,430,628 of record CP136059.1, read on the forward strand.
AGCATGAGTGATAGCTATATGAGATGAATATCTGGATTAAAGGGGATTCGAATATTTAAACTGGAGATCACGACATCGATAATATCATAACGCAAATTGGTGTATAAAACATGAATATTCATTTGAATTTGGGGACACGTGTAATGTTATATAGTTTATCAATATTAGTGATCCATATATTCTTTAATTAGAGACAATGCCTGGTTTATATGCAATTAATGTCTAAACGGGATTACACTATATGTTGCGTGTGTGAAACACATTATACTTGTTTGAGAAGTAAAAAAATAAAAACCCGCATGAAACACACATTAATTGGAGACAGTTAGCGAGGAATGCATACATTGGATTTCAACATAAAGTGGTTTCAAATATTTGAAAATCCAAATTAAGATTGGTACAACCTTATGAATCTGAGATCATGCCATTTGTAAACCATATTTTTGTATAAAGGGTGTTGTGCTTTTGAAAGTATATATATATACATACATATATATATATATGTATATATATATAATGATGTATATAGAATTTTATTCCAACCGAAAATGGATCCTTCCTGAACAAAAATAGAATAGAAACTGGATTCGAATTGAGTTGGCAAGGTAAACTTGCACTCTTGCTCTGCAAAAATTTGAACAAAGCGGGAAAGTCGCAGTAACCGCCCAAAACCAAAATATGCGAGATGGAAATTACTGCCTATCCCTGCCATGCAAAGCCTATCGGCTCGATTTCTATAGGTTTCGACATGGGTAGGTTTGTAATTTCACTCAAACGTGACATAATCGCCTCTCACCCGGATTCATATACGGTGGGCGCCAAAACACAGTGTCTCCTCGGCCGAAATCGACTCCCTCCCCGGTTCATACACGGTGGGCGCCAGAAACAAACTCTCGTCGGCAAATATTCGGTGTATGCTAGATTACTGTCCTATCCCCAACCGACTAATATTGCTATGATGTAGGAAATTCAAACGGGGGCTAAGTTTGTAAATTTCCTCGCATTTGAGACAAGCGCGCCCTGAAGACATGGTTCCCCCTTCCTCTATCCCTCCATTTCCCCATTCGTACTCCGTGGGCGCCAAAACACCCTCTCCAACCCAGCCTCCTCCGTCCGCCACCCCATCCACCACCATCCTCCTCCACCATGCCAGAGCTGATACCCCGACGCCGTCGGCCATTACAAGAGATCGGCCTCTCTCATCCACGGCTTCGGACCGGGACCCTTGCATCCCATACTCTCGCTTCATCCCCATCGTCGTCCACCTTGCCGGCGCCGCTCCCACGACCATCTAGTCCACCGCGCCCCGCCGCCACCGTTTACCCTCCTAGATTTGCTTCCACGCCGCCGACAGCCATCGCTACCGCAACACCGTCAAATTCTTAGCATATGCATACACGGCGCCGCAATAGAGGCGGTACTCTTTCGTATATGCTCAACTTATTTATCGCAGCAAGAAAATAGATCTCCACTGCTTTACTCTGATTTCTTGTCCATCACTTACTTGTTAGTTGAAAGCAAACATTGGTTGCGAAGTTCCTTTGTACGGTTTGCACCTTCAGATCCGCCATGGCACGCTCAACACTCTACTCGCAATCCTGATGGTTTTCCCCTTTTATATTCCACACTAGTTAAATGACAGTAGACTAAATTTCAAAATTGGGTCAGTCAATTTTTGAGAGCTCGCCGGAGTTCGCCGGTGCGAAGGAGGGGGCTCGGGTGGGGACGGTGGTTGTGGGGGAGGTGGTGGTGGGGGGCGGTGGTGGGGCCTCGCCGAACAAAGAAAACTCGATGCGGGTGGGGGCGGGGCTGGGGGTGGTGGTGGCGGAGGAACACATGCGGTGGGGGCCGGTGGTTCGGCCGGTGGCCCGTGTAGTGTTCTGTATGGGAAGCACAGTATGTTCATTGTCAGGAAGGGGATCAAGGACATCTGCAGTCGACACCTCTATTGGGCCGGTTCTGCTACATGATTTCGCACTTCGAGTTGGTCTGCCATAATACCCCGGAAATGGTGGGAGCCGCGCGGTCTTTGATAGACTAAACTGATAGTAACAGTTGTGCGCCTTCAGATGAATAGAGCTGACCTGTAGGTGATCGATAGGCTGCATATTAGTAGCGGCAAAACCCTATGTTTTCCAGCCAGTTCCGCTTTCCCGATTTATTTATGGTGGTTATGGTGTACCCCTATTATCTACACTACGATCTGCATACTGGCTCTGTGCTCTCATTATCATGGTTTCGCAATAAAGTTTCTATATAGTATATTATGAACCTATCATCTGCCAACTATCCTTACATCTGGGCCCCCCAACAAGGAGCCTATTTTTTGTGTAGTTTTGCCAGATTATATTAATCTACTCACCATATTACAACACACATGGGCTCTCTCATCAGAATCCAATGATAGCACACAAGGGTTTACAGGGAGCCTCTATTATATTACAATATCCTCTACATTACAAAGATAATCTCACTACTATTTGTGTTTTCATGCTTTACAGATATTGTACGTAATCACAATGAATATAAGAATGCGCACATCAAAAGACTATTGCGGAACAGTTCAATGGGTAACAAACTTGGCATCAAGGGATTAATGTCCATTGTGGATGCAATGAAACCCACATGCTCCCGACCTATAGATTCGTATTCAGAATATGATCCTAATGACTATTTTGAGCTCAAGGAGTCAAAGGCAGATGGCCTATCCTATTCACCCAATAAGGTACTTGTTCTAATTTGGCAAGGTTTTATTGGTTGCACATATCTTGCATAAGGTGTCTTGCATTTCTTTTGCTTCGTTGCACCGCCATCTGCTTAGTTTACTCATGATATATGTGAAGATGCCATGCCCATCCATTATCAACACCTATTCCATTTGTCGTCATACCATGTTTTTCCATTCAAATGTTGTTCTTGTGTTTCAGACATCCAAAAGGAAGAGGGTGATTGCAGAACCTGAAGGAGTACAAGCAAAGTCCTTGAAAAATGTGGTGCTACCAGAGAAACCACATAGCACCCGACGTATGTTGGTGATAGAACCAGCGCCGCAAAACCAAGGATATCACAACTATGCTGGTCGCTTCTTTGCTCTTGTGAGTACCTATTGTCCTATCGCTGTCCTTACATTCATACCTGGTGGACTATGTGATATCATTGTGAATTATAGCTTGCTTATCCACTGTTCTCTCAAAATTATCAGATCTATATTAATGCTTAAATTAATGTAGAATAAAACCAATGCCTATGAAGAAATTTAGTTCTGCATTGTTCTTGTAAGTATATGTTGTCCTTATATTTGTCAGCCAGTTCTTCATGTACACTTTGCAACTTATTTTCCCTTGTCCTCCATTTTTCTACACATCAGATCTACATTTACTCTTGCCAAAATATTGAATAAAACCAATGTTACTAAAGAAGTTTAGCTTTGCATTGCTCTTGTCAGTGCCTTCTGCCTGTACGCTGCATTTGCATTTGTACTCTGCATCTTAAGTTAAATAATCGCCATTTGTTCCTATATTTTCACATCTATATTTACTCTTAACAAAATGTAGAATAAAGGCAATACTCTTGAAGAAGAGTGTGAGGTAAACTTCTTGAATTGCCCCCCCCCCCCATCAATATGGGCAAGGCCTTTATAGAGCCTGTCTTCACTACTAATGTAAGTTTGTCCTCCTCGAGCCTTCAAACTTTGTTGTTTATATTTGGATAGCTATGAGTGCAAATGTTGTTTATTTTTGTCGTCTGCATCAAATTGCTTGTTCAAAGTTTATAAAGTAGAAGTACATAAACATAAGTTTGTCGTTCTAAATTTCATTCTTTAGTTCTACAATCTAGTTCCTTATTCGTACCATGTAAATTAAACTAAACATAGCAAGTTATCTTCTTTAGCACTATGTGCATGCTTGTGTTATTGATATGTAATCTAGTGGTGTGGTGAGACTACCAACAACAACACAATGTCATATCCTGCTATGTCTCTACTATGAACAATGCCATATTATATTAATGTTACTTAAATCATGTCTCTTTATTTACCAGTCTGAAATGGTATAAATTGATAGTACACTCACCATTCATGCTTATACGTAGTTTAGAACTACAACTATGCTTGTGTTCTTGAACTGTAATCTAGTGGTCTGGTGAAGCTGGCCGCTCCTGCACAATGCCATTTCCTGCCGTCTTAACTATGGACAATGCCTATTATGTTAATGCTATTTTAAACCGTGTCTCTATTTCTGACAAAGAAATGAGATGAATTGACAGCGCTGATGCTTATACATGCAAAACCTGTTATCTACCTACTTGTTTCTCTTTCAGGGTGACAACACTGTTGCTAGGAAGAACTGCCACAATGATAGTGAGACGAACCCATTGTTTGTCCCTCTAACACATATTCTTGAGTAGAAGGCAACACATATTGAGGGTAGGTATACAACCATGAAGTCACATCTTGATGTAGTGTCAAACTTACTCAGTGACACAAGCTCGATGAAGTCGCTGCCTGAATCTGTTCGACTTCTTCAGTCCGAAATTCAAGCAGAAATACATGCTTCTGCTCAAATACGACTGGAACTCCAATCTCTATGCAAGATTAACCGTAAGTACATGACGTTTATTGATGCTATGCAGCTTAAGTTGGTGGATATGAGCGCCAAAGAAGCACAGTCTCATCAGGTTGCTAAGCTGCTTGCGCTGCAGCTGCTTGGCCGGGCTAACCTTTCTGGAACTGTGTTGAAGTGCTGTCGGGTTTGTCCATTATTTTGCCCGCCTGTTAACTTCCACTCGTGGCGACCTGCCCAGTTTATGTAATATACTGTCTGGTTGCCCTTTATTATCACTGGTGGCGAACTTTGATGCCGAGGGGATGTAATATGCTGTAATTTCTTTGTTGTATAGTCTAGGTTTATTCTTGGTCATTATGTTGTAATTTAGGCTAGAAGATTCAGTGGATCTCAGTGTTATCGGTCTTCAGGGCGGCCCGTTACTCATATGGGCCAAAACGTGGGCCTATAATCATCTTGTGCCGTTAGCAGGTCTAAACCTTATGCTTGTTTCCCGCCTTTAACAGGCCGAGTAAAGTTCTGGCCAGCTAGGCCAGAGAATACAATGGGCTTTTAACAGGCTAAAGCCTAGATTGGGCTAGTGTTGAGCCTAAAAATTCATGAACCAATACAGGCCGAAACTGCCTAAGGCCCATGTTTGGCCCAAATAGGACGAGAAGTTACCAGGCCAAAATATATCTCGGGCCCATTTGGCCCAATAAAATTATGGGCTTTAAGCAGGACGGTATCCACGCGGGCCATAGGCCCAAAAGTGTCATGTGCCATTATCAGATGGGCTATAAGTAGGCCAGATTCAACGCGGGCTGTAATTAGGCCCAACTGTTACATGGGCCATTAACAGGCCGATAGGCTAGTTGGGCTGAAATTTATCCACGAAGACTACGGGCCTTTAAGAGGCCTAAAGTTACTTCGTACAAGAAATAGCCCAGTTTCTGCGTGGGCTGTTAATTAGCCTAAAGTTAAACCAGGCCGACAACGTCCCAGATATTCCACGGGCCCCTAACAGGCCGAAACTATTATTGGGCCGAACTGGTAAACGGGCATTTAATAGGCTGAAATACAAACCCGTCTTAGAAAGGGCCCAAAGGTAAAGTGGCCTGTTAACGGGCCTGATCCGATATGGGACGTAATTTGGCCCAAAACTCGGTAGGCTGTGAACGGGCCTGATCTGATATGGGCCTCAATTTGGCCCAAAACATGGCAGGGTGTTAACGGGCCAACCCACTAGTGTGTGAAAAACATGGTGGGCCTTTAGCTAGGCCGGCCTTTTCACTGGAATGGGCCTCTATTGGGCCGGCCACGTGTCGACGTATCATAGGCGCCCCTGTCCAATGAGTGGATGACATCTGTCCCAACGAGGAGCTGACAAGTGGTTCCGTCGGCCAATGAGAATTTTACACATGGAAAATCCCCATTGGTCCTGGCTGTTAACTGGTTATCGGATCAAAAACCGGACCCGATAGCTTAATAGCGAGCCATTACGGTCGATACCATGTGTCGGTCACCCTTGATGAAAGTTCTATGACGCGCGATTTATCGTCATGGAAGTGGACACTTCCGTGATGATAATTTTGGTAATGTCATGGAACGCTTCTACGACAGCACATGTATGACTATCTTGATTCTGTCATAAATTTGTCAGGGATGTACATGCATGACGTGACCTACCGTGACAAACACGTATAATCACGGAAGTGTATTTTTTTGTAGTGTAGGGGGGTAGTGCCCTTGCTGCCCCGTGTCTTCGCCACTGTGCGCGCGTATGAGAGATGAAGCAGAAGGCATGGATGATGAGAGAGGGACGTTGGATATATAATTAATGTGGGTGTATTAGCTATGTAATCCTATATAGAGAGGTATAGATTGATCGATGTGTACGTGGTAAAGAGGGTGAGACCTCACTAGATATATAGATTGATCGGTTTGTGTGGAAAACTGGGAAATACCTAGCTATATATACACACACATAGAGGAACATCAATCGTTGCGCATGCATGTGAGAGATAAAGAATGCCTTATATGATGAAGAGGGGGAGGGGTGTGTGTGTGTGTGCATGCATGGGAGACCGACCTGAAGAAAAGATTGCATGTGTGCGATGGATAATGCCGAGTGGTAGTGTGTGTGGATGCATGCACGAGAGAAAGTTAGTGGTACAATTATAAAGAGAAGACGACTGTGTGGGTGTAAAAGACTAATTGAGGTCATAATCAATGTAAATTTGAATTGAAATATTTGAATAAGAGATCATGATGTTTGAAACCCATGCGTGCATGAATATAACTGAGATATATGCGGTGTGGTTTGGAAACGAGCATGTTGTACTGTATACACATTGAACAAGGTCAGACTAATTTGAATTTGAGATACCGATGGCAGGCATTGTTTGGCCAAATTGCATCCGTGCATGGACACACTATTCTCATTGGAGATGATGGTTGGCTTTCGCATCACATATCTATATCTATACCCCTATATATTATATTTTATATTTTTTATATAGTGTGCGGATAACTTTAAATTTGAAAGATGGTCATTGGATGAAGCCAATCCGATGGTGCAGAGATGGCAAATTCAAGCGCTACTGGCCATTGGATATCATCTAGATTCCACCAGATTTTGCCACATGTACAATCTAGAATACTCCATGGTTGAACTTAAGCATAATGCACAAACCTCAAAACACAAGCACTTCTTCTTTGTTCTAGAATCTTTCGTATCAGAATTGCCTAAATGTTTTTCTACATGATTTTTCCATTATTTGTTTTTGCTTTATGCTTTACAACGCACAATTCCATGAATCTTAAAATAGATTAGCTTTCTTATAAAAACTAGATGATTTTAAATGAAATGAACTATAAGAATTAAACGAACATCTACATCATGCATATATGACTCAAAGCTTACATGCTATAATGTGGTATTTATTCATAATTTGGTTGCCAAATCTCATGCGCGCAATGCACGTGTACCTTACTAGTCTAAATGGTGTTTTGTGTGTGTTGTGCGTGTTAAACACATTGTATGTAGTATCATACACAGTTTAGATTCCGAACATCTAGCTAGAGCATACATGTACTATGATTTGAATTCAACATAAAATGGATACATATATTTGAATTTGAGATCATATGTACATGTAGTTCGTATTTATATAGAAATTTACTTCTCCTATATTCATGTCAGGTGTTGTGAAGATAATATTTAGACGGTTGTATAACTAACCCGAGTACAATCCCATTCAAAGAGGGAAAATGTACTCAAATTTAGTCCATATGCTAGACAACACACATTGTTTTTTTATTGTTGAGGGAGGTGCAAATTGTTTTGGTACTGTACACGTTATGTTTGTTGTCCCGATTCTTTAGTTTTTTTGTTGTATTTGAATGCTAGTAATATAGTAAAATGGCACATGGCTCTTTGTAGTGATGAGGTGCGAATTGTCTTTTTTTGGTACACTATCGGGGGATATTGGCCTCCACGAGCACCTATGGGGACGGAGCCCCTTGTCGGTTCGGCGGGGGGCGGAGGTTGCACAAAGAGCAGATCGAGGCGACACACACACACACAACGATTTTACCCAGCTTCGGGCTGCACGGATGCGTAAAACCCTACTGCTGCATGTCTGGTTGATTCGAGTTCTTGCTCTGGAGCGCAAGAAGCTACAGTAAGCTGGAGCTGGACGTAGACGAGGGTCTACTGGGTGTCCTCCTTCCGGTCTGGATCCCTTCTAGGTTTTTTCTTCCTCTCCTCCCCCCCTACGTGCGCATGGGCCTCCTTTTATATGCTAAGGGGTTTTCCACAGGCAGCGACGCAGGTGAGGGTAGAAATGGCAAGGAACTGTGCGAACAGTGGCCGCACAGTGCTATCGCACCTAATTCTGACGGCGGGGGACAAAGGCATTAAATGCCCGTCTGGATCGCCTGAACAGTGCCGAGGCGGACCGTTAGGGGCGCCTCCGCTTGCCACGGGGGCGACTCCGCCAACGTCGCATGCCACGCGCGCGCCCCAGGCTGCGCGGCGCCCCGCCACGTGTCTCTGGGGAAGCTCCAGAGTGACACATGGGCAGGTGTGCTGGGGCGCACGTCTGAGGTGGTGGTTCGCCGCGGCAAGTGGCTTGCCGCGGTGGTTGTCTTGCCGCACCTGAGAGCTTGCCGCTCGTCAGGCCTTGCCGGGGCGCGTGGCGCGCCGCGGCGGGCTTTTCTTGGGGTGCCTTGGTTTGGCCATCCCGGCGAGCTCCTCCCGCCGGGGCCTTGGTGCTTCGGCTTAGCCGTCCCGGCAAGCTCCTCTTGTCGGGGCCTTGTCGCCTTGGCCCGGCAAGCTCCTCTTGCCGGACCTCGTCTTCTTGGCGCGGCAAGCTCCTCTTGCCGGGGCTTGGTCTTCTTGGCTTGATCACTTGGCCTTCGTCCGGCCCAGAAAGGACCGTGGAGACTCTTGTCGCTCCCCTGGCAAGCCTTGCCGCGGGACGCTACTACTGCCCGTGCACAAGTTCGGGGTACTAAGGTACCCCTACTTTAGTACACCGACAGGAGCCCCCGGGTCTGGGCCATACACGGTGCCGAGCGTTGTTGGGCCAGGCCCTAACAGTGCACGGGCACGCGTGGCCTGGGTTGCGCTGCTCCTTAACTCCGCGTCCGTCGCGCCCTCCCCAAGTGGCGCGCGCTTATCGCGGCGTCGTGGGGGGGGGGGGGGCGAGGGCGTGCGAGGTGTGCGTGACGTGGGTGGCGTGCGCGGGGCTTGAGGCCCGCAGGCATGCGTCACGTCAGGCACGATCCCTTTATTTGGAAAGGCGAAACGTCCGCCCCCACTTTCGAGTGGGGGGGGAGAGGTCGCCTCATCTGTCACCTCGGCCCTGCTCGCCCGCCACTCGTCCTCCATGCGCTTGGGGTTGCGGTGGTGGAGGCAGGAAGCCGGGCCGACGCGGGCCGAAGTAGAGGGTCGGCCCTGTCGCCTGCCCTTCCTCTGCTTTGATTGGTTGGGCGGGGCGGCCGAGCCCCCACTCCGCCCCTTTATAAGGAGCGGAAGGGGATGACGAGGGTCCGCACCCCTTCCTTCTTTCTTCTCTTAGAGCCCTGGTCCCCTCTCCCCAACTGTCATGGAGGAAGGGAACCCTGGTCCTTCTTCGGTGGCGGCAAGGGTTGCCGCCAGGCAGCGCGCCCCTCCTCCCCTTGCACCCGCGGCGGCGGAGCCAACCGTAAGGGGAAGGGGGAGGGGGCGAGGTCGTGGACGAGGCCGTGGACGGGGCCGAGGCGCTCGAGGCGGGCGGGGCGGCGCGCCGGCCTCGCCTCCGCCGGCGGCTCCGTTTCCCCCGGCGGTTCATCTCGGGGACGACCCCTGCGAGTTCATCATCAGGCTGCGCCGGGCGCCTCGCCGTCGCCTCCGCCTCCCAGCTCCCTTCGCGGACGTCTTGGAGGCAGAACAACACGAGACGCTGAGACTGCGCATGAGGGGCTGCGGGATCAGTGGTACGCGAGTCCACGTCGAATCCCGAGCCCCCGGCGTGGTGTGTCTTGGCCGAGGGTGGAACACGTTCACCCGGATCCACAACTTGATGGAGGGGTTCACCCTCCATTTTAAGCTGATGGAGGGTGATCTCCTCTCCGTCAAGGCCTTCGGGGACCTCGGCACCCGGGCCCGGTGCTGCGTGGATAGCTCCTCCGACAGCGAAGGCTCCCCCTCGAGCGAGAGTGACGAGGAGGGGAGCGACAGCGATGACGAGGGGAGCGGCCGCCGGGATGACGGGTCCGACTAGGTGCCGGTCGCAGCTCCGCGTGGCACCGGCGGCCCCCGTCGTCCACGTCGCTGGTGCCGTGAACTCCCCGGGGTCATCTCCTTGGGCGGCTGGCGTAGGGAGGCTGCGGAAGAGGAAGAGGGCGGGCGGCAAGGCCGCTGCCTCATCTTCCAAGTTCGCCCCAGACGCCGTCACCACCCCTGCTAGCGGCGACGACCACCGGGGTCTTCTCTCCGGCCCGGCAAGCTCCTCTTGCCGGGGCTTCGTCTTCTCGGGTGGCCGGCGTGGCGAGGCTGCGGAAGAGGCTGGCGGCAAGGCCGTCAACTCGGAGTACGAGGGCTAGATGCCCTCGACAGCGTGTTGACGTCCCGCAGCCTCCTTCTCGAGCTCCTCTTTCGGCGTCGCCGTCTCCATCCGGCCTCCGGAGCCCCGTGGCGGAGCCCCGGATGCTCTCTTGGCGTCTTCTGCCACCCGTAGCTCGTCTAGGCGCCCCTTTTGCCCTTCTCGCCTCCTTGCCCTACCTCCTGAGGAGAGAGACAAGAAAGGGATTGCGGGCACCTTATCTCTTTTTATCTTGTAAGCCCTCGGGCCTTAGTTGTGTTTAAATCTTGTAATCCCATCTTTCATGTTTTTCATTCTCTCTGAGTTGTACCTGAGTGGAATGTTTTTAATGAAAAGGGAGTGTTTGCCGGACCATTTGTCTCGCGGGTACATCCCGCGGCAAGGAGCGAACCCTTTGCATCATTAAGATAGACACTTCCCCGCCCGGCAACGGACCCTGCCGTCTCCCCGCGCCCCTTGGCCCTCCTCACGCTCTTGGCGGAGGCAGGGAGAAGGCGGGTTCTGGCCCCTTGCTTCCTCCTCTTGCCGCCGCGGCTACTATCAGAAACGGGCCCCGGGAACGCGCTCCGGGGTTTGTCGCTTAAGAGAGCAAGGCAGCTTTTAGGAGGAAGCAAGGTTTTCGCATCCCGCAGCTCATGAGAGAATGCATGATAAGGGATGCAAAGACTTATCTGAGGTTGCAGCCCCCGGCAACTCTGGCTTGCCAGGGTGCGAGTGCTGGCTCGCCCTTCTCCCCTTCTTCGTCCTTGAGCGGCTCGGCAAGGGTATGCAACTCCTGCGAGCCAAAGGGAAAGGACGGGAAAAAGACGCGGACTCGACCTCTAAGTTAGGGGTTAGCGACTGTTAGGCACTATCAACCCTAACCAAGGACGAGACTCGACTCAGCATGCATGCTAAAACTTGGGGGCGCCAGCGCTTCATTGCTGCCAGGGTCTGCGCCTGGCTTTGTACAAAGGATTACATGCAACTGCGGCAAGACTTTTGTACAAAGAGTTGGTTGCCGGACGGGGTCCGACAACCGCGCCTTACGGGTAAAACTTGCGAAGATGCTCAATGTTCCAGGAATTGCTCACCGGAGTACCATCTTCGGTCTCGAGGCGGACAGCACCGGGCCTCGTGACTCGTTTCACCCGGTAAGGGCCTTCCCACTTCGGCGTCAACTTGTTGTGTATCTTGGCCGACTGAACGCGCCGAAGAACAAGGTCGCCTTCCTCGAGGCTCCTGGCTTTAACTTTGCGGCTATGATAGCGACGCAGAGCTTGCTGGTAGCGAGCGGATCGCACAGCAGCCTGGAGACGATCCTCCTCGAGGAGCAGTGCGTCATCTTCACGCGACCGCTCTTGCTCAAGCTCATCATAAGCGAGCACTCGCGGTGACCCGTATACGAGTTCCGTGGGGGTAACTGCTTCTGCTCCATAGACTAGAGCAAATAGTGTCTGGTTGGTGGCTCGATTTGGCGTCGTTCTGACCGACCAAAGAACCGCCGGCAGCTCCTCGATCCAGTTCCGTCCGCGCTTGAGCAGCTTGTCAAAACTTCTGGTCTTGAGCCCGCGCAGTACCTCGGCGTTGGCCCTTTCCGCTTGACCGTTGCTCCGGGGATGAGCAACAAAAGCGAAGCAGACCTTGGTGCCGAGGTTTTGGGTGTACTGCATGAAAGCGTGGCTTGTGAACTGCGTACCGTTGTCGGTGATGATCCTGTTGGGGATCCCGAAGCGGCAAACAATCGACCTGAAGAATTTGATCACGGACTGGGCAGTCACCTTCCTCACCGGCTCCACTTCTGGCCACTTTGTGAACTTGTCGATGGCAACGAACAAGTACTCAAAGCCCCCGACGGCTCGGGGGAAGGGGCCGAGGATATCGAGCCCCCAGACCGAGAAGGGCCAGGACAAAGGGATCATCTGGAGAGCTTGAGCTGGCTGGTGTATCTTCTTGGAATGGAACTGGCACGCTTCACACTTGGTTACTTGTGCAGTTGCATCCTGGAGGGCTGTGGGCCAGAAGAAACCTTGCCGGAACGCTTTGCCGGCAAGTGCTCTGGCGCCAATGTGGTGTCCACATATGCCTCCGTGTATCTCCGCCAACAACTTCTGTTCGTCTTCCCGGTGAATGCACTTCAATTTCACCCCATTGCGTCCTCTTCTGTACAGTGCGTCGTCGACGAACTGGTACATACTGGACTGCCGGGCTACTCTTTCCGCTTCTTCTTGTTCTTCGAGAAGTTCTCCTGTCTGGAGGAAACGGACGATCTGCTATTTCCACGTCGGAGCCTGTGGCTCGACGACGAGGACTAAAGGCATGTCGGCGGCTGCGGGAACATCAGCTTCTACGGCGAGGACTTGGGGCTCAGCCGGAGCTTGACGTTCCCCGGCAAGCTTGCCGGGGCATGACTTGCCGGGAGCGCCCGCTTCGTCGGGACAAACCCTGGGGCTTGCCGGAGCGGGCAGCTCCTCAGCACTCTTGGCGTCGATCTTGGGGACTCTCTTGGCGGCGGCTTCGGGAAGCTCTGCCGGGAGATAGTCACCAGAGACCGATTTTCTCTTCTTGCTTGGCCCAGTCGATGGTGTCACGGATGGCTGAGTCAGCTTGAGCACAAAAGTCCCTGGTTCCACAGGTAGCTTTAGTGCGGCGCATTTTGACAGGCCGTCGGCGATGTCGTTCTCTGCTCTTGGAACGTATTCCATTTGCAGGCCGTCAAAGCGCTCTTCCAGCTTCCTCACTTCATCAACGTAAGCCTCCATCAACGGGCACTGGTAATCCTTGTTCACTTGGCGGACGACGAGCTGCTAGTCACCCCTGACAATGAGCTTCTTGATCCCAAGTTCCGCCGCGATCCTGAGACCGGCGAGCAAACCTTCATACTCTGCTGTATTGTTGGTTGCTTGCTCCTTGGGAAAGTGCATCTGGACGATGTACTTGAGGTGCTCTCCGGTGGGCGCGACGAGCAGCACGCCGGCACCGGCGCCTTCCAGCGAAAAGGCACCATCAAAGTACATCAGCCACTCTTTGGTTGCTTACTTGCCGGGGATGCTCGTCTCTAGAATTTCTTCGTCCGGTGTCGGCGTCCACTCTGCTATGAACTCTGCCAATGCTCTGCTCTGGATGGTCGATGCGCTCTCGAACTTGGGGCCAAAGCTTGACAGTTCTAGTGCCCACTCGACAATCCTGCCTGTCGCTTCGGGATTCTGCAGTATCCTCTTAAGCGGGAAGCGAGTGACCACTGTGATCTCGTGTGCTTGGAAGTAATGGCGCAGCTTCCTCGAGGCCATGAGAAGGCCGAAGAGCAATTTCTGCACACCAGAGTACCTCGACCTAGCCCCCTGCAGGAGGGAACTGATGAAGTAAACTGGGCGCTGCACCATCTTCTTCTTCTGCACTTCCCCTTGCGTTTGCGCGGATTCGCCTTTGCCGGGGCCAGAGCTTGTCGGGGAAGCCTCCTTCTTGCCGTCGGACACGCTTGCCATGGTTGATGGCTCGTCATCAGCTTCCCTCTCCGCTACTAACGCAGCACTAGCCACTTGATTGGTTGCCGCTAGGTAGAGCAGCAACTTCTCTTGCGGTCTAGGTGCGACAAGTATAGGAGCGGAGGACAGGTATTTCTTCAAGTCTTGCAGCGCAGCCTCCGCTTTCGGAGTCCATTTTACTGGACCTGCCTTTTTCAAGATTTTGAAAAATGGCAGGGCGCGTTCCGCAGACCTGGAAATAAACCTGCTGAGAGCTGCCACGCATCCGGCAAGTCTTCGCACGTCCTTGACACGCGTTGGTGCTTCAATCTGCTCGATGGCCTTGATCTTGTCAGGGTTGGCTTCGATCCCATGCTGAGACACGAAGAACCCGAGAAGCTTGCCGGAGGGGACTCCGAACACACACTTCTCGGGGTTGAGCTTGAGGCTGATCTTGCGCAAGTTCGCAAAGGTCTCTTCCAAGTCTTGAACCAGGGTTGCCTTGTCTCTGCTCTTGACCACAATGTCGTCCATGTAGGCCTCCACATTTCTATGGATCTGTGGCTCGAAAGCAGTGTGGACAACTCTCGCAAACGTCGAGCCTGCATTCTTCAGTCCAAAAGGCATCCGCACAAAACAGTACGTGCCGCATGGAGTGATGAACGCAGTCTTCTCTTCGTCTTCTTCGGCCATGAAGACCTGGTGGTACCCGGAGTAGGCGTCAAGGAATGAAAGCAGGTCGCATCCGGCCGTGGCGTCAACAATCTGGTCGATGCGCGGCAAGGGGAATGGATCTTTAGGGCAAGCTCTGTTGACATCGGTGAAATCGATGCAAAGCCTCCACTTCCCATTTGCTTTGCGCACGACGACAGGATTGGCCAACCACGTCGGATGGAGCACGCCTCTGACGAGGCCTGCCGCTTCCAACTTCCTGATCTCCTCCGCGATAAACTCTTGGCGCTCCACCGCTTGTTTCCTGACCTTTTGCTTGACGGGCCGCGCATGAGGGCAGACGGCAAGGTGGTGCTCAATCACTTCCCTGGGAACGCCGGGGATGTCAGATGGTTGCCAGGCAAACACATCGACATTCGCCCGCAGGAAAGCAACGAGCGCGCCTTCCTATTTGGGGTCGAGAGTGGCACTGATGGTGAAGGTACCACCAGTGCCGTCCTCCTTGGTGGGCACCTTCTTGGTCGCTGGTGGAGCGTCCGTTGTCTCCTTGTGTTTACCGGCGGGGCTCGATGGTGCGTCCTCAACGGCAGCGCAGCACTCCAAAGAGGCGCGCTTGCCGGAGTGGGCACCAGAGCATTCGCCGGGCTTGGCCTTCTTGCCGGCGGGGCTCAATGGCACGTCCTCGACGGCAGCGCAGCACTCCGAAGAGGCGCGCTTGCCGGAGTGGGCGCCAGAGCACTTGCCGGACTTGGTCTTCTTGCCGGCGGGGCTCAATGGCACGTCCTCGACGGCAGCGCAGCACTCCGAAGAGGCGCGCTTGCTGGAGTGGGCGCCAGAGCACTTGCCGGACTTGGTCTTCACGCCTACGGGGCTCGATGGCACGTCCTCGACGGCAGCGCAGCACTCCGAAGAGGCGCGCTTGCCGGAGTGGGCGCCAGAGCACTTGCCGGACTTCTTCTTTCCCCTGGAAGCTCCAGCAGCAGGTGGGCCGCGGGCCGTTGCTGCTGTTGCGTCCCGGTAATTGGTCGGCGCAGATAAGGGCATCCTTCTTGTCGCCGGGGACAGAAATGACGCTTATCGGGCCAGGCATCTTGAGCATGTTATACGCGTAGTGAGAGGCCGCCATGAACTTGGCGAGCGCTGGTCGGACGAGGATCCCGTTGTAAGGCAATGGAAAGTCGGCGACATCAAAGGTGACCTTCTCAGTCCTGAAATTCAGCTTGCTGCCAAATGTTACCGGCAGCGTGATCTTTCCCTTCGGCTTGCTCCTTCCCGGGTTGATTCCTTGGAATGTGCCGGTTTCTTCGAGCTCGCTGTCGGGAACTTGGAGTCTCCGGAGAACAGCGGAGGAGATCAGATTCAAGCCGGCTCGGCCGTCAACTAGCATCTTAGTGACCTTGAGGTTGCGGATTGTTGGGGAAACCAACATCGGCAAGCACCCGACCGCGGTTGTGCGATCAGGGTGATCCTCAATATCGAAGATGATAGGCGTGCTGGACCATCTCAGGGGTCTGCGTGACTCGACGGGTGGCTCCGCTGCATTGACCCCCCGCACCCACCGTTTAAGCTGGTGGTGGGAAGCGTGCAGGGAGGCACCGCCGTCCACACACAAGACCTCAGTGGCTTTCTGAAACTCCTGCTCGCTGGTCTCGGGGTCTTCCATATCTTCATCGTCGTCATCGTCTTCGCTCTTGTCGCGTCCCCGGGGAGGTCTGTCTGCTTGCCGCTGCTTGTCCTTGCCGCGGCGCTCCCCCGGGCCGCGACGCTTCGTGCCGGATCCCGCGCCGCTTGCTTGGGCTCTCTCCTTGTCGCGCCGTGCATACTCGGCCTTCTGCAGGTCGACGAGTCGCTCAACTTGCTTGCAACTCTGGAGGTCGTGGCCCCTGGTATGGTGGATCTTGCAGTACTTCTTGTCGGTACCGTCCCGCTTATTGGCAGCAGCCACCGCCTGGCAGTTGGCGCACCCGACAACCTCCTTGCCGGGGCCTCCCGCCTGGGCTTTTTTGGCGGAGCCCTCGCTGCCGGACTTCTCGACAACCAGTACCTCTGGGTTTTTCTTCTTTTTGCCGTTCCGCCGCCGGCCTCTCCTTGCCGGGGCGGTACCTTCAATGTCGGATTCTCCTTCTCCAACACTTTCTCCGGGGAGCTTCCTCCCCTCCTCAGCGCGTGCACACTTGTCGGCCAGGGCGTAAAGCTCGGTAACCTCCTTGATTTTGCACATCGCCATCTCCTCCCGCATCCTGCGGTTGCGCACGTTCTGATGGAACGCGCTGATCACCGCGGCGGGGTGGACGTCTGGGATGTTGTAGTGCACACGGCTGAACCTCTGGATGAACTTGCGCAAAGGCTCCCCCTCCTTCTGAACAAGCAGACGAAGATCGCTTGCCTAGCCGTGGGGTTTGTGGCCGCCCGTGAAGGCGCCAACGAACTGATGGCATAGATCTGGCCAGGAGGAGATGGAGCCGTCCGGCAAGTGCATGAGCCAGGATCTGACGTTGGGCTTGAGTACCAGCGGGAAGTAGTTGGCAAGGATCTTATCGTCCCGTCCCCCGGCAGCCTGCACCGCAATGGTGTAGATGCTGAGGAACTCAGACGGATGCGACTTGCCGTCGTACTTCTCGGGCACGTCGGGCTTGAAGTTCTTTGTGCTGGGCCACTGGACTTGCCGCAGCTCGCGGGTGAACGCGGGGCAGCCTACCGAATACGGCAGTTCGCCTGGTTCCCCCGGTGCGTGCATGTTTCCAGTGGACTCAACGCGCTGGTCTGATTGACGCCGCGCCTCTCTTCTGCGCTCGATGCGAGTTCGAGCGTCTTCTTCCCTTCGTTCGTGAAGGACTTGGCGTTGGTCGGGGCGAGTTCGCGGGTTCGACGACACGGTGGAGTCGTTGTCGAGGTGAGCCCGGCGAGTCGGCGACCGCGGCTTCTGGGGCGGGGAGTGCACGGTGGTCGCACCCCCGCCATTCTTGGCGCCATCGGTTCTCGCCTGGGTGACTGGCCGCGGCTGCGACACGCTGTGCTGCCGCGGAGTGTCGCCGTTGGCGAAACCGATGAGGCTCTGGATAGTTGCCCTCCAGTCGTCGAGCTTGTCCGCCGTTGGAGGGTAGTCTAGGAGTAGCTGAGCTCACGCGAGAGCTTCCGCTGGGGTGGCGGGCAGAGGCAGCGAACGGCGCGAGGAGCGGGATGTGCTCGAACTCCTAACCATGTTAGAAGGAGCAGCTCCCGGTCCAGGCAGCCGCGCGACGCTCGTTCCGGCACGCTGGATCGCATGCTGGTCCTGAGCGCCTTGGGACCCACCAGCACGGTCTGGGTCCAGCGAGCGTATGGTACCATGGGTACCATGACGCTGCTGGTTTCGCGCCTCCTGAGAGGGGCGTGGGGCGAGCTCGGACGTCGCGGGACCAAGAACTGGTTCGACGGCGCCCGTTCCACCGCCGGCGTCCTCCCCACCACCCGTCCGCTCCATGGGCGGTGGGTTCGACGCTGACGGACCGGTCGCCTCCGGAGCTTTCTTCTTCGGCGCCATGCCGGCGCAAATAGTGAGAGTCTGGCGCGCGCGGACGCCGGATCAGGTTCACACAACCTCGACGCTCCCCCTACCTGGCGCGCCAGAGATGTCGGGGGATATTGGCCTCCACGAGCACCTATGGGGATGGAGCCCCTTGTCGGTTCGGCGGGGGGCGGACGTTGCACAAAGAGCAGATCGAGGCGACACACACACACACACAATGATTTTACCCAGCTTCGGGCCGCACGGATGCGTAAAACCCTACTGCTGCATGTCTCGTTGATTCGAGTTCTTGCTCTGGAGCGCAAGAAGCTACAGTAAGCTGGAGCTGGACGTAGACGAGGGTCTACTGGGTGTCCTCCTTCCGGTCTGGATCCCTTCTAGGTTTTTTCTTCCTCTCCTCCCCCCCTACGTGCACATGGGCCTCCTTTTATATGCTAAGGGGTTTTCCACAGGCAGCGACACAGGTGAGGGTAGAAATGGCAAGGAACTGTGCGAACAGTGGCCGCACAGTGCTATCGCACCTAATTCTGGCGGCGGGGGACAAAGGCATTAAATGTCCGTCTGGATCGCCTGAACAGTGCCGAGGCGGACCGTTAGGGGCGCCTCCGCTTGCCACGGGGGCGACTCATCCAATGTCGCATGCCACGCGCGCGCCCCAGGCTGCGCAGCGCCCCGCCACGTGTCTCTGGGGAAGCTCCAGAGTGACGCGTGGGCAGGTGAGCTGGGGCGCACGTCAGAGGTGGTGGTTCGCCGCGACAAGTGGCTTGCCTCGGTGGTTGTCTTGCCGCACCTGAGAGCTTGCCGCTCGTCAGGCCTTGCCGGGGCGCGTGGCGCGCCGCGGCGGGCTTCTCTTGGGGTGCCTTGGTTTGGCCGTCCCGGCGAGCTCCTCCCGCCGGGGCCTTGGTGCTTCGGCTTAGCCGTCCCGGCAAGCTCCTCTTGCCGGACCTCGCCTTCTTCGCCCGGCAAGCTCCTCTTGCCGGGGCTTGGTCTTCTTGGCTCGATCACTTGGCCTTCGTCCGGCCCAGAAAGGACCGTGGAGACTCTTGTCGCTCCCCTGGCAAGCCTTGCCGCGGGACGCTACTACTGCCCGTGCACAAGTTCGGGGTACTAAGGTACCCCTACTTTAGTACACCGACATACACGTTAAGCTTGTCCTCCCAAAATTTCAAGCCGCGCCTTGTTATGCCGAAAATTTCAAGCTAGCATCTCTGTCTATCGTGCTGCTAAATTCCCGCCTCTTCAACCCGCGCCTTGTTACCCCGAAATATTTAAGATATATCTTTGTCTCGTTGTGCTCCAAAAACTCCCTCCATCTCAACCCGTGCCTTGCTACCCCGAAATTACAACATGCACGAAAACTCCACCTCCTGCGAAATCCCGACACACGAAATGCCCATGATACCCCTGAACCAAAAGAACAACCTAGCTCAAATCGGTGGGGGTACTTTCATAACTTACCCCACATTTCAGACAAGCACATCCCTAAGCCATGGTTCCCCACTCCCATCCCATCAGCCCACCATTCGTACACCGAGGCCACGAAAACCAGCGAAGCCCCACACCCTCCTCCGTCCGCCACCCAACCAAACAGCAACACCTTGACGTCCCTCATCCACCATACCGGATGAGGATCCGTCGTTGATCTCATCGCCTCATCAGTTCAGCCACCCTGTCCTCCACCTCCAAGGAGCTTCCCCGAAGTTTCCCTCGTCTTTCGCGCCACCTCCATTCCCACACCGCCGTCTTCACCTGCACCACCGGAAGAGCACCATCATCACCATTTCCTTGGATGAAGCTGAGGCCTAATCAGCGCCACCAAAGAGGTTTTACACTAGTCGCGACATTTTCTTCTTGATTCGGTCTCACGGTGCTGCCGGCGCTCGGTCCCGAGTCAACATGGCGAGGCTCCATCCACGGCGGCTTTGCCGGCCACTTCTTCCATGGCGTCGCTCCCTCGGCGGCGACGTCCACATCAGTAGGAGCTACTACTGCTTTAGCTCTCGCTCGCGCTGCTGATCTGCTCTTGCTCTCGGTCCCCTGCCTGGTCTGCTCTTGCTATTACTCTTGCTCGCGTTGCTGCTCTCGCTCTTGCTCTTGCTTGCAATGTTGCTCCGATTTATCTACATTTCAGTCGACTGAATCTACTTTTGGGTCAGTCAATTTTCAGGGGGGGGGGGGGTGGGCTCGCTGGAGTTAAGGAAGAACCAGCCGCAGCCGGGAGGGGGCTCGCCGGAGAGGTACCCCACTATCTATCTTATGGTTCAGGGTGGGGGCGGTGGTCGCCGGCGGTGGCGTGGGGATCACTAGAGAAAAATCTCAACACGGTGGTGCCTAGAGGGATGGCCGGGGCAGCGGCAGACCGACGGTGCAGAGTGGTTTCGGGGCGGGCGGGGCGGCGCACCGCCAGCCGCGGGCGGCTGTGGGCGGCGCTTTGGCCGGTGGTGGCTAGCGGCTCAGGGGGGTGGAGTTTGAAGATGAACTGCAGGCCCTTGATTTCATATCCAACGACAGGAAAATCGACTGACCAGAGATGAAAAAGTCAGTTGAATGATGTGTAGCCTCACCCTGATGCTGCTACACGACCAGCTGCCCTGGCTCTTGCACGCGCTGCTGCTCCGGGCACTGCTGCTGCTATTGCTTTGCTGCTACTAGTGCGTTCAGTTTCGACAGTAAAATTCAGTTTCGACAGCAAAATTCAGTTTCGACAGTTGAGTTCAGTTTTGACGGTTAAATTCTGTTTCGGCAGTTAAGTTCACAGATGAGCAACTGATGTATTTTTTATCTAGCACTTTGTGGTTATGTATTTTATGTCATCTATTGGATATGCTATTAGAATTCCACTCAGGTTAACGTTGTCTCTCTTGTCCTGCTTCAGCCTCGGCGTCGTACAACTCACCGGAGCTGCTCCAACGACGAAACCCTCCATCACAACGAAGCAGTACCCCGGACTCTATCTCCAGACGCCTAAGATCTTCTTCCCCTCCTCCGACAGCCAAGTCAGCCGGAGCATCCTCGCCGACCAATCCAATCACGCTGAGATCGACATGGCTTCTCCAAAGAGGTGCAACACTTGTTGCATCTCTTTTTTACTCTACTTGTTATATATATTGTTCACTAAGCACACGTAGTAACGTGAAATACGATTAGTTTCTCCTATATGACAAGCAGTGAGGTATCAGGCAACTTAGCTATCCATGATGGACTCTCTTGAACGCCATCATTATTTATCTCTGCGCGTTTGAGCTGTGCATTTGTCGATGGGCCTGGGAGTTGAGCTAGTAGGGCAGTGGCCTAGGTCCAAATTAGTAGAAGTAGCACAAAAACATTTTTTGAGTGTAGGCTTTTCCTTTCTCAAGCCTGGCTACTAGAATCGCTGGTGCTTCAAAGGAAAAGTGAAGGAAAAATATAGGAATTGGAAAGTTTCCTATGGTACTACTATTCATGCATTTGGTTCAAAGGAATGGAGCAAAGGAAAACTATAGGATTTATTCCTTTAGTGTCTCCCTGAAAGAAAAACCGTACATTTTCTTGTGGTTTCACTTAATCTCACCATGCTTATTTGCATCCTGTGGTCTTCCAATTCTTGTGAACCAAACACCCAGATTGGCAGAAATAATGTGTTTTTAAATTCTTTGTTTTGCACGTGCATTCCTATCATATTCCTGTGTATTTCCTATACATGCATTGTTAGAATCCTCAAATTCAAACAAGCCCTTACACAATTACTTTTGTTACAGATATGTGTCAAAGAAAACCTTGTGTGGTTTGTCCCACTCCTGCTGCGCTGTGTTCCAGCCCAGCTCAACTGCTCCAACGACGGAAGGGTTTACCACAGCAGGATCCGCTCTCCAGACTGTCTTTCGCCGCCTCAGATCTTCTTCCCCACCGCTGACAGCCACGACAACTGCATTACCGTCATCAACTGAGCAGATGACCTTGAGGACTACACGGGTCCGCAAGAGAGGTCGCATTCTTCCGTGTCTGCTTATGTTATGCATCGCGTAATATGATGATATGCTACTTTATCGTCGTGTTCACCTATTAGACTCCGAGTCAGGTCCAAACTAATGCTGAAACTTGAGTTTTTAAATGGTTGTGGGGTACATATTGGGGCATCAATCAGTACTGTATGTCTACTATCTGGTTAATCCCGAGTGTCTACTATGAGTTTCATGTTGGGTGCAAACAAACATTAAAGGAGCCATTATCTGTACTTTTTAAGTAAAGCTATTATCTTCCTGCTATCATTGGTTTTGAGTCTATCCACAGTTTGCTACCATCATTCTGGATTTGTGCATGCACTCCTTAAATAATCTCACTATGTTCTATTACTATGCATGTCAGTTATTGTAGACAATGGAACTGAACATGTAGAGCAAAAGAGACGAGCCTTGCATGGCAATAAAATTTCATGCAGATGTCGATCCATGGTGGGTGCAAAGGCAGTCCCCCTCCACCCATTTCGGATTGTAATCAAGAGGAAGATAACTGTTCTAAGGGGGATTCAGAAGGAGAAGACCACTCCTATTTACCCCCTTAGGTCTTCGCTCTAACTTGGCATGCTGATGTTGGTAATATCATGCATATGGTGCCTTGCATTGCTTACTTTATACATCAAATTTGTCATCTGCTTAGTTTAGACATGCTTTGTGTGAATGCCGTCTGTTTAGTTTCTTTATCGTATATGTGAATCATGCAATGCCATCGTGTTTAGCCAGGCATCATATATGTGAATTTTGCAATGCCACCCTAGTTAGCCAGTCACCTTATATGGGAATTATATCATGCCATCATTTTTTTATTACATATTAAATTTGTCAAAAATTTTAGCACATTCAATTACTCTTCCTGTGCATCAGCCATTCGACACGGTCATGGAAAAATATAGAGTGGAAACAAGGTCTTTAGAGCATACAATGCTATCTGATGAAGCACATGTCTTGTTGGTTATGGCTAGCTCCTCAGAGGAGGATTTAGAGACAGATGACCATTCCTATTTCCCCCCGAGGTGCATGCTCTAACTTGGCAGGGTTATGTTGCTCATATCGTGCGTATGGTGTCTTGCATTGCTATGTCATTTGCTTAGTTTAGACATGCTTTGTGTGAATGCCACCTATTTAGTGTCTAATTACCATATATGTGAATTATGCAATGCCATCTTGTTACAAGACATTATATATGTGAATTATGCAATGCTATCTTGTTGTAAGGCATTATATATGTGAATTATGCAATGCCATGCTGTTTAGCCAAG
This sequence comes from Aegilops umbellulata, assembly GCA_032464435.1. Classification (NCBI taxonomy): domain Eukaryota; kingdom Viridiplantae; phylum Streptophyta; class Magnoliopsida; order Poales; family Poaceae; genus Aegilops; species Aegilops umbellulata. The sequence continues at coordinate 142,454,141 of CP136059.1, forward strand.
CGTCATATATGTGAATTATATCATGCCGTCCTTTTTTGCATTTCTCATTGAATTTGTCAACAATGTTTGTGTATTCAACTGCTCTTCCTGTGCATCAGCCATTTGAATTGGTGATGGAGAAATCTGGAGTGAAAACAAGGTCTTCAGAGCAGACAATGCTACCTGCTGAAGCACATACCTTGCTGGTTACAGTTAGCTCTTAAAAGGAGTATTCAGAGGCAGATGACCAGTCCTATTACCCCCCTGAGGTGTATGCTCAAACTTGGCAGGGTTATATTACTCATATCATGCATATGTTGTATTGCAATGCTTAGTTTTTACATCATATACACAATATTGAATGCAATATCCTTAGTTGACACAACATATATGCGGTTGCCCTCTGATTACTTGCTTAGTATATAAATTATTTGAATTATATCATGCCATGATGTCCACATAGACATCATGTATCAGAATTATGGCATGCCAACCCATTTTGTAAAGACATAATATAGTTATATCATCTCATCATGTTTACATAGTCATCATATTTTGAATTATGTCATTCTATCCGTGAATTATATCATGCCATCATGTTTCCATCGACGACATGTTTGTGATTTATGGCATGCCAACCACTTTAATAGACACATCGTATAGTTATATTATGTCATCTTGTTTACATAGTCATCATATTTTAAAGTATGTCATTCTATCATGTTTAGTTAGCCATCATACATGTGAAATTGTGTCAATTCTATCCTGTTTAATTAGCCATCATATATGTGAAATTATGTCCTCCTATTCTGTTTGGTTAGACAACATAAATGTGAATTATTTCATGCCCTGTTTTCTTCCCTACTATCCATTGCACCTGTCTATCTTACAATGTCTATACATTCAATTACTTTTCTTGTTTATCAGCCATTTCAATTGGAGGGGGTGATGGCAATATCTGTGGGAGTAAAAACACGGTATTCAGAAAAGATCGTGCTACCCGTCGATGCAGTTAGAACCACGGTTGTACTTGCCCAAGAACCAGCCCCACCACACATAACCCAGACTCACGCAGATTGTACCCCTACCCAGTCAGATAGAGAACCAACTACACCCCTTCTAACCCCAACCCTAGCATATAGTAACCCAGTTCCAGTTGACACATCACTGTCTCCACTACAGAGCACCCAAACACGAGCAGTTAGTAAGGCAACTACAGTGCCCAAATCACGAGGACCACCACTCTGAACCCCAAGTCAACGCTTAAAGCAGAAGAAGAATTGTTCTCAGGTCAGGTTCCGTAGCTATGGTTCATACTACTTTGCTCTTGCATCACTGTATTTACTCATACCAACTAATTTCAAATTTGAAGGATGCAATTGAAACTGCAATGGCGCAAGAGGTATGTTTTAAACCAGTTTCTTTAATGTGTTTGCTGTTGTAACTTGCTCTATGTTGATTTCAATTTCAATTGAATAAACAGTTATGTTCTCATGCCATGCACATTACAAGTGTTGTTATTGCTATGGAGTTTCCCACACTTATATTATATATATGCTCCTTTGTCTTAAATAGATATGATTCGAACTGTCTCTATCTTGATTTGGCAACATAAAATAGATTGATATAGACCATACAGTGACCATACTACGTAGATATATGTTTGTTTCATGTTGTTATCCTATCCACCTTACTACTGAGCTGGTTTACCAAAATGAGTTTCATATACAACATGGTAAACTTGTGATTTGTTTGTTTGTTTGTTTCTCTTTTAGAACGCGGATAAAATATTGGAGAAGAGTACCCCGTTATACAATGGTAAAGGAAGTAATGCAAATAAGGTTCAAGATAGTGAGACATCCCTGTTGGTCCCCAAGAAAGCTGATAAAAACTATATTGAAGACACTGAGACAACCCCAAAGTCCTGTCTTGATGCAGTGTTCGAGTTACTGGCTACTATTGCTGGCACCAGCTCTTCGAACTCGCTGCCTGAATTAGTTTGGCTTCTTGAGTCTCAACTTCAAGTTGAAATACATCGATCAGATGTTATGCGACAGGAAGTCAAAGGAGTGAGGAAGTACCTGCTGAATTCAGATGCATACTTTCTAGCGCAACAACAAGTGTTGGAGGATTTAAGCACCAAACAAGATAAAGTTAATAAGCTTGCTAAGCATCTTGCCAGCATTATGGGTACCCAGGATATTGTTTCTTGAGCTCTTCTGAAGTGGTTTCAGTTCTAGACATTTTTTGCTGCTGATAAGCACATTGCATATACATCATTTGGGCACACATATACACCATTTATTGAGATATGTCAATCTATTCTTGCTTGAAATTATCGAATATTCGAATGATATTCACGAAAGAGCTTGTGACTATTTATTTTTTTATTTTGCAGAAAAGTGCACAAAGGCACTATAGTCGTTAAGATTCGGACTATATGACTAATGAGAAGACAGAAGGGCATGAAAGAAATACGTCAAGGACTTCAGTGAGAAGAGAAGAAGTATCCAGGGGAGCAAACTAACAGAAGGGGATCTTCTTGGGCAGAAATGAAGAGAAGAGGAGGGCCAAATCATAAAAGTGGCAGATTAGAGGAGGGGATCAAAATCCCTAGCGGCTGCCCCATTCCTCTTCGGTCCTAGCATATCTCTCTTCCCCTCACCCTCCTTCTCCAACACCGGCCGCCGCCACGGCCGGGCCGGCGTGGTGGGCGCCCATCATCAGCACTCCACCACGCGCCACAACCTCGCCATCCATCGCCTCATTGCCCATCTGCACCATCCACCAGCACCACTCCACTTCGCCACCTCATCCATCCGTCCACCACGCCCAACACACCCAGCCAGCAACCACCATGACTAGCTCATGATGACGACCAGACCAACGGCGGTGGTGTCTGATCCTTCATGAAGGCTACAGATCCTTCTTCTCGTGCCCTGCTACTCCTCTCCTTCCCTTGACTCGCTGCTCTTGTTCCTCCTCTCAACCTATCTCTTCTCACCAAAATTGTTGTTGTCCTCTTCTCCATTTGCTTGCTGCTGGATCCCTGCTGAAGCTCTCCCTCTCCAATCTCCATCTGCTTCCTTGCTAAACCTCTCTCCTCATGCCCCCTGCTGATGCTCCTCTCTACCCCCTGCTGTTGAATCGCTCCCTCTCCAACACTTGCTACTGTTTCCAATCTCTCTCTCTCTCAAATTTCTATAATCTTGAGTAGTGTAATGATCAGTACTATGTAATGTTCAATTTTGATAAGTGTAGTATCCTAGTGTTTGGTTCAGTTTCGAAGTTGTAATATAAATGCTTGATTAGTATATACTGACTAGTTGATACCTTATCACTTTGAGAAGTATTTGACCTGTCATACCCTGTTTAGTGAAATAGAAATCTTCATATGTGTGTGGTGTCCTGTGATATATAGATATGTGTGTGTTTGTGATGTGATACATATATTCGGTCCTACAAGCTTGTTTCTCCCCTCTGTTCATGTTTGATAGGTATATATGTGTCCTTATCATGTTATGTTCATGTCCTTTCACTTCTCTTATCATTGATGTATGCTCATATTAGTATTATAACTTCTCAAGCATTACGAAAATACCAAAAATACAATGAGTAAAATGTGAATCTCCATGTGCTCTTTGCATTTTCTTTGTCGACGATCTTTGGGAACGACCTTGTTAGTTTAGGTTTTATTTTCTGTTTTCATCACCAAATATCGTGTCACCTAGATTTAGCCGAGCATAGTTGCCATCGCCTAGTCCCTGTGGAGAACACGACACTCGTAGTTCGGGAAAAATATCCCGTTGTACTTTCAATTGATCAGCTGTGGTGTTTATTTGCACTGGTCGCCAACTTTGACAACAAGTGTATATGATATGTTGCTTTGTTCCTGATATTTGCACTGGTGGCAAACTTTGATGCCCAGTGGATGTAATATGTGTAATAGCCATGATAGCCTAGCGTAAGTTGCTTGCTTATTTATTTCCTTGTTGTCTTGTTTATTTGTTTGCTTGTAGTAAGTGCAGTTCTTTTTCCGCGGTTTGCTAGTGGCCGCAATAACCTATTTTTGAAAACTAGCCGACAATAACCATGGGCTACATATTTATTGTAGTTACTACCATGGGCCTCCTATGGGCCGTAGAAACAATGGGCCTTCTAAGGGCCGTAGAAACAATGGGCCTTCTACGAGCCGTAGCATCAATGGGCCTTCTACGGGTCGTATGATCGATCGGCCAAACATGGGACAATAACAGACCACATTATGGGTCGTAAACGGGCTAGATTTGGAATCGTCCGTTCATGGGCCGACCATAACGGGCCATCGTTAATTGGCCATATTTGATGACGCTATGAAAATGGCCCAACGGATTAATGGGCCACAAACAGGCCGATTGTAACCACAGGCTGAATATGGCCCACAAGCAGAAAAGGCCAGCAAGGGGCCGTAAGTAACCGAATGCTGGAAATGACCCCAATAATAAATGGGCCCTAAGAAGGCCGAAAGATAACATGGGTTGGAAATGGCCCAATGGAACAATGGGCCGTTAATGGGTATAAAGCGGTATATTGTTCATTGCGGGCCAGATTCACCACGGGGCATTAATGGGCCAAGAGTTACAAATGGCCTCGTATGGGACGAAATACATCATGTGCCATACATGGGCCAGAAGTTACAAAGGGTTGGAATCATATTGGACGACCCAGATGAAGCTACTGGGCTTAATTCTGATAGGCCGTAACGGGCCGTGAGTTAGCGGACCGTAAATGGGCTATATACGAACAGGCCATTAACATGCTTTCCTTGGGCCGCCCCGTTACCTTTTGACCAAGTAAAACGGGGCGGCCTTTTCACTGGAATGGGCCTCTGTTGGGCCGTGCCACATGTCGATGTATCATAGGCGCCTCCTGTCCAATGAATGGATGACATTTGTCCCAATGGTGAGCCAACACGCTTCGGCCAATGAGAATTTTACATGTGGAAAATCCTCATTGGTCCGGGCTGTTAACAGGTTATCGGATCTAAAACCGGACCCGATAGCTTAACAGCGACCCGTTACGGTGGATGCCACATGTCGGCTACCCTTGACGAAAGCACTTCTATGACACGCGATTTATCGTCATGAAAGTGGACATTTCCTGATGATAATTTTGGGAACGTCATGGAACACTTCTACGACAACACATGTATGACTATCTTGATTCTGCCACAAAATCGTCATGGATGTACATGCATGATAGAAAACATGACCTACTGTGACAAACACATATCATCACGGAAGTGTATTTTTTTCGTAGTGCTTGGGGATGCCCCGAGTAGCATCCCCTCTTTCTTCTAACGACCATCGGTACTTTACTTGAAGCTATATTTTTATTCGTCGCATACTATGAGTTTTGCTTGAAGCATCTTGTATGATATGAGTCTTTCCTTGGTTTGCTTCGTGTTTTAAGTCTTGAATCCTTGCTGGGGACACCTATTTGAGAGAGCCAAAATTATGCCATGACTTGTTAGAATTGCTCTATATGCATCACTTAAACTTTTTATGAGCTATGGATTTGCTCTAGTGCTTCACTTATATCTTTTTGAGCACGGTGTGCTCAGTTATTTTTGAAGAAATGATCTCTTGCTTCACTTAGATTTATTTGAGAGTTAGTAAGTTTTTTCAGAAATTCTCTCTTAATTCACTTAAATTAATTTTAGAGAAAGAAATGGTATGCTCATGATCTTCACTGATATTGTTTGAGCTCATCAAAAGCAACACATGAAAATTAGTTCCAAAGTGATAGATATCCAATAAGGATATAATAAAAACTTCATGAAGATCATTGGACAAAATAAATTTGATTACTTGTAATAGTTTTGAGATATGATGATGTGATATGTGAGTCATGTTGATGAGTAATTCTGCTTTAGTAAGAATACTGGTGTTAAGGTATGTGATTCCCTAAGCAAGCACGAAAGTCAATAGTCATGCAATGAAATTACATCCTACTTGTGGTGCATTATTCGGTGTTAACTATGCTTAATGCTCGCTTGTGAGATTATTCGTTTCTTGGTTGGTTGCTTCTCAATCTTTTGCTAGCCTTCATTTTGCACTAAGTATATGATCACTACTTGTTCATACAAAACCCTTAAACCAGTTTTGCCACATGACTCCACTATATCTACCTATATGCGGTATTTTTTTGCCGTTCTAGGAAAATTTGTATGTGCCATCTCTAATTTTCAAATAAACTTCTCTTTTGTGTGTTCGTACCGCTCGCGAGGCGGTGAGGGGTGGCTAATATTTTCCATGCTAGATGTGTTATTCTCACTACGAGTGTTTATTTTCACTTGTCATTGCACGAGAGCAAGGCAAAGGTATAAGGATGCCCAGGCCTAAAATGAAAAACGAATTTACTTTATGTTGTCAAATAATAAATTCCTTGGAAAATGTTGGTATGGAGGGCACCCGTGGATACGGTTAGCCATGGAAAGTGAAAGTATGGTGGACAAAGGAATAAACTTTATTTTGTGTTAGGGAACCGCCTATGATATATCTGAATGGAAAGTGTTGGGAACTCTAAGTCATTTTCGTTGGTGGGAAAAGCGCACCTCCCAAAATGTTTTTATCTCTAAGTTTTTCGCATTGAGCTCTGGCACCTCTACAAATCCCTACTTCCCTCCTCGAAGGGCCTTTCTTTACTTTATGCAAATTTTATTTTCAATTCGAGTCTCCATCTTCTCTTATAAAAGCACCAACTAGGAGGCACTATGATCGTACTTGAGCATTGGGTGTAGTTAGTATGCGAGTGTGTTTCACGGATGGATCAATGATTGAGCATGATGGGCTAGGGATAACTTATTTTAGCGTTGATATTTTGAAAGACATGGCTGCTTGTTGATATGCTTGAGTATTTAAGTCATCATGCCAAAACTAGACTATTTCTTTGAATCATATAAAATACCAAATGTCCATGCTATAAAGAAAAGAATATGAGATGACATGTTAGACAGCATTCCACACCAAAAATTGTATTTTTATCATTTACCTACTCGAGGACGGGACGAGCAGGAATTAAGCTTGGGGATGCTGATACATCTCCAACGTGTCTATAATTTTTTATTGTTTGATGCTGTTATATTACCTTTCTTGGATGTTTTATAATTATTTTATAGTCATTTATATCATTTTTTGGTACTAACCTATTGACATAGTTCCAAGTGCCAGTTGCTGTTTTATGCATGTTTTTTACATCGCAGGAAATCAATACCAAACGGAGTCCAAATGCAGCGAAACTTTTTGTGGATTTTTTCATACCAGAAGACATCAAGTGGGCCGGATAAGCGCCTGGGGGTGCTCCGAGGGGAGCACAACCCACCAGGGCACGCCTGGAGGCCCATGCGCGCCCTGGTGGGTTGTCCCCACCTATGGTGCCCCCTGAACCGACTCTTTGCTCTATAAATACCCCAATATTTCAGAAACCCTAGGGAAGTCCACGAAAATCAATTCCAGCCGCCGTAGAGTCCAGAACCACCAGATCCAATCTAGACACCATCACGGAGGGGTTCACCACTTCCCTTGGTGCCTCTCTGATGATGCGTGAGTAGTTCTTTGTAGACCTACGGGTCCGTAGTTAGTAGCTAGATGGCTTCCTCTCTCTCGTTTGATTCTCAATGCAATGGTCTCTTGGAGATCCATATGATGTAACTCTTTTGCGGTGTGTTTGTTGGGATCCGATGAAGTTTGAGTTTATGATCAGATCTATCTTTTTATCCATGAAAGTTTTTTGAGTCTTCTTTGATCTCTTATATGCATGATTTCTTATAGCATCATATTTCTTCTCCGATATTTGGGTTTTGTTTGGCCAACTTGATGTATTTGTCTTGCAATGGGAAGAGGTGCTTTGTAGTTGGTTCGATCTTATGGTGCTTGATGCCAGTGAAAGAAGGGGAACCGACACGTATGAATTGTTGCTACTAAGGATAAAACGATGGGGTCTATTTCTACATAAATAGATCTTATCCACATCATGTCATCGTTCTTATTGCATTACTTCGTTTCTCCATGAACTTAGTACACTAGATGCATGCTGGATATCGGTTGATGTGTGGAGTAATAGTAGTAGATGCAGGCAGGAGTCGGTCTACTATTCTTGGACGTGATGCCTATATAATGATCATTTCCTGGATATCGTCATGATTATTTGAAGTTCTATCAAGTGCCCAACAATAGTTTGTTTACCCATCGTTTGCTAACTTTCTCGAGAGAAGCCACTAGTGAAACCTACGGCCCCTGGTTCTCTTCTTTAATATATTTGCCTTTGCGATCTATTTTCCTTTGCTTCTATTTCTAGATCTATTAAACCAAAAATACCTTGCTTCACTTTATTTTATTTGGCGTTCGATCTATCAATATTTACTACTTTACTATTTTATTTCTGGCGCCGTTTCCCGAAAGGGATTGACAACCCCTTTTACACGTCGGGTTGCGAGTATTTGTTATTTGTGTGCAGGTGCTGTTTACGTAGTGTTGCTTGGTTCTCCTACTTGTTCGATAACCTTGGTTTCATCACTGAGGGAAATACCTACTGCCACTATGCTGCGTCATCCCTTCCTCTTTGGGGAAATACCAACGCAGCTTCAAGCCGCATCACCGCCCCCCGACCTCACCACAACGCCGTGCTTGGCACTGCCCCCCAGCCATCACTTCAAGCCTCGCCGACATCTAGATTGGGTGCCAGCAGTGCCTGCGCCCCACACCCCTATGGTAGACACCGATGCGCCGCTTCCCCGGTGAACAGGCGGACTAGGTGCTCCGCGCGCTTAAGCGGGTGCTGCTTCTTTTAATTGTGATTCAACGCACCCTGAATTGAAATCCAGGCTGGCTACTGACCTCTAACCAAGGTGAAATAGTAAATGGGAGGAAACCTTGTGCATTTAGTATCACGAAGAAGATGGAGTAAGAAGCGCTCAACTAGTTTCTTTCGTGGGATGAATACGGCGTCAGCAGAGACGTAAGATTTGCACGAATAAGGGAAGAGGAGTGCCTCTTTCTACTGGCAGTGCTGTGTCCTCCTTCTATTTTTCAACGATCTTCTTGTGGTCGCTAAAGATAAGAAGTTGTGGAGGACGATGGAGCCTTGGACGAACCCATGGCCAAGTTGTTGAGTGTGGTGCGGTGGTTGTCTGTTGGCGGTGGGGAACCAGATCCGAGGCGGCGAACGACGGCGTAGCGGGAACAGCTCCAGTGCGGTGAACGGTTGCGACAGTGGAGCGACAATGGTGATGTGCCGGACGGCGTGGTCGAAATGGTTCTGGTACGACGCACGTCGGCATCTGCATCGTGGAGGCAGCTCTGCCTGGGCTTCAGCTGCTAAGTCCTTGAGGGTGTTGCTGTTGCAATTACGTTGGACGACGACGTCGGGGTACCGGCTCCGGCATGATGGAGGAGGGCGATGGTGGATTGGGCGCGACGGGGTGGAGGACGGAGGAGGCTGGGGTTTCATGGCTGGTGGAGAGGGCATTTTGGTGCCCACGGAGTATGAATGGGGAAATGGAGGGAAGGGGGTACTAAGGGGAACAATGTTTTGGCTTGGGACGCGCTTGTTTGAAATTTGGGGAAAGTTACAAACTTTGCCCCCATCTAAAATTTTGGACATATTGTGGGTTGGGGGTAGGACAGTAATCTTAGGTGTCCCAAATGGTGGACGGGATAGATTTCGGCCGAGCGCATGAGTGTTTAGGTGCCCATGGCATATCACTGCTTCTCGGAGGTGGACGAGACTCGTGTGGGGACCCCGACTCATTAGTTGTGATAACCGAATGCACGTGTACAGTGATCCCAGAGATCAATTCTCACTGAACACACAGAAACCGAATAACAAGAGTCTTACATCCAATACATATCGTTTTACTCAAATATGACCTTTATGGCCATGTCTTCATAAACTCAGAGGAGAAATCTTCAACGATAGAGTGAACCCATGCCACCTGCCTTAAACCTACATGCATTCTGACTGGGAAGCGTCCTAGCTCGCATGTTCATCACCAAGGTATTCTTCATTATATCATGTTCTTTCATGCCTGTCCAATAAAATAACCAGTGGCAAGCCAATGATTACTTTGAATGTACTCGCAAGCAACCCATGTTTTGGATCAAGGTACAACAATGCATGATATAGGTAATTTTTTGCAGAAAGCTAGTTTTGAGTGTTGTGACATGTTCAACAACTTGTAAGGCATGCATCATAGGAATTTATGTAACCCTGAAGACAGGTTCCAGGTATCAATGTAAATAGAGATTGGAACAACTACAGTTTAATCAACATGTCAAGTCTTTTGACTTGACCCAAGTAATTATTTCCAGTCATCCATACACACTCACCGGGTTTCGTAAACATGTGGACGTAGACCAAGAGCGGTTACGCAACTGTCCTTGACCGTGGAAATGTCTATTCGAATAGTTTTACACTCTACAGAGGTCGCACATTTTACCCACAAGATCCGGGAAGCCTTTGTGTCATCCAAGACCCGCGGTATGTCAAGTACCCGGGGTAAGCACCCGATCACTACCTTTCCCTAGACACCACCAACATGGAATCCATTCGATTGATATCAATCCCCCGTGCCACAATCGTGCTCACATGTTTAATTCGGTGGAGCAATGCTCCCATATTCAACACATAACACAAGCAGCACGGGGGTACCAACGGTGTGTCCGGTGCCCTGTGAAAACAGTCATGGCCGCCCTACCTGTCACGACCCCGTCCCGAGAGTGACCATGCTAGCGCGGACTAGGTAATCAATAATGCCCTTTCCCATATAAGGGTAGAGTGGTTGCGCATGTAAGGTTGGAGTAACAGTCACAACTTAAACCAATTTGTTTAAAAAAACAACACACTCACTTGCCTCGGTACACCACTTCGTCATCAAGTGGTTACTTAGCTCAGCATCTCCCTTGGGCATTAGTGGCACCCGATGGGGTTTTTAAAAAGTCTTTGAAAAATATTTTTGTCTCCATCACCATGCATACACCTGTCCCTTTTTGTGTAGCAACTACTTTAGCATCCAATCTAGTCCCACCTGCATAACCCTCGGAGGAAAGTAGGGTCATGCACAATGCAAGTATCAACAAGGAAGTAACGGAGGCAACCCATCAAAGTGGTTACCACCTCATCATGATTCCGATGCAACAACGATATGGTGCTATGTGACATGCATAGACATGGTCAAATGGCTGCTTGCCTGGTTCATCAGAGTGTTCAAGTCTTCTGGTCCTTCTCCAAGTACTTCGCCTACTTTGTCAACTAACGTCGGAAACAATCATAATATGCAATACAACAAGGTAAAAATAAAAGTGCTCTAAAATATGAATTTGACTTTTCTAGGATAACTTTGGTCGTATGAGAAATGACCAAAGTGATTTCATTGGGATTTGATAAATGGATATTTCCGAACATTTCTATATGTTGGAATCAAGGGATTTATGGATTTGCAAAAAGTGTACAGAAGAATTATTTTGAAAAATGAGCAAAGGCACCCATTTCACAAGGAATGATTTAAAAAGCACCTAGGAGTTGGTTTCACTGGATTTGGAGTTCAAATGATTTTCTTAGGAATTTTTAATGTTGGCCATACATGAAGAAATGGACCAATATTTGGTGTTGCGCAGGAAGCATAAGGAAAAAATGTTCATAAGTTAATCTATGAACTTAGAAGCATCTAGAAACTTGAATCATGGCATTTGGATCAAAGATGAGCTCTCTGTGATTTTCTAAAGTCCATCACTGAAATAGGGAAATATGGTCTTGTGAAATATGTGTGAAGAAATGTTCTCTGAAAAAATGTGCAAGGTCCTCCATGAGGTAGAACATGATTTATAGAGTCACTAGAAATTTTATTCATCAAATTTGGAGTTAGGATGATTTATCTATGGATTTTACAAGTTATCTGGAAAAAGAAAAGAGAATAAGGCATTTCACTTATCCAGAGCACTAGGCGAGAGATAGCCAGTGGGCCGGCCCAACTGCACGACCGCGCACAGGCTGTCGACGCAAGAGGCATATTCGCATGAATACACCTTCCCTGAGCGAAGGCGGTAGCCGGCAGAGCCCGTCTCCACTTAAACAAGGTGGGGCCCTCCCGTCAGTGGCTCAGCCACGCTGGCAGGCTGACATGCGGGGCCCGCTGGCAGGTTCGTCCTCCACCTCCCGCGTGAGCGCGACGGGAGACAAAGGAGGCGCTTGATGCTGGCTGTCGGCGCTACAGGGCGTCTCCGGCGTGCTCAGGGGACCCGACCGCGTCCAACCGTGGGTGGCACGGTCGCCCGGGGGCAATGGGTTGAGCAGGGTGTTGGCCGCAGTGGACGAGGCCGGCGGTGATGGGGGGCACGGCACTACGACCACCGGGAGGAGTAACCGGAGTGCGAGGGAGATTCGGCGGGTCGATGGAGTTGCATTAAGACGCATAGGTGGAGGGGGCGGGGCTCGGGCGTCGCGAATTTAGCCTGGTGATGGCGGTGGCTCTCTGGCCATGGAGGGCTATGGAGGGCACAAGGAGGGGAGTGGGTTGGTCTAGGGGGTCGCTGGGAGGGAGAGAGAGCAAAGGGGATCCATAGGGCGGCTTGAGACGGCTTTATATAGCCGGCCCGTGGCTCACCGTGGTCCAGTGCGCCGGAGAGGCTGTTGCCGTCGCTGCAGGTCACATGGCTCATGTGGGCGTGTCCGGGACGTTAGTGGAGGTGGTCTAGGACCAGGGAAAGGAAGAGAGTGAGGGAGAGCGGGGAGGGCTAGATGCATTGCGCGTGTGAGATCGTCCATTGGAGTTCTCGGGCGGCCGGCGCGCATGCGAAGGGAGGCCGCAATAGGAGGAAAGAGGAGGGGGGCATGGGTGTAGCATGCTGCGGATGTCGCGGTGGTCCTGCTGGTGTGCGGGGGAGAGCCGTGGTGGTCGGAGGTGTCGGGCAGAGGGCGGCTACAGTGCATTGGCGCACTGTAGCACGCTCTGGAGCATGCGTTTGGCATGCCCTAGCATTGTTTAAGGGGCAGGGGTGTGCCCACTCGTGTCTGGTAGTGCTTCGGAGAAGTAAGGATGTGGGGAGGGGCATTGGATGCTCTGGAGAGCCACTAGGAGAGGAGAGAGGTTGAGGGAGATTGAGAAAGAGGCTGTCCAAAGAGAGAAGGAGAGGTTTTCACCCCCCCAATAATGGAGCCGTGAACTTGCCATTGTTACTGGAGGTAGAGCAGGACTAGGAGAAGCCCTGGTAAAAAGTTTAACTCAAGGAGAATAGTGGAAGGGGGTTAAATGATGATATTGGAAAAATGGCAGAAGGAGTTTGATAAATTTTTGAGCTAGCAAATGAATTCCACTTGACATCAGAATTAACAGGATCAAATGGAATATACAATTGACGTGGATCACCAAGTTTGAGTCCATTTGGAGAAAGTTGCCAATGTAACTTTGGCAAACCCTAGGAATCAACAGAAATGGGTTTTCCAATATTTTTTCATGAAAAATCTTTTCTTCTTGATGCACCACTTGGTCTAGTGTCATCATTTGAGGTTTTGAGCATGTCCAGAAAAATTGGAGTCAAAAGGAGAAAGTTGGCAATGTAGAGTTGTTCAAGTTTGTTCTGGACAGAGTGGGTTTTGGGTCACTTTTGTGAACCAAAATGATTTTGATTGAGATGAAACTTTGCAAGATCATGCATATGTGACTTGCTAGAATTTTCCTGGATTTATTTGAAAATATTTCTTATAGAAATATTTCAAATACTTGAAATGAACAGAAATGGTTCTGGAGGGTTTTGTCCAATATTTTGTAAATGACCATGTGTTGAGACTCATATATATGGACAATATATGTCCATTGAGTCTCCCTAAATTTTCTCAAATATTTTTGAAACATTTAAAATATTTTTAACCTATTAAAGACCATTTCTGTCCTTAAGAAAAAGCCTTCAAATAAAATAGAAAAATAACTTTTAAAATAATATTTTTGTGGTTTTAGAGAGTCCTATATCTAATAGGATTCAAATATAATTTTTGAATGATTTTTCACATCCCAAATTAAGTACTTGTAGGTCAAGCCTTAACTCAGGGGTTTTTGGAAAACCTGATTTAGAAAATATTTTTTGGCCAAACTATTTTTGAAAGAAAATACTATGCTGTCCTATACACATGGCATGATCATTGGGCAAAGTTTTGGATCAAGGGGAGGGAGTATAAGAGTTGGAGGATTTATTTGCTTTTTGGAGCACTTGCAAACAACAGACAAAATCCAATCAAAGCAAAGTCCAAAACACTCAAAAGTTTTTTTCAAACACATTTTATCATGATTTATTAGCTTAAGTGTTGTGGCATGAAAATCAGCGTGTGACAGACTTACCCCCCTTACAAGAATCTCGTCCCCGAGATTCCCAAACTAGGCATGGAAAGGAATACGGAAACTTGGATCTGGGGTAGTCTTCACGTCCTCATACTGCTCCTGCTTCCGTGCGGTGCTCCTTTTAACCTTGAAGTACTTGATGGTGTGGCTTCGTGTATAACGTTCTGCTTGATCCAGGTTGCTATTGGGTCTCTCGTGGTTGGTTAGATTGGGCTAGAGGTCAATGGTTTGGTGATCGATGTGCTCGTAGATATCGGGCTAGTTAGAAAGTTGGAAACACTTCCGGGGTTGTGACGCGTGGAAAACGTTGTGCACAGTGGGTAACTCAGGTGGTAACTCCGGCTGGTTGCCATCTAATCTTCGTCTTGGAGTGATCTTGGAGGGGGCCGGTAAATCTTGGTGTGAGCTTCCTTTTTACATGGAAATGGTTGGTTCAAGAGGACAGGCTTGCAGATACACCTGATCTTCGACGCGGAAGTTTACTCCTTGACGACGGTGGTTGTCATAGTTCTTCCTCCTTGACATGGCAGTCTTCAAATGTTCCCTAACCAGCTGAACAACTCTTCTTCCGTCTTCGGGTAGGCAAGTAGGTCAGCAAATAAAGATGACATCCAACTTGTCCAAGTACTCCATGAAGACTTGTTCATGGGGTACATAATGTGGGATGGGGCATTGATGGTGATCACGGTTGAGTATTGGCCAAGGTCTTCTCGATCTAGAGCCAAAGCCTGTGGCCATGATCTGACCATGTTGTAGCTTGGTAGTGCTTAAGGGTTTCAAAGATTCTAGGGTGCGAGTGAACGTTTATCATCTTAACCTTGAGCACAGTTTCTGAGATGCTAATTGATCTATCTAGTCATCCAAACAAATCACATCATATTACCGAAAGAAACATCCCGTATAGGTCAACTCCGATCATCACTCATCCTATTCATATCCTCATGACTCCCCGAGGGGAGGTCTAAAAAAATCATACGTGTCAACAATCCCAAGCTCATATCTATGCGAAAATCCATGGGTAGAACATACAAGCTGCTAAGCTTGAATTAAACACCACAATCCCAGTGTTCAGACTATTCTTCCAAGGTCCAATATAGTGCATCCCTATCCTAAGGAAACCCGTCGTAAGCCACTCCAAGATCTTGTTTCCTTTGAATCGACTCCAACAACCCATTAACTACCATAAATCATTACATAATTCATTAATTATATGAATCCAACGTCTATGGTGTTCCACACGATCTTCTAATGTCCTATGATCCCCACATACTTGAAAGGCTGACCTTACTATAGTCAGTCCGCCAATTCCCATTATCGTGATCTGGTAAACTCCAATGTCAGCTTATATAGATACCTAAATCAACTCTGACAATTAATCCAATCTCCTAGTTTATGGTCCACCGAGAAACATGGTATCAAGATCAAGATCATCAGTCTAAACCAAGTTTACTCCGAACCATGTAGACTTACTGAGCATCTATACTCCACTAGGATCTCCTATTTTAATCCAAATCTCATGTCCAAATCTCGTGCAAATTGAAGAAGAGAGTCTCCCACAAGCTTGGGGGAGGCTTATCAAGTTACTTAATGCTTTACCTGATCATCCTCTTAAGAAAAATGAAATACTTGATATCTTTTATAATGGACTAACCGATGCTTCCAGAGATTACCTGGATAGTTGTGCTGGTTCTGCTTTCAGGGAAAGAACACCTGATGAAGCTGAAATTCTATTGAATAATATGTTGACAAATGAAAATAATTGGACACTTCCTGAGCCAACTCTTGAGCCTATTCCTAAACCAACTCTGAAGAAGAGAGGTGTTTGTAAGTGCATCTAGTGCCCCTTAGTGATTTTGGTGTATTGAAGACTTATAGGTTAAGAATCTAATGTGTTTATAAGTGTACATAGGTCTATAAGTCTATAGGAGTTTGATATTTACAGAGAAAGTCGACCCCTAAAAATGAAGTTCTTCAACTGAAGACTTTGATATACCGAAGATTTTCTGAAGACTTTGAAAGTGAAGAAATTGGTGTGACCTTGAAGACTTGGTATTCATTCGAGGAACATGAAGCGTGAAGACTTTTGTTTTCGTAGTTTCATTTTCTCTTTTCTTGAGTCATAGGAAACACCGTACTTTTAAAGGGGGTTGAGGAAATACTAAGGAGAAAATTTCCATTTGATGCTCAACTCAAATCCTACTCCTACCAATCCCTTCGAGTGAAGCCATTGGAAATCTCATACAGTTCAGTCAATTTCTTTAGTGACAGAGACGCAGTTCTTCTGGTCACTAAGGACTTTGATCTGACTGAGGAGTTAGGAATTCGCCAGTGCGAATTGCCTACACAGTGAGGAACATGATAGCCCTGAGGAATTTGTACCTCAAGTTTCCGACCGTTGCTGTGTTGCGCGCCAGCTGTTCCAAAATATCTTATCCACCTAACGGTCATATCATTGAAGGCATTTATGTCTTATCATGTCGGGCTACTCCCTAGGCTATAAATAGCCGCCCCCTACAACCACTATCTGGTTGGCTACTCCGTGAGTACTTGACACTTGTCATTTGAGAGCAACCCATCCTCCGAGGACTTTGAGCGAAAATCATCAAGTGAGGAAAATCCAAAACCCAAACCTAAAACACCTACAAACCCAAAGTGATTGAGCATCACTGAAGAGATTGATCCTGCGTGGATCCGATGCTTGTTACCTTTGAAGACTGTGCTTCTTCCAGACGGTTAGGCGTCATGGTCTAGAGCATCCAAGAGGAATTGTGGATCGCCGAGTGACCGAGTTTGTGAAGGTTCGGAAGTCACCTGAAGACTTACCATGAGTGATTGGGCGGGGACTGTGTGTCCTTAGCTCAAGGAGAATACGGTGAGGACTGTGTGTCCGAGACTGGGTGTCCTCGAGTTTAAATACTCAGCCGCTCCAACCAGATGTACAACTGAGACAGCAGTTGGAACTGGTCTACCAAATCATTGTCTTCACCAAGCCAACTGGTTCTATTTCCTCAACACTTTCATTTCCTCATTACTGTGTTGTGTGTTTGTTCATATCTGTGTTTGAAGACTTTGACTGAAGACTTTCTCAATTTCCTCAGTTGAATTTCTTCAGTCTGTTTGTCTTCATCTTGTGCTATCCTGTGTTTACGCTTTCTGTACTCTGTGTTTGTCTTCATTTCATCATGATGACCATGCATGTATTCTGCTATGTTTACTTCTGAGTACTTATTCTGCTGCTAGTAGTTCTTCGCTAAGGAATTTCCTCACTAGCAAATTCCTTAGTGAAGAATTTCATAAAAATCGCCTATTCACCCCCCCTCTAGTCGATATAACGCACTTTCAATTGGTATCAGAGCAAGGTACTCCTTTGTTCTGTGTGATTTTGGTTTAACCGCCTGGAGTTTTAGTTATGTCGACCGTAGGTATGATCAAGGTCTTTGCAGGGTGTCCTACCTTTGACGGGACGGACTACCTCTACTGGAAGAACAAGATATGCATGCATCTTAAGGCAATTGATAACGATCTCTGGTATGTTGTGGAAAATGGTGATCCCTTTGTCTCACCCTCACTAAACGCTACCGACATGAAGAGATTCATGCAACTTGATTCCCAAGCGAAGAATATCATATGTGGCCATCTGAGTAAAGGACAGTATGTTTGAGTGAGTTCTTTGGAAACTGCTAAGCTTATCTGGGATAGGCTGTCCAAGGTCAATGAAGGAGTTTCAACTCAGCGTGACTCTCGAGTTGATGTTCTTCGCAATCTCTTCAACCGCTTCAAAAGACTCGACAATGAAAATGTTCAGCAAACCTTCGATCGCCTCACTGACATCTCAAATGAGCTTCAAGCACTTGGTGCCACTGACATCACCGACCATGAAGTGGTGAAGAAATTGCTGAGATCGCTTGATTCCTCATTTGGTACTCTGGCACTGATGATACAAGAGCGTGCTGATTACAAGTCTCTTGACCCCACTGATATCCTCGAGAGACTAAACACTCATGAGTTCCAGCTTGCTGAAAAGAGAGATCTCTATGGTTTGAGCTATGGCAGATCACGTGCACTGAAGGCCAAGGTAGTATCAGAATCCGAAGATGAAGACTCTGGTAGCAGCCTTGGTGACCCTGAAGAACTGAGTCATGATCTAGCACTGCTTGTGAAGAAATTCCATAAGTTCTCAAGACGTGGTCGCTTTGGAAAACCCTCAAGGAGCAATGATTCCTCATCCAGTGACTACAAGAAGAGGCTTTGTCACAAGTGCAAGAAACCAGGACATTTCATTCAAGATTGTCCTCAGTGGGAAAAGGAATCAAAGAAGAAGAAATACAAGGATTACAGTTCTGATGATGCGAAGAAAAAGAAGAAGTCCTCAAAATCTTCATCATCAAAATCCTCAAAGTCTTCATCTCACAAGAAGAGCAGCTCCAAGAAGGCTCGGGCATTCATTGGCAAGGAAATGGACTCTGAAGTTGAATCTGAGGAACAAGAAGAAGAGGAGGCTTCTGAGGACTCTGAGTCTGGTGTGGCAAGCCTAGCCCTCGCTACTGCATTCGTCAGCAAGTCTATCTTCAACTCTAAAGAAAATGAACTCATCAACAAGGCTGATGAAGGAAATGATGACTATGCTCCCACCTATTGCTTCATGGCAAAGGGTGTCGAGGTACCTAAATATACCTTCTCTGAGTGTAGTGAAGATGAATCTGATGAAAATCTTAAGCCCAGCTACACAAAACTTGCTAAGACTGCTGTGAAACAACAAAAGGCTTTTGAAAAGGTTCAAAACATGCTAGACAAAAGTGATGATATGTTGGGTGAAGAAATGGATCGCACTAAAGCCTTGACTGAAAATCTTCAGAGACTTCAGACCAGGTTTGATAACCTTCAAGGTCATCATAACACTCTCTTATCTGATCATGAGAAGCTTTCTTATGAATTTCTTCAAAGAAAGCAAGATCTCGAGGAGCTAAGAGTGAGTTATGAAGATCTTCAGAAGGAGCGCGATTCACTACTTGCTCAACAAATCAGCGCTCCTCAGGAAGAATTTATTCCTCCATGTTTGAAATGCATTGAACGAGAATCTGCTAATTCCTCACCTGAATGTTCAAATGCTTCTAATGCTACAAATTCTTCACCTGTCTCTGCTATCACTAATTCCTCATCTGAGGACATTGCTAGCATCACTGACAATGCAGGGCTGAAGGAATTGTACATGAAAGGCATGTACAAAAGCCTCAAAGGGCATCAGACCCTTTGTGATGTGCTTAAAAAGCAGATTCTCAAGAGGAACCCTAGGAAAGAGGGTATTGCCTTTGAGAGGAAACTCAATGCTGATGGTACATATTGGAAGCCTGAGCAGTACCCCAAAACCTCATGGGTTGCTGCAAAGGGACCTCCAGTTGATCCGTCTAATTTATCTGGTTATACATGTGAGCCTTCTCATTCTTCTGATGAGTCACTTGACTCCAACTATAAACTGTTCAAAAATCAGAATGGTGAAGTATTTGCTAGATATGTTGGCACTAACTGCAGGAATGGTTCCCCTATGAAGAAAATCTGGGTTCCCAAAAGGTGCCTTGAAAGTCTTCAGGTGAATGTCCTCATGACACCACCTGTGAAGAATAGGAACCCCAGATCAAATTCTTCATATGGATCCACGTCCTCATACGGACCAAATTCCTCACATGGATCAAATTCCTCACATGGATCTAAGTCCTCATATGAACATCATCGTGTTAACAACTCTGTTTTGCAGGGAAGATCCAAGGGCTATGAATATGAGCTTTATTCTTCTAATCATTATGTTCATAAGTCCTCGAAGAATTTCTCTACTTATTCATATGCTTACCCTAACCCCTCTTATGTGAAACGCAATGGTTTGGCCGCTATGCCACCATTCTCATATGGAGTCGCAGAGTGATGAACTCTTTGCCACCCCTTCAGATGTGGGTGGTGAAGAAAAAGAACTAATCTCTTATGCAGGGTCAGGTCTCCAGACGTACTGTAACGTCTGAAGAATTTGCTGGGGACCTGACAAAGTGCCTGAAAGGACGCAGGCTAACCATGATGAAATGAACTTTCATTTCACACGTCCTCCCTCTGCTTTATCTGTCTTACTGCTTGATGAAGTTGATCTGATGAAATGTGATATCATATTCTTCACTGCTGAAGTATATGAGTTCGTAAGTTGCACTAATTCATCTGCAGGATGATCAACCCAAAGCCACTGAGTGGGTACTTGATAGTGGATGTACAAATCACATGACTGGTGATAGGAATCTGTTGATGGATGCTCCTTTATCGTCATCACATCTGAAGCATATCATCTTCGCTGATAAAAGCAAAAGTCGGGTATTGGGTCTAGGTAAAGTTGCTATCACAAAGGATCGACACATGACAAAGTCATGCTTGTTGAGTCCTTAGGATACAACCTGATGTCTGTCTCAATGCTTTGTGATCTTGATATGGTTGTTGTCTTTGGCAAGTATCGTTGTGTTGTTATTATGGAAGCTGACAATTCCAAAGTCTTCGAAGGCTTTAGGAGAGGAGACTTGTATATTGTTGATTTCTCTGCAGATTCACAACCAGCCGTGTGCCTACTTGCAAAAGCTTTAGAAGGATGGCTATGGCATCGACGACTTGGTCATGCAAGCATGAGGAATTTGCACACGCTTGCAAAGAAGAAGCATGTTATTGGCATTGAGAATGCCAAATTCCTCAAGGATCACTTATGCGGTGCCTGTGAAGCTGGAAAGATGACCAAGGCCAAGCATCCAGCAAAAACCATCATGACCACTACTCGACCATTCGAATTGCTTCAGATGGATCACTTTGGTCCTAATCACTATTCCTCTGTTTCAAATGAAGCATCCCAATATGGCTTTGTTATTGTTGATGATTACTCTCGTTACACATGGGTACACCTTGTCTCTTACAAACATGAAGTGCAGGAAGTCTTCAAACGATTTTCCTCGAGGGCTTCAACCAACTTTGGTGTGAAGATCAAACACATCAGAAGTGACAATGGCACTGAGTTCAAGAATTCGGGTCTCGATGACTATCTTGATGAATTTGGTATTACTCATGAGTTATCTGCTCCTTATACTCCTCAACAGAATGGCGTCGTGGAGCGCAAGAACATGACTCTTGCTGAGATGGCTCGCACCATGCTCGATGAGTACAAAACCCCTCGTCATTTCTGGGTTGATGCAATTGATACTGCGTGCCATATCATCAACAGAGTATATCTTCACAAATTCTTCAAGAAGACTGCCTATGAACTCCTCACTCACAAGAAACCCAATGTGAGTTATTTCAAACTCTTCGGTGCTAAATGCTGGATTAGAGATCCTCATCACAACTCTAAATTTGCACCGAAAGCACATGAAGGTTTTATGCTTGGTTACGGAAAGGACTCGCACACCTACAGAGTCTTCAACAATGTTATTCACAAGATTATTGAAACTGTAGATGTGCGGTTTGATGAGAATAATGGCTCGCAAAGAGAGCACCTACCTTCTGTGTTAGATGAACCAGCACCAGAGGATTCTATCAAGCACAAGGCTACTGAAGATGTCATTCCTACTGAAGAATTTGCTGAAGAATTCATTCCAGAACGTGAAGAACGTTGAGCTGATGCACCTGAAGAAAATGCTGAGGAAATTGATGCTGAAGAAAATGCCGATCAAATTCCTCAACGACAACCAGATCATCCTTGCGTTGCAAAAGAAGTGCAAGTGGAGAAGATCATCGATGACATTAGAGCACCAGGTCCTCTCACATGCTCAAAAGCTTCACATCTATCTAACTTTTGTGGGCATTTTGCTTTTGTCTCTATCACAGAGCCCGCTAAGGTAGATGAAGCATTTCTGGAGCCTGAGTGGATTCAGGCCATGCAAGAAGAATTACATCAGTTCAAGCTCAACAACGTCTGGGAACTGGTCAATCGTCCCGATCCTCGCAAGCATAACATCATTGGCACAAAGTGGATCTACCGCAACAAGCAAGATGAAAATGGTGTTGTGGTGAGGAATAAGGCACGACTAGTAGCTCAAGGCTACACACAGGTTGAAGGAGTTGATTTCGATGAAACTTTTGCACCTGTTGCTAGACTTGAGGCTATTCGCATATTACTTGCTTATGCTAACCATCATGATATCATCTTATATCAAATGGATGTGAAAAGTGCATTCCTCAATGGTAAGCTTGAGGAAAGAGTATATGTTGCTCAACCCCCAGGTTTTGAAGATCCAAAGAATCCTGACAAAGTCTTCAGACTCAACAAGACCCTCTATGGCCTCAAGCAGGCCCCACGGGCGTGGTATGATACATTGAAGGAATTCTTCATGAAGAAAGGCTTCACTCCCGGTTCACTCGATCCTACTCTCTTTACTAAATCTTATGATGGTGAACTGTTTGTGTGCCAAATATATGTTGATGATATTTTCTTTGGCTGTACTGACCAACGTTATAGTGATGAATTTGCCTATATGATGAGTGAAGAATATCAAATGTCTATGATGGGAGAGTTGAAATTCTTCTTAGGTCTTCAAATTCGTCAATAGCGCAATGGCATATTTATATCTCAGGAGAAATACCTCAAGGATGTCCTAAAGAAATTCGGCATGCAAGATTGCAAAGGCATCAAAATTCCTATGCCCACAAATGGTCATCTATGCACTGATGAAAATGGTATTGACTTCAATCATAAGGTATACCGCTCCATGATTGGCTCTTTATTGTACTTATGTGCATATAGGCCAGATATAATGCTTAGTGTTTGCATGTGTGCCCGATTTCAAGCTGCACCGAAGGAATCACACCATAAGGCTGTGAAGCATATTCTTCGATATCTAGCTCACACACCAACACTAGGATTATGGTATCCCAAGGGCTCGGATTTTGATGTCATTGGATATTCTGACTCTGACTATGCTGGTGACCGTGTGGACCGCAAGTCAACATCTGGTACTTGTCATTTCCTCGGACGATCCTTGGTCTGTTGGTCCTCGAAGAAACAGAACTCTGTATCACTGTCTACTGCTGAAGCTGAGTACATTGCTGCTGGTTCTTGCTGTGCTCAACTGCTATGGATGAAGCAAACGCTCAAGGACCATGGCATCAACGTGAAGAATGTGCCTCTCCTCTGTGACAATGAGAGTGCCATCAAGATTTCTCACAACCCAGTTCAGCACTCGAAGACAAAGCACATTTAGATTCGTCGTCATTTTCTTCATGATCATGTGTTGAAGGGCGACATTTCTATTGAGCATGTGAAGACTGAAGAACAGCTAGCCGATATCTTCACTAAGCCCTTGGATGAGAAGAGATTTAGCAAGTTGCGGTGTGAGCTAAATATCTTAGAGTCTTCGAATGTACTTTGAAAATGCACTCATCCTAACACTTACGCAAAATTGATGACTTAGATGTGCAACACATGAAGAAACGTTTTTCTTCAATCAATGAAGAATAACACTCTAAGTGTGAAGAAATTAATGAAGAATTTGATTCTCAGAACCCTACGACAATTGTACGCGGTGTATGAAATCATCATTCTTATACGGTGGGTCACGCCACCACAAAAGTTGAAAATCTTCAATTTGAGTTTTTCCTCAGTTTTGAAATTCCTCAGCTGTTCAAATTCTTCAACTTGCAAAATCTTCACTTGTGCCGTCATTTTTCTTCATTGGCAATATATATATATATATATATATATATATATATATATATATATATATATATATATATATATATATGAGTTTATGTCCTCTACAGCATTCACTTATAGCTATTTCTTCAAGTTGGTTTCTCTGCTAAGTGAATGTGATCGGACCCTTCCCTCTCTATGTTATACTCAATCCAATCTGTTCACAAATTCTTCATGTGCGTTCTATTTGAAACTCATTCAAAATCTTCACTGTGTCCTTGTCAGCTGAAGAAATTGCGAACGGTACTTTAAAACCAATCTTATCCAAAAAATTTGGTTTTGCCGCTCAAACCGTTCCGCATCCCATGATGCATTATTCAATTCACCCACGACCTTACACAATCTCCACTACACAGTACGTGGGTGACACATGTCGTGAGAAGGAGAATGGTTAGGGGCATGTTCGTCCCAAAATCTTCGGGGGAACAATTTTTCACTGCCTCTATAAATACCCCTTGCCCCTTCCTCACTTCTTTTACTCCGCTCGATATCTCTCTCCCGCTCGAGCTTCTCAAACCCTAGCGCCACCAGTACTCCATCGTCGCCGGTGAGGAAGAGCTTCACTGCCTCGACCTCGTCGCCGTCGTACTCGCGCCGACCGTGGAAATATTCACCTCCGCCGCCGCCGCCGTAGACGTCTTCCTCCGCCGAGTTAGGGCGTGGAAAATCCACATCGACGAACTTCACTGTTTCACCTCTCTGTTCGTCATGTTCTTCATTCAGGGTAACTAAAAGTTACTTTTACTTCCCTCTTTGATTCAAAAGTTTTCTACAAAATCTTCAAAGGTGTTTTATTTCTCAAATCCTCACACACAAAACACCTCACATGTCATCTGTTCTTGATTCATTTCCCTAAGCATCATTTTCTTCAAGATTCCTCAATTGTGTGGATCTTCGATCTATACAACTCTGGAACCTAAGATAAAGCGCGCTTAGTGAAATTCTTCAAGACGCATCTGGTCAAATTCCTCAAACTTGTTCTTTTTGAAAAACCCTCTGAGAACGCATATGACCTCTCCAAATTCCTCGCAACTATACTCTGTTCACAGGTACACATGTCCGCTGCTGAATCACTAGGTTCTCATCAACTTAACTCATTTGCAGTGTTCCTTGAAGAAAAGTTGCACACTTCTTCCGAGAATTCGAGTGTTCAAATTCCTCAACTGAAGAAAATGGCTGACGGTAAACGGCCATAGAAAGGAGGAAAGAAGCCTGAGGTCATGGCTGCATTTGAAATCCCTGAGGACATCTATGCTGGGTACTGCACACCTCCTGAGGAAGATAAAAATCAGTGCAAGGTGCGCATTCAGAAGATTGAACGGAGATGGGCACACGAATGGAGGGAATACAAATATGTAACCCCAAAGTATATGAAGAAATTCGCTCTCAACCCTCCATGCCCAAGAGCCCCATTGGCACCTGGCCAAGTGGCTGATCCCACTAGCGTCAAACGCGGTGAGGACTTTCCTGAAGAATGGGCCAATCGCCAAGCCAAGTTGGCCAAGCAAGCCAAAGAAGCAGTGAGGAAATTCAATGAAGATTCTGTTGCTGCTGCTGCCACTGAGGCCTCTGTCAAGCCGAGGAAATCAATGGCAAATAAGCCCGCTCGAAAGCCGAGTGCTTCACCCTCAGCTGTGCCCTCACAGCCAGAAACTTCAAAATCTTCAAGGCAAATTCCTCAAGCTGCCCCTGCTCCTCTGAAATCCTCGGCACCTCCTCCAAAGTCCTCGGCTATTCCGACAAAGTCCTCAGCACCTGTGCATCTTGCCATGTGTCAAAGGACTGCAGGCATCTCTATTGCCTCTGGTGTCTCAGCAAGTTCCTCAGCTGCACCAAGTTCCTCAGCTGGACCCTCTCTGCTGAAGAAAAAGGCTACTGCTGGACGAGGCCCTCAACCAAGCCCTAAAAAGAAGCAGGTTGTCTTTCATGTGCTGTCTGAAGAAGATGAGGCTGATGAAGAAGAACTTGCAGAAATCATCAGGGACAGACAAGAAAGGGCTGCTAGATCCAAAGGCACACCTGTGCCACTGCTGCTGGATCCAAGGGCGATCCTCGCTTATATTGATCTCTGGCATAAGGATCCAAATACGCCTATGCCTGACTTCAAGTTGACACCTGGCCAAAGTCACATGCTGACTCATTTCATCCAAGAGGAGAAATGGTAATATGATAGGGCGAGAGAGATCAAGAAATCACAGTACAGAAAAGAGAAACTGCTGAAGAAAAATGTTGTCAAGATGACAACTGAAGAAATTGTCAAGATGCAGGCTGACATCAAAGCCCTTAGCGACAAATTTGACTCATACTATGCTGATTGGAAGGGAGCCAAAGTCAGGTTTGTGAAACTGACTAAAAATTTCACCAATGTTGCAGCCCCATCGCAACAAGAAGTTCCTCAAGCTGAAGCTTCTGCTCAGCCAACTGAAGAACATGCCAGCACCGCTAATGATGTTCAGGCTGCTGAAGAAAATGCTAGTTCCAGGGCTGATGACTCCATTCCAGCCGCTGAAGAAATTGCCAGGGCATCCACTAGTGGTGCGCCTGAAGAAACTGAAGAAGTCAGGGCAACTGCATCAGTTGCGCCTGAGGAAATTCAACCAGATTCCTCAGCTCCACCTGCGCCTACACCAACTCATATCCTTCCATTTGCATCAAATGTGAAGAAGACCAAGGCTGCAGAGCGAGATGCAGTGAAGAAAAGGAAAGCATCAAATGCTTCAGAATCTTCAGCTCCAAAGAAGATGAAGCCTATGACCAGCTTGTTTGAAAACCCCATTGATGTTGTTCCAATTTAAACCATGTCATCAAAGGACATTGTTCCTTTTGGTGAAGATTATGAGATCCCAAGCAGATCTGATGAAGAAACTCAATCTGCTGCTTCCTCAGAGCAGATTGATGAGGAAATTGAAGTGGACACAATTCCTTCAACCCCAGCGGTATCATCACCAATGCCTCAGTTCACTGCTGAAGAGGCTGGTGTTGAAGAATTGGAAGATGAAGATGTGGACATTGGAAGCACAACTCCAGTGATGAATGACGACTTTTGGGAAAGTCAGCATCCCAATTTTCCACTCTTCACCCCACTGCAGCAAATCCCTCACTCCCCTACACCAACAGTTCAATTCGGCTCTGAAGAAACTCATCCCACCTCATCTATCCGTGAAGAAATTCCAGACACTAGTGCTGAAGAAACTGCTGCTGCTGAAAATGTGACTGCACCTGAGGAGGAACCAGAAATTCCTCAGCCTGAAGAACCTGATCTCGTGATTCCTGAGGTAGTGATGCAACTCACTGACACTCCTCTGCCAAAGCCAAAGGATCCGTTCTCAAGGAAGCAAAAGTTCAAGGCTGAAGACTTCTTTGGTGAGCATGTATTCTTCACAGAGTACAACCCCTATGACTCTGCTCGCATAAGGAAGAGGCGTTTATGGACTGCCAGTCAAGCCAACTTCTATTCCTCTGTGCTATTCAACAAAGACAAAGTCTTCGATCATGCACACATTCCTCATATAGACATGGAGTCTTTGCCGTGCTTCATGCCAGTCCTCAGTGTTCTCTATGACGCTGGGCTGCTCAATTTCTGCACTGACATCTGTGATTGGAATGAAGAACTCATTCTTCAGTTCTACGCAACACTGCACATCACCGGCAACTCTGAAGATGTGAATTCATGGGTTCTGGACTGGATGACTGAGAACACTCATTACAAGGAACCAGCGTCTGAATTGCTTCGTGTCCTTCCTCTAAGTCCTCCCCTTGAAGATGCACGTTGTGTTTACAACGAACCTGAACTCTCAAATCACTATATGCAAGTGCTGATGAAGCCTTTGAAGCCAGGGCAGGCCCCTCGAACCAAATTCCTCGTCAAGGAATTGTTGTATGTGCCTCGGACTGTCTATCGCATTCTGTCGAAGACAATGAGTCCTATCAAAGGCCACGACTCTAATGATGAAGAAGTCGTGGGTATCATGAAGAATATGCTTTTTAACATCATTCATGGCGTTCCCGTCAACTTCCATGATTTCTTCATGAGGACTCTGGCAAATATCGCTATGTCACCATTTGAGCAGAAGCCTTATGCGCCATGGATTATGAGATTCATCAAGACAAGGTCTTCACTCAATTACAAAGCTGATACTCTAAACCACTGCAGCTACTTACCTCCTATTGAAGTCCTCAAAAGGACATTTTCCTCAGCTGAAGAAAAGGGCAAGGCGACTGCTGTGATAGATGAAGGCATTCGTCCATTGGATGGTCAATTTTGCAAGGCTGCATCCTACTCCACCAATGATGACTCTGCCACACATGACTCTGCCGCCAACAATGCCAAGCCAAATCCTCAAGCCACAACACCCAGGGTGATGACTGATCGTGAGTTACTCCTCAGTCTTCATCAGAAGGTTGATCGCAATCACAAATGGGTCAAGCGTCAGTTTGGTTCAATTCTTCACAACATGACTTCAACACACAATGTAGTGAAGAAAAACCACTACTACCTTCATGAAACCCTCAACCGCACCTGGGCTGTTCTGTCTCACGTTTACAGCGCCGAAGATCTAAAGAAAATGGGTCTCAAAGAAGAGTTTGCCTGGTCTGCACCTCCTCCGAAGAAATTCAAGAAGGTCCAGGTTACTTCTTTGGTGGCCAGTTTCTATTCTTCATCGCGCGCCACTGATGAACATGAAGATTTGGACGACACTGCGGCAGGCCCTACTTCAACTACCGACCCCAACAACGTTGGCGCTCCTTCATCAACTTGATTATCTTCAGGGGCGTTAGTCCTCAGTTTCGGTCCTTTTGGTCATTCGATGACAAAGGGGGAGAAATCTGAGTTAGTCTTCAAGTGGGTCTATTATAAGGGCGTTTTTTTGCTAAGCTACAACTCTCGTTCTTCCGAAACTTTTATTGGATCGAGTTGTAAACTTAAATCCGATGGTGGCCTGATACTTCTGCTACGTTATTCTGCATGTTTATTCCTCGTTAATGTTATTGCACGCATGCTGAATTACATCAGTCACCATATTTCATCATGCATTTCAAATTCTTCATATTATCCATCAAATGCGTGTATGAATTACAAGATATAGGGGGAGATCTCCATGATTCATCTCTTCAAGTGTGCATTGCTTCAAAAGCAAATTCCTCACTATGCACAACTTCGGGGGAGTTCTTCTATATCTTGCAATCAAATTCCTCAATATCAATATTTACACTTCACATGTTTATCCCCGTTGAAAACTTAACCTATATTGTCATCAATCACCAAAAAGGGGGAGATTGTAAGTGCATCTAGTGCCCCTTAGTGATTTTGGTGTATTGAAGACTTATAGGTTAAGAATCTAATGTGTTTATAAGTGTACACATGTCTATAAGTCTATGAGGAGTTTGATATTTACAGACAAAGTTGATCCCTAAAAATGAAGTTCTTCAACTGAAGACTTTGATATACCGAAGATTTTCTGAAGACTTTGAAAGTGAAGAAATTGGTGTGACCTTGAAGACTTGGTATTCATTCGAGGAACATGTAGCGTGAAGACTTTTCTTTTCGTAGTTTCATTTTCTCTTTTCTTGAGTCATAGGAAACACCATACTGTTAAAGGGGGGCGAGGAAATACGAAGGAGAAAATTTCCATTTGATGCTCAACTCAAATCCTACACCTGCCAATCCCTTCGAGTGAAGCCATTGGAAATCTCATACAGTTCAGTTAATTTCTTCAGTGACAGAGACACAGTTCTTCTGGTCACTGAGGACTTTGATCTGACTAAGGAGTTAGGAATTCACCAGTGCGAATTGCCTACACAGTGAGGAACATGATAGCCCTGAGGAATTTGTACCTCAAGTTTCCGACCGTTGGTGTGTTGCGCGCCAGCTGTTCCAAAATATCTTATCCACCTAACGGTCATATCATTGAAGGGCATTTATGTCTTATCATGTCGGGCTGCTCCCTAGGCTATAAATAGCCACCCCCTACAACCACTAGCTGGTTGCCTGCTCTGCGAGAACTTGACATTTGTCATTTGAGAGCAACCCATCCTCCGAGGACTTTGAGCGAAAGTCATCAAGTCAGGAAAATCCAAAACCCAAACCCAAAACACCTACAAACCCAAAGGGATTGAGCATCACTGAAGAGATTGATCCTGCGTGGATCTGACGCTTGTTACCTTTGAAGACTGTGCTTCTTCCAAACGGTTAGGCGTCATGGTCTAGAGCGTCCAAGAGGAATTGTGGATCACCGAGTGACCGAGTTTGTGAAGGTTCGGAAGTCACCTAAAGACTTACCACGAGTGATTGGGCGAGGACTGTGTGTCCTTAGCTCAAGGAGAATACGGTGAGGACTGTGTGTCCGGGACTGGGTGTCCTCGAGTTTGAATACTCAGCCGCTCCCACCAGATGTACAGCTGAGACAGCAGTTGGAACTGGTCTACCAATTCATTGTCTTCACCAAGCCAACTGGTTCTATTTCCTCAACACTTTCATTTCCTCATTACTGTGTTGTGTGTATGTTCATATCTGTGTTTGAAGACTTTGACTGAAGACTTTCTCAATTTCCTCAGTTCAATTTCTTCAGTCTGTTTGTCATCATATTGTGCTATCCTATGTTTACGCTTTCTGTACTCTGTGTTTGTCTTCATTTCATCATGATGACCATGCATGTATTCTGCTATGTTTACTTCTGAGTAGTTATTCTGCTGCTAGTAGTTCTTCGCTAAGCAATTTCCTCACTAGCAAATTCCTCAGTGAAGAATTTCATAAAAATCGCCTATTCACCCCCCTCTAGTCGATATAACGCACTTTCAGTGTTCTATTTCTCAGTCCTAAAGATATGCAAGAGGCAAAGAAATCTATGAAAGAAAAAGGTATTAAAGCTGAACATGTTAATAATTTACCTCCTATTGAAGAAATACACAGTCTTAATTTATCGCATGTTGAAGAAACATATGATCTTAATCCATCACCTATTGAAGAAACTCATGGTCTTGATAACCCGACACAGGTAGTAAAGCTAAATTCTCTCTATAGATATGACAAAGCTGAAATCCCTCCTACTAAAATTGCTAGCCAATGCTTGGATGAGTTTGATAACTTTATGGTTAAGCAAGAAGATTTCAATGCTTATTTTGGTAGACAATTGAAATACAATTCAAATATGCTTGAACACTTGAGTAATTACATGGCTAATGTTAAAGGTGAACTAAAACTCATTAGTAAACATGGTTCTATAGTTACAACTCAAGTAGAACAAGTACTCAAAGCTCAGAATGATTTGCTCAATGAATTGAATAGTAAGAATAATGATTATGCTGTTAGAGTGGCTACTAGAACTGGCAGAATGACTTAGGAACCTTTGTATCTTGAAGGACACCCTAAGATAATTGAACAAGATTCTCAGATAAATAATATTGATGCACCTAGTCCTTCTAAAAAGAAGAAAAAGAAAAATGATATGACTTTGCATGCTTCTAGTGAACCTATTGCTGAACCACCCGAGAATCCAAATGATATTTCTATTTCTGATCCTGAAACACAATCTGGTAACAAACATGAACCTGATGAAAATGTTCATGATGATGCTCAACCTAGTAATGATAATGATATAGAAATTGAACCTGTTGTTGATCTTGATAACCCACAATCAAAGAATCAACGTTATGATAAGAGAGAGTTTGTTGCTAGGAAACATGGTAAAGAAAGGGAACCATGGGTTCAGAAACCCATGCCTTTTCCTCCCAAACCATCCAAGAAAAAGGATGATGAGGATTTTGAGCGCTTTGATTAGACCTATCTTTTTGCGTATGCGATTAACTGATATGCTCAAAATGAATCCTTACGCAAAGTACATGAAAGAAATTGTTACAAATAAAAGAAAGATACCGGAAGCTGAGATTTCCACCATGCTTGCTAATTATACTATTAAAGGTGGAATACCAAAGAAACTTGGAGATCCAGGAGTACCAACTATACCATGCTCCATTAAAAGAAACTATGTTAAAACTGCTTTATGTGATCTTGGAGCCGGTGTTATGCCTCTCTCTTTATATCGTAGACTTGACTTGAATAAGATGACACCTACTGAAATATCTTTGCAAATGGATGACAAAACAACTGCTATACCTGTCGGTATTTGTGAGGATGTGCCTGTTGTGGTTGGAAACGTTACTATTTTAACTGACTTTGTTATTCTTGATATTCCCGAGGACGATAGTATGTCTATTATTCTTGGAAGACCTTGTTTGAATACTGCAGGGGCTATTATTGATTGCAACAAAGGCAATGTCACTTTCATGTTAATGGTAATGAGCATACGGTACACTTTCCGAGGAAACAACCTCATGTTCATAGTATCAATTCTATTGGAAAAATTCCATCGATTATTTTTGGAGGTTTTGAATTTCCTATTCATACTGTCAAGAAGAAATATGATATTCTTATTATAGGGGATGTGCATATCACCGTTGAGGTAACATAGTGTTATTCGAAATTTGTCCGGTTCCATGTTATTCGGAATGAGTTTTTTAACAAGACTTGATCAACCTTGTTAGTGGATTCCTTTTGATGAGCATGACATGGATGAAACTAGAAGGCACAACCTTCTGTACCCTCTTTCTACTTTTTGTTATTTAGTTGAAATAAAGTAAAATAGTATTTTTCTGTCTGTTTTCTGATTTATCCGTGCAATATAAAAATTCCCCGAAAAATAAAGTTCTCCAAATGCCCTGAAAATGGAATATGATTTTTTTCTGGAATATTTGGGAATATATGGCACTGAGAACACAACAGGAGGGGCAAGCACCTGGCCACGAGGGTGGTGGGCGTGCCCACCCCTATAGGGCGCGCCCCCTGCCTCGTGGGCCCACGGTGGCCCCCCTCCACTCATTCCTGCACCCACACACTTCTTCTTCATCCCACAAACACCAATATCCAACTCAAGCACGAGTTCTAGCTCATTTTGCTGCGATTTTCGATCTCCTTGCTCAAAGCACCTCTCATAAAACTGCTTGGGGAGATTGTTCTTTGGTATGTGACTCCTCCATTGGTCCAATTAGTTTTTGTTCTAGTGCTCTATTCATTGCAAATTTGTGCTGCCTAGGTGACCATGTTCTTGAGCTTGCATGTCAAATTTATATGGTTCCAAATAGTTCTAATGCTTGATATAATCTCTAGGCACTTGTAGGAGTAGTTGCTATCAATTTCGTTGAGTTTGGTTTACTTTTATCTGAAGTTACTAAAAATTTCAGAATATTTCAGAAAATAATGAAGAGATTTTTGAGGGGCTCATCGAGCCGAAGCTCGAAGGAAAAGCAAAATGAAGAAGCACAGAGGCCCAAATATAATTTGCCTTGCATCGCGATGGTCCGGCCGTGTGAATGGCCTTCCGATGATTTCTTGAGAGAAGCCGAGATTTATGATGATTTCTATTCATTGGCTGAGAATGCTGGCCTCACCGACTTCCTCCGCGACCAACGTCATCAGTATCTCTTACTCACCAATACTTTTGTGCAAAACTTCTACTATTATCCTAAGGAAAATCCTTCTTAAGTAGTGTTTCATTTATATGATGTTGTTAAGAAGATGCCACTAGATGAATTTTGCAAGGTTTGCAAAATACCCTTCGAGGCTGCCTTAGATGAACCACATCGTAAAGATGTGGGTGGATTTATTCACACCATTACTGTGGGGGAAACCAGGAAGGTTTTCGATGCAAGAATCACTAGCATACATTTTCCTGTTTTACGCTACTTTGCCATATTTGCTAGTCGTTTCTTAATTGGTCGCGGAAACTGTGGAAACCTTAGTGTTCTTGATATTATCATTTTGTTCCATGGTTTATTCCGCGATAACACTGTTAGTATGGGCGGTATTATTGCTAAACGGTTAAGTTTGAACCGTACAAAGGGTCCCATCTTTGGAGGTATTTACACTTCATGCCTTGCTGCATGTTATAACATACCTATTAGGCACTATGAGAAAGAAGAAAAAATGCTGCCCAATGCTTATTTAGATTATAAGAGTATGGTAGCGCATGATTTCATTGTTAAGAACAAGGAAGGAGAGCTCAAATACAAATTGTTCTTTGATAAACATCACCCTGAGACTATTATCTTGCCTGCTCCCTCCTTGTTTAATTTATCTACAGGTCCATATCTCGTTCCGTGGGCGGCCATTCACGCCTACAGGAACCTTACACCAGCCACGGAGCCGGAACCACAATTTGAGCCTCCACGACAGTCTGATTACTTTTGGGATACGGAGATGACTGCGAGCCAGTGGCAATCAGAGTCTTCTTCATCTCAGTACGACCCCGGCTACAACTACGGATATCCGCTAGGCCATCCATGGCAATAAACCAATTTAGGCCAAAAGCCTAAGTTTGGGGGAGTACGTATTTCCCACCGACATTACATTCATGTTCACACACACTCATTGCTAGATGTCAGTGCTCATACTTCTTCACTGTAATATCCATGCTAGTTTATTTTCTTTTTCTTGTTTTCTTCTTGTGTGTTTGATAAATCTTAAGAAAAACCAGAAAAAATTAGTAATAGCTTCTAGCTAGTTTACTTTGTTGCTGTAGTAGTAATAATTAAAAAGAAAACCCAAAAAGTTTCCCGTTCCTCTTTTGCTTGTTGGGAGCTTTCCCGTGTAAATAGTTTTATTTCTTTTCTTTTCTTTGGGGGTCGATAGGAGAAGACCATGATTAAATTGTTGAAGTTGCTCTTATATGCATTATTGTTGATTTAACCAAGAGCCTATGTTGCCTTGTCTTCTCCTGTTTATTGAATGCTCGTAGATTCCAGCTTAGTCCAATGCACGTGCACTCTTATTATTATTCACTTCGTTCGGTCGTGCAAGTGAAAGGCAATTATGACGATATATGATGGACTGACTTAGATGAGAAAAGCTGGTATGAACTCGACCTCTCTTGTTTTTGTAAATATGATGAGTTCATCGTTCTTGATTCAACCTATTATGAATAAACATGTTTGCAATGACAATTAGAGATCATAGTTACTCATACCATGCTTGATTAACTATGAGTTATAATGGTTTACCTTGCGTGCCAACATGCTATTAAAATGGATATGATGTGGTATAGTGGGGTGGTATCCTCCTTTGAATGATTTAAGTGACTCGACTTGGCACATGTTCACGCATGTACTTGAAACAAATCAACATAGCCTTCACGATATTTATATTCATGGTGGATTATATCCTACTCATGCTTGCATCCAATGTTTATTAATTTTAATGCATGTTCATGACTGTTGTCGCTCTCTAGTTGGTCGCTTCCCAGTCTTTTGCTAGCCTTCACTTGTACTAAGCGGGAATACTGCTTGTGCATCCAATCCCTTAAACCCCAAAGTTATTCCATATGAGTCCACTATACCTTCCTATAGATGGCATCTACCCGCCGTTCCAAGTAAATTTGTAGGGTTATTCTCAAGAGGAGTGGACTCCGCTCCTCATTCATGAGAAAATGGCTGGTTACCAGGATGCCCAGTCCCATGCTTTATGCAAACTAAATCAAAATAATTGCAAACAAAACTCCCCCTGGGACTGTTGCTATTTGGAGGCACTCGTTGTTTCGAGCAAGCCATGGATTGATGCTTGCTGGTGGAGGGGGAGTATAAACTTTACCATTCTGTTTGGCAACCGCCTATAATGTGTGTAGCATGGAAGATATCGCCATCTCTTGGTTGTTATGTTGACAATGAAAGCATGCCGCTCAAAATATTATTTATCTCTATTTCAAAACCGAGCTCTCGCACCTCTACAAATCCCTGCTTCCCTCTGCGTAGGGCCTATCTATTTACTTTCATGTTGAGTCATCACCCTCTTATTAAAAAGCACTAGCTGGAGAGCGGTGCTATCATTTGCATCCATTACTATTAATTTATATTGGGTATGACTATGATTGGATCTCTTTTACCATGAATTACAATGTCTAGTCAGTCCTTGATCTTGGAAGGTGCTCTGCATTTATGTTTTGCGGTCTCAGAAAGGGCTAGCGAGATACCGTCTTATTATATCATATCATGATTGTTTTGAGAAAGTGTTGTCATCCGAGATTTATTATTATGGCTCGCTAGTTGATTATGCTATTGATATGAGTAAACACGAGGCCTGAGAGTTATTGCAAATGTGGTTAGTCATAATCTTTGCTGAAAACTTGAATGCTGGCCTTACATATTTACAACAACAAGAGCAAACAGAGTTTGTAAAAGTTTTTCTTTATCAGTTTCAGTTTGTCAACTGAATTGCTTGAGGACAAGCAAAGGTTTAAGCTTGGGGGAGTTGATACGTCTCCGTCGCATCTACTTTTCCAAACACTTTTGCCCTTGTTTTGGACTCTAACTTGCATGATTTGAATGGAACTAACCCGAACTAACGCTGTTTTCAGCAGACTTTCCATGGTGTTATTTATGTGCAGAAACAAAAGTTCTCGGAATGACTTGAAACTTCACGGAACGTCTATTGGGAAATAATAAAAAATCCTTGCAAAAGATGAAGACAAGGGGGCCCACACCCTAGCCATGAGGGTGGAGGCGCGCCCCCCTACCTCGTGGGCCCCCTGGAGCTCCTCCGACCTCAACTCCAACTCTATATATTTGCTTTCGGGGAGAAAAAAATCAAAGAGAAGGATTCATCGCGTTTTACGATATGGAGCCGCTGCCAAGCCATAAAACCTCTTGGGAGGGCTGATCTGGAGTCCGTTCGGGGCTCCGGAGAGGGGAATCCGTCACCATCGTCATCATCAACCATCCTCCATCACCAATTTCATGATGCTCACCGCCGTGCGTGAGTAATTCCATCGTAGGCTTGCTGGACGGTTATGGGTTGGATGAGATATATCATGTAATCGAGTTAGTTTTGTTAGGGTTTCATCCCTAGTATCCACTATGTTCTAAGATTGATGTTGCTATGACTTTGCTATGCTTAATGCTTGTCACTAGTGCCCGAGTGCCATGATTTCAGATCTGAACCTATTATGTTTTCATGAATATATGTGAGTTCTTGATCCTATCTTGCAAGTCTATAGTCACCTACTATGTGTTATGATCCGGCAACCCCGAAGTGACAATAATTGGGACCACTCCTGGTGATGACCATAGTTTGAGGAGTTCATGTATTCACTATGTGTTAATGCTTTGTTCCGGTACTCTATTAAAAGGAGGCCTTAATATCCCTTAGTTTCCGCTAGGACCCCGCTGCCACGGAAGGGTAGGACAAAAGATGTCATGCAAGTTCTTTTCCATAAGCACGTATGACTATATTCAGAATACATGCCTACACTACATTGATGAATTGGAGCTAGTTCTGTGTCACCCTATGTTATGACTGTTACATGATGAACCGCATCCGGCATAAATCTCCATCACCGATCCAATGCCTACGAGCTTTTCACATATTGTTATTCGCTTATTTACTTTTCCGTTGCTACTGTTACAATCACTACAAAACCCAAAAATATTACTTTTGCTACCGTTACCGTTACTTCCATATTACTTTGCTAATAAATACTTTGCTGCAGATACTAAGTTATCCAGGTGTGGTTGAATTGACAACTCAACTGCTAATACTTGAGAATATTCTTTGGCTCCCCTTGTGTCGAATCAATAAATTTGGGTTGAATACTCTACCCTCGAAAACTGTTGCGATCCCCTATACTTGTGGGTTATCAGCTAGCGACTGTTTGCAACAGTTTTGAATGGGAAGAGACCGATAGGGAAAATATACCTTAGTTTTTCCGAAAAACTCAGAGGGGAAGAGAAGTATAGATAGTTTTGAACACTAGTAATAGTTTCGGAAATAGTTTTACCCTAAGAAACGACCATGCTAACTAAGAGTTCCTACAGTCAGGATGGCTCCGATACCAGCTCTGTGGGGACCCCGGCTCATTAGTCGTGATCACCGAATGCACGTGGACAGTGATCCTAGAGATCAATGCTCACTGAACACACATAAACTGAATAACAAGAGTCTTACATCCAGTACATACCGTTTTACTCAAATATGACCTTTATGGCCATGTCTTCATAAACTCGCAGCGGAAATCTTCAACGATAGCGTGAACCCATGCCATCTGCCTTAACCCTACATGCATTCTGACTGGGAAGCATCCTAGCTCGCATGTTCGTCACCAAGGTATTCTTCATTATATTCCGTTATTTCATCCCTAGCCAATAAAATAAGCAGTGGCAAGCCAATGAGTACTTTGAATGTACTTGCAAGCAACCCATGTTTTGGATCAAGGTACAACATTGCATGATATAGGTAAATTTTTGCAGAAAGCTAGTTTTGAGTGTTGTGACATGTTCAACAACTTGTAAAGCATGCATCATAGGAATTTAAGTAACCTTGAAGACAAGTTACAGATATCAACGTAAATAGAGTGTGGAACAACTCCAGTCTAATCAACATGTCAAGTCTTTTGACTTGACCCAAGTAATTCTTTCCACTAATCCATACACACTCATCGGGTT
Organism: Aegilops umbellulata; assembly: GCA_032464435.1. Lineage (NCBI taxonomy): Eukaryota > Viridiplantae > Streptophyta > Magnoliopsida > Poales > Poaceae > Aegilops > Aegilops umbellulata. The sequence continues at coordinate 142,492,675 of CP136059.1, forward strand.
TCGTAAACATGTGGACATAGCCCAAGAGCGGTTACCCAACTTTTCTTGACCATGGACATGACTATTCGAATAGTTTTACACTCTGCAGAGGTTGCACACTTTACCCACAAGATCCGGGAAGCCTTTGTGTCATCCACGACCCCCGGCACCAAGTACCCGGGGTAAGCACCTGATCACTACCTTTCCCTAGATGCCACCAACATGGAGTCCACTCGATTGATATCAACCCCTCGTGCTACAATCGTGCTCACATTCTTAATTCGGTGGGGCCATGCTCCCATATTCAACACATAGCACAAGCATGGGGGTACCAATAGTGTGTTCGGTGCCATGTGAAAACAGTCATGGCCGCCCTACCTAGCACGACCCCGTCCCAAGAGTGACCACACCACTCCCGTCACTAGTAATGCATCCTCCATGCTAGCACGGACTAGGTAATCAATAATGCCCTTTCCCATATAAGGGTAGAGTGGTTGCGCATGGAAGGTTGGAGTAACGGCCGCAACTTAAACCAATCCGTTTTTGAAAACAACACACTCACTTGCCTCGGTACACCACTTCATCATCCAGTGATTAGTTAGCTCAGCATCTCCCTCGGGCATTAGAGGCACCCGATGGGGATTTTGAAAAGTCTTTGAATAATATTTCTGTCTCCATCACCATGCATACACCCGTCCCTTTTTGCGTAACAACTACTTTAGCATCCTATCTACTCGCACCTGCATAACCCTCAGAGGAACGTAGGGTCATGCACAATGTAAGTATCAACAACGAAGTAACGGAGGCAACCCATCAAAGTGGTTACCACCTCATCATGATTCCGATGCAACAATGATATGGTGCTATGTGACATGCATAAAAATGGTTTCATAGACATGGTCAAAGGGCTGCTTGCCTCGTTCATCAGAGTCTTCAAGTCTTTTGGTCCTTCTCCAAGTACTCTATCTGGTCCTTCTCCAAGTACTCTGTCTACTTCGTCAACTAACGTCGGAAATAATCATAATAAGAAATACGACAAGGTAAAAATAAAATTGCTCTAAAAATATGAATTTGACTTTTATAGGATACCTTTGGTCGTATGAGAAATAACCAAAGTGGTTTCATTGTGATTTGATCAATGGATATTTCTGAACATTTCAATATGTTGGAATCAAGGGATTTATGGATTTGCAAAAAGTGTATAGAAGAATTATTTTGAAAAATGAGCAAAGGCACCCATTTCACAAGGAATGATTTTAAAAGAACCTAGGAGTTGGTTTCACTGGATTTGGAGTACAAATGATTTTCTTAGGAATTTTCAAAGTTGGCCATACATGAAGAAATGGACCAATATTTGGTGTTGCACAGAAAGCATAAGTAAAAAATGTTCATAAACTAAGCTATGAACTTAGAAGCATCTAGAAACTTGAATCATGGCATTTGGATCAAAGATGAGCTCTCTGTGATTTTCTAAAGTCCATCACAAAAATAGGGAAATAGGGTCTTGTGAAATATGTGTGAATAAAAGTTCTGTGGAAAAATGTGCAAGGTCCTCCATGAGGTAGAGCATGATTTATAGAGTCACTAGAAATTTGATTCGTCAAATTTGGAGTTAGGATGATTTATCTATGGATTTTACAAGTTATCTGGAAAAAGAAGAGAGAATAAGGCATTACACTTATTAGGAGCACTGGGCGAGAGATAGCCAGTGGGCCGACCCAACTACATGGCCGCGCGCAGGCTGTCGATGCAAGAGGCGTATTCGCATGAATCACCTTCCCTGAGCGAAGGCGGCAGCGGGCAGAGCCCGTCTCCACTTATACAAGGCGGGGGGCCTCCCGTTAGTGGAGCCCGCTGGCAGGTTCGTCCTCCACCTCCCTTGCGGGCGCGACGGGAGACAGAGAAGGCGCTTGATGCTGGCTGCCGGCGCTACAGGGCGTCTCCTGCGATGCTCTTCCCACCGGTGTGCTCAGTGGACCCGGCCGCATCCAATCATGGGTGGCACGGTCGCTCAGGGGCACCAAGTTGAGTAGGGTGTTGGCCGCGGTGGACGAGGCCGGCGGTGATGGGGGACACGGCACTACGGCCACCGGTAGGAGTAACCGGAGTGCGGGGCAGATTCGGGGGGTTGGTGGAGATGCATTGAGACACATAGGTGGAGGGGACGGGGCTCAGGCGTTGTGAATTTAGCCCGGTGCTGGCGGCGGCTCTCCGGCCATGGAGGGCTATGGAGGGCACAAGGAGTGGAGTGTCTTGGTCCAGGGGGTCGCTTGGAGGGAGAGAGAGAGCGAAGGGGATCCATAGGGGGGCCTAGGCGGCTTTATATAGCGGCCCGTGGCTCACCGTGGTCCAGTGCGCCGGCGAGGCTGTTGCCTTCGCTGCAGGTCACGGGGGCTCATGTGGGAGTCTCCCGGCGTTAGTGGAGGAGGTCTACCACCAGGGGAAGGAAGAGAAAGAGAGAGAGCGGGGAGGGCCAGAGGCATCGCGTGTGTGAGCTTATCCATTGGAGATCTCGGGCGGCTAGCGCGCATGCGAAGGGAGGTAGTAGGAGGAGGAAAGAGGAGGGGGACAGGGGTGTAGCATGCTGCGGACGTTGAGGTTGTCCTGCTGGTGCGCGGGAGAGAGCCGAGGTGGTCGGCGGCGTCGGGCAGAGGGCGGCTACAGTGCCTTGGTGCACTGTAGCACGCTCTTGAGCATGCCTTTGGCATGCGCTGGCATTGTTTAAGGGGCAGGGGCGTGCCCACTCATGTTTGGTAGTGCTAGGGAGAAGTAAAGAAGTGGGGAGGGGCATTGAATGCTCTAGAGAGCCACTAGGAGAGGAGAGAGGTTGAGGGAGAGAGAGAAAGAGGCTGTCTAGAGAGAGAAGGTGAGGTTTTCACCCCCCCAATAATGGAGCTATGAACTTGCTATTGTTATTGGAGGTAGAGTAGGACTAGGAGAAGCCCTGGTAAAAATTTGAACTCAAGGAGAATAGTGGAAGGGGTGAAAATGATGATTTTTGAAAAACAGCAGAAGGTGTTTGATAAAGTTTTGAGCAAGCAAATGAATTCCACTTGACATGAGAATTAACAGGATCAAATGGAATAAAGAGTTGAGGTGGATCACCAAGTTTAAGTCCATTTGGAGAAAGTTGCCAATGTAACTTTGGCAAACCCTAGGAATCAACAGAAATGGGTTTTCCAAGATTTAGTCATGAAAATCTTTTCTCCTTGATGCACGACTTGGTGTAGTGTCATCATTTAAGGTTTTGAGCACGTCCAGAAAAATTGGAGTCAAAAGGAGAAAGTTGGCAATGTAGAGTTGTTCAAGTTTGGTTCTGGACAGAGTGGGTTTTGGGGCACTTTTGTGAACCAAAATGATTTTGATTGAGAAGAAACTTTGCAAGATCATCACATTATGCATATCTGACTTGATAGAATTTTCCTGGATTTATTTGAAAATATTTCTTATAGAAATATTTCAAATACTTGAAATGAACAAAAATGGTTTTGGAGGCTTTTGTCAAATATTTTGAAAATGACCATGTGTTGAGACTCATATATATGGACAATATATGTCCACTGAGTCTCCCTAAATTTTCTCAAATATTTTTGAAACATTTAAAATAATTTTAACCAATTAAAGACCATTTCTGGCCTTATGAAAAAGCCTTTCTATAAAATAGCAAAATAACTTTTAAAATAATATTTTTGTGGTTTTAGGGAGTCCTATATCTAATAGGATTGAAATATAATTTTTGAAAGATTTTTCACATCCCAAATTAAGTACTTGTTCATGCTTTAACTCACGGGTTTTTGGAAAACCTGATTTAGAAAAAACTTTTTGGCCAAATTATTTTTGAAAGAAAATACTGAAGGAAATATGCCCTAGAGTCAATAATAAAGTTGTTATTTATATTTCCTTATATCATGATAAATATTTACTGTTCATGCTAGAAATGTATTAACCGGAAACTTAGTACATGTGTGAATACATAGACAAAACAGAATGTCCCTAGTATGCCTCTACTTGACTAGCTCGTTAATCAAAGATGGTTACGTTTCCTGACCATAGACATGTGTTGTCATTTGATGAACGACATCACATCATTAGAAAATAATGTGATGGACAAGACCCATCCGTTAGCTTAGCATTATGATCGTTGAGTTTTATTGCTATTGCTTTCTTCATGACTTATACATGTTCCTCTGACTATGAGATTATGCAACTCCCGAATACCGAAGGAACACCTTGTGTGCTATCAAACGTCACAACGTAACTCGGTGATTATAAAGATGCTCTACAGGTGTCTCTGAAGGTGTTTGTTGGGTTGGCATAGATCGAGATTAGGATTTGTCACTCCATGTATCGGAGAGGTATCTATTGGCCCTCTCGATAATGCACATCACTATAAGCCTTGAAAGCAATGTGACTAATGGGTTAGTTACAGGATGATGCATTACGGAACGAGCAAAGAGACTTGCTGGTAAGAAGATTGAACAAGGTATTGAGATACCGACGATCGAATCTCGGGCAAGTAACATACCGATGACAAAGGGAACAACGTATGTTATTATGACGATCGATAAAGACCTTCGTAGAATATGTAGGAACAAATATGAGCATCCAGGTTCCTCTATTGGTTATTGACCGGAGATGAGTCTCGGTCATGTCTACATAGTTCTCAAACCCGTAGGGTCCGCACGCTTTACGTTCGATGACGATTGGTATTATGAGTTTATGTGTTTTGATGTACCGAAGGTTGTTCGGAGTCCCGGATGTGATCACTGAAATGACGAGGAGACTCGAAATGGTCGAGACATAAAGATTGATATATTGGAAGGCTCTTTTTGGACATCGGAATGGTTCCGGGTGAGTTCGGGCATTTACTGGAGTACCGGGAAGCTTACCGGAAACCCCCGGGAAGTCATTAGGCCTTAAGGGGCCTTAGTGGGAGAGAGGAGGCGAAGGTGGGGGCGTGCCCCCAAGCCCAATCTGAAGTGGGAGGGGGGACGGCCCCCTTTCCTTCTCTCCTTCTCCCCCTTCCTTCTTCTCCTACTCCAACTAGGGAAGGGGGAATCCTACTCCCACCGGGAGTAGGACCCCCCTTGGGCGCGCCATGAGAGGGTCGACCCTCCCCTCCTCCACTCTGTCATATACGAGGGAGGGGGGCACCCCATAGACACACAAGTTGATTGTTTAGCTGTGTGAGGTGCCCCCTCCACAAATTTCCACCTTAGTCATATCGTTGCATTGCTGAGGCGAAGCCCTGCGCCCGTAGCTTCGTCGTCACCGTCACCATGACGTCGTGCTGACGGAACTCTCCCTCGACCTCAGCTAGATCTAGAGTTCGTGGGACGTCACGGAGATGAACGTGTGCAGATCGCGGAGGTGCTGTATCTTTGGTGCTAGGACCGGTCGGATCGTTAAGAAGTACGACTACATCAACCGCGTTGTCATAACGCTTCCGCTTACGGTCTACGAAGGTACGTGGACAACACTCTCCCCATTGATGCTATGCATCACCTAGATGGATCTTGTGTGTGCGTATGATTTTTTTAAATTATTGCGTTCCCCAACAGTGGCATCTGAGCCAGGTCTACTCGTAGATGTTATATGCACGAGTAGAACACAAAGAGTTCTGGGCAATAATAGTCATACTGCTTACCAGCATGTCATACTTTGATTCGGCGGTATTGTTGGATGAAGCGACCCGGACCGACATTACGTGTATGCTTACGGTTCTTCCGACGTGCTTTGCACACAGGTGACTGGCGGGTATCAATTTCTCCAACTTTAGTTGAGTCAAGTGTGACTACGCCCGATCCTTGTTGAACGTTAAAACAACACACTTGATGAAAAATCGTTGTGGTTTTTGATGCGTAGGTAAGAACGGTTCTTGCTCAGCCCATAGCAGCCACGTAAAACTTGCAACAACAAAGTAGAGGACATCTAACTTGTTTTTCAAGGGCATGTTGTGATGTGATATGGTCAAGACATGATGCTAAATTTTATTGTATGAGATGATCATGTTTTATAACAGAGTTATCGGCAACTGGCAGGAGCCATATGGTTGTCGCTTTATTGTATGCAATGCAATCGTCTTGTAATAGTTTTTACTTTATCACTAAGCGGTAGCGATAGTCGTAGAAGCAATAGTTGGCAAGACGACAATGATGCTACATTGGAGATCAAGGTGTCGCGCTCGTGACGATGGTGATCATGACGGTGCTTTTGAGATGGAGATCAAAGGCACAAGATGATGATTGCCATATCATATCACTTATATTGATTGCATGTGATGTTTATCCTTTATGCATCTTATTTATCTTAATTCGGCGGTAGCATTATAAGATGATCTCTCACTAAATTTCAAGGTACAAGTGTTCTCCCTGAGTATGCACCGTTGCGAAAGTTCATCGTGCCGAGACACCACGTGATGATCGGATGTGATAAGCTCTATGTTCACATACAACGGGTGCAAGCCAGTTTTGCACATGCAGAATACTCAGGTTAAACTTGACGAGCCTAGCATATGCAGATATGGCCTCGGAACACTAAGACCGAAAGGTCGAGCATGAATCATATAGTAGATATGATCAACATTGTGATGTTCACCATTGAAAACTACTCCATCTCACGTGATGATCGGACATGGTTTACTTGATATGGATCACGTGATCACTTAGATGATTAGAAGGATGTCTATCTAAGTGGGAGTTCTTAAATAATATGATTAATTTAACTTTAATTTGTCATGAACTTAGTACCTGATAGTATTTTGCATGTCTATGTTGTTGTAGATAAATGGCCTGTGTTGTTGTTCCATTGAATTTTAATGCGTTCCTAGAGAAAGCTAAGTTGAAAGATGATGTTAGCAATTAGACGGACTGGATCCATAACTTGAGGATTATCCTCATTGCTGCACAAAAGAATTACGTCCTGGAAGCACCGCCAGGTGCCAAACCCGCTGCAGGAGCAACGCTAGATGTTATGAACATCTGGCAGAGCAAAGCTGATGAGTACTCGATAGTTCAGTGTGCCATGCTTTACGGCTTTGAACTGGGACTTCAACGATGTTTTAAACATAATGGAGCATATGAGATGTTCCAGAAGTTGAAGTTAATATTTCAAGCAAATGCCCGGATTGAGAGATATGAAGTCTCCAATAAGTTCTATAGCTGCAAAATGGAGGAGGATAGTTCTATCAGTGAACATATACTTAGAATGTCTGGGTACCACAACCACTTGACTCAACTAGGAGTTAATCTTCCTGATGATAGTGTCATTGACAGAGTTCTTCAATCACTGCCAGCAAGCTACAAAAGCTTCCTGATGAACTACAATATGCAAGGGATGGATAAGACAATTCCCGAGCTCTTCGTGATGCTAAAGTCTACGGAGGTAGAAATCAAGAAGGAGCATCAAGTGCAGATGGTTAACAGGACCACCAGTTTTAAGAAAAAGGGCAAAGGGAAGAAGGGGAACTTCTAGAAGATCATCAAACAAGTTGCTGCTCAAGTGAAGAAGCGCAAATCTGGACCTAAGCCTGAGACTGAGTGCTTCTACTACAAAGGGACTGGTCACTGGAAGCGGAACTGCCCCAAGTATTTGGCGGAGAAGAAGGATGGCAAAGTGAAAGGTATATTTGATATACATGTTATTCATGTGTACTTAACTAATGCTCGAAGTAGCGCCTGGGTATTTGATACTGGTTCTGTTGTAAATATTTGCAACTCGAAACAGGGGCAACAGATTCAGTAAAGATTGGCTAAGGACAAGGTGACGATGCACGTGGGAAATGGTTCCAAAGTCTATGCGATCGCCATCGGCGGGGTACCTCTACATCTACCTTCGGGATTAGTTTTAGACCTAAATAATTGTTATTTGGTGCTAGCATTGAGCATGAACATTATATCTGTATCTTGTTTGATGCGAGACAGTTATTCATTAAAATCATAGAATAATGGTTGTTCTATTTATATGAGTAATATCTTTTATGGTCATGCACCCTTGATGAGTGGTCTATTTTTACTAAATCTTGATAGTAGTGATACACATGTTCATAGTATTGAAGCCAAAAGATATAAGTTTAATAATGATAGTGCAACTTATTTGTGGCACTGCTGTTGTGGTCATATTGGTGTAAAGCGCATGAAGAAACTCCATGCTTATGGGCTTCTGGAATCACTTGATTATGAATCACTTGATGCTTGCGAACTATGCCTCATGGGAAACATGACTTAAATGTTGGGGAACGTAGTAATTTCAAAAAAGTTCCTACGCACACGCAAGATCATGGTGATGCATAGCAACGACAGATGAGAGTGTTGTCTACGTACCCTCGTAGACAGTAAGCGGAAGCGTTATGACAACACGGTTGATGTAGTAGTACGTCTTCATGATTGACCGATCCTAGTATCGAAAGTATGACACCTCCTCGATCTGCACACGTTCGGCTCGGTGACATCCCATGAACTCATGATCCAGCAGAGTGTCGAGGGAGAGCTTCGTCAGCACGACGGCGTGATGATGATGATGAAGCTACCGGCGCAGGGATTCTTCTAAGCACTGCAACGATATGACCGAGGTGTATTATAGTGGAGGGGGGCACCGCACACGGCTAAGAGATCAATGATCAACTTGTGTGTCTATGGGGTGCCCGCTGCCCACGTATATAAAGGATGGAGGAAGGAGGAGGTCAGCACTCATAGGGCGCGCCCAAAGTGTGGAGTCCTACTAGGACTCCCTAGTCCTAGTAGGATTCCACCTCCCACTTGGAATAGGTAAAAGGGAAGGGAGAAGGAGAAGGAAGAAGGGGCGCCCCTTTCCCTAGTCCAATTCGGTATGGTGGCTGTTTTGAGGAAGGTATATGGTGGGTCTATGATACTAGCGAAAGGTGCGCGGTATTAGAGAGGCTAGCAATGGTGGAAGGAAGGAAAGTGTGTATAATCCATGGACTCAACATTATTCATGAAGAACTCATATACTTTTTGTAAAAATCTACAAGTTATCAAAGCAAAGTATTACGCGCATGCTCCTAGGGGGATAGATTGGTAGGAAAAGACCATCGCTCATCCCCGACCGCCACTCATAAGGAAGACAATCAACAAATAGATCATGCTCCGACTTCATCACATAACGGTTCACCATACGTGCATGCTACGAGAATCACAAACGTTAACACAAGTATTTCTCAAATTCACAACTACTCAACTAGCATGACTCTAATATCACCATCTTCATATCTCAAAACAATTATCAAGCATCAAACTTTTCTTAGTATTCAACGCACTCAAAAGAAAGTTTTACAAATCTTGAATACCTATCATATTAGGATTATTTAAGCAAATTACCATGCTATTTAAGACTCTCAAAATAATCTAAGTGAAGCATGAGAGATCAATAGTTTCTATAAAACAAACCACCGTCGTGCTCTAAAAGATATAAGTGAAGCACTAGAGCAACAACAAACTACTCTGAAAGATATAAGTGAAGATCAATGAGTAGTCGAATAATTATGCAACTATGTGAAGACTCTCTAACATTTAAGAATTTAAGATCTTGGTACTTTATTCAAACAGCAAGCAAAGCTATAGAGAATAAAATGACGCTCCAAGCAAAACACATATCATGTGGTGAATAAAAATATAGCTCCAAGTAAAGTTACCGATGGACGAAGACGAAAGAGGGGATGCCTTCCGGGGCATCCCCAAGCTTAGAAGCTTGTTTATCCTTGAATATTACCTTAGGGTGTATTGGGAATCCCAAATATTAGGCTCTTGTCACTCCTTATTCCATAGCCCATCGAATCTTTACCCAAAACTTGAAAACTTCACAACACAAAACTTAACAGAAAACTCGTGAGCTCCGTTAGTGAAAGAAAACAAAATACCACTTCAAGGTACTGTAATGAACTCATTATTTATTTATATTGGTTTTAAATCTACTATATTCCAACTTCTCTATGGTTTATAAACTATTTTACTAGCCATATAGTCATCAAAATAAGCAAACAACACACGAAAAACAGAATCTGTCAAAAACAGAACAGTCTGTAGTAATCTGTAACTAACGCGAACTTCTGGAACTCCAAAAATTCTAAAATAAATTGGTGTACCTGAGGAATTTTTTTAGTAATCATCTGAAAAAAGAATCAACTAAATAGCACTCTCCAGTAAAAGGTTGAAGCTAATCTCGTGAGTGCTAAAGTTTCTGTTTTTTACAGCATGATCATAAAGACTTTACCCAAGTCTTCACAAAGGTTCTACTTGGCACAAACACTAATTAAAACACAAATCAACATCTAAACAGAAGCTAGATGGATTTTTTATTCCTAAACAGAACCAAAAAGCAAGAAACTAAAATAAAATTGGGTTTCCTCCCAACAAGCGCTATCGTTTAATGCCCCTAGCTAGGCATGATGATTTCAATGATGCTCACATAAAACATAAGAATTGAAACATAAAGAGAGCATCATGAAGAATATGACTAGGGCATTTAAGTCTAACCCACTTCCTATGCATAGGGATTTTGTGAGCAAACAACTTATGGGAACAATAATTAACTAGCATAGGAAGGCAAAACAAGCATAACTTCAAAACTTTAAGCACATAGAGAGGAAACTTGATATTATTGCAATTCCTACAAGCATATATTCCTCCCTCATAATAATTTTCAGTAGCATCATGAATGAATTCAACAATATAACCATCACCTAAACCATTCTTTTCATGATCTACAAGCATAGAAATTTTCTTACTCTCCGCATAAGCAAATTTGTTCTCATGAATAGTAGTGGGAGCAAACTCAACAAAATAACTATCATGTGATTGAAAATTAAGATCAAGATGACAAGTTTCATGGTTATCATTATTATTTATAGCATAGGTGTCATCATAATAATCATCATAGATAGGAGGCATTCTTTTATCATAGTAAATTTTCTCATCGAAGCTTGGGGGACAAAACATATCATCTTCATCAAACATAGCTTCCCCAAGCTTGTGGCTTTGCATATCATTAGCATCATGGATATTAAAGGAATTCATACTAACAACATTGCAATCATGCTCATCATATAAATATTTGGTGCCAAACATTCTAATGCATTCTTCTTCTAGCACTTGAGCACAATTATCGGAATCCTTATTTTCACGGAAGACATTAAAAAGATGAAGCATATGTGGTAAACTCAATTCCATTTTTTTGTAGTTTTCTTTTATAAACTAAACTAGTGATAAAACAAGAAACAAAAAGATCCGATTGCAAGATCTAAAGATATACCTTCAAGCACTCACCTCCCCGGCAACGGCGCCAGAAAAGAGCTTGATGTCTACTACACAACCTTCTCCTTATAGACGTTGTTGGGCCTCCAAGTGCAGATGTTTGTAGGACAGTAGCAAATTTCCCTCAAGTGGATGACCTAAGGGTTATCAATCCATGGGAGGCGTAGGATGAAGATGGTCTCTCTCAAACAACCCTGCAACCAAATAGAGAAGATAATTATGCACATCCTTGTTTTCAGGGTTCACTGATGATTACCTCTGAAACCACCTCTGTGCTTAGGAGGTGAGGAAAGTTTTCATACAACACCCACAGTTCAATGTTGAAGTGTTCTTTAAGAGGTCGAAGGATGGATGGTCAATCATCCACAAGCACTGGCCTAAAGTTGCAAAGACCTTCAACATGAATGAAGGCTCAATATTCGCCTTCCGCTTCAGGAGTTTTCCAGATGAGATGCATCTCTCTATGTACCGTCTATGATGCTAATTTCGAAAGGTTCTAGATGTTGCATGTGAAACTTGCTGCTGGTGCAGTTGTGTAATGGGGTAGCTGAGTGCTGAAGCTATGTTATGTTGTACTCCGATGTATTTCAATTATGAAATCTTGCTTCCTTAATATGGAAATGGAATATATTATGTGTTTAATATGATTGCCAATTAGATTAGTAAATGGATTATTAATAATAGGTCAATTAGCCCACTAATTGGCCAATTAGCTTGCTAATTGGGTTTTTTTATTGCAAACGGTTAATGAGAAAACACCGTGGGCGATGACCTAAGGCAACGCACACAGTCTAGGAATAAATCATGTTGGATCAATGAACAATCACACACGACATTCTCTTCAAAACTGTTTGCATTACTCCACCTTGCGTAAACGTTTTCCTTGTGGTGACTGTGTGGGATGTATATATGAACGGAAACATTTAGTGGTGACTGACTGTGTGGGATATACTTACGACAAGAAATGATTTTTCCTATATAGTTGTATTTTTTAGCACTATTGTACGTATTTCTGTATTTGAGAGCTCGCCGGTCACACACGACCTCATTTTGCTGAGCGTGTGTGCCAGGAGGGCATATCCCCAATGGTTTCTGGGTCGTGTTGGAAGGACCCCCCTATCACCCATACTCACTTGGCTATGGTTCCAAATGTCATCGCGGAAAGGGGTAAAAACTGTTTGATTAGGACCGACATGCACCAGTGGGAGTAGATCACTGGACATTGGTCAAAAATTATCCTTAGAGGACTAAGGAAATATTTCTCGGTTATGAAGGTGATAAAGAGTTCGTCATAAAGAGTTACGCTCGATGCAAGCTTTGACACCGATCTAGATGACTCTGAGTCATGATCTGGATACATATTGAAAGTGGGAACATTTAGCTAGAGTAGCTCAGTGAAGAGCATTGTAGACATAGAAATTTGCAAAATACATACGGATCTGAATGTTGCAGACCCGTAGACTAAACTTCTCTCACAAGAAAAACATGATCACACCTTAGTACTCTTTGGGTGTTAATCACATAACAATGTGAACTAGATTATGGACTAGTAAAATCCTTTCGGTATTAGTCACATGGCGATGTGAACTAATCACATGGTGATGTGAGCTATTGGTGTTAAATCACATGGCAATGTGAACTAGAGTATTGACTCTAGTGCAAGTGGGAGACTGAAGGAAATATGCCCTAGAGGCAATAATAAAGTTGTTATTTATATTTCCTTATATCATGATAAATGTCTATTCTTCATGCTAGAATTGTATTAACCGGAAACTTAGTACATGTGTGAATACATAGACAAACCAAAATCTCCCTAGTATGCCTCTACTTGACTAGCTCGTTAATCCAAGATCGTTATGTTTCCTGACCATAGACATGTGTTGTCATTTGATGAACGGGATCACATCATTAGAGAATGATGTGATGGACAAGACCCATCCGTTAGCTTAGCATTATGATCGTTCAGTTTTATTGCTATTGCTTTCTTCATGACTTATACATGTTCCTCTGACTATGAGATTATGCAACTCCCGAATACCGTAGGAACACCTTGTGTGCAATTAAACGTCATAACATAACTGGGTGATTATAAATATGCTCTACAGGTGTCTCCGAATGTGTTTGTAGGGTTGGCATAGATCGAGATTAGGATTTGTCACTCCATGTATCGCAGAGGTATCTCTGGGCCCCCTCGGTAATGCACATCACTATAAGCCTTGCAAGCAATGTGACTAATGGGTTAGTTACGGGATGATGCATTACAGAACGAGTAAAGAGACTTGCTAGTAACGATATTGAACTAGGCATTGAGATACCGATGATCGAATCTCAGGCAAGTAACATACCGATGACAAAGGGAACAACGTATGTTGTTATGCGGTTTGAATGATAAAGATCTTCGTAGAATATGTAGGAACCAATATGAGCATCTAGGTTCCGCTATTGGTTATTGACCGGAGATGAGTCTCGGTCATGTCTACATAGTTCTCGAACCCGTAGGGTCCACATGCTTAACGTTCGATGACGATTGGTATTATGAGTTTATGTGTTTTGATGTACCGAAGGCTGTTCAGAGTCCCGGATGTCATCACGGACATGACAAGGAGTCTTGAAATGGTCGAGACATAAAGATAAATATATTGGAAGGCTATGTTTGGACATCAGAATGGTTCCGGGTAAGTTCGGGCATTTACCAGAGTACCGAAGGGTTACCGGAACCCCCCGGGGAGTCATTGGGCCTTAACGGGCCTTAGTGGGAGAGAGGAGGAGGCGGCCAAGGTGGGGGCGCGCCCCCCAATCCCAATCCAAATTGGGAGGGGGCGGCCCCCTTTCCTTCTCTCCTTCTCCCCCTTCCTTCTTCTCCTACTCCAACTAGGGAAGGGGGAATCCTACTCCTACCGGTAGTAAGACTCCCCCCTTGGGCGCGCCATGAGAGGGCCGACCCTCTCCTCCTCCACTCCTTTATATACGGGGGAGGGGGGCACCCCATAGACACACAAGTTGATTGTTTAGCCGTGTGCGGTGCCCCCTCCACAGATTTCCACCTCGGTCATATCGTTGCATTGCTTAGGCGAAGCACTGCGTCGGTAGCTTCATCACCACCGTCACCACGCCGTCGTGCTGACGAACTCTCCCTCGACCTCAGCTGGATCTAGAGTTCGTGGGACGTCACCGAGCTAAATGTGTGCAGATCGCGGAGGTTCCGTATCTTCGGTGCTAGGATCGGTCGGATCATGAAGGCGTACGACTACATCAACCGCGTTATCATAACGCTTTTGATTACAGTCTATGAGGGTACTGGACAACACTCTCCCCTCTTGTTACTATGCATCACCTAGATGGATCTTGCGTGTGCGTAGGAATTTTTTGGAAATTACTGCGTTCCCCAATAGTGGCATCCGAGCCAGGTCTAAGCATATATGTTATATGCACGAGTAGAACACAAAGAGTTGTGGGCGATAATTGTCATACTGCTTACCGGCATGTCATACGTTGATTCGGTGGTATGGTTGGATGAAGCGGCCCGGACCGACATTACGCGTATGCTTATGTGAGACTGGTTCTACCGACGTGCTTTGCACACAGGTGGCTGGCGGGTGTCAATTTCTCCAACTTTAGTTGAATCGAGTGTGACTATGCCTAGTCCTTGTTGAAGGTTAAAACAACACACTTGAAGAAAAATCATTGCGGTTTTTGATGCATAGGTAAGAATGGTTCTTGCTCAGCCCGTAGCAGCCTCGTAAAACTTGCAACAACAAAGTAGAGGACATCTAACTTGTTTTTGTAGGGCATGTTGTGATGTGATATGGTCAAGACATGATGCTAAATTTTATTGTATGAGATGATCATGTTTTGTAACAGAGTTACCGGCAACTGGCAGGTGCCATGTGGTTGTCACTTTATTGTATGCAATGCAATCACCCTATAATTGTTTTTACTTTATCACTAAGCGGTAGCAATAGTCGTAGAAGCAATAGTTGACGCGACAACAATGATGCTACGATGGAGATCAAGGTGTCGCGCCGGTGACGATGGTGATCATGACGGTGCTTTGGAGATGGAGATCAAAGGCACACGATGATGATGTCCATATCATATCAGTTATATTGATTGCGTGTGATGTTTATCCTTTATGCATCTTACTTTGCTTAGTTCGGCAGTAGCACTATAAGATGATCTCTCACTAAATTTCAAGGTACAAGTGTTCTCCCTGAGTATGCATCATTGCGATAGTTTGTCGTGACGAGACACCACGTGATGATCGGGCGTGATAAGCTCTACGTTCACATACAACAGGTGCAAGCCAGTTTTGCACATGCAGAATACTCGGGTTAAACTTGACGAGCCTAGCATATGCAGATATGGCCTCGGAACATTGAGACCGAAAGGTTGAGCGTGAATCATATAGTAGATATGATCAACATACTGATGTTCACCATTGAAAACTACTCCATCTCACGTGATGATCGGACATGGCTTAGTTCATATGGATCACGTGATCACTTAGATGATTAGAGGGATGTCTATCTAAGTGGGAGTTCTTAAGTAATATGATCAATTGAACTTTAATTTATCATGAACTTAGTACCTCATAGTATTTTGCATGCTTATGTTGTTGTAGATAAATGGCCCGTGTTATTGTTCCATTGAATTTTAATGCGTTCCTAGAGAAAGATAAGTTGAAAGATGATGGTAGCAATTACACGGACTGGGTCCATAACTTGAGGATTATCCTCATTGCTGCACAGAAGAATTACGTCCTAGAAGCACCGGTAGGTGCCAAACCCGCTGCAGGAGCAACGCCAGATGCTATGAATGTCTGGCAGAGCAAAGTTGATGACTGCTGGATAGTTCAGTGTGCCATGATTTATGGCTTAGAACTGGGATTTCAACGACATTTTGAACGCCATGGAGCATATGCGGTGTTCCAGGAGTTCAAGTTAATATTTCAAGCAAATTCCTGAATTGAGAGATATGAAGTCTCCAATAAGTTCTATAGCTGCAAAATGGAGGAGAATGGTTCTATTAGTGAACATATACTCAGAATGTCTGGGTACCACAACCACTTGACTCAACTGGGAGTTAATCTTCCTGATGATAGTGTCATTGACAGAGTTCTTCAATTACTGCCACCAAGCTACATTAGCTTCGTGATGAACTATAATATGCAAGGGATGGATAAGACAATTCCCGAGCTCTTCGCGATGCTAAAGGCTGCGGAGGTAGAAATCAAGAAGGTGCATCAAGTGTTGATGGTTAGCAGGACCACCCGTTTCAAGAAAAAGGGCAAAGGGAAGAAGGGGAACTTCAAGAAGAACAACAAACAAGTTGTTGCTCAAGTGAAGAAGCCCAAGTCTGGACCTAAGCCTGAGACTGAATGCTTCTACTACAAAGGGACTGGTCACGGGAAGCGGAACTGCCCCAAGTATTTGGCGGAGAAGATGGAAAAGTGAAAGGTATATTTGATATACATGTTATTGATGTGTACTTAACTAATGCTCGCAGTAGCGCCTGGGTATTTGATACTGGTTATGTTGCTAATATTGTCAACTCGAAATAGGGGCTACAGATTTGTCGGGGGATATCGGCCTCCACGAGCACCTATGGGGACGGAGCCCCTTGTCGGTTCGGCGGGGGCAGAGGTTGCACAAAGAGCAGATCGAGGCGACACACACACACAACGATTTTACCCAGCTTCGGGCCGCATGGATGCGTAAAACCCTACTGCTGCATGTCTAGTTGATTAGAGTTCTTGCTCTGGAGTGCAAGAAGCTACAGTAAGCTGGAGCTGGACGTAGACGAGGGTCTACTGAGCGTCCTCCTCTAGGGTTTTTCCTTTTTCCGGGTCTGGCCTCTCTCCCCTACGTGCGCATGGGCCTCCTTTTATATGCTAAGGGGTTTTCCACAGGCAGCGACGCAGGTGAGGGTAAAAGTGGCAAGGAACTATGCGAACAGGGGTCGCACAGTGCTATCGCACCTAACTCTGACGGCGGGGGACAAAGGCATTAAATGCCCGTCTGGATCGCCTGAACAGTGCCGAGGCGGACCGTTAGGAGCGCCTCCGCTTGCCACGGGGGCGACTCTGCCAACGTCGCATGCCACCGCGCGTCTCAGGTTGCGCGGCGCCCCGCCACGTGCCTCCGGGGAAGCCCCAGAGCGACGCGTGGGCAGGTGAGCTGGAGCGCAGGCCTGAGGTGGTGGTTTGCCGCGGCAAGTGACTTGTCGCGGTAGTTGCCTTGCCGCACCTGAGAGCTTGCCGCTCGTCAGGCCTTGCCGGGGCGCGCGGCGCACCGCGGCGGGCTTCTCTTGGGGTGTCTTGGCTTGGTTGACCCGGCGAGCTCCTCCCGCCGGGGCCTTGGTGCTTCGGCTTAGTCGTCCCGGCAAGCGCCTCTTGCCGGGGCCTTGCCGCCTTGGCCCGGCAAGCTCCTCTTGCGGACCTCGCCTGCTTGGCCCGGCAAGCTCCTCTTGCCGGGGCTTGGTCTTCTAGGCTCGATCACTTGGCCTTCGTCCGGCCTAGAAAAGGCCGTGGAGACTCTTGTCGCTCCCCTGGCAAGCCTCGCCGCGGGACGCTACTACTGCCCGTGCACAAGTTCGGGGTACTAAGGTACCCCTACTTTTGTACACCGACAGGAGCCCCCGGGTCCGGGCCATACACGGTGCCGAGCGGTGTTGGGCCAGGCCCTAACAGTGCACGGGCGCGCGTGGCCTGGGTTGCGCTGCTCCTTAACTCCGTGCTCGTCGCGCCCTCCCCAAGTGGCGCGCGCTTATCGCCGCGTCGTGGGGGGGCGAGGCGTGCGAGGTGTGCGTGACGTGGGTGGCGCGCGCGGGGCTTGAGGCCTGCAGGCATGCGTCACGTCGGGCACGACTCCTTTATCTGGAAAGGCGGAACGTCCGCCCCCGCTCCTTCCCCCCTTTATAAGCGGAGGGGAACAGGGGCAGCTCGCCATTCCGCCGGTTGCTGTTCCTCGAAAATCTCCGCCACCTCCTCCTCACTAGAGAAAGCAGCGAATCGCCTTCGCAGCCCCCGGCGCCGCCCACGCCGACAACTCCCCCTCCCCGTTTCCGCCATGGCCCCGAAGATCGACAAGGCGAAGGGGAAGGCCGTGAAGTCGGCTGAGGCGCTGCGGCTGGAAGCGCTTTGGAAGGAGACGGCGACGTTCCCCCCTCAGCTTGATGCGCTGAGGCTGAAGAACGAATACCTCCTCTTCTGGTCGACGGCGACGCGAGCGCATCCACGCACGCGAGTTCTTCCCGCCATCGCCCAGAAGCTGTACCCGACGGGTACCCTTTCTTCGCCGTGTTCTTCCTCTACGGGCTCTGCCCGCCTTTTTCCGAGTTCTTCTGCGACATCATGCACACCTACAACCTCCACCTCCTTGACTTCACCCCCAACGCCGTTCTGACAATGGCGGTTTTCGCACACCTTTGCGAGAACTTTGTCGGAGTTCGCCCCAACATAGCCCTCTTCCGGCACTTCTTTACTCCTCGGGTGGAGAAAGGAGAGTCGCTGTCCGGCGGAGTCGCCTGGATCTCCAGGACCGGCAAGAAAGAGGCCTACTTGGAGGGGGAACTCCGTGGCAGATGGGAGGAGTGGAGGGCCGAGTGGTGCCTGATCGTCGAGGAGAACCCACCGTCGTTCACCGCCGTGCGCCGAACTCCAGTGGTGCGCGGCCGCGACTGGAGCGACCTGGCCCCGGACGACGCCAAGCTGAAGATTGCCGCCACCCGAATCCTGCGCCTCAGGTTTGCCGGGCTCACCGTCGGCGCCGTCGGCGCGGATTTCCTTCGCCGGCGTATCGCCCCCCTGCAGGAGAGGGGGAAGCCGGCTTGGGAATTCCAAAACGCGGCGGACATCATGAGGCTGCGTCCGGGCCTTAACTACAACTTCACCATTCTGGAGCTCGACGGAGTGTTGAAGGAGCTGTTCAAGCACGACTCCGAGCACCCAGAATGGTTCAGGTTGCCGTCGGGCGTCGTCCCCCTGTGCAACAACTCGGCGCTCAGCCGCATCCTCGCGATGACGCCGCTGTGCGACTCGCACGGGATCGACACGACCTGGCAGGAGCCGGCGGACGACGTCGTGCAAGCCTTCTTCGACAACTTGGAGGAGGTGCCAGTCGACCCCGACGAGAAGAGGGGCCTCACGCGGGACACCACCCCCGAGGAGCTGGCCTACATCGCCTCCAGGATGGAGGAGGCGGCGGCCGCCGCGGCCGCGGGCGTGTCTGGCTTCACCCTGGCCGAGGCAGACGCGGCGGAGGCGGAGAGCCTCGCCGACCAAATGGAGCTCGCCGGCGCGGAGGAACCAGCCGGGCACGGTGGTGCGGGCGAGCCCGCCCAGGACGCGGGTGGCTTGCCGGAGGCTGACGCGCCCTCATCGCAGCTCCCGGGCAGCTCGTCGCAGGCGGAGCCCCCTGCCCAGCCGAGGAGGCGTATCCGCAGGGCCGGAGAGGTGGTGCGGCAGGCCAACCAGCAACCGCAGCCCCGGGTGACGTGCGCCTCTGAAGCAGCGGGAGCGGGGTCCTCACGGGCCATGGCTTCTGCTCCTGCCTCTCCCCGTTCTGCGGCGGCAACGGGGGCGGGGTCGTCCACCGCCCCCGCCAAGCGGTCCCGGGAACCCACTCCCCTATCTCCTCGCACCTGGAGCAAGCCAATTTTTGATTATTCCGCGCTCAGCTCCGATGATGAAGAGGAGGACGGAGAGTAAGTTCCTGGTAGAGCTTGTATCTTCTTGATTTCTGTTGCTTCGTCTTGTTTCGCAGCCCATTCATCCTCCCCCGAAACCGTTCCCTTTTCAGGACCCTGGCCCAGAGGAGGGCGAAGAGGGCCAAGATCCCGCTGGTCGTTCTTGAGGGCGAATCTCCCCCGGCAACTGGGGAGGTGCCAGAGACGACCTTGCCGGACCTGACAGCGGGCCCGCAGGGCAGCCCACAACGCAGCCTCCAGGGTGAGTGCACGGCTAGCTCTTGCCGTTTGGCGCGCTCGTGAGCTTCCCTTCTCTTTGTTGACATGTGGCAGTTGTTGTTGTCGTTGGGTAGGAGCAGAGCAGCCCCAGCAGGCGACCCCGGGGGGCACTCCTGCCGCGCCGTCTGCTTCGACTATCCCGCCCAGGGAGAAATCTTCGGCAAGGGAGGAGCCCCCGGCAAGGGAGACCTCCCCGGCAAGGAAGACCTCTCCGGCAAGGGAGGGATCTCCGGCGAGGGACGCGGCCAGCGATCCCTCGGCAGCGGAGGCCGCGGCCACGGACCTTGCCACCGGTAAGCCCCCCTGCACGGAAAACTTCCCCTGGCTATCTATCCTGATGAGATTTTTCGTTGGCTGTTCAGCTGACTCTTCTCCCCTCTTCCGGCCATCAGACCCGCCCACCGCGGACCCGATGAAGACCGAGGTTGTCGTCGGGGAGGGCGCGCGTGGCGACGCCGACGGTGTCGTCGTCACCGAGGAGGCAGACGGCACCGACGACCTCGCAGGCGGCGGGGAGGCCGAAGCCGCCAAGGCCGCCGCGGCAGCAGGCGGCGAGGGGACCGGCGACCGTGCCGACGGCCCCGGGGAGGCCAGGGCGTCAAGCACTCCGCTGTCCGGCGATCCCGCCGCTGCTACCACGTCGGCCCCCGAGGAGCCCCCGGCGGGTGCCTACCTGCGGGCCGGTGATGGCGTCGTCATCAGGCTCCCCTGGGAGCCTAGCTCCAGGGCGTCGGTCGAGGGGGAGGCCTTGGACGGAGAAGTGCTCGCCTCCGTCGGGCTGACAGTGGTCGACGCGCCGATCACCAGCAGCGGCGAGCCCGAGGAGGAGCGGCTGCTCCGGAAGCTTGTGTCGCTCTACCGCGCCCGGCAGGCCAAGGTGGAGCGCCAAGAGGCACTCGTTGCGAAGGCCGGCGCGGACATGGAGAAGCGTGCCGGGGAGCTCCGGGAGCTCAACCAGGAGGCTCTCCGGTCCTTGGCGGAGGAGCGGAGGCTGCTCGATGAGGCGCGGACGGCCTTTCTCCTCGAGAAGGCAGAGGCCGAAGAGCAGCAGAGGCTTGCCGCTGCGGAGCTATCCGCGCGGGAAAGCAAACTGGTGCAACAGAGGGCCAGCCTCGCCAGCCACGAGGAGGAGGTTGCCGCGCGCGAGCAGGCGCTCGGCGGGGCCCTGCAGAAAGCGCAGGACGCTGCCGCGGCCGCCGAGGTCGCCAAGGGGGAGCTGGAGGCGAGGGTATCGCAGCTCGTCAGCGACCTCAAGGCGAGCGGCAAGGAGCTTGCCGCTCTCAAACAGGAGCGCGAGAAGGGCGCTCACACCCTTGGGGAGCTGCAGGGCCGCTTCGCCGAGAAGATCCAGGAGCTCGACGCCGCCAAGGACTCCAAGGCTGTCCTCGAGCTAAAGCTGGACACCCTGGCCAAGGCGCTGGAGAGCGCCAAGGAGCAGGAAGCGACCTTGCGGAAGGAGGTTGCCGGCAACGAGGAGCTGTTGAAGCCGTTACCCAGAACGACTTCCAGGAGACGGTGGAGCGGTGGACCGAAGGCCTCGTCGACATCGCCACCACCATCGACCAGGAGCTGAAGCTGCTGGGGATGGAGGGCCACGAGTACCCCTCCGGCGAGAACGTCCCGCCGAGCGCCAAGCTCACTTCCTTCTTCAAGGGCTTGGTGGGGGTGCTCCAGCATCTCCGGGAAAATATCCCGGAGCAGCTGGCCGAGGAGACGCGGGAAGCTGTCTCCGGGGCCCTCGAGAGGGTGCTGGTGAAGATCGTCTTCGGCAACCCCACCATCAGGCTCACCAACGTCCTCAGGCACTTGCCGGAAGACGCCGACCTGACGGAGATCAGGGCCCTCGTCACCCCCATTGTGGAAAGGGTGGCCGGGATCAGGGGGGTCGCGGGCGACCGCGCGGATTAGGCCGCCCACCTCTTTCTTTTCTTCCCTTGTCGCTGCTGAGCATGCCATAGAAACAGTTGATTAGAGCAGCGGCAAGTTATTTTGTAATATAACTTTTATCTTAGGCAGTTCATTGCGCTGTTATCTCCCTCGTTCGACTTTATGCTTCGTACGTTCGCGCCCTACGCTCACAGGAACTTGTCGGCGAAAGTCTCCGCCTTGCCACGGGTGCCGAGTGCGGGACATCGGCAACCCGCTGACGGGGCTTCCACCGGCAAGAAACCTTGCCGCGGCTGGCGCAACTCACTTGAATGTTGAGCAGGCTCAGGGCGAGGTAAGTGTGGCGACTGCAGTCGCGGCACACGCAAGCTGCAGAGCGAGCTCGAAACAAGTAAGGACGCCACTCGGGATGTAGCACACTTAAGTCGTTGAGCGGACTCGAAACGAAATAAGGGCGCAACCAGCCATGAGCCGGCCCCTCCGCGCACAGGTTTCCCATACGAAGCTCGGTCGTTCGAGGAAGGTAACTTAAAAATAAAAAGGAGCTTAATCGCTCAAACTTTGGCGACTTAGCTTCTCTGTCGTTTGCAGTCCGGCAAGGCGCAGCTTCCTCGGGCGACGCCCAGCCTATCCTGTCATCCCCCCTTCTCGCGGTAAGGGAATAACGAAGGCTCGGGGCTTCGCGGCCCGCCATCGCTTGCCAGAGTCGAGTGCAGCACAATCGTGTCGAATGACGCACGCGCCAAGCGGAGAGGCGCGAAAGCGATAAGATGTGCGGGGCACACAAGCTATGCTCGGGATCTGCGCCCGTCTCTGTACCAAGGATTACATGCAACTGCAGCAAGACTTGGACAGAGAGGATGGCCGGCGGAACGGGTTCCGACGGCCGCGCTGGCAAGGTTCCTCCCACGGTCGGCGTCGACTCGTTTGGATCTTGGCGGCCTGGGCTCGCCGAAGAACGAGGTCTCCTTTCCCGCAACTTCCGGCGCTAACTGCTGGAAGCGAGAAACTCGCTCAGCGGCCGGAAGGCGGTCCTCCTCGAGGAGCAGCTGCTCTTGCCCGGACTCTGCGTGAGTGGGTACTCGAGGAGGGCCGTGCGCGAGTCCGTGAGGAGGAATGCCTCCGCTCAGCGGGTCGGAGCGGAAAAGTCCCTGGCCATACCTGAGCTTGCCTGTGGTCGCCGAATCTGGTTCGCACAACCTCGACGCGCCCCCTACCTGGCGCGCCAAAGATGTCGGGGGATATCGGCCTCCACGAGCACCTATGGGGACGGAGCCCCTTGTCGGTTCGGCGGGGGCGGAGGTTGCACAAAGAGCAGATCGAGGCGACACACACACACACAACGATTTTACCCAGCCTCGGGCCGCATGGATGCGTAAAACCCTACTGCTGCATGTCTGGTTGATTAGAGTTCTTGCTCTGGAGCGCAAGAATCTACAGTAAGCTGGAGATGGACATAGACGAGGGTCTACTGAGCGTCCTCCTCTAGGATTTTTCCTTTTTCCGGGTCTGGCCTCTCTCCCCTACGTGCGCATGGGCCTCCTTTTATATGCTAAGGGGTTTTCCACAGGCAGCGACACAGGTGAGGGTAAAAGTGGCAAGGAACTGTGCGAACAGGGGTCGCACAGTGCTATCGCACCTAACTCTGACGGCGGGGGACAAAGGAATTAAATGCCCGTTTGGATCGCCTGAACAGTGCCGAGGTGGACCGTTAGGAGCGCCTCCGCTTGCCACGGGGGCGACTCTGCCAACGTCGCATGCCACCGTGCATCTCAGGTTGCGCGGCGCCCCGCCACGTGCCTCCGGGGAAGCCCCAGAGCGACGCGTGGGCAGGTGAGCTGGAGCGCAGGCCTGAGGTGGTGCTTTGCCGCGGCAAGTGACTTGCCGCGGTAGTTTCCTTGCCGCACCTGAGAGCTTGCCGCTCGTCGGGCCTTGCCGGGGCGCGCGGCGCGCCGCGGCGGGCTTCTCTTGGGGTGTCTTGGCTTGGTCGTCCCGGCGAGCTCCTCCCGCCGGGGCCTTGGTGCTTCGGCTTAGTCGTCCCGGCAAACTCCTCTTGCCGGGGCCTTGCCGCCTTTACCCGGCAAGCTCCTCTTGCCGGACCTCGCCTGCTTGGCCCGGCAAGCTCCTCTTGCCGGGGCTTGGTCTTCTAGGCTTGATCACTTGGCCTTCGTCCGGCCCAGAAAGGGCCTTGGAGACTCTTGTCGCTCCCCTGGCAAGCCTCGCCGCGGGACGCTACTACTGCCCGTGCACAAGTTCGGGGTACTAAGGTACCCCTACTTTAGTACACCGACAAGATTAAGTGAAGATTGGCTAAGGACGAGGTAACAATGCGCGTGGGAAATGGTTCCAAAGTCGATGTGATCGCCGTCTGCATGCTACCTCTACATCTACCTTCGTGATTAGTTTTAGACCTAAATAATTGTTATTTGGTGCCAGCGTTGAGCATGAACATTATATCCGGATCTTGTTTGATGCGAGATGGCTATTCCTTTAAATTAGAGAATAATGGTTGTTCTATTTATATGAGGAATATCTTTTATGGTCATGCATCCTTGATGAGTGGTCTATTTTTACTAAATCTTGATAGTAGTGATACACATGTTAATAGTATTGAATCCAAAAGATATAAGTTTAATAATGATAGTGGAACTTATTTGTGGCACTGCCGTTTAAGTCCATATTGGTGTAAAGTGCAGGAAGAAACTCCATGCTTATGCACTTTTGGAATAACTTGATTATGGATCACTTGATGCTTGCGAACCATGCCTCATTGGCAAGATGACTAAAACTCTCTGGAACAATGGAGCGAGCAACAGACTTGTTGGAAACAATACATACTGATGTATGTGGTCCAATGAGTGTTGACGCTCGCGGCGGGTATCATTATTTCTGACCTTCACAGATGATTTGAGCAGATATGGGTATATCTACTTGATGAAACATAAGTCTAAAACATTTGAAAAGTTCAAAGAATTTCAGAGTGAAGTGGAAAATCATCATAACAAGAAAATAAAGTTTCTACGATCTGATCGTGGAGGAGAATATTTGAGTTACGAGTTTGGTCTTCATTTGAAACAATGCGGAATAGTTTCGCAACTCACGCCACCAGGAACACCACAGCGTAATGGTGTGTCAGAACGTCTTAATCGTACTTTACTAGAAATGATGCGATCTATGATGTCTCTCACTTATTTACCGCTATCGTTTTGGGGTTATGCTTTAGAGATGGCTGCATTCACACTACTGGGAAAAGGCATGCTAGCGGCGCATCAGTTTTGAGTTCTAATGGCGCACTACTGGTGCGCCACTAGCATCACGCCATTAGAATTAAATTCTAATGGCGCACCCCTGGTGCGCCATTAGTATAGGCCATGCTGCGCCATTAGTATTTTTGAATTTTGAAGGCGGGAAAATAGTAGTGGCACATCATCTAACCCCCACCGTGCCCCATTGCTATTTTTGAATTTTGAATTTGGATCTGGATCATGATTTTTTTGCCCATTTTTTGCTCGTTTTTTTGCTCGTTTTTTTGCACGATATTATTTCAAATTTTGTTCCTGTTTTTGGTTCTTGAACGTTCTTTTGCTGTGTTCTTTTGCCGGAGAGGAGTTCGCCGAAGAGGAGGTGGAGGAGGTCACCGGAGAGGCGCTCGCCTACATCGCCGGAGATGAGGAGGAGGTCACCGGAGAGGAGGTGGAGGAGGTCACCGGAGAGTCGCTCGCCTACATCGCCGGAGAGGAGGAGGAGGTCGCCGGAGAGGAGTTCACCGGAGCATCGAAGAGGAGGAAGGAGAAACCATGAGGGGATGGGAGGAGAGGAGGGAGGAGGAGCTCACCGGAGAGGAGGGAGGAGAAACCGTGAGGGGAGGGGAGGGGAGGAGAGGAGGGAGGAGGAGGTCGCCGGAGAGGAGGAGGTGGTCGCCGGAGAGGAGGAGGAGGAGGTCGCCGGAGAGGAGGAGGAGGAGGTCGCCGGAGAGGAGGAGGGTAGTATGGTGGAGGAGAGAAGGGAAGATGGAGTGGAGGAAAGGAGGAGATGGAGTGGAGGAGAGGTGGAGTGGAGGAGAAGAATGAAGAGGTAAGGAGGAGAGGACCATGCCCAGCCATATATACGGCATAGTAATGGCGCACCGCGGGCAGGTGCGCCATTACTAACTTTTTTTATTTTTTGATTTATTTTGAATTTTGAAGGCGGGAAGATACTAATGGCGCACCATGGGCAGGTGCGCCATTAGTAACTTTTTTTAATTTTATACTTATTTTGAATTTTGAAGGCGGGAAGATAGTAATGGCGCACCATGGGTAGGTGCGCCATCAGTAAGTTTGAATTTTTTTGCCTCTCCAGATCTTAAAAGCCCTGTATATTTTTTTCTGTTAGGTTTTTGAGGATTTTGAAAATGTTTAACAGGGTTCCCCCCATTAAATTCGGATGTAACTTTTCGAGTAGATGATTTTTCATATAAAAAACTTTTTCATCTGAGTTCATACGCAAAAGTTATGCCCATTTTACAAATTCTCGAGAGATTTCGCAAATAAAGTCGAAATTCATATTTGTAAATTTTCACAACAACTAGACCACATATCACATGGGAAACTTATTTTCTTTTATTTTTTTGACATTTCCATCATTTTTTTATTTTTTTAAAACTGAAAAGGCGGTCCACCAGGGGGGGTGCATTCGGTGGAACTGGTGGCCAAGTTACTAATGGCGCACCGTGGGATGGTGCGCCATTACTAGTTGAACTAGTAATGGCGCACCATCCCATGGTGCGCCATTAGTAGTTTTGAAAAAATAAAAAAAATTACTAATGGCGCACCGTGGATCTGGTGCGCCATTAGTATTTGCACACTAATGGTGCACCAGCACATGGTGCGCCATTAGTATTTAGTAATGGCGCACCACATGTACAGTGCGCCACTAGTGTCCATATTGGCTATAGCTGTTTTTGTAGTAGTGTCATGTTAAATAGGGCACCGTCTAAATCCGTTGAGAGGTCACCTTATGAACTATCGTTTGGCAAGAAACCCAAGTTGCCGTTTCTTAAAGTTTGGGGCTGCGATGCTTATGTGAAAAAACTTCAACCTGATAAGCTCGAACCCAAATCGGAGAAATGTGTCTTCATAGGATACCCAAAGGAGACTGTTGGGTACACCTTCTATCACAAATCCAAAGGCAAGATATTCGTTGCTAAGAATGGACCCTTTCTAGAGAAGGAGTTTCTCTCGAAAGAAGTGAGTTGGAGGAAAGTAGAACTTGATGAGGTAATTGTACCTTCTCCCGAGTTGGAAAGTAGTACATCACAGAAGTCAGTTCCAATGATTCCTAAACCAACTAGTGAGGAAGCTAATAATGGTTGAGGGAGTCCTGGATTAGGGGGTGTCCGGGTAGCCGGACTATACCTTCTGCCGGACTCCTGGACTATGAAGATACAAGATTGAAGACTTCGTCCCGTGTCCGGAGGGGACTTTCCTTGGCGTGGAAGGCAAGCTTGGCAATGCGGATATTCAGATCTCCTACCATTGTAACCGACTTTGTGTAACCCTAACCCTCTCCGGTGTCTATATAAACCGGAGGGTTTTAGTCCGTAGGACAGAACCCCAACATACAACAATCATACCATAGGCTAGCTTCTAGGGTTTAGCCTCCGTGATCTCATGGTAGATCTACTCTTGTACTACCCATATCATCAATATTAATCAAGCAGGACGTAGGGTTTACCTCCATCAAGAGGGCCCGAACCTAGGTAAAACATTGTGTCCCTTGTCTCCTGTTACCATCCGCCTAGACGCACAGTTTGGGACCCCCTACCCGAGATCCGCCGGTTTTGACACCGACATTGGTGCTTTCATTGAGAGTTCCTCTGTGTCGTTGCTTTTAGGCCCGATGGCTCCTTTGATCATAAACAACGATGCGGTCCAGGGTGAGACTTTTCTCCCCGGACAGATCTTCGTCTTCGGCAGCTTCGCACTGCGGGCCAATTCGCTTGGCCACCTGGAGCAGATCGAAAGCTACGCCCCTGGCCATCAGGTCAGATTTGGAAGTTTAAACTACACGGCTGACATCCGCGGGGACTTGATCTTCGACGGATTTGATCCACAGCCGAGCGCGCCGCGCTGTCTCGATGGGCATGATCTAGCTCTGCCGCCGAACAGTTCCCTGGAGGCCGCACACGCTTTTGTTCCGACCCTTAATTCGGAGCCTACTGCGCCAATCGAGGATGAGTGGTTGGACGCCGCCTCGGGGGCTGCAATCTCAAAGGCGATCGAGCCAAACACCAGCCCCGCACTCCGCAAGGCCTGTGACTCCGAGGGGCCGGATTCCTCTCCGGACTCCGAGCCCCCTGCGCGCCTGCCGATCGAATCCGGAAGCCGCATTCCTCAACAATTTCCAGGGTACCTATGTGTGACCACCGGACGCTGATGACCTAAGCCACATAATTCAGCAGCCAGAGGAATCGGCCAGGCAATTCTGGACACGGTTCCTAACAAAGAAAAACCAAATAGTCGACTGTCCGGACGAAGAGGCCCTACCAGCCTTCAAGCATAATATCCGCGACGAGTGGCTGGCCAGGCACCTGGGACAGGAAAAGCCGAAATCTATGGCAGCCCTTATGACGCTCATGACCCTCTTTTGCGCCGGAGAAGACAACTGGCTAGCTCACAGCAACAACTTAACCAAAAAACTTGGTAATTCGGATACCAAGGACAAAAGTGGCAGGTCGCGCCGGAACCAGCAAAAACGCCACGTTAACAGCGACAACAACAAGGATACGGTAGTCAATGCTGGATTCCGAGGCTACAAATCCGGTCAGCGGAAAAAGCCATTCAAAAGAAATACTCAGGGCCCGTCCAGTTTGGACCGAATACTCGACCGCTTGTGCCAGATACATGGCACCCCCGAAAGACCAGCCAATCACACCAACAGGGATTGTTGGGTGTTCAAGCAGGCAGGCAAGTTAAATGCCGAAAATAGAGACAAGGGGCTGCGTAGAGACGACGAGGAGGAGCCTAGGTCGCCGAACAACAGTGGACAGAAGGGTTTTCCCCCACAAGTGCGGATGGTGAACATGATATACGCAACCCACATCCCCAAGAGGGAGCGGAAGCGTGCATTACGGGACGTATATACGCTGGAGCCAGTCGCCCCAAAGTTCAACCCATGGTCCTCCTGCCCGATCACTTTTGATCGAAGGGACCACCCCACTAGCATCCGTCATGGCGGGTTCGCCGCATTGGTTCTAGACCCAATTATTGACGGATTTCATCTCACAAGAGTCCTTATGGACGGCGGCAGCAGCCTGAACCTGCTTTACCAGGATACAGTGCGGAAAATGGGCATAGATCCCTCGAGGATTAAACCCACCAAAACGACCTTTAAAGGCGTCAGACCAGGTGTAGAGGCCAACTGTACAGGTTCAGTCACACTTGAAGTGGTCTTCGGATCTCCGGATAACTTCCGAAGTGAGGAGTTAATCTTCGACATAGTCCCGTTCCGCAGTGGCTATCACGCACTACTCGGACGAACCGCATTCGCAAAGTTCAATGTGGTACCGCATTATGCATACCTCAAGATCAAGATGCCAGGCCCTCGAGGAGTAATCACGGTCAACGGAAACACCGAACGCTCTCTCCGAACGGAGGAGCATACGGCAGCGCTCGCAGTAGAAGTACAAAGCAGCCTCTCCAGGCAATTCTCCAGTCTGGCCTTCAAAAAGCCGGACACTGTCAAGTGCGCCCGGTGTAACCTACAACAAGACCGCCTGGCACGTTCCGAGAAGGCATAGCAATGCGGCCCCAACCCCAGCCCTCGCGAAATAGCGAAACCAGCACTTCACATACATAACTACGCTCTCAAAATACCATGGGCGCAGCGGAAGGGGCATCATCACGGTACGCCCAAAACACGGCTTAAACCGTACTAGGGGCTGCCGAATTGTTTCTTTATTTTCTCTTACTTTCAGGACTCCATACTTCGGACGACCTGTTCGGCAATTCAACTGCCGCACAAACGATGCAAGAACCAGGGAAGCAGACAAGCCATGCCGCATTATGGAACTCCCAGGTGGTCTCTATTACGAGCAGTATACTTGTTTTAAATACAATTCCGCGGCCTGCCCCTCGACAGGACATGTTAAATAGTCCAATTTCTTTTGCTTATCGCACTATTTGTATCGTTCTGCTTGGATAGCAGCCTTCTTATAAACAATGCATAGCTTTTTGTCTATTTTTTGCATTACTCTCTTTATATATATATGTTCATTAATGACATGTTGCACCCATACACTGTGGTATGGAAAATATGCCAGGGGCTCCAGTACCCCTTAATATGGTGTGAGAAGTCCGAACACTTTCACAAGTGTGGCACCTCGAACTTATAACATTATATGCATCGGCTCCGAATCATGATTTGGGTCAATAGTTGGGTTTGCCCGGCTCCTATGTTTTGGTGCCTTACGTTCCGCTATATCGGCTAAGGAGAACTACTGCGGTTGTGCCCCAGTTGAGCTGGGCTGAGCACCTTAGTAGAGAAAGCTAAAACTGAATGTCATGATAAGGTGAGAGACTGGTCGCTGTTCGAGAGGTTTTTCGAGTCCTTAAAGAGTTATGCCGCTTAGAGCGAGGAACCGGATTTTGTCCGGCCAAGGCGTGGATAGCGCCCCGAACTCGGTCTTCCGAATACTAGGGGCTTCACCGAAATTTAAATTTATAGAGTTCTATGGCTAAGTGAGAGTGTTCAAGCATTATAGTTCGATTGCCTTGTTCATTGTGCTGAGCGCCTCCCTCGAAGGATCCAAACATGGGAAAAAGAGCGCTCAGGTTTATCCCGAACACCCCAGCACTAGTGGCATGGGGGCAGAAGCCGACGACTGGCCATCTCTCAATTTTTGATAAACGGCCGCACAGAAAGTAATATTTTAAATTCAACAAGCATTGCTTAGTGCAAATGAACAAGTTTTCAGCGCACAAGACAACACGAGCGAGTTCATTCAAAAATTACATCCTTGGTACATTCATCCGCCACAAGGCGGGCACCCTTCAGATCATCCTTATAATAGTTCTCGGGTTTGCGATGCTCTTTCCCCGACGGAGGCCCATCCTTCACAAGCTTCTCGCCGTCCAGCTTGCCCCAGTGCACCTTAGCGCGGGCAAGGGCCCTCCGGGCTCCTTCTATGCAGACGGAGCGCTTGATAACCTCGAGCCTTGGACAGGCCTCCACCAGCCGCCGCACTAGTCCGAAGTAGCTCCCAGGCAGGGCCTCTCCAGGCCACAGCCAAACTATGAAGCCCTTCATGGCCTGTTCGGCCTCCTTGTGGAGCTCGACCAGCTGCTTCTGCTGGTCGCTCAAGGGCACAGGGTGTCCGGCCTCAGCATACTGAGACCAGAACACCTTCTCCGTCGAGCTGCCTTCTTCGGCTCGATAGAATGCGGCGGCATCGGATACACTACAGGGAAGATCTGCGAACGCCCCTGGAGATCTCCGGATTCGGGTAAGTAACAAGTAGCTTACTTTTATATGTCTGCTTTGCATAAAGAATGCCTTACCCGCCGCTATCTTTTTCACCGCATCCAACTCCTGGAGGGCCTTCTGGGATTCGGCCTTGGCAGACTTGGCAGTTTCAAGGGCCGCCGCGAGCTCGGACGCTCGCGTCTTCTAGTCAAGCTCCAAACTATCATGTTTTTTCATGAGAGCCTGAAGCTCTTGCTGCACCTCGCCGACCTGCGCCTCAAATTTCTCCCGCTCGGTGCGCTCCGTGGCCGCTTTCTTCTCGGCCTCGGACAGCGCCTGCTTGAGGGTTGCCACCTCAGTTGTGGCCCCTGCAATAAGCAGCACAATCCTGTCATTTTTTGCAATTGCATCCTTTTATATATTTTTCTATAAGGTATCTCTTACCTTCTTTCTCCTCGAGCTGCGGCCTGGAAAGGCCGAGCTCTTGCTCGCACCGCTCGAGTCCCTATTTCAGGGTGCCTACCTCCGTAGTCAGTGCGGCGGTCGCAAGCAGCGAAGCCTGCATACGCATATTGACTCATTTTTTGTTAGACTCCTGCGAAATTTATTTGATCCTCTATTTGGCTTTTCTTTCCGAACGCCAAACAGAGCATCAGGGGCTACTGTCTATGCGGTAATATTTTTACCTATTTTTACTTACCTCGAAGCCTGTTAGAAGGCTGGCACAAGCTTCAGTCAGTCCGCTCTTGGTGGACTGAACCTTCTGGATCACCGTACTCATAATAGTACAGTGCTCCTCGTCGATGGAGGCGCCGTCAAGCACCTCCTGCAGATTGTCCGGCACCTCCGATTGGACGGAGGCCGCCGGCTCAGAAGGCTTGCTCCTCTTGGAAGGAGTTCGCCTACCGCGGTCCGGAACCGTTGAAGATTCCGGCGCGGTGTCCGGCTCAAAGCCGGACTTCGAGCCCTGGGGGGTCTTGTCCCCTTTGCCCCTAGAGTCTGGGAAGTCACCTTGTGGCGCCTCGAGGACCACCTCTTCTTGGCTTGGAACCTGTCGGGACAACACTTCGGCGTTGTGCGTAGTGCGAGGGGAGGTAGCCGTCGGAAGTGAATTCATATCCGATGAATCTAGGGAGCCGCTCGACGACTCGTCGAGCCCGGCCTTGGGCGGGCTGCATAATTATATTCGACATAAGGAAAAGCTGTGCAACAAGGGAACGCTATGAGTTACTCTGGTATCCGAATACTTACGATCCCGCCGGGCGCCTGGCCCTTTGCGGCCACTCCTCTTCGCCCTTGTCGGCGTCGGTGGAGTAGTCCGGAGGAAGGGTTTTCCCCTTCTTGGACCCTTCGGCCTACCCTGTTGGGGCGGCCTTCCTCTTCTTTCCTCCCCCCGCTGGAGGGGGAGAGGTTTCTTCTTCCTCCTCCTCGTTTTCATGGGAGGAGCGCGTCTCGGATTTGTCGGATGAAGAATCCGACACCTCCTGGCGCCGGGAACTCTTTCGAGTCCCCGTGGCCTTCTTCTTGGCCTTCTTCTCCGGCACCACGTAAGGTGCCGGAGCCAGCCGCTTCGATAAACGAGCATCTATTGGGTCTTCGGGCAAAGGGGCCGGACAGTTGACCTGTCCGGACTTCGCCTGCCACTCCTGTCAAAGGTAAGGGAGTTTAGATCCCGCATAGAGTCAAACTATGAGAAACAAATGTCGTGTAAAAGGTAAAGATAACTCACCGCACTAGTTGGACGCTGCGTGCTGAATCCGCGATCCTCGGATGCGGATGTGGGAGCCTCGGCGCCCTTGAATAGCACCTTCCAGGCGTCTTCGTACGTCGTGTCGAAGAGCTTATTCAGGGTTGGGTGCTGCGCCGGGTCGAACTCCCACAGATTGAAATCTCGTTGTTGACAAGGGAGGATCCGGCGGACGAGCATGACCTGGACTATATTGACAAGCTTGAGCCGCTTGTTCACCAGGGATTGGATGCATGTTTGCAGTCCGGTCACCTCTTCCTCGTTGCCCCACGACAGGCCTGTCTCTTTCCAGGACGTGAGCCACGTAGGGGGTCCGGATCGAAACTCGGGGGCTGCGACCCATTCAGGGTCACACGGCTCGGTGATGTAAAACCACCCCGATTGCCACCCCTTCAGGGTCTCCACAAAAGAGCCCTCGAGCCAAAGGACGTTGGCCATCTTGCCCACCATGGCGCATCCGCACTCCGCCTGGCTTCCGCGCACCACCTTCGGCTTGACGTTGAAAGTCTTGAGCCAAAGGCCGAAATGGGGCCGGATGCGGAGGAAGGCCTCGCACACGACGATAAACACCAATATGTTCAGGATGAAGTTCGGGGCTAGATCGTGGAAATCTAGGTCATAGTAGAACATGATCCCCCGGACAAATGGGTGGAGAGGAAAACCCAGTCCGCGGAGGAAATGGGGAAGGAATACGACCCTCTCATGGGGCCTTGGGGTGGGGAGGAGCTGCCCCTTTTTCAGGAAGCCGGTGCGCGATGTTGTTGGACAAGTATCCGACCTTCCTTAGTTTTTGACATGGCCCTCTGTAACGGAGGAGACCATCCACTTGCCTCCCGCTCCGGACATGGCTGGAGAAGGTTGAGGTGGGAAGTGCGGACTTGGGCGCTGGAGCTCGGGTGCGCAGGAGATGGATAGGGAGAGGAGGAAGAAGGCGTAGGTGAAAAGGTGGATCCTTATCCCCTTATATGGGCGGATGCGGCTATGCGTCCCCACCAGCCTGGTAAAACTCGCTTATCTCCCAAGCGCCGTGATAAATGGCGCAGTTGGGTTACCCCTGTCCGTATTGATGAGAATACCGTAAATAGGGGACACGACCTCTGCTTTGACAAGACGTGCCAAGGAAACCGCCTCGCGAAATGCGCTGAGGTGGGGAAGTAAAAATGATTCGAATAAAGGCTTGGCCGTAGTGTGATTTCACGCTACGGAATGCGTCAGCAGATTAGATTTGTGTTAATATTATTCTCTCTATGGCAATATGTGGAAACTTATTTTGCAGAGCCGGACACTACTCTTAGTGTTTATGAACTTTTATGAAGAACTTGGAGGAGGAACCCGCTTTGCAATGCCGAAGATAATCTGCGTGCCGGACTCGTCGTCATTGAAGCCTGGTTCAAAGGCTACTGAGGGAGTCCTGGATTAGGGGGTGTCCGGGTAGCCGGACTATACCTTCTGCCGGACTCCTGGACTATGAAGATACAAGATTGAAGACTTCGTCCCGTGTCCGGAGAGGACTTTCCTTGGCGTGGAAGGCAAGCTTGGCGATGCGGATATTCAGATCTCCTACCATTGTAACCGACTTTGTGTAACCCTAACCCTCTCTGGTGTCTATATAAACCGGAGGGTTTTAGTCCGTAGGACAGAACCCCAACATACAACAATCATACCATAGGCTAGCTTCTAGGGTTTAGCCTCCTTGATCTCGTGGTAGATCTACTCTTGTACTACCCATATCATCAATATTAATCAAGTAGGACGTAGGGTTTTACCTCCATCAAGAGGGCCCAAACCTGGGTAAAACATTGTGTCCCTTGTCTCCTGTTACCATCCGCCTAGACGCACTGTACGGGACCCCCTACCCGAGATCCGCCGGTTTTGACACCGACAATGGTGATCATGAAACTTCTGCTCAAGTTACTACCAAACCTCGTAGGTTAACCAGAGTAAGATCCGCACCAGAGTGGTACGGTAATACTATTCTGGAGGTCATGTTACTTGACCATGACGAACCTACGAACTATGAGGAAGCGATGATGAGCCCAGATTCCGCAAAATGGCTTGAGGCCATGAAATCTGAGATGGGATCCATGTATGAGAACAAAGTGTGGACTTTGGTTGACTTGCCCGATGGTCGGCAAGCCATAGAGAATAAATGGATCTTCAAGAAGAAGACTGACGCTGATGGTAATGTTACTGTCTACAAAGCTCGACTTGTTGCGAAAGGTTTTTGACAGGTTCAAGGAATTGACTATGATTAGACCTTATCACTCGTAGTGATGCTTAAGTCTGTCCGAATCATGTTAGAAATTGCCACATTTTAGGAAATCTGGCAAATGGATGTCAAAACTACATTCCTTAATGGATTTCTTAAAGAAGAGTTGTATATGATGCAACCAAAAAGGTGTTGTCAAGCCTAAAGGTGCTAAGAAAATGTGCAAGCTCTAGCGATCCATCTATGGACTGGTGCAAGCATCTCGGAGTTGGAATATACGCTTTGATGAGTTGATCAAAGCATATAGTTTTGTACAGACTTGCCGTGAAGCCTGTATTTACAAGAAAGTGAGTGGGAGCGCTACAGCTTTTCTGATAAGTATATGTGTATGACATATTGTTGATCGGAAATGATGTAGAATTTTTTCTTGAAAGCATAAAGGAGTGTTTGAAAGGAGTTTTTCAAAGAAAGACCTCGGTGAAGCTTCTTACATATTGAGCGTCAAGATCTATAGAGATAGATCAAGACACTTGATAAGTTTTTTCAATGAGTACATACCTTGACAAGTTTTTTAAAGTAGCTCAAAATGGGAAAAATCAAAGAAGGAGTTATTGCCTGTGTTGCAAGGTGTGAAGTTGAGTAAGACTCAAAGCCCGAGCATGACAGAAGATAGAGAGAGAATGAAAGTCATTCTCTATGCCTCAGCCATAGGTTCTACAAAGTATGCGATGCTGTGTACCAGACCTATTGTATACCCTGCCCTGAGTTTGGCAAGGGAGTACAATAGTGATCTAGGAGTAGATCATTGGACATTGGTCAAAAATTATCCTTAGAGGACTAAGGAAATATTTCTTGGTTTTGGAGGTGATAAAGAGTTCGTCGTAAAGAGTTACGTCAATGCAAGCTTTAACACTGATCTGGATGACTCTGAGTCTCGATCTAGATACATATTGAAAGTGGGAGCATTTAGCTTGAGTAGCACCGTGGAGAGCATTGTAGACATAGAAATTTGCAAAATACATAAAGATCTGAATGTTGCAGACCCGTAGACTAAACTTCTCTCACAAGAAAAACATGATCACACCTTAGTACTCTTTGGGTGTTAATCACATAACAATGTGAACTAGATTATTGACTCTAGTAAAATCCTTTGGGTATTGGTCACATGGCGATGTGAACTAATCACATGCTGATGTGAACTATTGGTGTTAAATCACATGGCGATGTGAACTAGATTACTGGCTCTAGTGCAAGTGGGAGACTGAAGGAAATATGACCTAGAGGCAATAATAAAGTTGTTATTTATATTTCCTTACATCATGATAAATGTTTATTATTCATGCTAGAATTGCATTAACCGGAAACTTAGTACATGTGTGAATACATAGACAAAACAGAATGTCCCTAGTATGCTTCTACTTGACTAGCTCGTTAATCAAAGATGGTTATGTTTCTTGACCATAGACATGTGTTGTCATTTGATGAACGCGATCACATCATTAGAGAATGATGTGATGGACAAGACCCATCCATTAGCTTAGCATTATGATCGTTGAGTTTTATTGCTATTGCTTTCTTCATGACTTATATATGTTCCTCTCACTATGAGATTATGCAACTCCCGAAATCGGAGGAACACCTTGTGTGCTATCAAACGTCACAAGGTAACTGGGTGATTATAAAGATGCACTGCAGGTGTCTCCGAATGTGTTTGTAGGGTTGGCATAGATCGAGATTAGGATTTGTCACTCCATGTATCGGAGAGGTATCTCTCGGCCCTCTCGGTAATGCACATCACAATAAGCCTTGCAAGCAATGTGACTAATGGGTTAGTTACGGGATGATGCATTACGGGAACGAGTAAAGAGACTTGCCGGTAGCGAGATTGAACTAGATATTGAGATACCGACGATTGAATCTTGGGCAAGTAACATACCGATGACAAAGGGAACAACGTATGTTCTTATGCGGTTCGACCGATAAAGATCTTCGTAGAATATGTAGGGACCAATATGAGCATCCAGGCTCTGCTATTGGTTATTGAGCGGAGATGAGTCTCGGTCGTGTCTACATAGTTGTTGAACCTGTAAGGTCCGCACGCTTAACATTCGATGACGATTGGTCTTATGAGTTTATGTGTTTTGATATACCGAAGGTTGTTCGGAGTCTCGGATGTGATCATGGACATGACGAGGAGTCTCGAAATGGTCGAGACATAAAGATCGATATATTGGAAGGCTATGTTTGGACATCGAAATGGTTCCGAGTGAGTTCGGGTATTTACCGGAGTAACGGGGGGTTATCGGAACCCCCTGGGGAGTCATTGTGCCTTAATGGGCCTTAGTGGGAGAGAGGAGGAGGCGGCCAAGGTGGGAGCGCGCCCCCCAAGCCCCATCCGAATTGGGAGGGGGGGCGGCGCCCCTTTCCTTCTCTCCTTCTCCCCCTTCCTTCTTCTCCTACTAGGGAAGGGGAATCCTACTCCCGTTCGGAGTAGGACTCCCCCCTTGGGCATGCCATGAGAGGGTCGGCCCTCCCCTCCTCCACTCCTTTATATACGGGGGAGGGGGCATCCCATTGACACACAAGTTGATTGTTTAGCCGTGTGCGGTGCCCCCCTCCATAGATTTCCACCTCGGTCATATCGTTACATTGCTTAGGCGAAGCCCTGCGCCGGTAGCTTCATCATCACGCCGTCGTGCTGACAAAACTCTCCCTCGACCTCAGCTGGATCTAGACTTCGTGGGACGTCACCGAGCTGAACGTGTGGAGATCGCGGAGGTGCCGTATCTTTAGTGCTAGGATCGGTCAGATCATGAAGACGTACGACTACATCAACCACCTTGTCATAACATTTCCTCTTACGGTCTACGAAGGTACATGGACAACACTCTCCCCTCCCGTTCCTATGCATCACCTAGATGGATCTTGCACGTGTTGGGGAACGTAGTAATTTCAAAAAATTTCCTACGCACATGCAAGATCATGGTGATGCATAGCAACGAGAGGGGAGAGTGTTGTCTACGTACCCTCGTAGACCGAAGCGGAAGCGTTGACACAACGTAGAGGAAGTAGTCGTACGTTTTCCTCGCGATCCAACCGATCACAGCACCGTTACTCCGGCACCTCCGAGTTCTTGGCACACGTTCAGCTCGATGACGATCCCCGGGCTCCGATCCAGCAAAGCGTCGAGGAAGAGTTCCGTCAGCACGACGGCGTGGTGACGATCTTGATGTGTTACTGGCGCAGGGCTTCGCCTAAGCACTGCAACGATATGATCGAGGTGGAATTTGGTGGAAGGGGGCACCGCACACGGCTAAGGAACGATCCGTAGATCAACTTGTGTGTGTTTGGGGTGCCCCCTGCCCCCGTATATAAAGGAGCCAAGGGGGAGGGGCTGGCCGGCCAAGCCTGGCGCGCCAGAGAGTCCTACTCCCTCTGGGAGTAGGATCCCCCCCCCCCAATCCTAGTTGGACTAGGATTCTCCAAGGGGGAGAGAGAGAGAGAGGGGGCGCCCACCTCTCCTAGTCCTAATAGGACTAGGGGAAGGGGGGAGGCGCGCAGCCCAAGAGGGCAGCCCTCTCACCTCTCCTCCAAGGCCCATGTTGGCCCATTATGCTCCCGGGGGGTTCCGGTAACCCTCCCGGTATTCCGGTAAAATCCTGATTTCACCTGGAATGCATCCGATGTCCAAACATAGGCTTCCAATATATCATTCTTTACGTCTCGACCATTTCGAGACTCCTCGTCATGTCCGTGATCATATCCGGGACTCCGAACTCCTTCGGTACATCAAAATGCATAAACTCATAATAACTGTCATCGTAACGTTAAGCGTGCGGACCCTACGGTTCGAGAACAATGTAGACATGACTGAGACACGTCTCCGGTCAATAACCAATAGCGGGACCTGGATGCCCATATTGGCTCCTACATATTCTACGAAGATCTTTATCGGTCAGACCGCATAACAACATACGTTGTTCCCTTTGTCATCGGTATGTTACTTGCCCGAGATTCGATCGTCGGTATCCAATACCTAGTTCAATCTCGTTACCGGCAAGTCTCTTTTCTCATTCTGTAATACGTCATCTCGCAACTAACTCATTGGTTGCAATGCTTGCAAGGCTTTATGTGATGTGCATTACCGAGAAGGCCCTGAGATACCTCTCCGACAATCGGAGTGACAAATCCTAATCTCGAAATACGCCAACTCAACATGTACCTTCGGAGACACCTGTAGAGCACCTTTATAATCACCCAGTTACGTTGTGACGTTTGGTAGCACACAAAGTGTTCCTACGGTAAATGGGAGTTGCATAATCTCATAGTTAAAGGAACATGTATAAGTCATGGATAAAAGCAATAGCAACATACTAAACGATCGGGTGCTATGCTAATGGAATGGGTCATGTCAATCAGATCATTCAACTAATGATGTGATCTCGTTAATCAAATAACAACTCTTTGTTCATGGCTAGGAAACATAACCATCTTTGATTAATGAGCTAGTCAAGTAGAGGCATACTAGTGACACTCTGTTTGTCTATGTATTCACACATGTATTATGTTTCCAGTTAATACAATTCTAGCATGAATAATAAACATTTATCATCATATAAGGAAATAAATAATAACTTTATTATTGCCTCTAGGGCATATTTCCTTCAGTCTCCCACTTGCACTAGAGTCAATAATCTAGATTACAAAGTAATGATTCTAACACCCCTGGAGTCTTGGTGCTGATCATGTTTTGCTCATGGAAGAGGCTTAGTCAACGGGTCTGCAACATTCAGATCCGTATGTATCTTGCATATCTCTATGTCTCCCACCTGGACCAAATCCCGGATGGAGTTGAAGCGTCTTTTGATGTGTTTGGTTCTTTTGTGAAATCTGGATTCCTTTGCCAAGGCAATTGCACCAGTATTGTCACAAAAGATTTTCATTGGACCCGATATGCTAGGTACAACACCTAGATCGGATATGAACTCCTTCATCCAGACTCCTTCATTAGCTGCTTCCGAAGCAGCTATGTACTCAGCTTCACATGTAGATCCCACCACGACGCTTTGTTTAGAACTGCACCAACTGACAGCTCCACCGTTTAATGTAAATACGTATCCGGTTTGCGATTTGGAATCGTCCGGATCAGTGTCAAAGCTTGCATCGACGTAACCGTTTACGACGAGCTCTTTGTCACCTCCATAAATGAGAAACAAATCCTTAGTCCTTCTCAAGTACTTAAGGATGTTCTTGACCGCTGTCCAGTGATCCACTCCTAGATTA
This sequence comes from Aegilops umbellulata, assembly GCA_032464435.1. Taxonomy (NCBI): domain Eukaryota; kingdom Viridiplantae; phylum Streptophyta; class Magnoliopsida; order Poales; family Poaceae; genus Aegilops; species Aegilops umbellulata. Next base: position 142,533,455 of record CP136059.1, read on the forward strand.
CTTTGGTACCTGCCTGCTAAACTTATAGCAAGGCACACATCAGGTCTGGTACACAGCATTGCATACATGATAGAGCCTATGGCTGAAGCATAGGGAACATTTTTCATTTTCTCTCTATCTTCTGCGGTGGTCGGGCATTGAGTCTTACTCAACTTCACACCTTGTGCCACAGGCAAGAACCCTTTCTTTGCCTGATCCATTTTGAACTTTTTCAAAACTTTGTCAAGGTATGTGCTTTGTGAAAGTCCTATTAAGCGTCTTGATCTATCTCTATAGATCTTAATGCCCAATATGTAAGCAGCTTCACCGAGGTCTTTCATTGAAAAACTCTTATTCAAGTATCCCTTTATGCTATCCAGAAATTCTATATTATTTCCGATCAACAATATGTCATCCACATATAATATCAGAAATGCTACAGAGCTCCCACTCACTTTCTTGTAAATACAGGCTTCTCCAAAAGTCTGTATAAAACCAAATGCTTTGATCACACTATCAAAGCGTTTATTCCAACTCCGAGAGGCTTGCACCAGTCCATAAATGGATCGCTGGAGCTTGCACACTTTGTTAGCTCCCTTTGGATCGGCAAAACCTTCTGGTTGCATCATATACAACTCTTCTTCCAGAAATCCATTCAGGAATGCAGTTTTGACATCCATTTGCCAAATTTCATAATCATAAAATGCGGCAATTGCTAACATGATTCGGACAGACTTAAGCATCGCTACGGGTGAGAAAGTCTCATCGTAGTCAATCCCTTGAACTTGTCGAAAACCTTTTGCAACAAGTCGAGCTTTATAGACAGTAACATTACCATCAGCGTCAGTCTTCTTCTTAAAAATCCATTTATTCTCAATTGCTTGCCGATCATCGGGCAAGTCAACCAAAGTCCACACTTTGTTCTCATAGATGGATCTCATCTCAGATTTCATGGCCTCAAGCCACTTTGCGGAATCTGGGCTCACCATCGCTTCTTCATAGTTCGTAGGTTCATCATGGTCTAGTAACATGACTTCCAAAATAGGATTACCGTACCACTCTGGTGCGGATCTTACTCTGGTTGATCTACGAAGTTCAGTAGAAACTTGATCTGAAGTTTCATGATCATTATCATTAGCTTCCTCCCTATTTGATGTAGGTGTCACAGAAACAGATTTCTTTGATGTACTACTTCTCAATAAGGGAGTAGATAATGTTATCTCATCAAGTTCTACTTTCCTCCCACTCACTTCTTTCGAGAGAAACTCCTTCTCTAGAAAGTTTCCGACTTTAGCAACAAAACTTTGCCTTCGGATTTGTGATAGAAGGTATACCCAATAGTCTCTTTTGGGTATCCTATGAAGACACATTTTTCCGATTTGGGTTCGAGCTTATCAGGTTGAAGCTTTTTCACATAAGCATCGCAGCCCCAAACTTTAAGAAACGACAACTTTGGTTTCTTGCCAAACCACAGTTCATAAGGCGTCGTCTCAACGGATTTTGATGGTGCCCTATTTAACGTGAATGCGGCCGTCTCTATAGCATAACCCCAAAAAGATAGCGGTAAATCGGTAAGAGACATCATAGATCGCACCATATCCAGTAAAGTACGATTACGACGTTCGGACACACCATTACGTTGTGGTGTTCCGGGTGGCGTGAGTTGCGAAACTATTCCGCATTGTTTCAAATGTAGACCAAACTCGTAACTCAAATATTCTCCTCCACGATCAGATCATAGAAACTTTATTTTCTTGTTACGATGATTTTCCACTTCACTCTGAAATTCTTTAAACTTTTCAAATGTTTCAGACTTGTGTTTCATTAAGTAGATATACCCATATCTGCTTAAATCATCAGTGAAGGTGAGAAAATAACGATATCCGCCACGAGCCTCAACATTCATTGCACCACATACATCAGTATGTATGATTTCCAATAAATCTGTTGCTCTCTCCACAGTACCGGAGAACGGTGTTTTAGTCATCTTGCCCATAAGGCACGGTTCGCAAGTGCCAAGTGATTCATAATCAAGTGACTCCAAATGTCCATCAGTATGGAGTTTCTTCATGCGTTTTACACCGATATGACCTAAACGGCAGTGCCACAAATAAGTTGCACTATCATTATCAACTCTGCATCTTTTGGCTTCAACATTATGAATATGTGTATTACTACTATCGAGATTAAGTAAGAATAAACCATTCTTTAATGGTGCATGACCATAAAAGATATTACTCATATAAATAGAACAACCATTATTCTCTGATTTAAATGAATAACCGTCTCGCATCAAACAAGATCCAGATATAATGTTCATGCTCAACGCTGGTACTAAATAACAATTATTTAGATCTAATATTAATCCCGAAGGTAGATGTAGAGGTAGCGTGCCGACCGCGATCACATCGACTTTGGAACCATTTCCTACGCGCATCGTCACCTCGTCCTTAGCCAATTTTCGCTTAATCCGTAGCCCCTGTTTTGAGTTGCAAATATTAGCAACAGAACCGGTATCAAATACCCAGGTGCTACTGCGAGAATTAGTAAGGTACACATCAATAACATGTATATCATATATACCTTTGTTAACCTTGCCATCCTTCTTATCCGCCAAATACTTGGGGCAGTTCCGCTTCCAGTGACCAGTCTGCTTGCAATAGAAGCACTCAGTTTCAGGCTTAGGTCTAGACTTGGGTTTCTTCTCTTGAGTAGCAACTTGCTTGCTTTTCTTTTTGAAGTTCCCCTTTTTCTTCCCTTTGCCCTTTTTCTTGAAACTAGTGGTTTTGTTAACCATCAACACTTGATGCTCCTTTTTGATTTCTACCTCCGCGGCTTTTAGCATCGCGAAGAGCTCGGGCATAGTTTTGGTCATCCCTTGCATATTATAGTTCATCACGAAGCTCTTGTAGCTTGGTGGCAGTGATTGGAGAATTCTGTCAATGACGCAATCATCCGGAAGATTAACTCCCAGTTGAATCAAGTGATTGTTATACCCAGACATTCTGAGTATATGCTCACTGACAGAACCGTTCTCCTCCATTTTACAGCTATAGAACTTATTGGAGACTTCATATCTCTCAATCCGGGCATTTGCTTGAAATATTAACTTCAACTCCTGGAACATCTCATATGCTCCATGGTGTTCAAAACGTCATTGAAGTCCCGGTTCTAAGCCGTAAAGCATGGCACACTGAACTATAGAGTAGTCATCAGCTTTGCTTTGCCAGACGTTCACAACATCTGGCGTAGCTCTTGCACCAGGCCTGGCACCCAGCGGTGCTTCCAGGACGTAATTCTTCTGTGCAGCAATGAGGATAATCCTCAAGTTACGGACCCAGTCCGTGTAATTGCTACCATCATCTTTCAACTTTGCTTTCTCAAGGAACGCATTAAAATTCAACGGAGCAACAGCACGAGCCATCTATCTACACAACATAGACAAGCAAGATACTATCAGGTACTAAGTTCATGATAAGTTTAAGTTCAATTAATCGTATTACTTAAGAACTCCCACTTAGATAGACATCCCTCTAATCCTCTAAGTGATCACGTGATCCAAATCAACTAAACCATGTCCGATCATCACGTGAGATGGAGTAGTTTCAATGGTGAACATCACTATGTTGATCATATCTACTATATGATTCACGCTCGACCTTTCGGTCTCCGTGTTCCGAGGCCATATCTGTTATATGCTAGGCTCGTCAAGTTAAACCTGAGTATTCCGCGTGTGCAACTGTTTTGCACCCGTTGTATTTGAACGTAGAGCCTATCACACCCGATCATCACGTGGTGTCTCAGCACGAAGAACTTTCGCAACGGTGCATACTCAGGGAGAACACTTCTTGATAATTTAGTGAGAGATCATCTTATAATGCTACCGTCAATCAAAGCAAGATAAGATGCATAAAAGGATAAACATCACATGCAATCAATATAAGTGATATGATATGGCCATCATCATCTTGTGCTTGTGATCTCCATCTTCGAAGCACCGTCATGATCACCATCGTCACCGGCGCGACACCTTGATCTTCATCGCAGCATCGTTGTCGTCTCGCCAATCTTATGCTTCCACGACTATCACTACCGCTTAGTAATAAAGTAAAGCATTACATCGCGATTGCATTGCATACAATAAAGCGACAACCATATGGCTCCTGCCAGTTGCCGATAACTCGGTTACAAAACATGATCATCTCATACAATAAAATTTAGCATCATGTCTTGACCATATCACATCACAACATGCCCTGCAAAAACAAGTTAGACGTCCTCTACTTTGTTGTTGCAAGTTTTACGTGGCTGCTACGGGCTATAAGCAAGAACTCATCTTACCTACGCATCAAAACCACAACGATAGTTTGTCAAATAGACTCCATTGTAACCTTCTCAAGGACCGGGCGTAGCCACACTCGGTTCAACTAAAGTTGGAGAGACAGTCTTCCGCAAGCCATCTATGTGCAAAGCACGTCGAGGGAACCGGTCTCGCGTAAGCGTACGCGTAAGGTTGGTCCGGATCGTCTCGTCCAACAATACCGCTGAACCAAAGTATGACATGCTGGTAGGCAGTATGACTTGTATCGTCCACAACTCACTTGTGTTCTACTCGTGCAAATAACATCAAACCATAAAAACCTAGGCTCGGATGCCACTGTTTGGGGAACGTAGTAATTTCAAAAAATTTCCTACGCACACGCAAGATCATGGTGATGCATAGCAACGAGAGGGGAGAGTGTTGTCTACGTACCCTCGTAGACCGAAGCGGAAGCGTTGACACAACGTAGAGGAAGTAGTCGTACGTTTTCCTCGCGATCCAACCGATCACAGCACCGTTACTCCGGCACCTCCGAGTTCTTGGCACACGTTCAGATCGATGACGATCCCCGGGCTCCGATCCAGCAAAGCATCGAGGAAGAGTTCCGTCAGCACGACGGCGTGGTGACGATCTTGATGTGTTACCGGCGCAGGGCTTCGCCTAAGCACTGCAACGATATGATCGAGGTGGAATTTGGTGGAAGGGGGCACCGCACACGGCTAAGGAACGATCCGTAGATCAACTTGTGTGTGTTTGGGGTGCCCCCTGCCCCCGTATATAAAGGAGCCAAGGGGGAGGGGCTGGCCGGCCAAGCCTGGCGCGCCAGAGAGTCCTACTCCCTCTGGGAGTAGGATTCCCCCCCCCCCCAATCCTAGTTGGACTAGGATTCTCCAAGGGGGAGAGAGAGAGAGAGGGGGCGCCCACCTCTCCTAGTCCTAATAGGACTAGGGGAAGGGGGAGGCGCGCAGCCCAAGAGGGCAGCCCTCTCACCTCTCCTCCAAGGCCCATGTTGGCCCATTATGCTCCCGGGGGGTTCTGGTAACCCTCCCGGTATTCCGGTAAAATCCTGATTTCACCCGGAATGCATCCGATGTCCAAACATAGGCTTCCAATATATCATTCTTTACGTCTCGACCATTTCCAGACTCCTCGTCATGTCCGTGATCATATCCGGGACTCGGAACTCCTTCGGTACATCAAAATGCATAAACTCATAATAACTGTCATCGTAACGTTAAGCGTGCGGACCCTACGGTTCGAGAACAATGTAGACATGACTGAGACACGTCTCCGGTCAATAACCAATAGCGGGACCTGGATGCCCATATTGGCTCCTACATATTCTACGAAGATCTTTATCGGTCAGACCGCATAACAACATACGTTGTTCCCTTTGTCATCGGTATGTTACTTGCCCGAGATTCGATCGTCGGTATCCAATACCTAGTTCAATCTCGTTACCGGCAAGTCTCTTTTCTCGTTCTGTAATACATCATCTCGCAACTAACTCATTGGTTGCAATGCTTGCAAGGCTTTATGTGATGTGCATTACCGAGAAGGCCCTGAGATACCTCTCCGACAATCGGAGTGACAAATCCTAATCTCGAAATACGCCAACTCAACATGTACCTTCGGATACACCTGTAGAGCACCTTTATAATCACCCAGTTACGTTGTGACGTTTGGTAGCACACAAAGTGTTCCTACGGTAAATGGGAGTTGCATAATCTCATAGTTAAAGGAACATGTATAAGTCATGGATAAAAGCAATAGCAACATACTAAACGATCGGGTGCTATGCTAATGGAATGGGTCATATCAATCAGATCATTCAACTAATGATGTGATCTCGTTAATCAAATAACAACTCTTTGTTCATGGCTAGGAAACATAACCATCTTTGATTAATGAGCTAGTCAAGTAGAGGCATACTAGTGACACTCTGTTTGTCTATGTATTCACACATGTATTATGTTTCCAGTTAATACAATTCTAGCATGAATAATAAACATTTATCATGATATAAGGAAATAAATAATAACTTTATTATTGCCTCTAGGGCATATTTCCTTCAGCACGTGCATATGATTTTTTTGAAATTACGTGTTCCCCAACAGATACTATGTTGTCCTATACACATGGCGTGATCATTGGGCAAAGTTTTGGATCAAGGAGAGGGAGTATAAGAGTTGAAGGATTTATTTGAGTTTTAGAGCACTTGCAAACAACAGACAAAATCCAATCAAAGCAAAGTCCAAAAGACTCAAAAGTTGTTTTTCAAACCACATTTTATCATGATTTATTAGCTTAAGTGTTGTGGCATGAAAATCAGGGTGTAACAACTGGCGTCTTGGTGAAGTTACAAACCTACCCCGGTTTAGACCTTTGGACATCGGACCGATAGGCTACACCGGCCAGATTAATTTCCTACCACCAAACATTAGTCTTGCATGGTTTCGGTTGACCAGAGGCTTATTCGGTGCTTCATTCAATATTTGGGAGCAGAAGCATTAACGTTTTTGGTTCTCTTGAATTGAACTTTCAGGATTTATCAAACTTCACAAATCTTGACTCTTGAAAGTCCTAAAACTATTATTATTTTGGAATGGAGGGGGTACATTTGAATATACATTGTACACGAGTATATATTAAAAAAATGCAACTTACCTCAGTTCATGCATGGTTCCAGATATAATCTCCTTGGTTGCGAAAAAAATAGTAGACATGCGTATGAATATATAGCATGTTCAAACGCACAACAAAGATTGATGCCCCCTTTTAGATCTGATTTACAAATGCCATTATCTTGGATTCAAATAGATGAATGCACTTACTATGAATTCGAATATTCGAAACCCCCTTTATGTTGAATTCACCATGGATTCTATTTCATAGCTAGCAATTTGGAATGTATCCATGTTAGTGACAAATGTATAAAGTGCTTCACACTAACAACATGGAGTGCACTAATTAATGTTTATATATGAATTGCAAAAGCAATGCATTGTCTGGATTTCAAACCACACTCACTCCATGGATCGATAATATGAAATAAACACATGCACATGCTAGAATTCAACAGAGAATGGGTGTCTGATAGACCGATGTTCGGTCATACGCAAATTGCAAAATTCATGATCTCATCCAAAAATAATAATGACATTTATATTTTAATTAAATGTGTAGAACCACCCATTACACGTAGATGCACTATGCCTCGGCCCATTCTCACACACGCGTGTCGTATTCGGGGCTCCGCAGACCCAAGATAGATTCGAACTCTGGGGTGCGTGCGAAGAACTGAACCTCCCAAGTCTGCCAACTCGTCAATCTCACGTCCTAGCTCGATGAACTGAAGAATAACGCGACAAGGCAGTTTACCCAGGTTCGGGCCACCATGCGGTGTAACACCCTACTCCTGCTTTGTGGTGGATTAGCCTCGAGGTTGGCTGAGGATGAACTAGTATAGTGGAAGAACGACCTCATGAGGTGTGTTCTTGTGTTTGTGTGAGCTAGTGAGGTTGTGGGTGGTCTGAATCCTCCCTCCTCTCTATGGTGGTGGCTAGCTATACTTATAGTGGCCTTGGTCCTCTTCCCCAAAAATGAAGGCGGGAAGGGATCCCACAACTGCCAAAGTCGAAGGGAGACAACTAGTACATCTTATCCTGACGAAAGGTGGTCTGCGCCCACAAATCTTTTAGTTGTGACGTCGTGGTGGGTGATACGTATCCAACGTATCTATAATTTTTTATTGTTCCATGCTATTATATTATCTGTTTTGGATGTTTTATATGCATTAATATGCTATTTTACATGATTTTTGGGACTAACCTATTAACCTAGAGCCTAGTGCCAGTTCCTGTTTTTTTTCCTTTTTTTAGAGTTTCGCAGGAAAGGAATACCAAACGGAGTCCAAACGGAATAAAACTTTCGCGATGATTTTTCTTGGACCAGAAGACACCCAGGAGATTTGGAGTGCAAGTTAGAAGAGCCACGAGGCGGCCACAAGGTTGGAGGGCGCGCCCGGGTAGGTACGGCGGGCCCCTCACCCTTGTGGGCCCATTGGTGACCTCCTGACCTAGATCATCCTCCTATATATACTCTTATACCCCCAAAACATGCAGGGGAGCCACGAAACCACTTTTCCACCGCCGCAACCTTCTGTACCCATGAGATCCCATCTTGGGGCCTTTTCCGGCGTGCTGCTGGAGGGGGATTTGATTACGAAGGGCTTCTACATCAACACCATTGCCTCTCTGATGAAGCGTTAGTAGTTTACCACAGACCTACGGGTCCATAGCTAGTATCTAGATGGCTTCTTCTCTCTCTTTGATTCTCAATACAAAGTTCTCCTCGATGTTCTTGGAGATTGTTGGGGAACGTAGTATTTCAAAAAAATTCCTACGTTCACGCAAGATATATCTAGGAGAAGCATAGCAACGAGCGGGGAGAGTGCGTCCATGTACCCTCGTAGACCGAAAGTGGAAGCGTTTAGTAATGCGGTTGATGTAGTCGAACGTCTTCGCGATCCAACCGATCCAAGTACCGAACATACGTCACCTCCGCGATCTGCACACGTTCAGCTCGGTGACGTCCCTCGAACTCTTGATCCAGTTGAGGCTGAGGGAGAGTTCCCTCAGCATGACGGCGTGGTGACGGTGATGATGAAGTTACCGGCGCAAGGCTTTGCCTAAGAAATACAACGATATGACCGAGGTGTGTAACTGTGGAGGGGGGCACAACACATGACTAAGAGAAACTTTGGTGTGCCTTTGGGGTGCCCCCTCCAAAGTATATAAAGGGGGGAGGAGATGAGGCCGGCCCTAGGAGGGGGCGCGCCATGGGGGGATTCCTACTTGGACTCCTAGTCCAAGTAGGATTCGGTCCCCCCTTTCCTAGTCCAAGTAGGAGAAGAAGGGAAAGATGAGAGAAAAGAAAGAAGGAGGGGGGCGCCTCCCCCTCCCCTTGTCCAATTCGGACTGGGCAAAGGGGGGGCGCCACCTCTGGCTGGCCCTCTCCCTTGTCCACTAAGGCCCATTGTTGCCCATTAATCCCCCGGGGGTTCCGGTAAACCCCCACCCCCCGGTACTCCGGAAAATGCCCGAACCTATCCGAAACCATTCTGGTGTCCAAACATAACCTTCCAATATATGAATATTTATCTCTCTACCATTGCGAGACTCCTCGTCATGTCTGTGATCTCATACGGGACTCCGAAAAAACTTTGGTTCATCAAAACACCGAAACTCATAATACAAATCGTCATCGAACGTTAAGCGTGCAGACCCTACAGGTTTGTGAACTATGTAGACATGACCGAGACACATCTCCAGTCAATAACCCATAGTGGAACCTGGTGTAACGCCCTGAGTCCGATGCGCCAGGTGTCTTCTAGTTATTTCGCCGTCGTTGCCATGTCATTTGCTTGCGTGTTGCATGTTGCCATGTCATCATGTGCATTTCATCTGCATGTTTTTCAAAACATGCATCCGTTCGTCCGGGTCTCCCAGTTCCTTTCGTTGTCCGTTTTGAGATTCGACACACTCGCACGCACCCCCGGCACATCTGGAATATTAATTTATCAGTGGCATAAAAATGTTCTCCGAATGGGGTAAAAGTTGGTGTGCGGTCTTATTATAGTGTAGGTAGACCGCCTGCCAAGTTTCATCACATTCGGAGTCCGTTTGATAGCCCAACGGTTAAACATAAAGCGTCATTATAGCTGGTCAAACGTCGGACATTCTTGGTCTCCAGAAACCCTTGCCGGGCTGCATTTCTCCCCTCTCCTCTCAGCCCAACCTGCTCTACACAGCCCACTAGCCCACCTACACTACCCCTTCGTTTCGGACCGCCCGATTGAGATCAAACGGTCCGAAACGGCCTCAAACCCCCTCTCCTAGCCCTTCTTCCTATAAATAGACCTCCTCCCTTCCTAATATGGGAAAAAACCCTAGTCCTAGCCCTCCATGCAGCTCCAACCGCCGCCGCCCTCGTTTTCAGCGCCGGTCCTCTCCCTCGCCGCCACTTGGCGCTGCTCCACTCGCCCCGCCGCCACCTGAAACCACCATCGCCACTGCCTAGGGACACTGGAAGTGCGCCACGTGCTCCTGCCCAACCTCCCTCCGCCACGGCCCGCAAGGCCCACGGGGATCTCGTCTCGGGCCGCATCTGGGCCCCAACCGAGCCCCGCGTACCCCTACGCCCGAGCCGCCGCGCTCCCTCCCTCGCCTCGCTCGCGCCTGCCACCGCCGCCGCGCGCACAAGCCGCCGCCGTCCCACGCCGCACCTCTGCCGCTTTGCCGCCGTTCTCGGGCGCTCGCCGGACGCGCGCCCTCCGGCGTCCCCCGCCGCGGTCCACCTCAACACCGCCGGCCCCAGGATCTCTCCGCGGCTGCCATGGATCTCCGCCGAGCTCCGAACACCGGGTTCCCCTCGATCTCCACCACCGCCACCTGGATCCGACCCCTCCACCACCGGATCCACGTCTCCTGCTCCATCCCCGAAGTCCCTGACGTCTCGCCGAGCTCGGCAGCGTGCAGCTTCGGCGAGGCCTCCTTCAACCCCGCCGGGACCCCTTTGTCCAGGGTCCGAGCGAACCCTCGGGCCAAACGTGCCTCTGCACACTGCCCTGCTCTGTCTCGTCCTAGGGACATCGAGATTCACTTTTCCAGAGGGTATAATTTTCTCCAAGTCCCCAGAACAACCATCTCACGTTGCATTTTTATGAGCATTGTAACTTTGTGCATACTTGTCCATCTGTGATGTATGATATATGCAATTGTTCATCTCTGAATGCTATATATGCTAGTGTCATTTTCATGAATGTTACTGTCCATCTTGTTGCCTTAATCCTCGTTGCGAAAGTGCTAAATGTTATAACCTGCTGAAAGTTGTCATAACTTACTGATTTGTCTTTTTCATAGCATTTTGTGTGTTTATCTTTTGAGAATCATGTCAACATGTTTTAGGAGCATATTCATGTCATATTTATTATGGTGCAATCCATGTATTTTTATGTGCCTTTTGGTGAGTGCGTCAAGCTTGTGAAGTAGGCTACTTGCTGTTGCTGATTTCTGTGACGATAATTTCTGCCGAGTCTGTGAACCTCTTATCTTTTGCATACTTGCGATGATATTTTGAGCCTGTTCTAGTGATTTCTAGTAGTAGCTCAGTGTTCATGTTTTGTAGTTCTCTACATGTACATGCTAGACATGCCCTTTGATGCGTCATATATGTCCTGTAGCATATGTTTTCATTGCCATGAACATGCCTAAATGATGTTTGAGTTTTTCTTTTAACTTCACGATGCCATGTTTTGAGCTTTTTACTAATTAATCAATGCCTCTTTTGGAGATGCTCCAATTACATGAGTTGAAATATATCAATGCCTCTTTTGGAGATGCCCATGTCTTTTGCATAATTACTAAAGTTGCTATGCTTGCTGTTATGTGCCTCCAAATCAGCACCATAATGTTATTGTTTTGCATTCCCAGATTTCCTCCGTGCGAGAATCTGTTATGACTTGCTATCTTGTCTTGATGAATGCCATTGATGTAGATTTATATGGAGATGCTTAGTAATCATGTTTTTTCATGAATAACCTATACTTAAGTTCCATGTTTTTGCTTGTTATGATCTTGGACTGTAGCATGCTTGTTTCATGCCTCCAACATGTCAACATGTTATTTCTTCTCACATGTATGCTCTGTTTTTCACTAAGTCATAATCTGTGTTATAAAGTTGGTTCTTCCATTGATCATCTTGAATTAATCTTGATGCCTATGAACCTGAACCTTAATGATATTTGAAGCATGTTGTCTGTATTTGAAGTGTATATCAAGTTCGTGTCCATATCTTTCCTGTAGCATGTTGTTTCCTTGATTGCAAAGTGCTTAGTTGCTGTTTTGGGCAGATTGTGTTTGAAATTTGTATTGAGTGTATGTGTTGAACCGTGGCTCCGTTTGGAGCATGCCCTAAACTTGCTTCGTTTTGCATGTAGTTTCATGTTACCTTGTTGCATCCTTGTTTTGGAATGTTTGTGATGTGTTTTGCTTGCATTTGCATCAATGCTATGTTTAACTTGATTTGCTCATATCTTCTAGTCCGTAGCTCCGAATTAAATGAAGTTTATATGTAACTTGATTAGAAAGACACGTAGATCATCTTGGTGCACTTTAACTTGATGTTTAACAAATTTAACATAATGTTTTGTTAAGATCTGGACCAATTTCGAAATTTGCATATGGGGAGTTTCCGGAATTGTTGTATGTTGATTCCGGCCTCATTCAAACTTGCTTTGATGTGTTATTCTTGTATGCATCATCTTTTGCCATGAGTAGCATCATGTAGCCTTGTCATGCATCATACTTGGATGAGCATCATGCCAGGTTTATGTGTTGTGTGTTTACCATGTTGTTTGCTTCTTTCCGGTTGTGCTCTTTCTCAACAGTTCATGTTTCATTGTGATTGTGAGGATTCGTTCGGTTACGTGGGATCGTCTTCTTCATGGACTCGTTCTTCTTCCTAGCGGGATTTCGGGCAAGATGACCGTCACCTTGGATCTCACTACTATCTTTGCTATGCTAGTTGTCTCGATGCTATCGCTATGTCGCACTACCTACCACTTGTTTATCAAGCCTCCCAAATTGCCATGATAGCCTCTAACCTTTTTACCCTTCCTAGCAAACCGTTGTTTGGCCATGTTACCGCTTTGCTTAGCCCCTCTTATAGTGTTGCTAGTTGTAGGTGCAGGTGCAGGTTGTTCCATGTTGGGACATGGATATCATGGGATATCCCAATATCTCTTATTTAATTAATGCATCTATATACTTGGTAAAGGGTGGAAGGCTGGGACTTTTGCCTGGTGTTTTGTTCCACTCTTGCCGCCCTAGTTTCCGTCATACCGGTGTTATGTTCCTTGATTTTGCGTCCCTAACACGGTGAGGGTTTATGGGCCATTCTTAACAGTTCGCTTTGAATAAAACTCTGCCAGCAAGGCCCAACATTGGTTTTAACATTTTCCATGATAATATTGAACTAAATAATTAATTGGCATAGGGCGTCATGAACATGAGGATTCTTTCTACATATACAGGGGGGCAGTGCTGATGGTGTTGGTCCCAAAATAGAGCCACTTGCGGTGCCACCCCTTCACCTGGGGTCTTCGGTTGCGGTACATAGTGTTCATCCGGTGGTGGCCTGAGACGACATACGCGCGGCTACTATCAGGGTGTCGGCATGCCGGGAGGTTTTGCTGGATTTGTTTTACCATTGTCGAAATGTCTTGTGCATCGGGATTCCGAGTCCGATCGGAGGGTCCTCCGATGGAGGATTGTCTCCGCGGATCGTGAGCTTGTCATGGGCTGAGTTGGGACACCCCTGCAGGATTGAAAGTTTCGAGAGCCGTGCCCGTGGGTATGTAGCAGATGGGAATTTGTTAATATCCGGTTTTAGAGGACTTGAAGTAAACTCAATTAAAAATACACCAACCGTGTGCGTAACCATGACTGTCTCTTTTCGGGGAAGTTCGAGAGGAGAACACGGTTGGGTTATGCTTGAACGTAAGTAGTTCAGGATCACTTATTGATCATTACTAGTTGGCGACCGTTTGTGTAGTTTCTCATCTTACTCTTGTACTCATAAGTTAGCCACCATACATGCTTAGTCGCTGCTGCAACCTCACCACTTATCCGTTTCCTACCCATTAAGCTTTGTTAGTCTTGATACCCATGGTAATGGGATTGCTGAGTCCTCGTGGCTCACAGATTACGACAACAACAGTTTCAGGTACAGATAATCTGATGATCATGACGTGAGAGCGATGTTTACATGTTTTGGAGTTCTTCTTCTTCTTTGTCGATCTTGGGTTAGGTTCCTGGCCGGCAGCCTGGGTTAGCAGGGTGGATGTCGTTTGAGTTTCTGTTTGTGTTTCATCCATAGTCGGATGTTGTTCTCATGTATGATGTTTGATGTATTCGGGTGGCATTTGTATTCCTTTTGTATGTATCCCCATTTGTTGTGTAATGGCATGATGTAATGATATCCACCTTGCAAAAGCATCTCCAATATGCGCTTCTATCCTTGGTGGGATCTTCGAGTTCCTTTAGGATAAAGTCGCATATTGGGCGTGCCAAGTTGGTATCAGAGCCTCGACCGACCATAGGAGCCCCGCTGATTGTTCGTAGTTGGCTGATGTCGAGTCTTGAAGAAAACTTTTTCGGAGTCTAGTTATATCAGAGAGTTGGAATTCTTTTTACTCATCAGTCCCTTCGTCGCTCTGGTGAGAAATCTTGACGTAGGTGATTTGACATTACTCCTCTTCCCCTTCAAATTTTGTAGGACCACACAATTAGTTTTCATTCATTGCGATGTCAGCTTTTTTCATCCGGCGCACTTCTCTTGGAGTAATTCGACCCTCATCGTCTTTTGCGAGATCAATCCTCGGTTCTTTCTCAACGACGTTGTTTCACCGTCTGAAGATAAACAATGTCATCTGAAGTTGTCTTTCTTTTTCCCACCCGCCTACCCTTTTCATCTCGAAGCCGGAGTCCGTAATCGAGTATCCATCCTACACGTGCGAAGCCTTTGCATTCTTTCCTCAATTATTTCAACCCATCCTTTCCTCTTCAAATTATTCGTCGGTTCCCCATTCCAGTTGCCTTTGTTTTTCCCGCCCTCCCACCCCTTTTTCTTCTGGAGTCTGAGACTCTATTCGAGCATCAATTTCATTCGTGCGGAGCCTCTTCAATCTTTCCTCGGTTATCTCAACCGGTGAATTATCGTCTAGTTAATCTTGGTTCGTCTCGTTTTCTTTCCGGTGTATCCAATTCAAGTTTTTCGTTGTTGATCGTATTATTTACCTCGACTCAAGTGCTTGTCCTTGCTCGTTCGCCTCTCGCCAGTTTATCCTTCCGGAGTGCCCAAGACATCTCAGAAGATTTGTGGTTGCCTTCAACTAATTCTAGGTTGTCACCTCATTCGAGTCTTTCAATCTTCCTGGTGCATCATTTCTCTTTCAAACAATCCTTTCCAACGGTGCTTCTTTTCAATGAGCCCTAACCCATAGGTTTATTCCCAGGATCTTACATGACTCTTCTAATTTCTGGAGTTATTCCCAAATTCTTTTTGAAGTTTTACGTAAGAATGAATTTCATCAGTCAGATGCTTTTCCAAAATCGATTTCAAACTATTTTCATTGTTGGCTCACGCTCTTCGCTTTTCATTCTCCCGGAGTATCAAAACAATTTTTGGTCATGTTTCTCATCGTCATTCACAACATTTGAAGACCGAAGAAGAATTTTCCTCTAAATCTTGTCCGTTCTCTTGAAGATTCGTGGTTCTACTTCATGTTATCCTCTCAAATTATTATGTTTGTCAAAATTTCTTTTCTTACCCATCCGGAGTACTTCAGGAGTTATTTTTCTATTTCGATTATCCGGAGGCCTCCATTTCAGAATATTTATTCGTTCCAAGTTTTCAGCTTCGTTCATTCCCATAGTTGTACCGGTGCTTCGTTCAAGCATTCTTTAATCAGTTCGCGATCTCTTCGTTCTCTTGCATCTTGATTCACTCAAGTATCTTTGTTCGTTTTCTAATTATTTCCGGTGATTCGTTCTCTTCTCTTCTTTCTTTTTCATTGCCATGGTGGTTTGTTTAAGAATTTCACTTCCATTCTTATCATATCAATTCATTCGTTTTTTCAGCCATACCTGTGGTTCAGGAAGACCTTCCCAAGTTTTGCGCTATATCTCCCCTTAATCTTTTCCAACGTGAATAATTTGCATGCAATCCATTGCTTCTCATCAATTTAATTGATGAAGGATAAGCATAACATAATTCTTATTCTTCTTCCATCAAGTTTATTAATTCCTTCCTTCAGAGATATTTCATGATGAATAATCTCTTGGTTCTAGGTTGTTCATCTTTTCTTTTCTGGAGTCCCAAGTTTTCCTCGGCCATCTCGTTGGAAACACAATCTAAATAATCGCAAGGCTTTAATCTTATTCTTTTCATCCTTGAATTATATCTCATCATCCTTTTGTCACCGGAGTTCTTCATGGTCGCTCAGCAGGATTTAATTCATTCTTCAAGTGTTCATCAAGATTCTTGTTGGAGAAGCTCAAGTATCTTTTCTTCTTGCGTCTCGAAGTGCAATTAATTCTCCATATTATTTTGAAGTGGAGTTTTGCGTTTCTTCATTCTTCTCAGCTATTCAATCATTGTCGTTTGTGGCCGGTTGTCACCTCATAATTTTGAGAAGTTTTCAATAAGTCCACAACAAGCTTATTCTTTTGTTGTTGATATTGTCAACAACTCCGTTCAATCCTTCCTTGAAAGGGTGCTTTTCAAACTCAATTGTGGCAGAAGATGCCATTTTTCTTCTTCGATCTTTTCATTCAACTATTTCAATTCTTCTGGAGGCATTGTGTTGTCCCTCTCATCAAGTCTCGTTCAATCTTGTCAAGTTCATGTTCTATTCCATTCCATGTTCAACCGGGATGCTATCACAATTCTTTCGTTCTTATTCATGCCTAACCGGAGTGGTTTCAGAGTCTATCTTACTCCTTGAGCTTTTGATCCTTGTCATAATCGTTGTTTCTCTTTTCTACATTAGTGTTCTCGACCTTGTTCATCTCTTGCGTCCTTATTTCATGTCATCCTCTTTCTCTTCTCCTCATTCCTAAGATCTCGGGACGATATGTCTTGTTAGTAGAGGAGAGTTGTAACACCCCGAGTCCGATGCGCCAAATGTCTTCCAGTTATTTCACCGTCGTTGCCATGTCATTTGCTTGCGTGTTGCATCTTGCCATGTCATCATGTGCATTTCATCCGCATGTTTTTCAAAACTTGCATTTGTTCGTTCGGGTCTCCCAGTTCCTTTTGTTGTCCATTTCGAGATCTGACACACTGACACGCGCCTCGGGCACCTCCGAAATATTAATTTATCAGTGGCATAAAAATGTTCTCGGAATGGGGTGAAAGTTGGTGTGCGGTCTTATTATAGTATAGGTAGACCGCCTGCCAAGTTTCATCCAATTCGGAGTCCGTTTGATAGCCCAACTGTTAAACATATAGAGACATTATAGTTGGCAAACGTCGGACGTTTTCGGCCTCCGAAAACCCTTGCCGGGCTCCATTTCTCCCCTCTCCTCTCAGTCCAACCCCCTCTACACAGCCCACTAGCCCACCTACACTACCCCTTCATTTCGGACCGCCGGATTGAGATCAAACGGTCCGAAACGGCCGCAAACCTCCCTCCTAGCCCCTCTTTCTATAAATAGACCTCCTCCCTTCCTAATATGGTCAAAAACCTTAGTCCTAGCTGAGGGAATCCTGGATTAGGGGGTGTTCGGGTAGCCGAACTATACCTTCGCCGGACTCCAGGACTATGAAGATACAGGATTGAAGACTTCGTCCCGTGTCCGGATGGGACTTTCCTTAGCGTGGAAGGCAAGCTAGGCGATGCGGATACTCAAGATCTCCTACCATTGTAACCGACTCTGTGTAACCCTAACTGTCGTGGTTTTGTCACGGCAGATGTCCTAGCAAAAGGACTTAGTCGTGGAGCCATCGCAACGGGTTAACTCGAAGGGGTTAAAGCGGACACAGGGACACAGAGGGTTTATACTAGTTCGGCCCCTTCGATGAAGGTAAAAGCCTACGTCTAGTTGTGATGGAATTGATGGGGTTTCGATGACTAGGGAGCAAACAAGCTTCGCCTAAGTATCGAGTTGTTGTTGTCTGTCCTTGAGCCATTGTCAGGTCGTCCCCTTATATACATGGGTGACGCCCGTCGGTTTACAGAGTCCCAATCTCCGATTCATATTCGTACCCGGGTTGGTCTCTCCTTATTCCTAACTTATAATACAAGTTTACATATAAAGCCGGTTTACGGCTACAAGTGTTGAACCGACTACGGCCTTGGGCCCTCATCTATGTTCTTGGGCTTTAACGCTCTGGGACTACTGATGAAGTTAACCCGGCCCTGGTAGGCCGGTTTACGCCCAGTAGTAATATCCCCAACATTAGGCCCCAGATTGATTTGAACGTGTTCATGTCAATCCTTAGCAGAAATCTTCATCTTTATCATCTTCTGGTAATTGTTAAACCGTCTTGACGTCATCTTCTCCACTTGCTGTTAAACCGGGGTGACGTCATCTGTCATAAAGAAAGTATTCATAATACCTCATCATTTTAATAAGGCTGCAAAAATCGAGGTGACATCTCCGTTTGGTGGCCCCTAGTTTGTCGCGCCTGACACATGTATTTTATCTTATAAATAGGACCGAAGGGTCATTTCCTTTTTCCCCTTCCTGCCTTCTCATCTTCGTCTTCCTCGCGTCATCAGCTTCAGAGCTCCGCCGCTGCCGTCGCCTTCAGCCTCGACCTTGGCCACTGCATCGACCTGAACGCACCAGAAAAACTGCGGTGATCTTCCGCACCCCCCTCAGCTCTGGTAAGTCCTCAGTTCTTCTTAACCTACATCTGTTCTAGGGTTCCTTGTTCTTGCGATGTTCGTCGACTGCTCCTGTTCGTGTGTTAACCTCCGTATGGATCTGTAAAACCTTGTATTGAATACCACTTAGCTTTCCGCATCCACCTATAGTCTCATGTTAAAGTCCGTGGATCTCATCTGTATATCTGCCCATTGATTCACTTCCGCTCTGCTTTGAAGCCTTTGAATATTTTTTCTGTTTTCTGAAGTTACCTTAGATCCATTGCTGTAACGGAACTTTTGTGAAACCTGTTTCTACATACTTAGCCATTTCGGAACCTCCAATGCATTCAATATTTAGATCAGGCGGTTTAACTTACCATAGGAAAAGTTAATAAACCGGTATATACCATTAGTCCCCTTATTGAACCGCCAGGATCCCTTAGTCATAGTCCATCGCTTCACGGAGCTTCGGTTTGAATGTAATTATCCTCGGTTTGACCCCGATCATATCAGTGTATATTTTGTACCCAACACAATCTCAAACCGGGATCGCTTATTTTGTAGACTCCACCATGGCTAAACAAGTATATGAGTGCAACTGGGCCCCTTCTCGTGTTACAGAGACGCAACTGAATAACTTAGTCTTGACTGGCGCTTTAAGCAGCAAGAATACCATCCACTGGAGGGTCCCAGGCAAAGAATGTCCTCCCACACCTCGAGAAGGAGAGGTTGTAGTTTTTGCGGATCACATAGCCTGAGGTTTTAATCCGCCCGGTTCGAAATTCTACCAGGACGTCTTGGCCAACTTCCAACTTTGTCCGCAAGACACTGGCCCCAATTCTGTTACCAACATATTTCCAAGTGCTCTGTGAGGTGTACTTTCAAGAGGAACCTACAGTCGAGTTATTCCGAGATTTTTTCCATCTAAACCGTCGCACAGAATTTACTGATGGTTCCAACATGGAATTGGGTGGCATGGCGATTCAGAAGCGGAAGGAGGTCACTTATCCTCACGCAAAACTGCACAGCCATCCCCAAGAATGGAATCAATCGTGGTTCTATTGCAAAGACACCTCTCCTGCGAATGAAAATCCCTTGCCCGGCTTTCGTCCGGAACGGCTTAGCAACACACACCCCTTTCCACAGAGGTTGACAGCCAAAGAGAGGAGTAAATATGCTCCCCAACTGTCCAAGCTCAGAGCCTTTATGGCCAATGGTTTAACAGGAGTGGATCTCGCTCGTTGCTGGATATCCTGGAGCGTACTGCCTCTCAGCCAACGCTCCGGTTTGATGTGTGAATATACGGGCAGTGTTAACGACCCTCTGCGGCATGTGAACATCCAACTTACTGACGAAGAAGTCATAGAAGCTGTGAAGAAAATTTTGAACGAACTGGAATACGTCTGTGCCCGAACCGGCCTGCTTCCTTTCTGTGCTACCAACAAACCGCCAGCTGTAAGTCTGAATTTTCCTTTTCATTAAATATGATAATATTACATCTGCTTAATACTTGATACCAATATCTGTTAAAGCAGGGTGATGATCCATTTTGGAGCAAGAAGCTTTCACAGGAGAAGGCAGACAAACCGGAGAGGCCGACCCGTCCAAAGACAAAGGTCCTTAAGAAACCTGCTCATAAAAGGAAAACCACTTCATCCTCTGATCCGCCTGCTGACGATGATGTGAGTAATCCGGACCTTGAGGTAGAATTCGATTTACTTGGCTTTCTTTTATACGCCTTATTGATGATAATACTTGTTAGGACGATGCCGAAGCTAGCCTTGCTGATGATGCAGAGGTAATTATTCTCTCTTCTGATTCGAATTCTTTGCCTTCACTAAAAATTCGTCAGGCAATCCAGAAAGTTAAATTTTCTCATCCTCTTGCTCATTTGGATCCCAAATTTCTTATGAAGACCCAACAGCATGAAGTGCGCCGCACGACTCGGCATAGCGGCCAGGTAGTTACCTCCGCTGGCTTACCGAACAATCCGGTTCGGAGACGCCGTTCAGAGGTCCCTAATTTGCTTGTCAGTACTTGTTCTAAAGCAGGTTGTTTTCGTCAACCGCTTAACCCATCTGACTCTGAATATCAGGTTACCTCCCGCTCATCCTCCGGCGAGTCAACGGGTACTCAACTGCCACCGCTTAAAACCGTGCTTGGGTAAGCTTGCACTTATCGTAACATCCTTGGTATTGTAGCTTTCAACATATACTGTTTTTGATTTTGCTGTTCCTCTCAGGGCCAAACCAAGGCCGAGCAAGAAGGCTCGCCTGGATAAAGCAACCAAAGAAGAAACTGCCCCCGAACCGGGCGCCGCTCCAGATGTTGAGGCGGCCATTCATGAATACATGCCGAATGACCCGCCAGTGCAAGATGAGGTCTTTATTGCTGAAGAGAGGCCTGTTGATGCTTCCGGTCCTGCTGAGCAGCCTGGAAGTCCCGTCCGGAATGAAAAATCCACAAGTCCATCCAAAGCTACTGGCAAACCGACAGCCACAGTGCAAACCGGTGATGCCCAGGATGATGAAGTTGTCATCACTGGTGTTGGTCATACCGAACCCAACAATCCTGTCGCTTTGTCCAGACATACTGCCAAGGATGAATTTGCTGCAATAGGCAAGGGCAAGTGGAATGTCGATTTGGCGACTTATGCTGCACTGAGTGCTCAAGATCTTCATTCTCGTTATCTGAACCGGCTATATACCAGTCGCGATCATGAAGCTGGCCTAGTGAACATGATGAAGGAGAAATTTGAGGTAACTTTCATATGCCTCTTCCTTCTTGTATATCTTTTATCCTTGCTGCCTCCCCTAGCACCCAAGGGTCGGTTTGTAATCTTCTTTCAAACCAGAACTTTATGAAATATAAAGCTGCATACTTCAGAATGCGCCGATGTAGCCCCCAAGGGTCGGTTCAACTTAATGTAGTTGAACCGGGACTTAATAATATAAACCTGAAAGCTTTGAATTTCAATGATAATTTTTGAGCAAATAGCCATTAGCCCCCAAGTGCCAAGTTGAATACTTGTATTGAGCTTGGGACTTTGCAATCAGTTGATAGTTGTAGATTAAATAGGCATTAGCCCCCAAGTGCCAAGTGCATAACTCGTTATGTGGTTGGTACTTCCATATCCATACCGTTTTTTAAACCATATAATTGTCTGACTGCAGGCTGAGCTGGAGACCAAAGAAAATCAACTCGCCGATCTTCAAGAGAACTTAAAATCCCAACAAGCTGAAACCTCCAAAGCAAAAGAGGAGTTGACCAGCGCTTTAAGCGTCATGGAATAGCTAAAGGAGGGCTTCAAAAAAGATCGGGCGGATTGGGCCACTGAGAAAAACGCTTTGATCAAGAAAATTGAAACTGCTGAAGCTGCCCTTAAACCGGTGACAGACGAACTGACCAGCGTAAGGCGACAAGTGCATGCAATGACTGCCGCCATCTTTGGTAAGCGTTCTTTGACTTTTGTGATAATTTGGGTCTTCCTATGATAGGTCCGGTTTGTGAACTGTTCTATCATGTTGCAGGCACCCGCATTAACCACTTGGGGTCAGATGTTCGAATGACATTGAAGGCAGCCTACACATTAATCGAATAGCTGTATACTGGAGCGCAGCGGATCATCTCGACTGCATCATATAACAATCCGGCACCCACGTTAATCCAAGATACTCTTAAGAGATTGTCAATGCTTCCCTCCCGGATTGAAGAGGTGAAAAAATATGCTGCTCGAACCTGTGCCATCAATGCTTTAATCCGAGCAAAGGCATGGGTGCCAGACTTCGATCCTGTTGAAGCAGCTCAGGGCTATCCCAGTTTGAAGGAAGACGGGTCCGAGTTCAATGAAGATGATCTGAGGGTAATAAACCGGGCAGTGCACCCTCTGGCTTGTCAATTGGTAGAAGAGGCAGACTTGACGCATTATCAAGCCCAATATAATAATCAGAACAAACGAGTGGCTGCACCGGTTCCTGAAGCAGAAGATCTGATCCCGCCAATCCGTAAGCATACTTATGTTCCTGACATTGAACCGTCTTCACTGATCCATGATGAAGCTATTTTTCAAGCTTTAATGGGAATCGACTGGACCACTGTTGACTTCCAGCCGCTGGGTAGGGCAGAAGAAACTGAAGCGGCGCAGGATGACCCACGACAATCAGACCAAGGCGGCGACCAAGCTTGAAATGGAGACCGGTTTAATAGGCTGCCTTGTGATATTTTTCCAGAAAACAATGATCTTATTCGGGCACCATGTTGCCTTGTAATAGGATAGCCAATACTTTTGCTTCTGAGATGCCTTCGTGCATCTGAGCTGATACATTTGGTTGAAATATCGAAACTGCCAATCTATACCTCCTGCAATCATAAAATCTTAAACTACCAGGGCGGTTGTACCGCCAGCCGGTTTATGAACTTCATATATATGCAAGGAGATTGACATATATGATCAAATTTTGTAATACAATACCTGCCATCATCGGGCACGAAGTAGGCTTAGCCAATCTTGACACGGCGGGTTGATAAACCTGCACCGTCATGGGAGAAAACAGCTCCTGTATATACAATGTCGGTTTACTATGTAAACCGTGCTTGGTCATAATAATCGTGTTGTTACAAAATGCAAGGAGATTGACATATATGATCAAATTTTGTGATACAAAATACCTGCCATCATTGGGCAGTTTGAACCGGTGTAAAACGTTTGTTGGTTTAAAAACGCAACCAAGATAAAACATCAGTTTTTTAAAAAAATATTGAAGCAAAGGCAATGATAAAACTGTTTGCAAAAAAGAGGCTTTACTGAGCCGATCAGATGGTGTTACCTTGGTCGGACGCGACCAAGCTCCCAATAGGTGTAGCTATGGTTCAAGTCAGCCAGGTCCCCAAATGAAACCGTGGCATTATGCCGATCAAGTGGCATGGCAATGGTTCGGGTTCGACCAAGCCCCCAAGTGATTCTATGGCCTTTAGGCCGATCAAGAGGCGTGACTGGTTCAGACTTGACCATGTCCCCAAGTGATCTGGTGGCTTTCGCCTATCAAAAGGTGTTGCATCGGTTCGGACACGACCGAGCCCCCAAGTGATCTGGTGGCTTTCGCCTATCAAAAGGTGTTGCATCGGTTCAGACATGACCGAGCCCCCTAGTGATATTTATAATTTTTGCAAGGGGTAAACCGGAGGCCGCTTTAAGACAGAACAACTCCATGTAACCATGCATGATGTAAAAGAACAGATACCCCGCTTTAGCTAAGGACCCGGTTTATTGTATTTATAATATATACATTGTCATAATATATACATAAGCAGAGCCAATGGCTCAAGTATAATAAGGTCGAAGATGAGCTATGTTCCACGGCTTGTTGGTCTCCTCTTCTGACTTGCGTGAGTCTTTTCGCTCTCGAACATCGATCAGATAGTATGACCCGTTGTGCAGATTCTTGCTGACCACAAAAGGTCCCTCCCAAGGCGGGGCTAACTTATGCATATCGGTTTGATCTTGAATGAGCCGAAGCACCAAATCTCCTTCTTGAAAGGTTCTGGTTCTGTCTCGACGACTGTGATAGCGACGAAGATCCTGTTGGTAAATCGCCGAGCGGGCAGCTGCTATGTCTCGCTCTTCATCCAATCGGTCCAAAGCGTCTTGTCGAGCTGTCTCGTTGTCCGCTTCAACATAAGCCGCCACACGAGGTGAATCGTGGCGGATATCACTAGGGAGAACCGCCTCCGCTCCATAGACCATGAAGAACGGCGTGTATCCTGTTGACCTGTTGGGTGTGGTATTAATGCTCCATAATACAGATGGCAACTCTTCTACCCAACAACCCGGCGTCCTTTGCAAAGGAACCATAAGCCACGGTTTGATGCCTCCTAAGATCTCCTGATTAGCTCTTTCTGCTTGACCATTGGACTGTGGGTGCGCCACTGATGAAACGTCAAGGCGGATGTGCTCCCGTTCACAAAACTCCTTCATGGCACCTTTGGACAAATTGGTACCATTATCTGAGATGATACTGTGTGGAAAGCCAAACCGGAAAATCACTTTTTGATGAACTGAACCGCCATGGCTGCATCACACTTGCTAACAGGCTCCGCCTCCACCCACTTTGTAAATTTATCAACCACCACCAGGAGGTGGGTCTTCTTATCCTTGGACCTTTTGAAAGGCCCAACCATATCTAGACCCCAAGTTGCAAACGGCCAAGTGATTGGAATCATCCTCAATTCTTGAGCTGGTACATGAGCGCGTCTTGAGAACTTTTGGCAACCATCACATTGTCTGACCAGATCCTCCGCATCAGCATGGGTAGTTAGCCAATAGAAACCGTGGCGGAACGCTTTGGCCACCAAAGATTTTGAACCGGCGTGGTGACCACAATCACCTTCGTGGATCTCACGCAAAATTTCACAGCCTTCCTCAGGAGATACACAGCGTTGAAACGCTCCTGATACACTGCAATGGTGCAACTCGCCATTGATGATTGTCATGGACTTGGACCGCCGTATTATTTGTCTGGCTAGAGTCTCATCCTCTGGTAACTCGCCCCGGTTCATGTATGCCAGGTAAGGAAGCGTCCAATCCAGAATGACGTGAAGAGCTGCCACCAATTGAGCCTCCGGGTCAGGAACAGCCAAATCCGCTTCACCTGGGAGCTTGACCGACGGGTTGTGCAACACATCAAGAAAAACATTAGGCGGGACCGGTTTACGCTGGGAGCCCAACTAGCTCAGGGCGTCCGCCCCCTCATTCTTTCGTCGGTCCACGTGGTCCACCTGATAGCCCTTGAAGTGACCCGCAACAATATCCACCTCCCGACGATATGCAACCATGAGTGGGTCTTTAGAATAGCAAGTGCCAAACACCTGTTGAGCCACCAGATCCGAGTCACCGAAGCACTTAACCCGACTTAGATTCATCTCTTTAGCCATCCAGAGACCATGGAGCAAGGCTTCATACTCAGCTGCATTGTTAATACAGGGGAACGTTAAGTAGAGAACATAACAGAACTTGTCACCTCATGGGGAAGTTAATATGACTCCAGCCCCCGAGCCCTCCAATTGCCGTGATCCGTCAAAATGGATGGTCCAATATGTGTGATCCGACTTCTCTTCGGGGGCCTGCAGCTCCGTCCAATCATTGATGAAGTCAACAAGTGCTTGGGATTTCACCGCCGTCCGAGGCATGTATTTTAAACCGTGCGGTCCAAGCTCTATAGCCCACTTGGCAATCCGGCCCGTCGCTTCCCG
Organism: Aegilops umbellulata; assembly: GCA_032464435.1. NCBI lineage: Eukaryota > Viridiplantae > Streptophyta > Magnoliopsida > Poales > Poaceae > Aegilops > Aegilops umbellulata. The sequence goes on from CP136059.1 coordinate 142,559,440, forward strand.
GTTCTGGATGATATCACCCAAGGGGGCAGAACTAACCACTGTGATAGGATGCCCTTGGAAATACTGCTTCAGCTTCCGGCTTGCCATAAAAACTCCATATACCAGCTTCTGCCAATGTGGATACCTTTGTTTGGATTCAATAAGCACCTCGCTGATATAATAGACCGGACGTTGAACCGGATGCTCCTTGCCTGCCTCTTTTCGCTCCACCATAATAGCTATGCTGACCGTGCGAGCATTGGCAGCAACATACAGCAGCAATGGCTCCTTATCGATGGGAGCAGCGAGCACGGGCGGATTGGCCAATTGCCGCTTTAAATCCTCGAACACCTGATCAGCAGCAGAACTCCAGACGAATTGATCCGTCTTTTTCAACATCTGATACAAGGGGATTGCTTTCTCACCAAGACGGCTCATAAACCGACTCAACGCGGCAATCCGGCCAGCCAATCGTTGAACGTCATTGATACACTTCGGTTTAGCCAAGGAGGTGATGGCCGTAATCTTCTCCGGATTAGCCTCAATTCCCCTGTTGGACACCAGAAAACCCAACAACTTGCCTGCCGGTACACCGAAGACACACTTGGCCGGATTGAGCATCATCTTATACGTCCTCAGGTTATCAAAGGTCTCCTTCAAATCATCAACCAAAGTCCCCTTCTTCCTTGACTTAACCACAATATCATCCACATAGGCATGTACATTGCGGCCAATCTGCTTGCGAAGACAATTTTGCACACACCGTTGATAGGTTGCCTGGGCACTCTTGAGCCCAAAAGGCATAGATACATAGCAAAAGGCTCCAAAGGGAGTTATGAACGCTGTCTTCTCCTGGTCCTTAATTGCCATTTTGATCGTATGATAGCCGGAATATGCATCCAAAAAACCCGCTGTAGCATGAATAATTTGATCAATACGGGGGAGGGGAAAAGGATCTGCTGGACAAGCTTTATTAAGATCAGTGTAATCCTCGCACATGCGCCAGGTGCCGTTTTTCTTAAGGACCAGCACCGGATTAGCAAGCCACTCAGGGTGGAAAACCTCAACGATGAAGCCAGCTGCTAGGAGCCTGGCCACTTCTTCTCCAATAGCTTTGCGTCTTTCCTCGTTGAACCGGCGGAGAAACTGTTTCACCGGTTTGTATTTAGGATCCACATTAACAGTGTGCTCAGCGAGTCGCCTCGGTACACCTGGCATGTCAGAAGGCTTCCATGCAAAGATGTCTCGATTCTCACGGATGAACTCGATGAGCGCGCTTTCCTATTTCGGATCCAAATTGGCACTAATGCTGAACCGCTTGGACGAATCGCCAGGTACGAAGTCAACAAGCTTAGTGTTAGCCGCCGATGTGAACTTCAGGGCCAGATCATGCTCCGTGGTAGGATTCTTCAAAGGAGTCATATCCGCCGGATCAACATTGTCCTTGTAATACTTCAGCTCCTCAGTGGCACAAACCGATTCTGCGTAAGCCGCATCTCCTTCTTCGCATTCCAAAGCGACCTTACGGCTTCCGTGAACCGTTATAGTCCCTTTATGACCCGGCATCTTGAGCTGTAAGTACACATAACAGGGTCGTGCCATGAACTTGGCATAGGCCGGTCGACCGAACAGGGCGTGATACGGGCTCTGGATTTTTACTACCTCAAACGTCAGCGTCTCTGATCTGGAATCATGATCATCTCCAAAAGCCACTTCCAGTGCTATCTTACCAACGGGGTATGCTGACTTGCCAGGTACCACCCCATGGAAAACCATATTCGACGGTAGGAGATCTTTATCTGTTAGCCCCATGCGACGGAAGGTCTCATAGTATAGGATGTTAATACTGGTACCCCCATCCATGAGCACCTTGGTGAACTTATAACATCCCACCTGAGGTGCCACCACCAAAGCCAGCTGACCCGGATTGTCAACCCGGGGGGTGATCCTCTCTGCTCCATATGATTGGCTGTTCTGACCAACGTAGATATCGGGGCACGGCCGGTTCGATAGAATTAACCGCCCGCTTCTGGACCTTCCGGTCTCGCTTGTCCAGGCTAGTGGTGAATACGTGATATTGCCCACTATTCAATTGCTTCGGGTTGCTCTGGTAACCCGACTGCTGCTGTTGCTGATTGTAACCGCCCTGGTTATTCTGATTATTCTGATTGTTGTGTCCGCCCGGATTACCATTAAATCCTGAACCGGAGTTTCCTCCACCGGAACCCGGCCCGGATCCACCGCCGGAACTGGGATCATACCGGAAAGCATTAGAGCTCTTGAACTCCTGCATAATGTAGCAATCCTTCCAAGGGTGGTTTGCTGGCACCTCCTTTGTACCATGCTTTGGACAGAGCTGGTTCAATAGATAATTCAGTCGGTCCGGATTAGGACTAGGTGCTCCACTGCGGTTCTGCGATTTACCCTTGCGTCGCTGGCCCTTGTCCTGTGCATTGGTATTAGCCACAAAGTCCATGTTGCCATCCGCTTTACGCTTGCCTCCACCGCCATTACCTGCTGAGTGATGTTGCTGACCCTTGGAGTTGCCGTTCCTCTTTCCCTTCCCTGTCTTTTCCTCATTAGACTCGGGATCCTTGGTACTATCAGAATCAGCATACTATACCAAAGCGGCCATGAGAGTCCCCATGTCAGTGCAATGGCGTTTCATCTGTCCTAACTTCAATCTTAGGGGTCCGAACCGGCAATTGCCTTCCAAGGTTATGACTGCAGTGTCAACATTGATGCGGTCTGATGAATGCAGAATTTGTGAGACTCGGCGTACCCAATGAGTAGTCGATTCTCCTTCCTCCTGGACACAGGCAGCTAAATCCACTATCGACATAGGCTGCTTACATGTGTCTTTGAAGTTATTGATGAACCGGGCCCGCAGCTGGGCCCATGAACTGATAGAATTGGGCGGCAAGCTCTTCAACCAGGTACAGGCTGTCCCTTCAAGCATCATGGTAAAATACTTTGCACACGTGGCATCATCTACATCAAGCATCTCCATGGCCATCTCATAGCCCTCCACCCATGTCTCTGGAGGTTGATCCGCCGTATAGTTCGGTACCTTGCGCGGGCCCTTGAAATCCTTAGGCAGGCGCACATTCCGTAAAGCGGGGACAAGGCAAGGTACCCCCAATGCATTAGAAGTAAGCCCAGGCTCAACCGAAGTGGTCGGACGAACCGGCGTAAGCTGACGAGCTTGATGTTGTGCCGCTAACTCGGCCTCCCTGCACGCTCGGGCCCGGTCCACCACCTCCTAGGCATTGTCGACACCACCGGCCGGATTGTTGCCACGGGGCGCTCCACGCCGTGCATTACTTGACACAGCTGGTTCCTCCATATGCCTGCTATAACTCCGGCTTGGACGTGGGGTAGAATGAATCCGGTCGCGGCTGTATGAATACGCTTCTTGTTGGACCAAAGCCGTCCTAAGGAGCTCCTTGACCCGGCGCGTCTCTACCGCCTGCAATGAATCACCTTCAACTGGAATAGCCTCCAACCGTGCCGCAGCTGCAACGAGGTTATCCAGTGGATTGGAGTAGTGACCCGGAGGTGTGGGCATAGCCTGCGGTACACCAGCATTATGACGAGGTAGATCTATTAAACGGGGCTGGACCGGTGCGCCTGTCGCAGGTGCCTCCGCCCGGTTTGCCTCCGGCGGATTACCGGTTCCCGCTCCAGGGGTGTTGAAAAGGTCCCTTGCTTCGAAAACTGAAGGCAAATGCGATCGGTACTTCCTCCTCATGACTTCCTGTGATGCGTTCTGGTCCAGCATGAGCTTGTACGCTTGCGCGTCCAATGCGGCTCGCTCCGAAGTCATCCTGACCTCTTCAGCTGCTAAATCCACTTTGGCCTGAGTGATCTACTCCCTCACCTTTGCAATTTCCGCGTTGTGAGCATCTTGATTCGCTGGGTTAGACTCCGCCATGAGCGCAGCCAAAGCATCGAACAGATCTGATAAGACTTGAGCCGGCGGGCGCACAGAGCCTCCTGCCCCGGCAGCCGTTGCCGCTGCTGAACTGGAAACCATCGCTGCGACAGTTGATGAATGAATCGCTGCTTGCGTACCGGCCATGAATATTCCAACCCGGTTGGGCAGATCAGAGGGGTCCGAAATACTGTCGCCATCGGAACGGCCCCCAATCCGGCCATCTTGTAGCTGATACGAAGACTCAGTTTCTCCGGTTGACGACTCGTCGCCAGAGTAAACGACGGTTTCGCCACCAGATCCTGATCCATCCTCATAGCTTCCTCCATGGATGACCCCCAAGAAATCACGTTTTACGGCCGGCTTAACCCGGGTAGGTCGCGCACGCTGAGCTGTCTCGACGAGGTCGGTGCAGGTGTCCAGCTCAGGGCCCGGTTCACCGATCTTGCCGATGAAGACGTGTATGCCACCAAAGGGGACCCGGTATTTGCACTCGATTGAGCCGGCCTCGGGGCCCCAGCCTGCATCGTCGATGTAGATCTTACCGCGACGACTCTTGGTCATCCGGCCCACAACGTATCCCTCGAGTCCTTCGAAGAGGCCCTCCAAGAACCTGAAACCATCATGCGATAGCCCCGCGGTGGGCGCCAACTGTCGTGGTTTTGTCACCGCAGATGTCCTAGCAAAAGGACTTAGTCATGGAGCCATCGCAACGGGTTAACTCGAAGGGGTTAAAGCGGACACAGGGACACAGAGGGTTTATACTAGTTCGGCCCCTTCGATGAAGGTAAAAGCCTACGTCTAGTTGTGATGGAATTGATGGGGTTTCGATGACTAGGGAGCAAACAAGCTTCTCCTAAGTCTCGAGTTGTTGTTGTCTATCCTTGAGCCGATGTCGGGTCATCCCCTTATATACACGGGTGACGCCCGTCGGTTCACAGAGTCCCAATCTCCGGTTCATATTCGTACCCGGGTTGGTCTCTCCTTATTCCTAACTTATAATACAAGTTTACATATAAAGCCAGTTTACGGATACAAGTGTTGAACCGACTACGGCCTTGGGCCCTCATCTATCTTCTTGGGCTTTAACGCTCTGGGACTACTGATGAAGTTAACCCGGCCCTGGTAGGCCGGTTTACGCCCAGTAGTAATATCCCCAACACTAACCCTATCCGGTGTCTATATAAACTGGAGGGTTGTAGTCCGTAGGACGAACCATCATCATACACAATCATACCATAGGCTAGCTTCTAGGGTTTAGCCTCCTTGATCTCGTGGTAGATATACTCTTGTACTACCCATATCATCAATATTAATCAAGCAGGAGTAGGGTATTACCTCCATCGAGAGGGCCCGAACCTGGGTAAAAACATCGTGTCCCTTGTCTCCTGTTACCATCCAGCCATGACGCACAGTTCGGGACCCCCTACCCGAGATCCGCCGGTTTTGACACCGACATTGGTGCTTTCATTGAGAGTTCCTCTATGTCGTCGCCTTTAGGCCCGATGGCTCCTCTCATCATCAACAACAATGAGGTCCAGGGTGAGACTTTTCTCCCCGGACAGATCTTCGTCTTCGGCGGCTTCGCTTTGCGGGCCAATTCGCTTGGTCATCTGGAGCAGATCGAAAGCTACGCCCCTGGCCATCAAGTCAGGTTTGGAAGCTTAAACTACACGGCTGATATCCGTGGAGACTTGATCTTCGACGGGTTCGAGCCATAGCCAAGCGCGCCGCACTATCTCGAGGGGCATGATCTAGCTCTGCCTCCGAACAGTGTCCTGGAGGCCGCCCATGCACCGGTTCCAACCTTAGACTCGGAGCCTATTACACCAATCGAGGATGAGCGGTTGGACGTCACCTCGGGGGCTGCGATCTCAAAGGCAATTGAGCCGAACGCCAGCCCCGCACTCCGCATGACCCGTGACTCCGAGGGTCCGGACTCCTATCCGGACTCCGAACCCCCCGTGCCCCTACCAATCGAATCCGATTGGGCACCCATAATGGAGTTCTCCGCCGCGGACATCTTTCAGCACTCGCCTCTTGGCGACATCTTGAACTCTCTCAAGTCTCTCTCTGTATCAGGAGAGCCCTAGCCGAATTGCGGTCAGCGAGGATGGGATACGGATGATGAAGAAATTCAAAGCCCACCCACCACCCACTTTGTAGCCACCGTCGACAACCTAAACGACGTGCTCAACTTCGACTCCGCAGACATCGACAGCATGGATGACGATGCGGGAGATACCGATGAACCAACGCTCATAGGGCATTGGAAAGCCACCGCATCTCACGATGCGTACATGGTGGATACCCCTAAAGGAAATGACAACAAGGAAAAAGGGGATGGAACGGGAGATAGACCCCCCGGAAAACAATCCAAGCGTCGGCATAAACGCCGACCCAAGCCCCGCCTCGATAAAAACCCAGCCATAGAGCAGGACAAGCCAGTAGACGACGAGCAGGCATTAGACCAGCCGTCCGAACAGGGCGACACGGATATAGAAACCGAAACTCCCTCCCCCGGCGAAAACGGCATTCCGGACAACCTTACGCCGGATAAATCCATGGAGCAGAAGAGTCCACACAAGAGGCTCGTTGCAACTGCACGCAGTCTGAAAAAGCAGAAGCGGAAGCTAAAGACAGCGGAAGATGCACTCCGTATTAGACGGAATAAAGTAATCAACACCGCAGATAAATACGGCGACAGTCGCCGTACTAAAAGCTATCCAAAGAGAAAGCTATTGCCCGAATTCGACGAAGAGGCCCTAGAGTCCTCGCATTCAAAAAATAAGAAAGCCATACGGTCGGATAGACGACCCCATAAGGCGGCAAGTGGCACCGCACTTAAAACGGTATGCCACCCACTTAAATATTGATATCATGGCCCAACCAGGTCCATTTATGGGCCAAGAAAGCAAGCTCTTGTAAGCAATGCAAAAAAGCCATCATCAGAATCCGGCACACCCAAATACAGGGGCGCCGCACATCCCCTATGCTTCACCGATGAGGTTCTGGACTATGAATTCACAGAGGGATTCAAACCCGTCAACATAGAGGCGTATGATGGACAACAGACCCCGGAGTCTGGATCGAGGACTATATCCTCCACATACATATGGCTAGAGGAGATGATCTCCACGCCATTAAATATTTACCCCTTAAGCTTAAAGGGCCAGCTCGGCACTGGCTTAAAAGCCTTCCGGAAAACACAATTGGAAGTTGGGAAGAGCTTGAGGATGCTTTCCGAGCAAATTTTCAAGGGACCTATGTCCGCCCTCCGGATGCAGACGATCTCAGTCACATAACTAAACAACCCAGAGAATCGGCTCGGCAGTTCTGGAATAGATTCCTTACTAAAAAGAATCAGATAGTCGACTGTCCGGACGCCGAAGCCTTAGCAGCTTTCAGGCACAATGTCCGAGACGAATGGCTCGCCAGACACCTCGGCTAGGAAAAGCCAAGAACAATGGCCGCACTCACAAGCCTCATGACCCGCTTTTGCACAGGAGAGGACAGCTGGTTGGCAAGATGCAGCCCCAGCGACCTAAGTACATCCGAAACTAGGGATGGAAACAGAAAACCACGACGCAACAAGGATCGTTGCCGAACTAAAGAAAAAAGTCCGAAGAGCACGACAGTCAATGCCGGATTCAGAGCCTCGCGACAAATCAGACAAAACCACCCCTCCAGGATAATAGGGATGATCCGTCCAACTTAAATAGAATCCTGGACAGGATATGTCAGATACACAGTACTCCGGGGAAGCCTGCTAACCATACCCACAGAGATTGTTGGGTTTTCAAACAATCCGGTAGACTCAATGCCGAACACAAGGGGATCGACACACCAAGCGAAGACGAGGACGAACCCCAGAAGCAGAGCACCAGGAGACAAAAGAACTTCCCACAAGAAGTAAAAACAGTGAACTTACTTCACGTAACAAAACGTGTGGCACCCATAAAGGTACGCACAATACGACCTATCCCCAAGGGGTCCCGCCACTGGTTATTAAAACCAATCACCTTCGATCAGCTAGACTATTCTAGAAATATCAAAAACGCAGGCTGGACTGCCCTGATACTCGACCCAATAATTGGCGGATTCCAGTTTACAAATGTCCTTATGCACGGCGACAGTAGACTAAACATGATATATTAGGATACAATCCATCACATGGGGATAAACCCAGCAAGAATCCGCCACAGCAAAAACTCCTTTCAAGGGGTAGCACCCGGTCCGGATACCCATTGTATGGGTTTTCTCTGGCTCGAAGTTATATTCGGCTCTGCCGATAACTTCCGTCGCGAAAAGCTGACCTTCCATGTCGTCCCGTTTTCAAGTCGCTATCAAGCACTACTGGGACGTGAAGCTTTCGCTCGCTTTAACGCAATACCGCACTATGCATCTCTCAGGCTTAAGATGCCCGGTCCACGAGGCATCATCTCTTTGAAAGGGAAGCACTAGAGTGCGCCAACCCCAAGTAGAGGATTGTGCGGCCGCTTAGACAGCCGCACAATAAAATGGCCTCAACAGCCAAAAAACTTTTTGACATAGGTCATTAAAGGCCACGAACGCGAAATAGACGAGTTCGGCACAAGTCCAATCATTAATGCAGGCTTAGAGGCCATATACCCCCGTACTAGGGGCTACACGCCGAGACAATAAAGCTCAATTTTACATTTTACTTTATACTTCATTTATTTTAAAACCTTTTGTTCGGCACGACCCGTTTTCAATTTGGTTCCTCTCTTTTACAGATGAACGTCGTGCGGCGCCCGTCCAGGATACGGCACAACGGAGACACAGGCGCAGACATGCAGTAGGGACCCGTCCTAAAGGATTCTTTTTAGATTAAGACCCTGCGTAAACCTTTTTTACTGTCTCTTGTTGCAACACATCCCCTGGTTTTTTTCTGATATAATCAAGGAGGAGGCTCGCATCTTGGCATGTGGCCACGTCAGAATTTTTTGCACGTACTTGGACACTAGGGGCTTTTTAGCAAAGAGTGTTGTCTAGCCCGCATTCGTAAAGACCGAACACCTTAGGGAGTGTTCGGCGTCGCGAGTTTTGGCATTATATGCATCAGCTCCGAATCATGTCTTTGGTCAAATGTTGGGTTGCCCGGCTCCTGAGTTGGGCTATCTTACGTTCCGCTCTATCGGCTAAGGTAGCACCGGGAGAACTACCGCGATTGTGCCCCGGTTAGGCCGGGCGAGCACCTTAGTAGAGAAAGCCGAAAACTGACTGTCATGATGTAGCGTGAGACTGGTCAGCCACTCGATGACCTATTGGAATCTATCGGATTCCTCCGCTTTAACGAAGGGCTGCTTCCCGGTCAGGCCCATACGCGCCCCGAACTCGGGCGAGCGCAGTCGCCACTAATGGGCTACCTAAATAGTCGCACTGTCAAGCTCCTATGGCTAAGTGAAAGTGTTAAAGCATTATAGTCCGGTTGCCTGGCCCGCTGTGCTATCACCTCCTTCGTAGGACCAAGACATTGGATTAAGAGTGAAAATGCGTCTTCTGCGAGCACCCCCGCACTATGTGCGTGGGGTTTGAAGCCAACGACTGCAATCTTTCAGATTCTATACATATATTTTAAACGGCCGCACAGGAGGTGTTCACAATACTTGAAGGCACAAGTATAAAAAGGCCACTACAGTTTATCAAAATATTACTTCATCATTACATATGCTATAATAACATAGCATCCTTCGAGCATTGCGTCTCTATTACACGAGCGCCTTCAAGGACTTCCTGAAAATAGTGCTCGGAGGACACTCGGCTTTTATCCGAATCTCGGGACGCAATAACGGTGGTCTCCATATCTGCCCAGTATGTCTTGACACGGGCAAGAGCCATCCTTGCACCCTCTATGCACGCCGACCTCTTCATTGCATTTATGCGAGGCACTGCGTCAAGAAATTGCTGCACCAAGCTAAAATAACTCTTCGGCTCCGACCTCCCCGGCCATAGATGACCCATGATATACTTCATGGCGAGTCCGGACAACCTATTAAGTTCGGCCCATTGAGCCAGACGATCGTCCACTGCCAGTGGACGCTCTGGATTGTGAAATTGCGACCAGAACAATTTTCCACTTCACGATCTTCCAGATCTCGGAAGTGTTCGGTCGCATCAGCAGCACTCGCTGCCAAATCCAGATAGGTGTCCTCCACACTCCACATCCGGTCCAACGGAGCAATCTTCGGATCGCAAAATTTTCTCCGCAGCATGAAGGGCTTTCCAGCCGCAATCTGTTCGGCCTGACGCAGCTCCTCCTTCGCAGCTCTCATCGCAGAGCGCGCGTCCTTGGCATCAGCAACGGCCTTCTAGGACCGTCTGTCTCGCCTGGTCTTCTTTCTCAAGAAGACTGCAACGGTCTACAGTACTCTTCAACTTTTCGGTCATACTGGCCATCTCTTCCTTGCTTCGGCAATGAGCAGCCTGTTCGGCTCTCAACTCTCTTCAAGGGCCTTCTTGGTAACCGCATCACTTCTCCTGGCTTGATCTTTAGCTCGGGCAAGTTCTGCCCTAAGACTCTCCACGGCGGCCGCACCATTTGCGTCAAGCACACACATGGTAAGATACTGGCATAAAAATCTTCTTACCTAATGTTGCCCGAGGAATCACATACCTTGAGCCTCATCCAACCGCTTGTTAACAAGCGCGATGTCGGCATCTGCCACGTCCAGTTGCCGCTTTAGTTCGGCAAAACCAGCAGTTCGGCTTGATTCCGGACACCCTGCAGCCTACATTAAAAGGCGACATTTTAGACCTGGGATTATGATCCTCCGCGTGCCGTCATTTCTTGACAACATGCAGAGTCTCTGGGGCTACTATCTACATAGGGCGCATCTTGTTTATGCGTAACTGACAAAAGTATACATTATCTAATGTACCTCAAAACCCGTCAATAAACTTTCGACGGCCTCACGCAATCCGCTCTCTACGGACGAAATCCTTTCAATCACCGTGCCCATTAATGCACGGTGCTCCTCTGAAATAGAAGCTCGCCCTAGCAGAACCTTTAGCTCCTCCGGCCGAGCACCAGAAGGTGCCGGACTCGTCCCATGACCTCTTTCGAAGGCCGGACGCGGAGAACTTCGGGGGGGGGGGGGGGCATAACTATCTTCCGCACCTGCCGGACTCGGAGAAATCCTCCGTGACGACATCTCAGGGTCGCCCGCCTCGTTAGGCGGCACAGCAGAAGGAGGGGTCCCGCTCTCCATCATCTCTGGAAGAAGATCCCCCGAAGACGAGCTCCGCTGAGAAGGGCTGAGGTCCGAACTACAAGGTAAAAATTCGGTTAAATTTCTCAGATATAAATCACGGATTTCTCTCATCCCTCCAAAGGAAAATCTTTCTCTACTTATGGCTCGCTGGAGGGATGATCTCCTTGAGTATGTAGTCCGGCTGAGGAACTCCCCGGCATCGGACCCTCTGGCGAGGATCTTTTCCCCCGCTTCGAGACCACGGTCTTCGAATCGTCAGAGGCGGCTCTCTTCTTTCCCCTAGGAGAGGAATCGTCGATTCCTCCCTTCGGAGCAGCCTCCTTCGAGGAGGCCATAGTTTCCTTGTCCTCCCCCTTACCTCCCTCTAGAGGCACTACCTCCAGCATCCGGACTAGCACGGGATCCGGCCTAGTTTCGGGAAGGGGAGCCGGACACCTGATCAGCTTCGCCTTCGCTATCCACTCCTGTTTAAAAGGGGGAGCTCTTTTAAGGGCAAGTTTATGATAATTATACGGATAGAAGGTCCGGGCACAAGGTTACTTACTTGAGTATCCGGGCGATTGCAGCTTAGGCCTGCGTCCTCGGTCAAATCCGGACACATTTCTTGTGATCCGAAGAACAGTTTATACATCTCCGCGGGCGTCGCGCTCATAAAATCCCGGAAAGCTCGTGGTCCCTCTGGATTGAACTCCCACATGCGAAGGGGGCGGCGTTTGCCGGGCAGTGTCCGGCGAATCAGCATGACCTGCGTCACCTTGACCAGGTTGAGGTCTCCTTCCAAGAGATCCTTAATGCAGCCCTGTAGCAAGGGTACGTCTTTGGGCAAACCCCAATCTAACCCTCTGTTGATCCACGACGCTAGCCGTGGTGGGGGACCCGAGCGAAAGGCATGAGGCGCCACCCATGTGGTGCCCCGGTGAGCGGTGATATAAAACCACTCTCGTTGCCACAAGCCAAGCTCCTCTTGAAAAGAGCCCTCGGGCCATGGAGCATCGACATTTTTTCTTATGACAGCGCCTCCGCACTCTGCGTGTCGTCCCTCGATCATCTTCGGCTCCACTTTGAAGGTCTTGAGCTATAATCCGAAGTGAGGGGTAACATGGAGGAACGCTTCACACATGACGATAAACGAGGAGATATGGAGGATGGACTCCGGAGCTAAGTCATGAAAATCCAGCCCGTAATAAAACAATAGTCCCCTCACAAAGGGATCCATGGGGAAGCCTAACCCTCGGAGGAAGTGAGACATGAATAACACGCTCTCGCCAGGCTGGGGACTGGGAATGACCTGTCCTTCAGCAGGCAACCTATGCGAAATCTCGCCGGTCAGGAACTTAGCCTCCCTCAACCTTAATATGTCCTCCTCCGTGATGGAGGAAGGCGTCCATCGACCTTGAAGGTCAGAGCCGGACATTGTCGAAGGTCCGAAGCGCCTGGAATCTGGAGCCTAGGGTGTTGGAACTTGAGGCGACAGGCGAACTCGTTTAAGATTAAGAAAAGGAGCGGGGCCTTGGTCTCTTTATAAGAGGTTGAATACCAAGAGCCCTCCCCGTAACCGTTTTGGACTCGGCTTTAATCGAGGGAACGTGCTAACGGGCACGATTGGGTTACCCATGTCCGTATTGATGAGAATCCCGTTAAAAGGGGCACACGGTCTCTGCTTTGACAGGACGTGCCAAGGAAACCGACTCGCTAAACGCACTGAGGTGGAAAAGTGAAAACAATTTGTATAAAGAGCTTGGCCGCAGTGTGATGACGCACTGCGGAATACGTCAGCAGATTTGATTTGTGTTAATATTATTCTCTCTATGGCAATATGTGCAAACTTATTTTGCAGAGCCGGACCCTATTTTTGGTGTTTACAATCTTCTATGAAGGACTTGGAGGAGGAACCCGCCTTGCAATGCCGAAGATAATCTGCGCGCCGGACTCGTCGTCATTGAAGCCTGGTTCAGGGGCTACTGAGGGAGTCCTGGATTAGGGGGTGTTCGGGTAGCCGGACTATACCTTCGCCGGACTCCAGGACTATGAAGATACAAGATTGAAGACTTCGTCCCGTGTCCGGATGGGACTTTCCTTGGCGTGGAAGGCAAGCTAGGCGATGCGAATACTCAAGATCTCCTACCATCGTAACCGACTCTGTGTAACCCTAACCCTATCCGGTGTCTATATAAACCGGAGGGTTGTAGTCTGTAGGACGAACCATCATCATACACAATCATACCATAGGCTAGCTTCTAGGGTTTAGCCTCCTTGATCTCGTGGTAGATCTACTCTTGTACTACCCATATCATCAATATTAATCAAGCAGGAGTAGGGTATTACCTCCATCGAGAGGGCCCTAACCTGGGTAAAAACATCGTGTCCCTTGTCTCCTGTTACCATCCGGCCTTGACGCACAGTTCGGGACCCCCTACCCGAGATCCGCCGGTTTTGACACCGACACTAGCCCTCCATGCAGCTCCAACTGCCGCCGCCCCCGTTTTCAGCACCGGTCCTCTCCCCCGCCGCCACTTGGCGCTGCTCCACTCGCCCCGCCACCACCTGAACCCACCATCGCCGTCACCTAGGGCCACTGGCAGTGCGCCACGTGCCCCTGCCCAACCTCCCTCCGCTGCGGCCCGCATGGCCCACTGGGAGCCTGTCCTGGGCCGCATCCGGGCCCCGATCAAGCCCCGCGCGCCCCTGCACCCGAGCCGCCGCGCTCGCTCCCTTGCCTCGCTCGCGCCTTGCGCCTACCTCCGTCGCGCGCACAAGCCGCCGCAGTCCCGTGTTGCACCTCTGTCGCTCAGCCGCCATTCTCGGGCGCTTGCCGAACCCGCGCCCTCCAGCGTCCCCCGTCGCGGTCCACCTCAACCCCGCTGGCCCTAGGATCTCGCCGCAGCTGCCATGGATCTCCGGCGAGCTCCGAATGCCTTGTTCTCGTCGATCTCCACAACCGCCACATGGATCCGGCCTCTCCACCACCGGATCCATGTCTACCGCGCCGTCGCCGACGTCCCTAACGTCTCGCCGAGCTCGCCGGCGTGCTGCTCCGGCGAGGCATCCTTCAACCCCGTGCCGGGACCCCTCCGTCCAGGGTCCGAGCGAACCCTCGAGCCAAACGCGCCTCTGCATGCTGCCCTGCTCCATCTCGTCCTAGGGACAGCGAGATCCACTTTTCCAGAGGGTATAATTTGTCCAAATCCCCAGAAAAACCATCTCATGTTGCATTCTTGTAGGCATTGTAACTTCGCGCATGCTTGTCCGTTTGTGATGTATGATATATGCAATTGTTTATCTCTGAATGCTCTACATGCTAGTGTCATTTGCATGCATGTTACTGTCCATCTTGTTGCCTTAATCCTCGTTCCAAAAGTGCTAAATGTTATAACCTGCTGAAAGTTGTCATAACTTGCTGAGTTGTCTTTTCATAGCATTTTGTGTGTTTATATTTTGAGCATCATTTCAACGTGTTTTAGGAGCATACTCATGCCGTCTTTACGGTGGTGAGTGCATCAAGCTTGTGAAGTAGGCTACTTGTTGTTGCTGATTTCTGTGACGATAATTTCTGCTAAGTCTGTGAACTTGTTATCTTTTGCATACTTGCCATGATGTTTTGAGCATGTTCTATTGGTTTATAGCAATAGCTCATTGTTCATGTTTTGTAGTTCTCTACATGTACATGCTTGACGTTCCGTTCGATGCCTCATATATGTCCTATAGCATACGTTTTCATTGCCATGAACATGCCTAAATGATGTTCCAGTTTTCTGTTGACTTCATGATGCCATGTTGTGAGCTTGTTATTAATTAATCTATGCCACTTTTGGAGATGCTCCAATTATAAGAGTTGAAGTATATCATGTCTTTTGATTAATTACTAAAGTTGCGATGCTTGCTGTTATGTGCCTCCAAAGTCAGCATCATAATGTTATTGTTTTGCATTCCCAGATTTCCGAAGTCTGAGAATCTGTTATGACTTGCTATCTTGTCTTGATGAATGCCATTGATCCAGATGTTATACGGAGATGCTTATTAATCATGTTTTGTCATGAATAACCTGTACTTTAGTGCCATGCTTTTGCTTGTTATGATCTTGGAATGTAGCATGCTTGTTTCATGCCTCCAATATGTCAACATATTATTTCTGCTCACATGTATGCTCTATTTTTCAGTTACAATCTGTGTTATAAAGTTGCTTCTTGCATTGATCATCTTGGATTAATCTTCATGCCTATCAACCTGAACCATAATGATATTTGAAGCATGTTGTCTGTATTTGAAGTGTATATCAATTTTGTGTCCATATGGTTCCTGTAGCATGTTGTTTCCTTGATTGCAAAGTGCTTAGTTGCTGTTTTGGGCAGATTGTGTTTGAAACTTGTATTGAGTGTATGTGTTGAACCGTGGCTCCATTTGGAGCATACCCTATATGAAACTTGCTTCGTCTTGCATGTAGTTTCATGTTACCTTGTTACATCCTTGTTTTGGAGTGTTTGTGATGTGTTTTGCTTGCATTTGCATCAATGCCATGTTTAACTTGTTTTGCTCATATCTTCTAGTTCGTAGCTCCGAATTAAATGAAATTTATATGTAACTTGACTAGAAAGACGCGTAGATCATCTTGGTGCACTTTAACTTGATGTTTAACAAATTTAACATAATGTTTTGTTAAAATCTGGACCAATTTCGAAATTTGCATATGGGGAGATTCCAGAATTGATGTATGTTGATTCCGGCCTCAGTTAAACTTGTTTTCATGTGTTGTTCTTGTATGTATCATCTCTTGCCATGAGTAGCATCATGTAGCCTTGTCATGCGCCATACTTGGATGAGCATCATGCCATGTTTAAGTGTTGTGTGTTTACCATGTTGTTTGCTTCTTTCCAGTTGTGCTCCTTCTTGATAGTTCTTGTTTCGTTGCGATTGTGAGGATTCGTTCGGCTACATGGGATCGTATTCTTCATGGACTCGTTCTTCTTCCTAGCGGTATTTCAGGAAAGATGAACGTCACCGTGGATCTCACTACTATCTTTACTATGCTAGTTGTCTCGATGCTATCGCTATGTCGCGCTACCTACCACTTGTTTATCAAGCCTCCCAAATTGCCATGATAGCCTCTAACCTTTCTACCCTTCGTAGCAAACCGTTGTTTGGCTATGTTACCGCTTTGCTCAGCCCCTCTTGTAGCGTTGCTAGTTGTAGGTGCAGTTGCAAGTTGTTCCATGTTGGGACATGGATATCATGGGATATCACAATATCTCTTATTTAATTAATGCATCTATATACTTGGTAAAGGGTGGAAGGCTCGGCCTTTGTCCTGGTGTTTTGTTCCACTCTTGCCGCCCTAGTTTCCTTCATACCAGTGTTATGTTCCTTGATTTTGCGTCCCTAACGCGGTGAGGGTTTATGGGCCCCTCTTGACAGTTTGCTTTGAATAAAACTCTTCCAGCAAGGCCCAACATTGGTTTTAACATTTGCCATAATAATATTCAACTAAATAATTAATTGGCATAGGGCATCATGAACATGAGGATTCTTTCTACATATACAGGGGGGCAGTGCTGATGGTGTTGGTCCCAAAATAGAGCCACTTGCGGTGCCACCCCTTCACCTGGGGTCTTCGGTTGCCATACGTAGTGTTCATCCGATCGTGGCCTGAGACGAGATACACACAGCTACTATTAGGGTGTCGGCACGCCAGGAGGTCTTGCTGGATTTTTTACCACTGTTGAAATGTCTTGTGCACCGGGATTCCGAGTTTGATTGGAGGGTCCCGCGATGGTGGATTTTCTCCGCAGATCGTGAGCTTGTCATGGGCTAAGTTGGACATCCCTGCAGGGTTTAAACTTTCGAGGGCCGTGCCTGCGGTTATGTGGCAGATGGGAATTTGTTAATATCCGGTTGTAGAGGACTTGAAGTAACCTTAATTAAAATACACCAACCGCGTGCATAACCATGACTGTCTTTATTCGGGGAAGTTCAAGAGGAGAACACGGTTAGGTTATGTTTGAATGTAAGTAGTTGAGGATCACCTATTGATCATTACTAGTTGGCGACCATTTGCATAGTTTCTTGTCTTACTCTTGTACTCGTAAGTTAGCCACCATACATGCTTAGTCGTTGCTGCAACCTCACCACTTACTCCTTTCCTACCCATTAAGCTTTGCTAGTCTTGATACCCATGGTAATGGGATTGCTGAGTCCTCGTGGCTCACAGATTACTACAACAACAGTTGTAGGTACAGGTAATGCGATGATCATGACATGAGAGTGATGTTTACATGTTTTGGAGTTCTTCTTCTTCGTCGTAGATCTTGGGTTAGGTTCCTGGTTGGCAGCCTGGGCTAGCAGGGTGGATGTCGTTTGAGTTTCATCCGTCGTCGGATGTTGTTCTCATGTATGATGTTTGATGTATTCTTGTGGCATTTGTATGCCTTTTGTATGTATCCCCATTTGTTATGTAATGGTACGACGTAATGATATCCACCTTGCAAAAGCGTCTCCAATATGCGCTTCTATCCTTGGTGGGACCTTCGAGTTCCTTTATGATAGAGTCACATATTGGGCGTGACACCTGGATGCTCAGATTGGCTCCTGCATATTCTACGAAGATCTTTATCGGTCAAACCACATAACAACATACGTTGTTCCCTTTGTCATCGGTATGTTACTTGTCCGAGATTCGATCATCGGTATCATCATACCTAGTTCAATCTCGTTACTGGCAAGTCTCTTTACTTGTTCCGTAATGCATCATCCCGCAACAAACTAATTAGTCACATTGCTTGTGTGGCTTATATTGATGAGCATTACTGAGAGGGCCCAGAGATACCTCTTCGGTACTCGGAGTGACAAATCCTAATCTTGATCTATGCCAACTCAACAAACACTATCGGAGACAGCTGTAGAGTATCTTTATATTTACCCAGTTACGTTGTGATGTTTGATAGCACACTAAGTATTCCTCAGGTATTCGGGAGTTGCATAATCTCATAGTCATAGGAACATGTATAAGTCAAGAAGAAAGCAATAGCAATAAACTAAACGATCATAGTGCTAAGCTAACAGATGGGTCTTGTCCATCACATAATTCTCTAATGATGTGATCCCGTTCATCAAATGACAACACATGTCTATGGTTAGGAAACTTAACCATCTTTGATTAGTAGAGGCATACTAGGGACACTCTATTTGTCTATGTATTCACACATGTACTAAGTTTCCGGTTAATACAATTCTAGAATGAATAATAAACATTTATCATGATATAAGGAAATATAAATAACAACTTTATTATTGCCTCTAGGGCATATTTCGTTCAGTCTCCCACTTGCACTAGAGTCGATAATCTAGATTACATAGTAATGATTCTAACACCCATGGAGTCTTGGTGCTTATCATGTTTTGCTCGTGAGAGAGGCTTAGTCAATGGGTCTCCAACATTCAGATTCATATGTATTTTGCAAATCTCTATGTCTCCTTCCTTGACTTGATCACGGATGGAATTCAAGCGTCTCTTGATGTGCTTGGTTCTTTTGTGAAATCTGGATTCCTTTGCCAAGGCAATTGCACCAGTATTGTCATAAAGATTTTCATTGGACCCCATGCCCTAGGTATGACACCTAGATCGGATATGAACTCCTTCATTCAGACTCCTTCATTTGCTGCTTCCCAAGTAGCTATGTACTCCGCTTCACACGTAGATCCCGCCAGGACGCTTTTCTTAGAAATGCACTAACTGAAAGCTCCACCATTCAATATAAATATGTATCCGGTTTGTGACTTAGAGTCATCGGGATCAGTGTCAAAGCTTGCATCAACGTAACCATTTACGATGAGCTCTTTGTCACCTCCATAAACGAGAAACATATCGTTAGTCCTTTTCAGGTATTTCAGGATGTTCTTGACCGCTGTCCAGTGATCCACTCCTGGATTACTTTGGTACCTTCCTACTATACTTATAGCAAGGCACACATCAGGTCTGGTACACAGCATTGCATACATGATAGAACCTATGGCTGAAGCATAGGGAATGACTTCATTTTCTCTCTATCTTATGAAGTGGTTGGGCATTGAGTCTGACTCAACTTCACACCTTGTAATAGGCAAGAACCCTTTCTTTAGTTGATCCATTTTGAACTTCTTCAAAAATTTATCAAGGTATGTGCTTTCTGAAAGTCCAATTAAGCATCTTGATCTATCTCTATAAATCTTGATGCCCGATATATAAGCAGCTTCACCGAGGTCTTTCATTGAAGATTCTTATTCAAGTATCCTTTTATGCTATCCAGAAACTCCGTATCATTTCCGATCAACAATATGTTATCCACATATAATATCAGAAATGCTACAGAGCTCCCACTCACTTTCTTGTAAATACAAGCTTCTCCAAAAGTCTGTATAAAACCATATGCTTTGATCACGCTATCTGTCGGGGATATACCCCGCGGTGTAAACCGGCCGGAAGTTAACCCGGCCGGACTTGGCGATATTCGTCTGGTGACCCGCCCAGACCTGGCGGTTTACCAGCAACCCGTCGGGACGTTGTAACTCACCGGTAACCCGACGGACGGGTCAGAGGAGCGACAAGACCCGGTGGCCCGTCTGGCGGTTCATGAAGGCCGGTTCAACTATTGTGGGCCGGTTTAAGAGGAAAGGAATATTTGTCTTATAAAGAGTTAAAGACCTGGACTTGGATCCGGTTTGTATTAGAGATAGACTAGTCGTAATCCTAATAGGACTCCACATGTAAACCGCCCCTTCAACACATATAAGGAGGGGCAGGGCTCCCCAAAGAGGGACGAGTTAGAAGCTACAAGCTACAAGCAATCAATAATCTCTAGGGCTAGACACAAGAGCCGGTTTACGGCGTCTCCCTCGGGATGATAATGAGACCTAGCCTCAAATAGCATGTAGGGTTTTTACCGGATGATGTTTCCCGGGGCCCGAAGCTGTCTAAACCCTTGTCTTGCGTGTTGATCAGCCCTGCGTCTCTCGTCCCACTCAACCCCTCTCAAGCTACCACATGGATACGTTGGCCTCGCGACTAAGTCCTGACACTAAGGACATCTGTCGTGACAAATCCACGACAGTTGGCGCCCACCGTGGGGCCTGCGCACGGTGGTGTTGAGTTCTTGAAGGGATCTCTTTTAGGGATCGAGGAGTTCACAATTTATCGGAACAAGGGCCGGCGTGAAGAGGATGTACGCCATCAACGAGCAGTCGGATCAGCATATGTACGAGATCGAGATTGGGGTTGCATATTGCGCGGCCGCCAGACGCTCCGTGCTGATCCACCGAGTCCGAGACCGACTGAGAATATTCTGCTGTTTAATTGTTGTTCTCCACTACGAGAGGCAGTGCACGTGAAGCAGATTACATCCATGGCAGGCAACGTAAGCGGATTTGTTTCAAGTCCCAAGGAATTGTTTGATTGATGGAAGTTGCAGCTGGTACACGCGACCTCCGCGTCAAATCCGTCTGAAAGGAAAAAGAAAAAGTAATATGCCAAGCTAGTACCTCGCCACGTACATACACAAGCTCCCAGAAGATTGGATTGATCATTGATGTTGCTGCGCTCACGGAAAAATCATGGCCAAGTATTAGGACTAGTAGTTGCACGGTTTACGAGCTCTATTTTGATTAATAGTGCTGATGTTACTGCTAACACGTGAGCTCTAATCAGAACAGGATCGGCTCCTGTTTGTCATGAGAAGACGTCTGAAGCATTAAGGGAAGATTCCAATGCATTAAGCTACCTCCGAGTCGACCCGCCCCGTCGCTGCTGAAAAAAAAAGAAGAGAGAGAGAAATACGACCTGGTCTGTTCAACCGGTTACAACTCGGAAGCAACCTCCGCTGCAACCTCGCTTCCCGGGCGCCCCCGCCACCGGATTGAGCCGGCCCTGCTGCCTCAGGCCATCCCTCGCTCGGGGTCAACACCGAGCCACGCCCGGCCTCGTCTCGAGCCGCCCTCCCGCCAAGCGACTCCGCCTCTGAACCGGCAAAAAATACCAGGTGTTATTTTTCTTATGTATTTAATAAATGCATGTTAATTCATCCAACAACAAATTACTCAGGCCTGTAATATTTTTACGCAGAAAAGCTATTAAGAAAAAAGGGGATGGTATTATACCACGGAGGCACGTTCGGCTGTGCCGCGCAGCTTCACGGACATGCGTATCGCAGTCCGGTTTACATCAACGCGCCAGCCGACTCGCCCGTCCGCACCACCTTACAACGCCACGGACGACTCGCCCGTCCGCCCTCGCAGCCGGTTCGTGTGTCCGCGCCGGTTTACAACGCGGAGGGCAACTTGCTCGTCCGCACCGGTTTATAACGCGGAGGACAACTGGCTCGTCTGTGCCGGCTTACAAAGCCACAACCGACTCATCACTCTGAAGCCGCTTCTGATGCTGCGGTGGTTTTACTGTCCGTCCAAACATCAGGTGGTATTCATCTAAATTTATGTATTAAATACTTATTGTTTTTTGTCAAAGAAACAATTACTCTGTTCTGTCATATTTTTGCACAGGACAATTTTTATGCCATTCATGGACACGAGTATCGCGGTCCGGTTTACGTCGACACGCCGGTTGACTCGCCTGTCCGCCCTGGCCACCGGTTCATGCAAAAAGGGATTATTATATTGCTGAGCTATTGGATAACCCATGCCGGTTTATATCGCGGTCCAGTCCGCGTCAACTCGTCAGGACCATGTGAATTACCCAATAGCGCATGCACAGGCTGCCATCCCCCGCAGTCCGGTCTACATCAACATACCGGGCCGCACCAGTCTGCGTGAGCCATTTATTGAGTATGAACAAGTCACAGCTTGGGTAGCCCGGTTTTCTTTCAAATTGGAGGCAAATTATCATCAACCGCCGTCTGCACTGGATGGATCAATGGGCAGGCGCACAAGTCACCGCCGCTACAGTTTGGTTAACTTCAAATCACCAGTTGGAAGGAACCATTGGCCGAGTTGCTGACACGGTTCATACGGGATCATTTACAACCCGCCGCAGTCACCTCAACCTTCTGTGTATTCACATCGTGTTATCAACACCAATGATATACAAGTTATACCGGTTTATATCACGGTCAAATATGGAGAATCTCAAGCCAACTCCTCGAGTCACCTTGGGACTTGGGAGCTACGATGATATGACGCAGCAAGTCTTGCCAGTTTCAGCCGGTTTAAGAACCCGAGGACGATGGAGGGAAAGATAACCCGATCCCGGAGGCTACTGTTATGTTGATAAAAATTTAAAGGCCGTCAGAAAATTTCCGGCTTAGAAAGTATATGACAGTTACAAAATCCCGACTCAATGAAGAAGTTTCGGATCATCAGAAAGGATTCCGGTTTGAAACCTGGCTGAAGGGAAGTCAGTATCACTGAAGCTCTCAAATATCCGGTTTACATTCCGGTTCAAGAGAAATCTATTCTCCCACAAAGTTCTGAAGCGCTCAGATCCGGTTTAACAATGTCCGGTTCAAAAAGGAATTAACTTCTCGCAAGTTCGAGTTTAAAGGCCGTCAGAAAATTTCCGGCTGAAAATGAAGATTCCGGTTTAAAATCCGGTTCAAGGGGAAGATGTCTCCCACAGCTTTGAAGCTTTCAATATCCGGTTCAAGATCCCGGTTCAAGAAGAATTTACCTCTTGCAAAAAAGTTAAAAATTACCGAAGAGGACCTGCTGCCATGATGCGCGGTTCAAACATGGGTATCCGGCCTTATTGGCTTGACATATTATTTATCACATGGGGGCTCCCGCTTTGTAAAGCGGGGTATCTATTCCTTATATCATGCGTGGTTACACGGAGTGGATTCGCTTTAGGGCAACCTTCGGTTTACCCCTTGAGGTCGCTTCACAGAGGAGCAACAAAGTCAGTCGGGGACCTAGTCGACTTGAACCGTAGCTACACCTCCTGGGAGCTTGGTCATGTCTTGACGACGGTAATGCCTTCTGGCTGGCACATTTGCCACTAAGTCAGTTGGGGACCTAATCGACTTGAACCGTAGTTACACCTTATGGGAGCTCGGTCATGTCTTGATGATGGTAATGCCTTCTGATCGGCTTTTAAACAGCCAATAAGTCATTTGGGGGCTTGGTCGTGTCCGAACCAATGCAATGCCACTTGATCGGCCCTAGGCCACTGAGTCACTTGGGGGCTTGGTCGAATCCGAACCAATGCAATGCCACTTGGCCGGCGTAACGCCACGCGTCATTTTGGGGTCCTAGCTGACTGGCACCATTGCTACGCCTTCGGGGGGCTTGGTTGCGTCTGACCATGGTAATTCCATCTGACCAAGCTCAGTAGAGCTCTTCTTTTGCAAAAAATTGTTGCCATTGCTTTTGCTTTAATAGCCTTTCTTGAGAAGTTGCTATCTTATTTGCGTTTTTTAAACCGACAGTATTTTGTACCGGTTCAAACAGCTAAATTGGCGGAACACGGTCCATTTTTAGACCGGAGATTATCTGCCCGGTTTAATTTTCTGTTACCATCCTATTTTGGAGTAAACCGATGTTTATCAACCCGGCTCAGCTTTCAACTACAAGTTGTGAGTGCATGATCAAATTATAATCCGGAGATTATCTGCCCGGTTTAATTTTCTGTTACCATCCTATTTTGGAGTAAACCGGTGTTTATCAACCCGGCTCGGCTTTCAACTACAAGTTGTGAGTGCATGATCAAATTATAATCCGGAGATTATCAGCCCGGTCTGGTTTGACTACAAGTCACCAGTATATATATGGTTAATCCGGTGTTTATCACAACCCGGTACGGTTTTATCATAAATTGGCGCAATATGGAAGGAGTTATCATTATTCAAGATTGGGGTTATCACTCTTACTACAAAAAGTTGGTAAACCAACGATGTGATTCAATGTCACAGGTATGATATATTTCATATTTTTAAGTGAAGCCCTGGTTATAAACCCAGGTTATATGTTGAGCATTATGACCCGTCCGGCGGTAAACCGCCAGGACACTTTAAACTTGTTGTATGCAGAAACAGGTTGAATAAAGCATGATTATAAATTATCCGGTGTTTGTTAAACCGGCCTGGCTTCAAGACAATAAGTCGCCAGTATGATGATAAATTATCCAGTGTTTATTAAACCGGTCTGGCTTTGGGCTATAAGTCGCCAGTATATATTTGGATTGCGCCATTGGAATCATGCACTTATAAATTATTGGATTATATTATTCAAATAGCCAAACTTGGCTGAATTTTCATTATGATATTGGATGAATAAAGGTTTTCATACGAGATTATATTATCTTGAATGGCCAACATGGCTGGATTTTTATTACGGTTATTAATATTATGATTAAGGTTTTCAAAGTCGCTTTAGCGCAATGATTATCATTTTATACAATTGAAGGAATAGTCCCGAGTCGCTGCAGGCTTACAACACGGCACTTGGGGGCTACATTATTCAAAATTGAGATTACATCAAATATGCAAGTCTCATGTTGCTGCAAGCATGCACCATGACACTTGGGGGCTAATGCAAGGTCATTTTTGCTCATCTTATTGAAGACCCAACTCATCACATTGTAATGAGCTGGCCCTTGGGGGCTACCAGTTGCTCCTGTCAACTATTCAAGGTACAAAGCTTTTTATCTATTATATTGAAGGGTCTACTACTCAGTTGGTAAAGCACAAGGCTCTTAACCTTGTGGACGTGGATTCAAGCCCCATGATGAGGGGTTACATCATATGATGTTATTTTCATAGAAGTATATATCAAAGTCCCAGCTCAATATTATCTTACTGAGCCGGCCCTTGGGGGCCACACATTGTTGTTCAAAGTTTACAAGATTATACTTACAAAGTCCCTGCTGATAATTACATAATGACCCGGCCCTTGGGGGCTACATTGGTTGAAATTTTATGGGCATCAATCAATTACAAGTCCCGGGTTGCTGCAAGCATGATAACCCGGCACTTGGGGGCTACAGGTATTATATTATTATCGAAGAAGGATTTTCAAATTCTCTGTTGAGCAAGTTAGATTGACCCGGCGTCACCAATCATTATGACCCTGTGGCTGCAACCCGGTGTCATCAATAATCATAAACCGATGTTGGCAACAATCATGAACCGGTGTCTGCAACAATCATGAACCGATGTTGGTAATGTTAAACCGGCAAGTTTTCAAGACCTGGATCATCTTCAAACCGGCTGAATATCAGATGAATATTTCAAGACCAATATTTCTTAAACCGGCGTTTTGGAAGCCGACTCAAGTGGATTATTTCTTCACAATATTTTTCTGTGAGAAACCAATGTCAGCAAATTGAGTATGACGCTGGCTTATTGACCTGGATTTTCTAGAAGGAGGAAATGACAAGGACTTAAGGATGATCAGGTGCTGGTTTACAAGAATTCTTAACCCGGAGTATAACCTGTCAAATTTGTTCTTATGTTTATTTGCAGCATAAGTTTACCATGGATAAATCCAAGCTAAACTTGGGGGCTAATGTCGGGGATATACCCCGCGGTGTAAACCGGCCGGAAGTTAACCCGGCCGGACTTGGCGATATTCGTCTGGTGACCCGCCCAGACCTGGCGGTTTACCAGCAACCCGTCGGGACGTTGTAACTCACCGGTAACCCGACGGACGGGTCAGAGGAGCGACAAGACCCGGTGGCCCGTCTGGCGGTTCATGAAGGCCGGTTCAACTATTGTGGGCCGGTTTAAGAGGAAAGGAATATTTGTCTTATAAAGAGTTAAAGACCTGGACTTGGATCCGGTTTGTATTAGAGATAGACTAGTCCTAATCCTAACAGGACTCCACATGTAAATCGCCCCTTCAACACGTATAAGGAGGGGCAGGGCTCCCCAAAGAGGGACGAGTTAGAAGCTACAAGCTACAAGCAATCAATAATCTCTAGGGCTAGACACAAGAGCCGGTTTACGGCGTCTCCCTCGGGATGATAATGAGACCTAGCCTCAAACAGCATGTAGGGTTTTTACCGGATGATGTTTCCCGGGGCCCGAAGCTGTCTAAACCCTTGTCTTGCGTGTTGATCCGCCCTGCGTCTCTCGTCCCACTCAACCCCTCTCAAGCTACCACATGGATACGTTGGCCTCGCGACTAAGTCCTGACACTAAGGACATCTGCCGTGACAAATCGACGACACTATCAAAGCGTATATTCCAACTCCTAGGGGCTTGCACCAGTCCATAAATGGATCCCTGGAGCTTGCACACTTTGTTAGTACCTTTTGGAACGACAAGACCTTCCAGTTGCATCATACACAACTCTTCTTTAAGATATCCATTAAGGAATGCAGTTTTGCCATCCACTTGCCAAATTTGATAATTATAAAATGCGGCAATTGCTAACATGATTCAGACAGACTTAAGCATCGCTACAGGTGACAAGGTCTCATTGTAGTCAACTCCTGCAACTTGTCAAAAACCTTTTGCAACAAGTCGAGCTTTGTAGAAAGTAACGTTACCGTCAGTGTCAGTCTTCTTCTTGAAGATCCATTTATTCTCTATGGCTTGCCAATCATCGGGCAAGTCAACCAAAGTCCACACTTCGTTCTCATACATGGATCCCATCTCAGATTTCATGGCCTCAAGCCATTTCGCGGAATCTGGGCTCATCATCACTTCCTCATAGTTCATAGGTTCGTCATGGTCAAGTAACATGACCTCCAGAACAGGATTACCGTACCACTCTGGTGCGGATCTTACTCTGGTTGACCTACGAGGTTCGGTAGTAACTTGATCAGAAGTTTCATGATCATCGTCATTAGCTTCCTCACTAATTGGTGTAGGAATCACTAGAACTGATTACTGTGATGAACTACTTTCCAATAAGGGAGCAGGTACAATTACCCCATCAAGTTCTAGTTTCCTCCCACTCACTTCTTTTGAGAGAAACTCCTTCTCTAGAAAGGATCCATTTTTTGCAACGAATATCTTGCCTTCGGATCTGTGATAGATGGTGTACCCAACAGTCTCCTTTGGGTATCCTATGAAGACACATTTCTCTGATTTGGGTTCAAGCTTATCTGGTTGGAGCTTTTTCACATAAGCATTGCAGCCCCAAACTTTAAGAAACGACAATTTGGGTTTCTTTCCAACCCACAGTTCATATGGTGTCGCCTCAACGGATTTAGATGGTGCCCTATTTAATGTGAATCCAGCCGTCTCTAAAGCATCACCCCAAAACGATAGTAAATCAATAAGAGATATCATATATCACACCATATCTAATGAAGTGCGATTACGACGTTCGAACACACCATTACGCTGTGGTGTTCCAGGTGGCGTAAGCTGTGAAACTATTCCACATTGCTTCAAATGAAGACCAAACTCGTAACTCAAATATTCACCTCCACGATCAGATCGTAGAAACTTTATTTTCTTGTTACGGTGATTTTCCACTTCACTCTGAAATTCTTCGAACTTTTCAAATGTTTCAGACTTATGTTTCATCAAGTAGATATACCCATATCTGCTCAAATCATCTGTGAAGGTCAGAAAATAACGATACCCGCCGTGAGCCTGAATACTCATCGGACCGTATACATCAGTACGTATTATTTCCAACAAGTCTGTTGCTCGCTCCATTGTTCCGGAGAACGGAGTCTTAGTCATCTTGCCCATGAGGCATGGTTCGCAAGCATCAAGTGATTTCAAAAGCCCATCAGCATGAATTTTCTTCATGCGCTTTACACCAATATGACCTAAACGATAGTGCCACAAATAAGTTGCACTATCATTGTGAAACTTATATATTTTGGCTTCAATAATATGAATATGTGTATCACTACTATCAAGATTCAACAAAAATAGACCACTCATCAAGGGTGCATGACGATAAATAGAACAACCATTATTCTCAGATTTAAATGAATAACTGTCTCGCATCAAACAAGATCCAGATATAATGTTCATGCTTAACACTGGCACCAAATAACAATTATTCAGGTCTAAAACTAATCCCGAAGGTAGATGTAGAGGTAGCGTGCCGATGGGATCACATCGACTTTGGAACCATTTCCCACATGCATCGTCACCTCGTCCTTAGCCAATCTTCGCTTAATCTGTAGCCCCTATTTCGAGTTGCAAATATGAGCAACATAACTAGTATCAAATACCCAGGCGCTACTATGAGCATTAGTAAGGTACACATCAATAACATGTATATCAAATATACCTTTCACTTTGCCATCCTTCTTATCCGCCAAATATTTGGGGCAGTTCTGCTTCCAGTGACCAGTCCCTTTCCAATAGAAGCACTCAGTATCAGGCTTAGGTCCAAACTTGGGCTTCTTCACTTGAGAGACAACTTGCTTGCTGTTCTTCTTGAAGTTCCCCTTCTTCCCTTTGCCCTTTTTCTTGAAACTAGTGGTCTTGTTAACCATCAACACTTGATGCTCCTTCTTGATTTCTACCTCCGCAGCTTTTAGCATCATGAAGAGCTCAGGAATTGTCTTATCCATCCCTTGCATATTATAGTTCATCACGAAGCTTTTGTAGCTTGGTGGCAGTGATTGAAGAATTCCGTCAATGACACTATCAACCGGAAGATTAACTCCTAGCTGAGTCAAGTGATTGTGGTACCCAGACATTCTGAGTATATGTTCACTGAGAGAACTATTCTCCTCCATTTTGCAGCTATAGAACTTATTGGAGACTTCATATCTCTCAATCCGGCCATTTCCTTGAAATATTAACTTCAACTCCTGGAACATCTCATATGATCCATGATGTTCAGAACGTCATTGAAGTCCTGATTCTAAGTTGTAAAGCATGGCACACTGAACTATCGAGTAGTCATCAGCTTTGCTCTGCCAAGCGTTCATAACGTCCGACGTTACTCCTACAGCGGGTCTTGCACCTAGCGGTGCTTCCAGGATGTAATTCTTCTGTGCAGCAATGAGGATAATCCTCAAGTTACGGACCCAGTCTGTGTAGTTGCTACCATTATCTTTCAACTTAGCTTTCTCTAGGAACGCATTAAAATTCAAAGGAACAGTAGCATGGGCCATTGATCTACTACAACATAGACATGCAAAATACTAGCAGGTACTAAGTTCATGATAAATTGAAGTTCAATTAATCATATTACTTAAGAACTCCCACTTAGATAGACATCCCTCTAATCATCTAAGTGATCACGTGATCCATATCAACTAAACCATGTCCGATCATCACATGAGATGGAGTAGTTTTCAATGGTGAACATCATTATGTTGATGATATCTACTATATGATTCACGCTCGACCTTTCGGTCTCAGTGTTCCGAGGCCATATCTGCATATGCTAGGCTCGTCAAGTTTAACCTGAGTATTCTACGTGTGCAAAACTGGCTTGCACCCGTTGTATGTGAACGTATAGCTTATCACACCCGATCATCATGTGGTGTCTCGGCACGACGAACTGTAGCAACGATGCATACTCAGAGAGAACACTTGTACCTTGAAATTTAGTGAGAGATCATCTTATAATGCTACCGCCATACTAAGCAAAATAAGATGCATAAAGTATAAACATCACATGCAATCAAATAAGTGATATGATATGGCCATCATCATATTGTGCCTTTGATCTCCATCTCCAAAGCTCCGTCATGATCACCATCGTTACCGGCTTGACACCTTGATCTCCATCCAAGCATCGTTGTCGTCTCGCCAACTATTGCTTCTACGACTATCGCTAAAGTAAAGCAATTTATATATCTCATACAATAAAGCGACAACCATATGGCTCCTGCCAGTTGCCGATAAGTGTTACAAAACATGATCATCTCATACAACAATTTATATATCATCACGTCTTGACCATATCACATCACAGCAAGCGCTGCAAAAACAAGTTAGACGTCCTCTACTTTGTTGTTGCAAGTTTTACGTGGCTGCTACGGGCTTCTAGCAAGAACCGTTCTTACCTACGCATCAAAACCACAACGACTTTTCGTCAAGTGTGTTGTTTTAACCTTCAACAAGGACCGGGCGTAGTCAAACTCGATTCAACTAAAGTTGGAGAAACAGTCACGCACTAGCCACCTGTGTGTGAAGCACGTCGGTAGAACAACTCTCATGAATGCGGTCATGTAATGTAGTTGTGGGCTGCTTCATCCAACAATATCACCGAATGAAAGTAAGACGTGCTGGTAAGGAGTATGACTATTATCGCCCAGAACTCATTGTGTTCTACTCGTGCATATAACATTTGCACATAGACCTAGCTCGGATACCACTGTTGGGGAACGTAGTATTTCAAAAAAAATCCTACGATCACGCAAGATCTATCTAGGAGAAGCATAGCAACAAGCGGGGAGAATGTGTCCACGTACCCTCGTAGACCAAAAGCGGAAGAGTTTAGTAACGCGGTTGATGTAGCCGAATGTCTTCGCGATCCAACCGATCCAAGTACCGAGCGTACGGCACCTCCGCGATCTGCACACGTTCAACTCGGTGACGTCCCTCGAACTCTTGATCCAGTTGAGGTCGAGGGAGATTTCCGTCAGCACGACGACATGGTGACGGTGATGATGAAGTTACCGGCACAGGGTTCTACCATTTCGAGACTCCTCATCATGTTTGTGATCTCATCCGGGACTCGGAACAAACTTCGGTTCGTCAAAACACGAAACTCATAATACAAATCATCATCGAACGTTAAGCGTGCAGACCCTACGGGTTCGAGAACTATGTAGACATGACCGAGATACATCTCCGATCTATAACCAATTGCGGAACCTAGATGCTCATATTGGCTCCTACATATTCTACGAAGATCTTTATCAGTTAAACCGCATAACAACGTATGTTTTTCCCTTTGTCATCGGTATGTTACTTGCCCGAGATTCGATCGTCGGTATCATCATACCTAGTTCAATCTCATTACTGGCAAGTCTCTTTACTTGTTATATAATGCATCATCCCGCAACTAACTCATTAGTCACATTGCTTGCAAGGCTTATATTGATGATCATTACCGAGAGGGCCCAAAGATACCTCTCCGACGCTCGGAGTAACAAATCGTAATCTCAATCTATGCCAACTCAACAAACACCATCGGAGACACCTGTAGAGCATATTTATAATCACCTAGTTACGCTGTGATGTTTGATAGCACACTAAGTGTTCCTTCAGTATTCGGGGGTTGCATAATCTCATAGTCATAGGAACATGTATAAGTCATGATGAAAGCAATAGCAATAAACTAAACGATCATAGTGCTAAGCTAACGGATGGGTATTGTCCATCACATCATTCTCTAATGATGTGATCATATTCATCAAATGACAACACATGTCTATGGTTAGGAAACTTAACCATCTTTGATTAACGAGCTAGTCTAGTAGAGGCATACTAGGGACACTCTGTTTGTCTACGTATTCACACATGTACTAAGTTTTCGGTTAATACAATTCTAGCATGCATAATAAACATTTATCATGATATAAGGAAATATAAATAACAACTTTATTATTGCCTCTAGGGCATATTTCCTTCAGAGATCTATTCGATGTAATACTCTTTTGCGGTGTGTTTGCCGAGATATGATGAATTCTTGATTTATGACAAGCTTATCTATGAATAGTATTTGAATATTCTCTGAATTCTTATATGCATGATTTGATACCTTTGCAAGTCTCTTCGAACTATCGATTTGGTTTAGCCAACTAGATTGGTTTTTTGTGCAATGGGAGAAGTGCTTAGCTTTGGGTTCAATCTTGCGGTGTCCTTTCCCAGTGACAGTAGGGGCAACAAGGCACATATTGTATTGTTATCACGAGGATAAAAAGATGGGGTTTTCATCATATTGCTTGAGTTAATTCCTCTGCATCATGTCATCTTGCTTAATGCGTTACTCTGTTCTTTATGAACTTAATACTTTAGATGCATGCTGGATAGCGATCGATGTGTGGAGTAATAGTAGTAGATGCAGAATTCTTTTGGTCTACTTGACAAGGACGTGATGCCTATATTCATGATCATTGCCTTAGATATCGTCATAACTTTGCTCTTTTCTATCAATTGCTCGGCAGTAATTTGTTCACCCACCGTAATAATTCCTATCTTGAGAGAAGCCTCTGGTGAAACCTATGGTCCCAGGGTCTATTTTACATCATATTAGTTTCCCATCAACTTGCCAATTTTATGTCGCCGTTCCATTGTTTTGCAATCTTTTACTTCCCATCCCATAAACAAAAATACCAAATTTATCCATCTCTATCAGATCTCTCTTTGCAAATAACTGTGAAGGGATTGAAAACCCCTTTATCGCGTTGGGTGCAAGTTGGTGTTTGTTCGTGCAGGTAACCGGTGACTTGAGCGTTTTCTCCTACTGGATTGATACTTTGGTTCTCAAAAACTGAGGGAAATACTTACTCTACTTTACTGCATCACCCTTTCCTCTTTAATGGAAAAACCAACTCAAGCTCAAGAGGTAGCAGGAAAAATTTCTAGCACCGTTGCCGAGGAGCATCTACGCCAAGCCGAGACATACCAAGTACCCATCATAAAATCGCATCCCTCGCATTACATTATTTGCCATTCGCCTCTCGTTTTCCTCTCCCCCACTTCTAAAACGAAGATTCACCTTTTCTTCGCCCCTCTTCCATTCGTCTTCTTTGTTTGGCTTGTGTGTGCTTATCTCGCTTTTATGGTAGTGCTCCTATCCTTGTTAGCACTCCCGATAATGAGGTTCTCGACTTTAAACAAAGGGAAGGAGAGAATTTAAAAGATGCGTGGTATAGAATTTGCAATTCTCAAAATAGATCTACTCGAAAGCAATCTACTTCCATTCTTCTTCACAATTTTTACGTAGGCATCACTCCTTGGAATAGATATGTTCTAGATACCATTGCTGGAGGAAATTTCTTGGAGGGCCATACTTTCGGTTCTTACAATGCCATGATAGATTTGCCAGGCCCACTACCTCTTTTTTGTTAATGGAACTGTTTTAACGTTGGAACATGTAATGCAAAGATTGGATATTATTGAAAATAAAATTGCTACCGTAGAGTTGGTTGAAAATATGGATAAAAATATTTATAATCAAAGTAATCAATATGGATCTAAGGTAGGAGTCACTCTAAAGAATCTTTGGGAAAAGGAACCCATAGTTAATGAGAAGATAGATCAAGATTCTACTAAAATTGGCAAACTAGAAGATATTATAACCAATTTGGGTTTCGCTTTTTCCTCTGTTAAAACTACTCCAAATCTTCCTCCTACTAAGATTGCCAAGTTTACTTATGTTCCTAAAAATAAGGGTGAAACTTCTAGTAAAAACAATGAAGATCTCAAATCGATTAGTGTTCACGCCAATTTTCTTGACAATATTAAGGAACCTATTGTCACGAATGAATTTCTTGATTTCTTACCTAGGAGTTTGATCGTTTATAAAACCAAAGAATCTCCTAAGAACCATAAGTGTATAATCGAAGATTTGCATACCAAAGATGACAACACTTAGATCTATTCGCGTTTTACGCCTAGCTAAGGGCGTCAAACGATAGCACTTGTTGGTAGGCAACCCAATTTTATTTTATGTTTTGCTTTTTAGGTTCTATTTTGCTTTGAATAAATCATCTACCCTCTGGTTAGATGTGGTTTTATGTTTTAATTAGTGTTTGTGCCAAGTAAAATCTTTGGGGTAAGTTATGGTGATAGTTGGCTTAATCTAGCTGAAAAAAATAGAAACTTTGTGCTCAGTCCCGGAATTGTTTAAAATCACAGAAGCGTGATAAAATCCTAAATTTGTTCGAGTACATTGATATACAAATTGCCCCTGCTTTCCAGATTTTTCAGAATTTTTTGAGTTACAGAAGTATGCGAGCTATCCAGATTGCTACAGACTGTTCTGTTTTTTGACGGATTCTGTTTTTTGTCAGATTCTGTTTTTCGCGTGTTGTTTGCTTATTTTGATGAATCTATGGCTAGTATCGGGGGGTATGAACCATGGAAAAGTTGGAATAAAGTAGATATTACACCAATATAAATAAACAATGAGTTCAATAATACCAAAAGTTGTGATTTGTTTTCTTATGCTAACGGAGCTTACGAGATTTTCTGTTGAGTTTTGTGTTGTGAAGTTTTCAAGTTTTGGGTGAAGATGTGATGGACTATGGAATAAAGAGTGGCAAGAGCCTAAGCTTGGGGATGCCCAAGGCACCCCAAGGTAATATTCAAGGGGGCCAAAGAGCCTAAGCTTGGAGCTGTCCCGGGAAGGCATCCCCTCTTTCGTCTTGGTCTATCGGTAACTTTAATTGAGGCCATATTTTTAGTCACCACATGATATGTGTTTTGCTTAGAGCGTGTTGTATGATTTGAGTCTTTGCTTTCTAGTTTCCCACAATCATCCTTACTTTACACACCTTTTGAGAGAGACACACATGAATTGTGATTTATTAGAATACTCTATGTGCTTCACTTATATCTTTTGAGCTAGGCCAATTTGCTCTAGTGCTTCACTTATACCTTTTTAGAGCACGGCAGTGGCTTTATTTTATAGAAATTGATGAACTCTCGCACTACACTTATATTATTTTGAGAGTCTCTAAACAGCATGGTAATTTGCTTTGGTTATAAAATTCGTTATAATATGATAGGCATCCAAAAGGGATATAATAAAAACTTTCATATAAAGTGCATTGAATACTATGAGAAGTTTGATTCCTAATGATTGTTTTGAGACATGAGGATGGTGATATTAGAGTCATGCTAGTGAGTAGTTGTGAATTTGATAAATACTTGTGTTAAATTTTGTGAGTCTCGTAGCATGCACGTATGGTGAACCGTTATGTGATGAACTTGGAGCACGATTTATTTTTTGATTATCTTCCTTATGAGTGGCGGTCAGGGATGAGCGGTGGTCTTTTCCTACCAATCTATTCCCCTAGGAGCATGCACGTAGTGTCGGATTTCAGGTTCCGGCAGACCCTTGAGGTTCGAACTCTGGGGTGTGCACAAAGATCTTTCCCCTACCGACTCGCGCTTCTATGGCTCGCCAGAAATCTAGGCTGGAAAGAAGAACACACAAGGGACACGAGGTTTATACTAGTTCGGGCCGCCGATGTGGTGTAATACCCTACTCCGGTGTGTGGTGTAGTGGATTGCCTCAGGGGCTGATGATGAACAATACAAGGGAAGAACGGCCTCGCGAGAGGTGTTCTTGAGCTGATGCGGTGTGTTCTGCTTGGTCTGGATCTCTCTCCCCCTGATCCTTATGGTAGCTAGTCCTATTTATAGAGGCCCTGGTACTCTTCCCAAATAATGAGCGGGAAGGGCGCCAACAATTGGCCCTTTTGAAGGGGAACATCCAGTACAAGTTATCCTGACAAAAGGTGTTCTTCGGCTGCCAAAAGCACTGGTGACGACGCCATCTTGGGCTCCACGGTGACCTCCGTCCTGCCGCTCTGCTGGTCTTGGTCTTGTTGCACCGGAATGGTAACCTTTGCCCGATGCCTTGGCCTGTGCTTGCTCCCTTTGCACCAAAGGGGAAACAAGGACACTGCGCAGGCTGGCGCCCGCCTGATCTCGATCGTCATGGCTTGCGTCACGGGCTCCTCGCGAGGTGCCCCTGCCTTTATCTCTCTGCCTCCTCGCGAGCCTGCCTGATGAGGCTGCTCCTGAGGAATCTTCCTGTCGTCCGCCCCGCAAGGCTTGGCCCCTCGCGAGGGTCTTGAGCTTGAGTCGATGAAGCTGGGCCGCGCTGGGGCCCCCTCGAGCCACGCCGCAGGCCGCAGGCAGGCAAGTCTGGGGACCCTCGTTCCCAGAACGCCGACAGTAGCCCCCGGGCCCAAGGCGCGCCCGGGCTTGGCTTAGCAGAGAAGTGAAGGGGCAAGCGCGAATCACCGTGGGCCCTAATAGCCTGCGGCCTTGGGCGCCGCATGGCGATTGATTGGACGTGGGTGTCTGGGCTTCCCCACGACGCCTCGTCAAACGCCCATCTGACAAAAGAGGTGCGCGGGCCAGACTTACTCGCTTTGTTCTCGTTTGCCTTGCCCCAAATCCCCTTTCTCGCTCTTCTCCTTCCTGCTCCCGGAATCCTCCAGATCTGTCTCAATCCTTCCCATCCGGCACGCTATGGCGCCTCCCAAGTCCCCGGACGAGGCTTGGTACTCGCCGGCTCTGGATCCCCGAACTTGTCGGAGAAGAACCTCGACCTCACGTGCCTGATGACGGTGGCGCAGGGCAGCGAGGGGGCGACTGTGCTCAAGGCCGGCTCCGACCAGCCTGAGGGCAAGGGGAGCACCTTCTATCCGTTCCTTGTGAGCGCCATCATCGCTAGTCTGGTGCCTCCTTTTTCCGAGTTCTTCTTTGCTGTTCTCCGCCAATACAACTTGCAAGCTCTGCATCTCCACCCCAACTCTGTTCTTCTCTTGGCGATTTTCGCTTACTATTGTGAGGCTCACGTTGGGGTAAGCCCTCGGTGGCCTTGTTGTGCCACTATTTTTTCCTCCGGGTTTCTCGTGCCCGTATCCCCGCATGCGCAAGCTATATCGCATACTCCAACTCCAATGTTATCTCGAAGCCTGGAAGAGGATCGAAGGCTTCCGGAGCAAGTGGGTCATGGTGGATGTCGGGCGCCTCCACCCCCGACTGGTGTTGCCTACGGGGCAGCTCAAGGCCGTTGACGCGTGGTCCCGTGCGGAGCTCGTCGACCCCCGTGCGAAGGTGGTGCTGAAGAGGATGAACGCGGACCTCAGGCCAGGCAACTTAGGGGCGGCGAAGTTGACCGGGGCTACACTCCTGAGGGAGGTCTTGGAACATTGGGTGGCTCCACTCTAGGAACACGCGCTTTGATTGTGGAGGCTTGGGTAAGCGGACTCCACCCTGTGCCTAAGCTCTGAGGCCCTGACCGACGAGGATCTGGTCGCGGCTCTTCACTCCTTGGTTGGGTGAGACGTGGCAATCCCGGTGGGCGCCCTCGTCCCCCTGTTCCTTCACGGCGACTGGGAGCAGGTGGTGAACACCATGCCCACATTCAATGGTGAGGGGCTGGTGCCCGTGGAAGCTCCCGAGGATCTGGCGGCGCTGGTGATGGTGAACGTGTCCTCCGGCAACTCCAGCGGGAGTGAGGGGGAAGAAGAGGCGGAGGAGGAAGAGTCTGACTCTGAGGCGACTGGCGAGGAGTCGGGGGAGTCCTTCCCTCGGCGCAGGTCCCGGGCCCTCCGCTCCATGCCGGACAACGACGAGGCCGGCGCCAGGCGAGGAGGGGAGGACTCTCCCTTGGTCGCAAGGAAGGGCAGGTTAGGGTTGGCCCTCCCAGGGTCCGCTCTGGTCCCCAGGTGGTCTGGGGTAAACCCCAGCCTTCCTGAGGCGCCTTCAGCTTTCGGGCCTCCCAAGGCTGACCCCAGCTGCAGGCTCTCGGGCTTCAAGTTTGGCCGGAAGCTGCTTGAGTCCGTGAACGACGACCAGTAAGTGCTCGATTCGTGCTTTGCTTGGTTTCTGCCGCCGAGGCTTGACGTCTGCATTCTTTTGCCAGGCCGGCACCTGCGACAAAGAGGTTGAGAGGGGCTTCTGCAGCTCTGCTTGGGGCGAGTCCATCTGCCGGGGTGGCGCCTTCATCTGCTGGGGAAAAAGGCGGCGAGGCTCACGCCTCCCCTGCCCGTTCGTCTTCGCGAGGCCAACTGGGACGCTTCAGCGAGGAGTCCGCCCCAGTGGCCCCGCTGACCCTGGAGGCGACTGCGCTCGATGTTGCAGCCAGGGTAGCCAAGGCCCAGGGGTTCCTTCCTGCCAAGCCGTGATCACGCTGCCGTCCCCTCCGCCCGCTCCACCGTTTCCTGTCTCTTCTGATCCCTCTGCCGCCGTCCTGGACCGGGTCGCCAACGAACTGAGCCGGCTACGGGAGGATCTTCAGAGCGCGGACCCTCGCCTAGCGGCCGGGCGCCTGGTGCTAGCTTCTGGTTGGGCCCGTTCTGCTGCCTCCGTCCGAGCAGCGCTGAGCCAGGCCGTGTCGGCCTCTGATGGGGAGAAGCAGGCCGCCAGCCAAGCCAAGGCTGCTCGCGACGCCGCCCTGGGCGATGCTGCGGCTGCCCAGGGCTGCTGCAAGGCGCTGGAGGCCGAGCTGCAAGGCCTGCGCGACGAGCTCGCCAAGGAGGTCCGCGGCCACCAGGAGAAGGAGAAGGAGATGAAGGCTCGAGAGGCTGCCATCAAGGACCGGGATGCCAAGCTTGATGACCGCTGCGGTCAGTTGGAGACGCTGGAGCGGTCGCTGAAGGCGGAGAGGACCGAGCTAGACGCCAAGGCGAAGGTCTTGGCCGAGGATCGGGTGACCTTCGCACGGCTGGAGAAGAAAGCTCGCGCCACGCTGAAGACGCTTTACGAGGGCGGCTTAGAGGAGCCGTTGGCTGGTGCAGAGGACGGCCCCGCCGAGCTGCTTCCCTTCCTAGTCCGTGCGCTTGAAGACGTCGCAGACGGCCTCGGCCCCACGGCCGAGGCCGAGGCGCGTGCCCTGTCTTTCGTGGCGCTGACGCACGTCCTCAGCCATGTCTACCTGCGCGACCCCAACGTTGACTTCGACAGTCTGTTGGAACCCGTGAGCGGCGACCTTGCCGCTGCTGCTGCTGAGGCCGTGAAAGGCCGAGCCGAGGCTTTGCTGGGGAGGTTCCGCACCTTCAGTACCTTGCCCGGGCGTGGTGCCACCAGCTCCGCGGCCTCAGGAGGCGGAGTCGCCCAGCATGACTCCACCAGAGGCGGCGGCGCCACAGGAGAGTGATCCCTTCGCGGCTTCTGTCCTGTTTTTACTCCTACAACATGGACCATGCCTCGCGGAGGCATTTAAACTGGTGTTTGGCGTCGTGAAACAATCTATGGCTTGTAATATTTTCTTTGAATTCCCTGAAATTTGCATTTTCCCTCCTATTTGCTTGCGCTCTACGTCGGCAGGGCCCGGCCCTGCGCATACCTCAACCGCCGTTAGCCCCGACCGGAAACCAGGACGGGACTAAGGAGTGAGGGGCTACATGGCAAGTTAGGCTCCTGAGTCTCGATGCTCAGGAGTCCCCCTTGATGCGCGAGCAGCAAGTAGGAAGGGGGAGCAAAGGAGTGGTTTTGTCGTTCTGCGTCGGCAGGGCCCGGCCCCGCGCATACCTCAACCGCCGTTAGCCCCGACCGGAAACCAGGACAGGACTAAGCAGTGAGGGGCTTCGTGACCAGTTAGGCTCCTGATTCGCGATGCTCAGGAGTCCCCCTTGACGTTCAAACGGGTTTTCATACCTTGGCTCCGCTCGGGGTGTGGCGCACGACGACCGGGTCCGAGGGACCTGGCTGGGTGGCGTGCTCTCGGGCATGGCCCGGGCGTAGCCCCCGTATCCAGCCCCCTCGCGCGGCACTCCCGAGGGGAGGCGTTGCAGCGGTGCCGGACACTGAGCTCCAGGCTCCCTGAGGTTGGTACGGCCATGGGCCGCCCTCAGTTGTTTATCACCAGCGCGGAGCATAGCGCTTCCGTATGTGTACGGGCATAGCCACTCCTTGGCAGTGTCGTCAGCCAGCACGGAGCATGGTGCTTCCACTGATACGTGGGAGGGGGGCTCCCCTCCGTGAGGAGCCCCCGGGGCGTGTACAGCCCCGCCCTGACGCGTGGCCGGCACGGTAGGGCTAGGAGAGGTGTATCTGGGTACTCGTGAGCCAGCGCGGGACTCACGAGGCCCTACCTCGAGGCGGATTGCACCTGGCTCTGGGGCTTTATCAATGGTGTGTTACTCCAAGGTGTTTAGAATGGAAATGCTCTACGTCCTCAGGTCCCGGCCCTCGAGCGAGCTCAGCCGCCGCTGGTATGACAGGTCGCGATGCCGTGGGTCAAGGGCAGA
Organism: Aegilops umbellulata; assembly: GCA_032464435.1. Classification (NCBI taxonomy): domain Eukaryota; kingdom Viridiplantae; phylum Streptophyta; class Magnoliopsida; order Poales; family Poaceae; genus Aegilops; species Aegilops umbellulata. Next base: position 142,599,377 of record CP136059.1, read on the forward strand.
GGGTGAGGGCTGGAGATCCAGTAGGAGCCCATGAGTCGCAATGCTCAGGTACCCCCCTTTTAACATGCAAGCGCTTTCCATTAGAGCGGAGGAGCCCGCAATAAGCAGCAGATGACAATCATGGGAACCAGATTAAGCGGATGAGCAAATTCATTTCAGGTAGATGAGGGGAAAGCAAACGCCGCTGGGCCAGGCCCGAGCAGCTTGGGGATGATGTAGCCCGGGGGGCGCCCCCCAACAAGGTAGGTAAAAGAGCATCAGCAAAACAGGTACATGCCGCAGGGACGGACCCACGCGGCCTAGGAATGACGCGGCCCTGTGGGCGGTCCCAGCTAAAAATGGAATTTTGAAAGATGTCACCTGATGCCGTTGGAGATGATGTGATGCCGAAGAAGCGGGCGACGCGTGGTGAAGACATCGACCCTCACAAGCACCCAGGCCCAGGAGCATCGGGAGGCTCCGGGGGCACAGGTGGGTCTTCGAGGGCCGTCTCCATCTCCGCCAGGACCGCATAGTGCCTGACCTCCTGAGCCTCCAGAATGCTCCTCAGCAGGCGCTGATGAGCGGCGACCGCATTCGGCAGGCCGAAAGGCATGCGAACATAGCTGTGAGGTGGACCCTCGCAACGCCCCATGCGCGAAGGCCAGAGGTGCTCCTGAGATGCGGCTCGGTTGAGCCCTGGCACGTCGATGCAGACGCGCATCCCACCATCCTCGCCTGGATGTGGGGCTGCGGTGGGCAGGCGGCGGCTGCCACGCATGACTCTCGACTCCTGTAGCTGCTAGGTGCTTCTTGCGATGAACTCCTGAGGGTTTGGTCCTCCTTGCCTTGTACCTTCTTTAGGGAAACGTTCCTGGAAGCACCCCTCCAAGTGGTGCCCGAGCGCCTCCCTCGTGACCTTGGCAAAGTCGGTGGCTCTCCAAGAAAGAGCTCCCGAGCCCTGCCTGAGGAGGGCGCCGGGCGCGCCTTCCTATGCGATAGAGGGTGGCGCTCCCTGAACGGGCGCAAATCCTGACGCAACGCCTACGGAGGCGCCTGCCTCCTCACGGCTTGGGCCAGGCGAAGCCTTCTTCTTCTTAGGGGTTGTCTTAGGAAGTCTTCCACTCCTATGATCTGGGTCTTCGATTGCTGCGGCTTGGAAGGCACGCTCAAGTGAACACACTGTGACCCTTTCCTCATAGGGTATTGTGATGACTCCATCGCTTCCTGGCATCTTGACGACATTGTAGCCATGGTGAGTCACTGCCATGAAGTTGGCCAGGGCTGGGTACCCGAGGATGGCGTTGTATGGCAGGTGAATGTGGGCGACGTCGAAGTCGATGAGCTCAATGCGGTAGTTGTTGCGCTGCCCGAAGGTGACTGGAAGGCGAACCTGCCCTATCGGAATAGTGGAACCATCAGTGACTCCTGAGAAAGGCTTGGTCGGCTGAAGCTGATCATACGGCACTTGGAGATGGTCGAAGGTCTCGACGGACAGGACGTTGAGTCCTGCTCCGCCATCGTCGAGGGTCCTGGTGACCTGCACATTGCTGATGACTCGGGAGCAAAGCATCGGGAGGACTCCGGCCGTTGCCGCGCCCTTGAGCTGATCCGCTGAGCTGAATGTGATAGCGCACGCAGACCACCTGAGAGGGCCCGTGGCCTCAAGCTTGGGGAGGACTGCATTCACCTCGCGAGCAAACTGCTTGAAGATGCGTTGTGAGGCTGGGGCATGGGCGCCACCCAAGATGCAAGCGATTGCGTGCGGCTCCTGGAAGCCCCCAGCCCCCTCGTCTTGGTGTTGGTCTTCGTTCCTCCTTAGCGGTGGCGGTAAAGGAGGGAGGCCTGCGTTGCCGTGCGGGCGATCATCACGAGGTTGATCCCTCCAGCCTCCCTCGCGAGGCTGGTCCTGCCAGCGATCCTCGCGAGGTCGGTCACGCCACCCTTGGCGAGGGCCACGGTCTTCCCATCGTCCTCCACCTCTTCCTCCTCCTCGGCCATAGCCCATGTCGTTGCGCTCGGGGCGTCGGCTGATATGCCCATCTCGCACGGCCCTGAGCTCTTGGCATTCATTGGTGTTGTGGGTGTGGAGGTCGTGGTACACGCAGTATCGGCTGGCCTTGGATGATTCCGGCTGATCCCTGCCTCGCCTGGTGTCTGGTTCCGCTGCGAGCACGACAGCTCCCTTACGCTTCACGTCCTTGGCCTTGGGCATTTTCTCTTCTGGGTCTGCAGCCGGGAGCTCGAGGAGGGAGACGCGCCCTTCCTCGGCCCTAGCGCACTTGGTCGCCAAGTTGAACAGCTCCAGGGACGTGCACAGGTCTTCATGGATTGCTAGCTCCTCCTTCATCTTGATGTCGCGCACGCCTTCGGAGAAGGTGGAGATAATGGCTTCCTCAGTCACCCTGGGGATCTTGAGGCGAGCGTTGATGAAGCGTTGGATGTATTTCTGCATTGTTTCCCCTGGCTGTTGCTTGACGTGGCGCAGGTCGCTCATGGATGGGGGCCGGTCGCGAGTGCACTGGAAGTTGGCGATGAAGCGAGTGCGCATCTCGTCCCAGGAGGAGATCGTGCCAGGAGCCAGGTTCAGGAGCCAGGTGCGGGTGTTGTCCTTGAGCGCCATGGGAAACCAGTTTGCCATGACCTTTTCGTCTCCGTTGGTGGCTTCGATGCCCAGCTCGTAGAGCTGTAGGAATTCCGCGGGGTCCGCCGTGCCATCGTAGCGGGGGGGGGGGGGGGGGCAGATCAGGCTTGAACTTGCCTGGCCATGCGACGCCGCGTAGCTGCGGGTGAAGGCACGACAGCCTGCTATGGCCACCGGTGCCCTTTGCTGGTGCTGGGCTTGCTCCTGGGGGTTACCACGCGCCGCCGCTTGGGGCAGCGCGGGGTCTTGGCGTAGAGGCGCAGGGACGCGATATTGGCACGCCGGTGCTGGGAACACGCGAGCACCTTCTTGGGGACGAGGGATCTCTTGGCAGCTCCCTTCTTGCCGCGCAGGCGCCGGACGTGGAGGGTCTCGCCCTGGGGCTGCGTGCCTTGGAGCTAGGGCGCCTTCTTGGGGAGGAGGCGGTGGAGGCGCCTCCTGATCCTCGCCCCCTGGACGGAATGGAGGCCGAGGCAGCGAGAGGGACGACAAGGGAGAGCCCCTGCGGCGCTGACGAGCTCGGTGATATGGGCGAGCCAGTCCTCGTAGAGGTCGTCGACGGGGCGGTAGTGCAGGAGCTCTCTTGCCAGGAGCAGCGCGGCGTGCGCGTCCGTGGGGGCGCGACGGGCGTGGGACGACGAACCGGCTGGAGTAAACGATGGGGTGGCGGTGCGGCCCTCCCGCCGCACCGAAGGATGCAGGGACGAGGCCTGCTGCTCGTTCCCCGCCGGGCCGGTGGCGGCAGGCGACGAGGAATGATGGGGACATCCGCCGACGGGCGTCGTCTGGGCGACGCGGGTGGTGAGAGCAGCCCGCGCTCGGCGCGAGCCTGACGAGCGTCAGCCATGGACACGACGGAAGATCACACGCGAACAGTAGAAGAAGGATTCCGGCGCACCCCTACCTGGCGCGCCAAATGTCGGATTTCGGGTTCCGGCAGACCCTTGAGGTTCGAACTCTGGGGTGCGCACGAAGATCTTTTCCCTACAGACTCGCGCTTCTATGGCTCGCCAGAAATCTAGGACGGAAAGAAGAACACACAAGGGACATGGGGTTTATACTGGTTCGGGCCACCGATGTGGTTTAATACCCTTCTCCAGTGTGTGGTGTAGTGGATTGCCTCAGGGGCTGATGATGAACAATACAAGGGAAGAACGGCCTCGCGAGAGGTGTTCTTGAGCTGATGCGGTGTGTTCTGCTTGGTCTGGATCTCTCTCCCCCTGATCCTTATGGTAGCTAGTCCTATTTATAGAGGCCCTGGTACTCTTCCCAAATAATGAGTGGGAAGGGTGCCAACAATTGGCCACTTGAAGGGGAACATCTAGTACAAGTTATCCTGACAAAAGGTGTTCTTCGGCTGCCAAAAGCACTGGTGATGACGCCGTCTTGGGCTCCACGGTGACCTCCGTCCTGCCGCTCTGCTGGTCTTGGTCTCATTGCACCGGAATGGTAACCTTTGCCCGATGCCTTGGCCTGTGCTTGCTCCCTTTGCACCGAAGGGGAAACAAGGACACTACGCAGGCCGGCGCCCGCCTGGCGCCCGCCTGATCTCGATCGTCATGGCTTGCGTCACGGGCCCCTCGTGAGGTGCCCCTGCCTTGATCTCTCTGCCTCCTCGCGAGCCTACCTGATGATGCTACTCCTAAGGAAGCTTCTTGTCGTCCGCCCCGCAAGGCTTGGCCCCTCGGGAGGGTCTTGAGCTTGAGCCGATGAAGCTGGGCCGCGCTGGGGCCCCCTCGAGCCACGCCTTGATTTTGTATCCAACCTTGTGGGCCCCTTGGTGACCTCCTGACCTAGATCTTCCTCCTATATATACTCTTATACCACAAAAACATCCAGGGGAGCCACGAAACCACTTTTCCACCGCTGCAACCTTCTGTCCCGTGAGATCCCATCTTGGGACGTTTACCGGCGTCTTGTCGGAGGGGGGTTGGATCACGTAGGGCTTCTACATCAACACCATTGCCTCTCTGATGAAGCGTGACTAGTTTACCACAGACCTACGGGTCCATAGCTAGAAGCTAGATGGTTTCTTCTCTCTCTTTGATTCTCAATACAAAGTTCTCCTCGATGTTCTTGGAGATCTATTCGATGTAATACTCTTTTGCGGTGTGTTTGCCGAGATCTGATGAATTGTGGATTTATGATCACCTTATCTATGAATATTATTTGAATCTTCTCTGAATTCTTATATGCATGATTTGATATCTTTGCAAGTCTCTTCGAACTATCGATTTGGTTTGGCCAACTAAATTTTTTTTCTTGCAATGGGAGAAATGCTTAGCTTTGGCTTCAATCTTGCGGTGTCCTTTCCCATTGACTGTAGGAGCAGCAACGAACGTATTGTATTGTTGCCATCGAGGATAAAAAGATGGTGTTTTCATCATATTGCTTGAGTTAATTCCACAACATCATGTCATCTTGCTTAATGCGTTACTCCGTTCTTTACGAACTTAATACTCTAGATGCATGCTAGATAGCGGTCAATGTGTGGAGTAATAGTAGTAGATGTAGAATCGTTTCGGTCTACTTTGACACGGAGGTGATACCTATATTCATGATCATTGCCTTAGATATCATCATAATTTTGCGCTTTTCTATCAATTGCTCGACAGTAATTTGTTGACCCACCATAATAATTCCTATCTTGAGAGAAGCCTCTAGTGAAATTATGGCCCCTGGGTCTATTTTACATCATATTAGTTTCCCGTCAACTTGCCAATTTCTATCGCCGTTCCATTATTTTTCAATCTTTTAGTTTCCCTTCTATAAACCAAAAATACAAAAAATATTACTTTACCGTTTATCCATCTCTATTAGATCTCACTTTGCAAATAACCGAGAATGGATTGACAACCCCTTTATCGCATTGGGTGCAAGTTGGTGTTTGTTTATGCAGGTATTCAGTAACTTGAGCGTTGTCTCCTACTGGATTGATACCTTGGTTCTCAAAAACTGAGGGAAATACTTACTCTTCTTTGCTGCATCACCCTTTCCGCTTCAAGGGAAAAACCAATGCAAGCTAAAGAGGTAGCGGTGGGCTCGGCGATGACCTATGTCCTGCCGTCCTGGCGGTCTTGGTCTTGTAGCATGAAAATGGAAGCCTTTGGTTGATTCCTCGGGACTCCGCGCCTGCGCTTGCCTCTTTAGCACCAAAGAGGAAACCTGCTGTACTGCGCCCGCTGGCGCCCGCCTGGCCTTGGTCGTCATGGCTTGCATCATTCGAACCTCACGAGGTGAGGGCTCGCATAGAAATCTCCGCTCCTATGGAGCCAACCTAAGGAGGCCACTCCTTCTGGAGGTCTTGGAGTCGTCCGCTTCGCGAGGCTTGGCCCCTCGTGAGGGTCTTGTGTTGTTGGTGCTGAAGGTGGGCCGTGCCAGGCCGTCGATGGAGCCATGTCCTGCGCCGCAGGCAGGCAAGTCTGGGTACGCCGGTTCCCAGAACACCGACAACGCACCATATATCTCTCTATCTAATGCATAAGTGCACAAACTTTATATACATAGGCATTTCTCTCTCACACATGCTCACAATCTCTCACGGGGTGTCGAGGTGTCTCACGCACACACTCTATATACCTCCCTCTCTCTCTTACGACTATGTATCACTCTTTTCACTAATCTCAGTTGGAACACACTATTTCTCTCACATGCATATAAACACACGCATGGTCTCTACTAGCCCTCTATAGGCACATATATGTGCCTACATGTCTCCGGCACGCACATTATATTTAGGCCTCTCTCGCACACGTTGCCCCCCCCCCACACACCTCTCACTTAGTAGTTGGCAGATATGATTCCATTAGATCATTCGTTAGGATATCCCTGACTGTTAGGCTGGATGGTAATACGAGGCAAAGTTTTACCCAAGTCCGGGCCCTTGCAGTTCAGGAAAAATCCTACTCCTGGTACTGTATATTTGTCATAGGGGTGTGTACAAAGTACACGTGAATACCAGGCATTGCGCGTGTCTGCATACTATCGACTAACTAGCCCCGGGGCTTCTATAACATACTCGAGGCCTAGGGTTACAAATCATATATAGTCGGCTTATCATCAGTGGGGATAGAGTCCTCCACGACTCTGGTAGCTTCGTCTTGTACGCCGATTCCTCCACATGGTTTTTCGTATAATGCGTCTCGGTCTAACCTATATGGCGGAGGATGAACCGACCCATGAGACCTCACGTTGACCCACCACAACTAGAAATGATGTGCCCACCACACCCCACACGCAATCGTCCACTAAGAAAATAAGCATATACAATAGTACAATGTTATATATGAAAGTTAATTGCATGGTGCATCCAATAATATTTGTTCTGCATTGTGAATGTTTATATTTTCTACTAAAATATTAGTCACGGGAAAGAGAAACGAAGGGCATATATCTCCTTGTCTCCACTGGATACCCCCTCTTTCTACACCACCTTCACGTACGCACACAAACTACTTATCGGCCCTCTAAAATTATGCATGCCCCTAACACATTCACGCATGACAGTCACTGTATTTCAAGAGAAAGCACTATACGGGCACTGTACTTCAGAATATGCTCATTACAGTCACTGTATACATTCTTGTGGTGATCATACGATATCTAGCTCGTGATACATCTCTGTATTTTGTTGATGACACTGACGGACATTGTATTTGATGCGTGCTTTGTATTTTGTTGATGACGCTTAGAGTCATTGTATTGGAAGTGAAAGCACTATATGGTGAATGGACTTCAGAATAAGCTCATCATGGTCACCATATACATTTTATGGTTCTAACCAACCTGTGGTTGGATGGTTAGGAGGATAGTGGTTTCCCCAGGCCACTAGGGTTAAAGTCCTAGTACTCGCATTTATCCTGGATTAATTTCAGTATTTTCTAGCGATGTGCGTTCAGTGGGAGGAGACGTTCCCCTCGACTACGAGGCACCTATGGTGACTTCATAAAATCTCAAGATCATATGTTGGCTCACTCTCTTGAAGGTGCTCATAGGGGTAGGGTCTGCGTGTGTGCGCTTATAGCGGTGAGTGTTTGCACGTATATATGAGCACTTGTGTCTATATCATGTTAAAAATATACATGTCGTGATTATACGGTTACTAGCTCACCCATACAACTCCGTATTTTGTTGATGACACGATCAATTGACTAGTCAAACGTTCCACGTGGCGAAACTAGTGTTGCACCAACAGCGCGCGTAACCATGGGGCCTACCTGTTAGCACGTATATGAAAGAAAGAAGTGGTATTTTGAGTCTGTACTGTGTTAATAAAATACATTTTATGGTGATCATATGGTCACTGGCTCACCATACAGCACTGTAATTTGTTGATGACACGATCAATTGACCAGTCAAACAGTCCACATTCAGCAGCACACATTACCATAGGGCCCACACGCAGCATGCATATGAACGACAGAAATGGTAATAAATTAGTGGTCGGTGGGGATTTGAAGTCGTGAGACCTCTGGTTGGCAGCCCGCACCCCCTAACCACAGTGGACAAGGATCGCCTTGTGATTATATATGCTGAGCCAGCCGTTTTAATTGCACGCATGCACGAGCCACTTTGGTGAATACAAACTCATCACACATGCGCACAAACACGCCCGCATGCATGCATGCAATACTCACATGTACTAATTTAGCTACACTTCAGTTGACTGAATCGACTTTTCGGTCTGTCAATTTTCAGGGGGTGGGGGGCTCGCCAGAGTTAAGGAAGAACCATCCACAGCGGGGAGGGGGCTCGCCAGAGGTGCCCTCATATCTATCTTAGGGTTCAGGGTGGGGGCGGTGGTCACCGGCGGTGGGGGCGCGGTGGTGGGACGGTGGCGTGGGGATCACCGGAGAAAAAGCTTGGTGTGGGGTTGTGGGCTAGAGGGATGGCCGTGGTAGCGGTGGATCGGTAGTGGGGAGTGGTTTCGACGTGGGCGGGGCGGCGAGGCGGTGCGGGAGCGCCACCTGCCATGAGCGGCGGGGTCGGCGGTTCGGCGGTGGTGGTTGGCGGCTCAGGGAGTGGATGTTGAAGATGAACTGCAGGCTCTTGATTTTGTATCCAACGGCTAGAAAATTGACTGACCAGAGATGAATAAGATAGTCGACTGACGTGTAGCCTCACGTCGCACGTACACATGCACGCACGCAACACTCACTTGAACACACGCACGCATGCAGGCGTGCAACACTGACACATATACATGCACTCATGAACAAACACACGCATGCAGGCGTGCAACACTGACACGTACACATGCACTCATGAACACATCCACGCATGCACACATGCATGCAATGCTAAACGTACACATGCATGCACGCAACACTCGCACGCCAGCATGCACACAGCACACGACGCAAGACACACGCTCAACCTATACGTGCATGCACCCTTTATAAAATGGATAGTTACGAGTATTAATCAATCTTATCTGTGATAAGCAGAACATTGATGTTTGGAGCGGTCTTTATGAATCACAACGTACCGAACGGGTTCTCAACGTATATATGAAAATTTTAAAATTCTCTTACATTATATAGTAGGCTTATCTACATGAAATAGGTGACATCACACTCAATGAACAATCATCGGTTTATAAAATGCCCGCTTCTCACCGCCCTCGCTCACCAAAAGCTCCTCTGATGTGCGCTGCCTACGTTGGGTCACTGACATGTAGGCCAGGTGCCCAACGAGCCCACACTTTAGTGGAAGAACGGCACGATGTCATACGTCAGAGTCGAGGGCGCCGCTCGCTGCACACCCGGCTGAACACGCCTCCTTGCCGCATTCAAACGCCTCCATGAATTTTGTGTGGAAGCCGAGAAACCCACTCTGGACACACGTCCGTTCATGACCGGGCCGGCATTAAACGCAACGCCGGCTGAGCTCCTCTTGTTTGCTGTCTATTTAATCTCCTATTTAAATGAGGCCAAACGCTAGCCAAGAATCGCACACCTCCGCCGCTCCCCTATCTCCTCCTTCACCATTTTGTCCACTCTTACAATGGCTTATGAACAGTAGTTATCTGACATCCAAGCTGGCTAGGTGGCCCACTGAGCCCGCCGGATACGAGCTATGCAGCTCGCTGATCCACCTCCCTCCCCTTGCCCGACGGAGCCAGTTGCTGCCTAAAACCGGCGCGCGGTTCAGCAACTCACCGAGGAGGAAGAGGAGGAGGAAGAGGAAGAAGAAGAGGAGCGGTGAGCTACTCCATGCAGGCACGGCGAGGAGCACGGGCGTCGTCGCTACCGTCCACGCCGCCGCCTCGTACCATGCCTCCCGTGTCAGCGACCGCGTTTCCCATTTTTGTGGCCGAGACTCCCATGCCTATGGCTGCGCCATGAAAGCAGAGATAGAAGTCGGGTACGCGGAGAGCGACGAGTCGGTGGCCAGCGCCTCCGCGTCTGCCGCCATCATCAAGGAGAAGTAGAACACGGGAGGCCGCCGCCGCTTGGGTCCTATGAAGGCCACCGCCGAGGCAATGCCGGCGTACACAACAGGTGTTTTGTGGGATCCTTTTGTTGCGAGGACCTTCGTTGAGCCCGCATGGGCTCCACGGAAGCGGAGAAATCCCCTTCCACCTCCATCTTGGGCATCAGCCAACGATGTCAGTTGAGAAGTGGGGAAGCGAGACGTCCTTTCTGCTGAAGCATATACCTCCGGGGCTCCCGGTGGTCCGATGATCGTGCAGCCAGACATGAGGAAGATAAATTGATTGGCGGGAGACCATTTAGGCTAGTTATTATTATTCCTGTGCTGTTCCGGACTACCACCGCTTAGTTGATTTGAATGCAATCAAATCCGTCATGTTTGTATGAAAATCCGGTATTTTATATGAATTCCGTCATTGTTTATATGAAATATCATTGTGTTTGTTTGAATTTTGTCCGATTGGTTGAGTTGCTGTCAGAATGTGTGCGGGTACGGCTGGATGGCATAATTCGCGGGACGTCGGTCGGTCCGCGGCCGCCTCGGGCGGCGTGGTGGCACAAAAAAGCACAGCTCGTGCGAGCTCGTCTCCAACACGCGCGCTAGAGGATGCATGAGCACCTAAGCTCTTCCTCGTTCATCGGTTGCAAAGGCACGGGTGGGCAAAAGGGTCGCCAATATTTTGGCTACCCCAGGTGAGTTCCAAACAGCCCCTCCCAGCACATTCAAATCAGTCGTTTGCCGTGAAATTTTGCCATATTTTGTTTTCATGGACTAGCAAGATGCATGTGCATTGCACGGAACATCAAGATGCATTTTTTTTTACAAAACAGCTGTTGTGATTGACCCATGCAAGAGTAATCCCATGTGTAAAAACTAATGATATCTTGAGAATTTTATCGGAAAAATGGCATCTCAAGAATTTCATCGAAAAAATGATATCTCGGGAAAGATGAGAGATAACGTGAGGAGGAGTGGGGCGTGGTGGATGATTGGTGGTCGGACTGGGCGGAGGCATGGGGATGGACGGCGCCGACAGCGGACACCATGCCAAATTGTTCTAGAGACTTCCTTTTTTAATTCCTCAGCAATGAGGTTCTGGGAGATAAGGACGGATGAGGCGGGGCCTTATCTGTAAATGTGGAGAGAGGTGCGGGTATCTGTTGTAAAATTGTCATAGTTTTCTTTCTATCCATGAGATATAGATCGAACGGTCTATATTACAAGATGGCAGGCACACCATCATCACCAGCTCGGGTTTTTTTATAAGAGTAGAGATATTTTACTGTGTGAAAACAAATTGAAATATGAATGAAGAATTGTAGATTTTAAATTGAGTCATATATACCGGAAAGTAGGCACTTAGGGCATCCACAATGCATGCTTTTTGTTTCCTCTAAGCCCTCTATCCTCTTAGAGGCAGGCCTCTATACATTGCATGAATTGTATCTAACAAAAAACTAGCTAGCATCGCGTCTAACCTTAGAGGCTGCCTCTAACAATGTAACAATTCATCTGGTCCCAATTGCTAGCCTTAGGAAGCATAAGAAAGTAGGAGTACAAGAGAAATAGTACTGATTGGAAAAATGTGTTCCTGATCAATACTTTATAAATTTCTAGTAGGGCCCACCTTAGAGGCTGGTTAGAGTCTCTATACATTGTGGTTTTTTCATTTGATAAGAGGCAAACCATGTGGGGCGTACCTTAGAGGCAAGGCTCTATACACTGGAGATGCTCTATACGTATTACTTTTAATGTGTCCTGTCAACTTGCAGAACAAGGAGAAGCTTGCTTAGTACACCATCTCCCCCGCCCACGGGCGCGGTGGCTCGCAGAGTCGTAGGACGAGGAGAAGCTTGCTTACTATGCCTACGCCCTCTTCCTTGCCGATGCGCTCGGTGGCTCGAAGGACGAGGAGAAAATTTTACTACTCCATCCGTTTACTCCTCGTCCCTACCTTGGTTAGAGAAATTATCATATTGTTTGAAATATATGTCTTTTAGTACTACCTCCGTCTCGGTGTATAAGTCATGCGCTTAGTTCTAGGTCGATGATTTAACTATCTAAATATGTATTATATGAGACAAAAAATATATATTTAGAAACTACATCCGTGTAGAAATCTAGTGATATACTTGTCATGGCATTAACACATATTTAATTCCTCAAATCGATGAACTAGAACTACGCGAATGACTTGTTCACCTAGACGGAGGTAGTAGTAGGAGTAGCAAAGTGGTACATAGGAGTAGTACTACAACAATTTCCTTGGAGTCCGTGGTGCAGCAAGCTAACCTAGGCTATGTTACTCCCTCCTTTTTGGTTTATGGCTCAATTTAAAAATCTATCCAACCAACCTAGACGATGAGTGGTGGAATTAATTTCATAGTTTGCACAAGTAATTCGTACGCTCGTTTTTCTCAAGAATTTATGTTTACCGATGCATTAATTACAACAAATGCATGCATTACCACTAAATTTCCATGAACTTATACACATTGGTGAGTTCTCTCTTGATACTGCTTGCATCGGGTGATTTAATGCACCTTGAAATCCAAACACGTGATTGTACTATTAGTAGAATTGAGACTTATAAAACGGAAAAATGATTTTTTTAGATGAGCCCAATAAACCGGAAAGGAGGGAGTAGTAAGTAGTACTACCTCCATAGTGGGTACGTACTCCATAAAATCAGATTTTCCCAAAACTAAGTCGCTCAACCTTTATTTGCTTGTTTCCCTTCGTACCTCGTTGCCTCGAACAGACTATGCCAAACTCCTCTGCCTGCCGCGTGAGAAAAGACCCGCCCTCACATTTTTTGGTCCGAGTTTGTATCGATGGATCGCACAAAGTAGCAAAAACAAAGTCGTGTCTTGTAATCCTCCACCGTACTAAAAGAGTGGAGACGCTCGCTTTCATGAATTTTTTACTTCCTCTCGCCGACATGTGGGACATATAGCAACTGGGTCGACGTGTCATGTACCAAATAACAGTGCAGTATAGCAGGGGGATGCGCCCCAGTTGTAGTAATGAGCAATGAGACGTCACATCACAATGCCGCATGTCGCGGGAAACCACGGACACCTATGGTACCAAAGGTCCCTTGCTGGTTCGGCGGGGGAAAGGCACATTGCACAAAGAGCAGAAGAGCATGGGGCAGCACATCAGATCACACTTGCAGTTTTACCCAGGTTCGGGCCACCGCGAGGCGTGAAACCCTACTCCTGCTTTGGTGGATTGATGGTGGAAGAATGGTGGTGGGACGTAGTACACTTGCCCGGCAGGGTTGCCTTGGGGCGACAGTGGCTACGCCGTATGAATGTGTGGGTGTCCAACCTTCTAACCCTTTCTACCATTGCCATGGGCCTCCTTTTATAGTTTAAGGGGTCACCACAATGGCAAAGTAGTCATTATGCACTAATAAGATAGAAAATAGTGCTATCATAACTAACTCTGCAGGCTGATAGAGCGCATTAAATGTGTCGCTCAATGTCACATCGTTGCTTGCCTGGCAAGCCTTGCCAGGGTGTCATCTGTAGGTATTTCCTGTAGAAATAGGCTGTCATGTGGCAAATGGCTACCACTTAGTCACTTTGCGGCTGGACACCGCATTGATTGACGATGTGCATCATGGTGAAGTGGTTTGGTGGGGTGGTTCTGCCTTCGCGAGTCCCGGCAGGCCCTGCCGGGATGTCTTTGGAGGTTTCCTTCCGAGGGCGACCCCGTCCTTGCCTGGTTCGCCTGCCCGGCAAGGTAGGCTTTTCTCCTGGTGGTTTCTTACTTCTCTGGCTTGGTCTTGGTCCTCTTGATCTGCATGTTTGTCCTTTGAAAATCTAGATCTCTTGTACCTTGGCCTGACCTTGGTGTTGTAATCTTGCTCCCGTGCCTGTGCACAGTCTAGGCAAGGGACCCAGTGTTTGTTGCACCGACAAAAACCATCGGGACTGCCCCGAACGCGCTACTGAGGGTCGCCGGGGTAGGCCCTAATAATTGCACATGCAGGGGTGCGGAAGAAGCTGGCCCCTTTGAGGTCTTCTTTGCTTCTTCATTAATCTTGAGCCCGGGCCAGTTTCCGCTTTTCCCGTGCGTCATGTAAAGCCAGTCATGGTGGGTCCACTCTTGTAATGGCTCGTGAATGACTTTAACGCACGGGGTAGAAGCTGCCAATTCACTCTTCCCACCACGCCCTTATCCTTAGCAACATATGCTGCATGCATTGTTCGGGGTAGGTAACGGAGGCTTGTGGTGTGGGAGAGCATCAAGGGGAGGGCCCGACCTTCTTGAATTGGCGGAGGAGGGCTCGCCCGTTGAGGGAGCGGATCCCCTCCTCGACCTACCTATAAAAGGAGGGGCGAGGGGAGAGCGGAGCCATCCATCTCTGTATCCCTTCTTCTCTGTTTTTTGCTTCCTGCTGGTAATGTTGAGGAGAAGAGCCTGGGGCCCGGCCCCGGGCTCCAGTTTGGGGTTGGTGCCGCCAAATGTCGGTGCTCGCACTTGGGGAGTGAGTCTGGTCCATGCTTGGAGGAGACGCCGTGGACGAGTCGCCCGTGTCATGGGAGATATCAATCTTCCCCATTGTAGGGAAATGCTTGTCCCTTCCGCCATGGTCGGCTGTCCATCGGGTAATGCGGTGCTTAGCTCCGGGCTGCTGCTACTGGTTGGCTTGGCGACCATTTCCTTGGTGTCTTCAGTGCTCGCCTGGGAGGCAGGGCTGGGGATCATTGGTAATCCCAGCACTGCCTCGTCCGGAGGCCCTGGGGCTGATGTCGATGAGAGCCGCGCCTTCCAGCCCGCCGAGGTGGGGAACAGCGCATCCCGAGCCTCCTGGCCATCTTGGTCGTTTGCCGTCTCTCCGGGGAAGGTGTCGGGCTGGAATCCTGGCGCTTCTCGGGAGTAGCGGTGATGGAGAGAAAACGAGGGAAGACGAAGAAAGTGGGTGGCGGGGCATCAGGTCGGAGTATGATGGCGTGGATGCCTTCACCTCTGGCCGGTGACCTGCCGCCTCGTCTTTCCGTTCTTCCCCTCCCTCCCTGGCACCATCATCACCAGCCTCTTTGGGTGATAGCCGGAGAGGGATGTTCCCTTGGTGCCTTTGCCTCCCCTCCAGCAGTCTTTCAGCGCGCTTTGATGGATGACTCCATCGATGCTCAAGCCGGGACTTCTGTCTGGCCCTGGAGGTGGTGACCAGGGGACCGCCGCTCTGCTCTCCATTCCCCTCCTTCGCAGCCTCGCCACTCCCGATATTGTCAAGTCATGCCCGGCAGGTCGCGGCGGGACCGGAATGGGCTCCTGCTTGGGTGTCCTTTTTGTCCTCTCCTCTTCCTACCACAATACCTGGTGGAGGGAAAACGAAAAGAGGACATTATGGGGCACTTATATATTTTTTAATCTAAAACCTGTAGGCACTTGCCAAATATTAGTTCCAATAATGTAATCTCTCGAGTCCATGTCTATGTTCTGTAAGGTTTTTACTTGTATGATCAACATATTAATGAAAAGGATGAACCTTGCCGGGAACCCGTGCATGTATACGTCCATGCAGAGGTGGAATGCCTCTTTATTTTAAATAAATGAGTTTTCCTCGGTAGGCTATCATGCTGGTACCCTTATATTTTTTGCCGGAGAACTGAACCTACCGGGCAAAAATAAAGGGAGCAGCCCCCCGCCAATCTCTTTTCACCAAAGGCCACTTTGACTATCCTGGCTGAAGCAACATTAAGTCCCGAGATGGCAGCACCTAAGTTTCAAAGAGCGGCCAGGTTTTCCCATGCACAAGTTTTAGATTACAGAACACTTTAGGGACAAGAGGTAGACCTCATCTGTTTGGCTTGACGGAGGTCGCCCTACTGGTCCATCTTCCCAACTTCCCGTAGAGTTCAAGCTCACGACAGGAACCTGTAGCTTTATGCAGATGGGAATGATGCAAGATGCGACCTTATCTATATGCATATGTGGTGCTCATGGAATTCTTATGCAATGCTCTTGAATGCTTATGCATGCACGCAACTCTCTTAAGGGCGCCCCGACGCTTCGTTTATTTCTCTGTTGCTCTGGGTGTGCACATGGCTTTGTATAAGGGGATACATGTAACAGAGGCAAGGCATGTACAAAAGGGTGGCCGCCGGGCAGGGCCCGACAGCCGCGCCTTACGGGTAGAACTTGCAGAGATGCTCAATATTCCATGAGTTTTGCAATTTAATGCAATATCCAGTCTCCAGACAGACTACGCTAGGTATGGTGACTCAAACCACCCGGTAAGGGCCTTCCCACTTCGGTGTCAACTTGTTTGTACCCTTGGCGGACTGAACGCACCTAAGGACAACGTCGCCTTCCTCAAAACACCGGGCATGAACCTTGCAGCGGTAATAGTGACGCGGGGCTTGCTGATAGCATGCAGCATGCTTAGCAGCCCGGAGACGGTTCTCCTTGAGTAGCATAGCGTCGTCACGCCAGTGCATCTTGCACTACTCCATCATAGGCAAGCACTCGAGGTGACCCGTAAATGAGTTCCGTGGGGATAACTGCTTCTGCCCCATAGACTAGGGAGAAGGAAGTCTGCCCGGTAGCTCGATTTGTTGTCGTTCTGAGGGACGAGAGAACTAGAAGCAGCTATCGATCCACCGCCCACCGTGCTTCTGCAGCGTATCAAAGGTTCTTGTCTTGAGTCCTCGTAACACTTCAGCGTTCGCCCTCTCAGCTTGCCCATTGCTTCTGGGATGTGCGATAGAAGCAAATGAAATCTTGCTTGTGAGGGCATGAACATATTGCATGAAGGCGCGGCTCGTGAACTGGGTGCCGTTGCCGGTAGTGATCCTTGCTGGGACTCCAAAACGGCACACCAATTCTTTCAAGAACTTGATAGCTGACTGAGCAATCACCTTTCTCACGGCAGATACTTCTGACCACTTTTTAAACTTGTCGATAGCAATGAACAAGAATTCAAAGCCCCCGACAGCTCGGGGGAAAGGGCCTAGGATATCGAGCCCCCAGACCAAAAACGGCCATGACAAAGGGATTGTCTGAAGAGCTTGTGCAGGCAGGTGGATGTTTTTGGAATGGAACTGGGAGGCTTCACATTTGGTGACTAGCTCAACCGCATCTTGGCGGGCTGTGGGCCAATAGAATCCTTGTCAGAATGCTTTCCCAACTAATTCCCTTTGATCCAATGTGGGAGCCGCACATGCCTTTGTGTATCTCAGCCATCAGTTCCTTTCCTTCTTCCCGACAGATGTACTTCAATTTCACACTGTTGGGCCTCCTTCTGTATAGAGTGTCATCGACAAACTGATACATACTGGCCCTCCGGGCTCCTCTTTCAGCTTCATCTTTGTCGTCGGGAAGTTCTCCGGTGTGGAGGAAATGGACTATGTGCCTTGCCCAAGTTGGAGACTGGGGATCAGCAACAAGGACTAGCGGCACCTCCTCAGTTGTGGGGGCACATTCCTCGTTCACGGGGTCCATAGGCCTGGCTGGAGGGTGCTGTTCGACAAGCGATGAGTTATTTCCGGCAGGGTGTCGGTGTCAAAACCGGCGGATCTCGGGTAGGGGGTCCCGAACTATGCGTCTAAGGCGGATGGTAACAGGAGGCGGGGGACACGATGTTTACCCAGATTCGGGCCCTCTCGATGGAGGTAATACCCTACTTCTTACTTGATTGATCTTGATGATATGAGTATTACAATAGTTGATCTACCACGGGATCGTAGAGGCTAAACCCTAGAAACTAGCCTATGATTGTTGTTGTCCTACGGACTAAACCCTCCGGTTTATATAGACACCGGAGGGGGCTAGGGTTACACAGAGTCGGTTACAAGGGAGGATATCTACATATCCGTATTGCCAAGCTTGCCTTCCACGCCAAGGAGAGTCCCATCCAGACACGGGATGAAATCTTCAATCTTGTATCTTGATAGTCCAACAGTCCGGCCAAAGGATATAGTCTGGCTGTCCGGAGACCCCCTAATTCAGGACTCCCTCAGTAGCCCATGAACAAGGCTTCAATGACGATAAGTCCAGCGCGTAGATTTGTCTTCGGCATTGCAAGGCGGGTTGTTCCTCTGAATACTCCATAGAAGATCTTGAACACAAGGATAGTGTCCGACTCTGCAAAATAAGTTCCACATACCACCGTAGAGAGAATAATATTTGCACAAATCTAATCCGCTGACACGTTTGGCAGCATGACATCATACCACGGCCCGGTCATTATTCGACCTATTTTTCTCAACCATCTACTGCACGTATTGCGAGGTGGTTTTCTTGGCACGTCTTGTCGAAGCAGAGATCATGTCCCCTTATCACGGGATTCTCATCAATACGGATGTGGGTAACCCAACTGCGCCATCAATTACGGCGCTTGGGGAATAAGCGAGTTTTACCAGGCAGGTGGGGAGGCGTATGCCCCTATAAAGGGACAAGGATTCCTCTTTTTACACACGCCTTCTTCCTCCTTGCTCATCCATTCTTACGCACTCGAGCTCCAGCACCCAAGTTCGCGTTTTTCCCACAAACCACTCCAAGCATGTCCGGAGCGGGAGGCAAGTGGATGGTCTCCTCCGTCACAGAAGAGGACATCACAAAGCTACAGGGAGATGGGTATCTGGCTGCGGACATCGCACACCGGCTGCCAGATGGGGGGCAGATCATCCCTATGCCCGAACCCCATGAGAGGGTGGTTTTCCTAACCCACTTCGTCCGCGGACTGGGATTTCCTCTCCACCCATTTGTCCGCAGGCTCATGTTCTACTACGGGATGGATTTTCATGATCTGGCCCCCAATTTCATCCTCAACATCTCGGCGTTTATCGTCGTGTGCGAGGCCTTCCTCCGCATCAGGCCCCACTTCGTCCTGTGGCAAGAAGACCTTCAATGTTGAACCGAAGGTGGTGGTCGGCCAACAAGCAGAGTGCGGAGGCGCCATGGTGGGAAAAATGCCTAATGTCACCTGGCTCGAAGGCTCCTATGTGGAGACCATAAAGGGGTGGCAATCGGGGTGGTTCTACATCACCGAGCCGCGCGACACCAACTGGGTGGAGGCCCCCAAATTCCGATCCGGAATCCCCATGCGGCTCACCTCCTGGAATGAGAAGGGCATGTCCTGGGGTTCATCTGTGGAGCTGACCGGACTCTAGAAATGCATCAGGAACATCATGAGCAAGAAAATCAAGCTTGTCAACGTGGTCCAGGTCATGCTCTTCCGCCGGATCCTCCCGTGTCAATGATAGGCATTCAATTTGTGGGAGTTCGACCCGGCCGAGCACCAGACGCTGCGCGAGCTCTTCGACACGATGCACAAGGACGTCTGGAAGGTGTTGTTCAAGGGCGCCGAGGTGCCTCCTCCCCTTACTGAGGACCGCAGACTCAGCGCAAAGCGTCGTGCCAATCCGATAAGTTTTTTTATATCTCATAGGGTGTTTATTTTCCCCAGTTTAATCATGTGCGGGATCTAGTCTCCACGCCATTAACAGGACTGGGTAGAGACAGCGGAGCAGATCAATTGCCCCGCCCCCTGCCTGAGGATCCAACAGATGCTCTCTTAACGGAGATGTTGGTCCCGGCGCCTTACGAGGTGCCGGCGAAGAAGACCAAGAAGAAGGCCACGGGGACCCGAAAGGGTCTCCGGCACATGGTTGTGTCGGACTCATCGTCCGAACACTCCGAGGTGCACTCCTCCCATGAAAACGAGGAGGAGGAGGATGAAAGTTCTCCCCCCAGCCCGGGGAGACAAGTAAAGGAAGGCCACTCCAACCGGGAGGCCGAATGGTCCAAGAAGAGAAGGACCCTCCTTCCGGACTGCTCCATGACAGCCGCCTACAGCGACGACGAGTGGTTGCCCAGGGACAAGCCCCTGGCAAAGTCGTAAGTATCCAGATACCATAGTAATTCATGAGATGTTTCTACTGCGCTGCTTCTCCTTACTGGGACCGAACATGATTATGCAGTCCGTCCCGAGCCCGTATCGACGTATCTTCATCGGACGGTTCTTTGGACTCGTCGGATATGAATAGCGATTCACTTCCGACCGCCTCCACCCCTCGCCCTACGGACAACGTCGAGGTGTTGTCTCAAAAGGCACCGAGCCGAGGGGAGGTAGTCCTGGAGGTGCCTCGAGGCGACCTTCCGGACCCTAGGCGCAAAGGGAGCAAGACTCCCATGGGCTGCAAGTTTGGCCCCTAGCCGAACACTGCGCCGGAACCTCAGGTGGTTCCGGACTCCGGCAGGCGACCTCCCGTTAAGAGGGGCAAGCCGCCCGTGCCGGTGGCCTCTGTCCATCCAGAGGCACCGGACAAGTTGCTGGAAGCGCTTCGCGGCGCTTCCATCGACGAAGAGCACCACACTATCATGAGTGCGGTGATCGAGAAGGTTCATTCTGCCAAAAGCGGACTAACTGAAGCTTGTGCCAGCCTCCTAACAGGCCTTCAGGTAAGTAATCAAATTATAGGAAAATATTACCGTATAGACAGTAACCCCTGATGCTCTGTTTGGCGTTCGCGAAGAAAAGCCGAACAGAGGATGAAATAATGACTCAGGAGTCTAATCAGAATATGTCTATGTGCATATGCAGGCTTCACTGCTGGTCGCTGCCGCACGTAATGCGGAGGTCGCCGCGCTGAAGCAGGACCTTGAGTGGTCCGAGGAAGAGCTCGGCCTTACCAAGAGGCAACTCAAAGAGAACAGAGGTAAGCAATACCTTGTCTATATATTAAAAAGAAATTTGGTTGTAAAATAATAGGATCATCATGAAATTGCCAGGGGCCACGACCGAAGTGGTGACCCCGAACAAGGCGTTGTCCGAGGCTGAAGACAAAGCGGCCAAGGAGCGCATTGAGGGAGAAAAGCAAGAAGCCCGGGTAGGCGAGGTGCAGCAAGAGCTCGAGGCTCTCGCCAAAAAACACGAGTCCTTGGAGCTTGACTCTAAGACGCGAGAGTCCGAGCTTGCGAAGGCGCTCGAAAGCGCACAAAATGCCAAGGCTGAAGCCCACAAGGCCCTCCAGGAGATTGATGAAGTGAAAAAGATAGCAGCGGGTAAGTCATTCATTATGCAAAGCAAGCATGTGAAGGAAACTTTCCTTTTACTTATCCGAGTTCGGAGATCTCGAGGAGCGTTCGCAGATCTTCCCCGCAGTGTGCTGGATGCCGCGGAGTTTTACCGAGCTGAGGAGGGGAGCTCGACAGAAAAGTTGTTCTGGTCTCAGTATACTGGGACCGAACACCCAATGCCCTTGAGCGACCAGCTGAAGCAACCGGTCGAGCTTCACACGGCGGCCGAACAAGCCATGAAGGGTCTTATAGTCCGGATGTGGCCTTGCGATCCCCTGCGTGACAACTACTTCAGGTTGGTGAGGCGGCTTGTGGATGCCTGCCCATGGCTTGAAGACATAAAGTGGTCCGTCTGCATCGAGGATGCGCGCAGGGCTTTTGCCCGTGCGAAGGTGCACTAGGCAAACCTGGACGCCGTAAAGCTGGTGAAGGAGGGGCCGCCGGAAGGCAAGGAGCATCACCGCCCCGAAATGTATTCTGACAGTGTCCTGAAGGGTTCCAGCCTTGTGGCGGAGGAATGTGCTAAAGATGTAATTTTTGAATTAACGTGCTCATGTGATCCTGTAATGTGAAACGAGTTCATTTGCGCTATGTAACGCTTTTTGAATTTAAAATATTACCTTTTGTGCGGTCGTTTATAAAATCTGAGAGTTGGCCAGTCGTCGGCTTCTGCCCCCATGTAACTAGTACATGGGTGTTCCGGATAAACCTGAGCACTCTTTATCCCAATTTTGGGTCCTTCGAGGGAGGTGTTCAGCACAATGAACCAGGCAATCGGACTATTAGGCTTTATCACTCTCACTTAGCCATGGAAGTCTACAATTTTAAATTTTGGTTAAGCCCCTAGTATTCGAAAGGTCGAATTTGGGGCGCTATATACGCCTAAGTTGGGCAAGGCCGACTCCTCGCCCAAAGCGGAAAAAGTCTTGAAGGACTTGAGACCTCTCGAACAGCGACCAGCTCTCGCCTCATCATGACAGTCAGTTTTGGGCTTTCTCAACTGAGGTGCTCGTCCGGAAGAACCAGGACACAATCACAGTAGTTCTCCTAGCGCTACCTTAGCCGATATAGCGGAACGTAAGGTACCAAAACATGGGAGCCTGGCAAACCCAACTATTGACCCAAGACATGATTCGGAGCTGATGCATATAATGCTATAAGTTCGGGGTGCCGCACTGCCGAAAGTGTTCGGACTTCTCACGCCGTATTATGGGGTATACAAAAGCCCCTGGCGTACTGGTCGTACCACAATGTACGGGTGCAAGTTTTCGTAAATAAATATACAATAAAAAATGAAGGATAATGCAATAATAGACTAATGCTATGCATTGTTATTTAAATAATACGTCGAAGCATACTGATACAAGTAGTGCAATAACCAAAAAATAGGACTATTTGACATGTCCTATCCAAGGGCAAGCTATGTATGGGTATTAAAAAACGGGTATGTCGATTGTTATTAGAGACCACCTGGGGATTCCCTTGTACGTCTTAGCTTCTTGCCTCCTTGGTTGTTCCTTCCCGTAATGTGTCCAACAATCATACTGCCGGAAAGGGCTTCCAGAGAGTAAGGTCCTGAAAGAGAGAAAATGATAAAGGTATGCAGCCCCTAGGGTGGTTCAGCCGCATTGCGGGACGTGCCCTGATCGTGCCCCCGCCTATGCCCATGGTATTTTCAGTGTGTAATTATGTACGTGCGACACGGATTTCGTCGCTTGACAAGGACTAGGACGGGGGCAAAATTGCTAGGCGAGCTCTGAACGTGCCAGGCGATCCTGTTGCAGGTTACTCCGGACTCGCTCGACGGTGTCCGGGGGCTTTATCGCCGAATTGGCGGTTTGCCTTAAAAGGCTGCTTTGTGCTTCTGCTGCAAGGGCCGCAGTGTGATCCTCCGTGCGGAGCGAGCGTTCTGTGTTTCCATTGACTGTTATGACCCCCCTAGGTCCTGGCATCTTGAGCTTGAGGTATGCTTAATGCGGTACCGCATTGAATTTTGCAAATTTGGTTCGCCCGAGCAGTGCGTGATAGCCACTGCGGAACGGGACGATATCAAAGATTAACTCCTCGCTTCGGAAGCTGTCCGGAGATCCGAAGACCACTTCCAGTGTGATTGAGCCCGTGCAATGGGCCTCTACACCTGGGATGACGCCCTTAACGGTGTTTTTGGTGGGTTTGATCCTCGAGGGATCTATACCCATTTTGCGCACTGTATCCTGATAGAGCAGGTTCAGGCTCCTGTCGCCGTCCATAAGGACTCGAGTGAGGTGAAATCCGTCAATGATGGGGTCTAGGACCAATGCGGCGGATCCGCCATGATGGATACTAGTGGGGTGGTCCCTGCGATCGAAGGTGATCGGACAAGAGGACCATGGGTAGAACTTTGGGGCGACAGGCTCCATCGCATAGACGTCCCTTAGTGCATGCTTCCGTTCCCTCTTGGGAATGTGGGTTGCGTATATCATGTTCACCGTCTTCACTTGTGGGGGGAACCTCTTCTGTCCTCCCGTGTTCAGCGGCCGAGGCTCCTCCTCATCATCACTATGCAGCCCCTTGTCCTTGTTTTCGACATTCTACTTGCCGGCCTGCTTGAACACCCATCATTCTCTGTTGGTGTGATTGGCTGGCTTATTGGGGGTGTCGTGGATTTGACACGAGCGATCAAGTATGCGATCCAAACTTGATGGGCCCGGATACTTCTTTTGAATGGCTTTTTCCGCTGACCGGATCTAGAGCCTCTTAATCCGGCATTGACTATCGTATCTTCGGCGTTATCGCCGTTGTTGTGGTGCTTGTGTCTGTTACGGTGTGGTCTGCCGTTAGCATCTTTGGTATCTGAAGTGCCAAGATTTCTTGGTGTGTTGTTGCTGCGAGCCAGCCAGCTATATTCTCCTGCACAAAAGCGGGTCATGAGTGTCCTGAGGGCTGCCATAGACTTCGGCTTCTCCTGGCCGAGGTGCCGGGCGAGCCACTCGTCGCGGATGTTATGCTTAAATGCCGCTAAGGCCTCTGCATCCAGACAGTCGACAATTTGATTTTTCTTAGTTAAGAACCGTGTCCAGAATTGCCTGGCCGATTCCCCTGGCTGCTGAGTTATATGGCTCAAGTCATCAGCATCCGGTGGTCACACATAAGTGCCCTGGAAGTTGTCAAGGAATGCATCTTCCAAATCCTGCCAACTGCCAACGGAGTCTGCTGGCAAGCTATTCAGCCAATGTCGAGCTGGTCCTTTGAATTTTAGTGGAAGGTACTTGATGGCATGTAGATCATCACCGCGAGCCATGTGGATGTGGAGGAGGAAATCCTCAATCCATACCGCGGGATCTGTTGTACCATCATACGATTCGATATTTACGGGTTTAAATCCCTCCAGGAATTCGTGATCCATTACTTCATCAGTGAAGCATAGGGGGTGTGCGGCGCCTCTGTGCCGGGCTATATCATGACGCAGTTCATATGAGTCTTGTCTGCTGTATTCGGCCCGGCCGGATTTACTTTTAGTGTATCCAGTGTGATGGTCATCGTCCCGTGTTGGTGCACGCCCCCCGTGATTCGTATATCGATCTTGCATGTTTTGCCCTGCTTTCCAATACGTCTTGCAGGTCCCACATGTTGCCCCGGGCCTTGGTATTTTTGTTTGAGTGGCGGCGGGGTGCAAGTTGAACTTCAGGCTGAAATGCCTCTCTGTCTCGGCCACGAGGTGGACGGTCAGCCGCATCGTACGCTGGTGATGTAGGTTTCAATGCTTCCTCCTCAAGTCGGGGTAGCAACCTGCGCTTTGGGAAACTCTTGGAGGGGCGTTCGAGTTCGTATTCCTTGGCCGCAAGGACTTCGGTCCATCTGTCTGGTAGCAAATCTTGATCAGCTCGAAGCTGTTGTTGCTTTTTCTTCAGGCTATTTGCTGTGGCTATAAGCCGGCGCTTGAAGCTCTCCTGCTCGACGGGATCCTCAGGCACGATAAATTCTTTGTCGCCCAGGCTCACCTCATCTTTGGAGAAAGGCATGTAATTGTCATCCTTCGTTTCTCCATCTGCTGCCTGTTCTGGAGGGTTAGCTTGTTCACCCTCCCACTCTAAATCTTGCTGGAGGGGATTGTTGTCGTCTCTGGCACTATCCAGAGTGTTATTGTCTCTTGTGCCGGTATCACTACTTTTGCTATGGCAGGACTTAGAGCGGCGCCACTGACGTCGATGCTTGGGTTGCTTCTTGGAGGGGTCATCCTCCGCTGTCTTGTCGCCATTGCCTTCTTTGGGGGTATCCACCATGTATATATCATATGATGAGGTGGCGTCCAGCGCCCTGTGGGCGGTGGTTCCTGTTCGTCTCCGGCGTCGTCGTCCATACCGTCGATGTCTTCGGAGTCGAAGTCCACCATGTCGATTAAATCGTCGACAGTGGCTACTAAGTGGGTGGTGGGTGGGGAGCGAATTTCTTTGTCGTCCGCATCCCATTCTAGATGGACATAGTTCGACCAAGGTTCTCTTGACAAGGAGAGAGACCTTAATGAATTTAGCACGTCGCCGAAAGGCGAGTGCTGAAAGATATCCACAGAGGTAAACTCCATGGTCGATGCCCAATCGGATTCAATAGGCACGGACGCAGGCGGCTCGGAGTCCTTGGCCGGGGATGAATCCAATGATTTGGCAACACGGCCCTCGTAAGGGTTGAAGTCAGTATTCGGCTCTATCGCCACTGAGAGTGCGACCTCCATGGTGGGGTCTATCCACCCATCCTTGGATGGCGCAATTTGCTCCGGATTGAGGGCCGGAGTAATTGCAGGTATGATCTCCCGAACAATGTCCGACGTCAGAGCTAAACCGTGCACGTCGTGATCGTGCGGCACACCTGACATGGGCTCGAATCCATCGAAGATCAAGTCCCCGCAGATGTCGGCAGTGTAGTTCAAGTTTCCGAACCTGGCCTAGTGGCCAGGGGCGTAGCTCTCAATCTCCTCCAAATGGCCAAGCGAGTTGGCCCATAGTGCGAAGCCGCCGAATATGAATATCTGTTCGGGGAGGAAAACCTCACCCTGGATCGCATCGTTACCGATGATCGAAGAAGCCATCAAGCCTTACGGTGACGACACAGTGGAACTCTCAATGAAAGTACCAATGTCGGTGTCAAAACCGGCAGATCTGGGGTATGGGGTCCCGAACTGTGCGTCTAAGGCAGATGGTAAGAGGAGGCGGGGGACACGATGTTTACCCAGGTTCGGGCCTCTCGATGGAGGTAATACCCTACTTCCTGCTTGATTAATCTTGATGATATGAGTATTACAAGAGTTGATCTACCCCGAGATTGTAGAGGCTAAACCCTAGAAGCTAGCCTATGGTATGATTGTTGTTGTCCTACAGACTAAACCCTCCGGCTTGTATAGACACCGGAGGGGGCTAGGGTTACACAGAGTCGGTTACTAGGGAGGGGATCTACATATCCGTATTGCCAAGCTTGCCTTCCATGCCAAGGAAAGTCCCATCCGGACATGGGACGAAGTCTTCAATCTTGTATCTTAATAGTCCAACAGTCCGGCCAAAGGATATAGTCTGGCTGTCCGGAGACCCCCTAATCCAGGACTCCCTCACAGGGTCCCTACCGAGAGCCCCGGGAGGCTCTACAGGGAGAGGCTTACCGGACTCCATCTCTCTCCTTTTCTAGGCCAAGGTTGTTTGGGATACGGAGGGTTGAGTAAGATGGAGAACAAAAGTTCCTGGTTCCACAGAAAACTTCTCCGTAGCACACTTTGACAGATGATCAGCTATGTTGTTTTCCGCATGGGGTACGTGCTCTGTTTGCAACCTGTCAAAGCGCTCCTCCTAACTTCTCACTTCCTCAATGTATGCCTCCATCAATGCGGTTTGGTAATCCTTGTTGACTTGTCTCACCACAAGCTGTGGACCTCCTCGAATGATTAGCTTCTTGATTCCCAATTTTGTGGCAATCCTGAGCCCGGCAAGGAGCCCTTCATACTATGTTTTATTGTTGGTCGCCTCTTCCCAGGCAAAGTGCATCTGGACGACGTACTTCAAGTGCTCCCCGGAGGGGGTAACGAGAAGCACGCCAGGCCCTGCACCTTGTAGGGAAAAGGCGCCATCGAAATACATGATCCATTCTTGGGGCGCTTCCTTGCCAGGGATGACTGTTTCCAGCACTTCCTCATCATGGGTTGGCGGCCATTCTGCAATAAACTCTGCCAATGCCCTGCTCTGAATTGTTGATGTGCTCTCAAACTTCAGACCAAAGCTGGATAACTCCAAATCCCACTCCACTATTCTACCGGTAGCCTCAGGGTTTCGGAGTATCCTTTGCAATGGAAAGCGAGTGACAACCATGATCTCATGGGCTTGGAAGTAGTGGCGCAGTTTCCTTGAGGCCATGATGAGCCCAAAGATCAATTTTTGCACACGAGAGTACCCTGATCTAGCTCCTTGTAATAGGGAGCTGACGAAGTACACTGGGCGTGCACCACTTTCTTCTTTGTCGTGTCCTTGGGGTCGCCCTCACTACGGTGCTCATTTCAGTCCTGATCCTTATCTGGGTCTGTCGAGCCTTGCTTACTTTCTGCTTCTTCCACTTCCCGTTGTGCCACTAAGGCTGCACTAACCACTTGATTTGTTGCCGCCAAGTATAGCAGCAATGGATCTTGTGGTTAGGGGCAACCAAGGTGGGCATAGAGGACAAGTAGGCCTTCAACTCTTGCAAAGCCACATCTGCTTCTGGGGTCCACTTCATGGGCCCTCCCTTCTTCAAGATTGTGAAGAACGACAGGGCGCGCTCAGGAGACTTGGAAATGAATCTGCTTAGCGCGGCAATGTACCCTGTCAGAAGCCTCACATACTTAACTGTCCTTGGCGCCTGGATCTGCTTCATGGCTTATATTGTTAGGGTTGGCTTCGATCCCACGGTGGGATACGAAGAACCCAAGTAGCTTGCCGGAGGGAACACCAAACACACACTTCTCTAGGTTGAGCTTCAAGTTCATCTTGCATAGATTAGCAAATGTCTCCTCCAAGTCATGGGTGAGGGTTGCTCTGTCCTTGGTCTTGACCACATTATTATCCATATAAGCCTCAATGTTTTTGTGTAGCTGTGGCTCAAAACCAATCTGGACAACCCTTGCAAAAGTAGACCCGACACTCTTTGATCCGAATGGCATGCGGATAAAATAGTACGTACCACATTGGGT
The DNA here is from genome assembly GCA_032464435.1 of Aegilops umbellulata. NCBI lineage: Eukaryota > Viridiplantae > Streptophyta > Magnoliopsida > Poales > Poaceae > Aegilops > Aegilops umbellulata. The sequence goes on from CP136059.1 coordinate 142,627,651, forward strand.
GACGAACAAGGTCTTCTCTTCGTCTTCTTTAGACATGAAGATTTGATGATATCCAGAATATGCATCCAAGAAGGAGAGCAAATCACAGCCTGAAGTGGAATCCACAATCTGATCGATGCACGGCAAGGGAAATGGGTCCTTCGAGCTAGCCTTGTTGAGATCTGCGAAATCTATGCAAAGCCTCCCTTTCCCGTTAGCCATGTGAACAACCACTGGATTTGCTAACCACGTTGGATGCAGCACTCCTCTGACCAAACCAGCTGCCTCAAGCTTCTTAAAATCTTGTGCAATAAATTGCTGCCTCTCCAAGGCCTGCGTCTGAACTTTCTGCTTGACAGGTCGGGCATGTGGGCAGATAGCAAGGTGGTGCTCGATTACCTCCCTGGGAACACCGGAGATATCAGATGGTTGCCAGGAAAACATATTGATATTCGCCTGGAGGAAGGCAACGAGCACGCTATCCTAGTTGTCATCAAGGGTGGCACTGATAGTGAAGGTACCATCAACGCCAGCCAGCCCTGCCAGGACCTTCTTCACTTGTGGTGTCGTAACCTTGGATCTCTTGCTGTTGGAACTCTCTGGCAAGTCATCAATAGGCGCAACACACTCGGGAGAGGTGTGCTTCCCGGATTCCTTGCCAGTGTCCATCCCATCCTTCTTCTTTCCTCTGTTCTCTTTGGTGGGAACTGCTGCTGCCGCTGCCTCTATCGCGACTGCGTCCCAGTACATATTATCCATGCAAATGATTGCGTCCTTCTCATCTGATGGGATGGAAATGACTCCTACCGGCCTACACATCTTCAAGGTGTTGTAGGCATAGTGGGATGCGCCATGAATTTAGCCAGGGCTAGGCGTCTAAGGATCCCATTGTACGTCAAGGGGAGGTCGACCACATCAAACACAATCTTCTTAGTCCGATAGTTTAGCTCTCCTCCAAATATCACTGGCAACGTGTTCTTTCCCTTAGGATGACTCCAGCCGGGATTAACTCCTTGAAACATACCCGTGGCCTTTAGCTCTTCCTCTGCTATCTGAAGTTTGCTGATGACCTTTGGGGAAATCAGATTCAACTCGGCCCCACCGTCAACCAACATCTTTGTGACCTTGAGGTTGCGAATTGTTGGAGAGACAAACAATGGCAAACATCCCAACGCATACGGTCGGGATGGTCCTCTCCATCAAAGATGATGGGCGTGCATGACCATTTGAGTGGCTTCCGAGCCTCTGCCGCTGGTTCCATGGCATTGACGTCACGTGCCCACCGTTTGAGCTGGCGGTGAGAGGAGTGCAGGGATGCACCCCCGTCAATGCACATGGCGTCAGTGGCCTTCCGGAACTCCTTCTCACTGGTTTCCTCTTCATCTCCTCCATCACTATCATCGTTGCTAGCCTCCTTCTCTCGGCCCCTGGCGGGTTTTCCTTGGTTCCTGAGGGGTTTGCCGGGGCGATTTGCTTCACCGCCTTGGACCTTCCCGCCAGCGGTATTCTGACCTTTTCCTATCACGCTTCTCATATTCTGCTCTCTACCTCTTGACAAGCTGCTCAACCTGATGACACTCTTGACGATCGTGACCTTTGGTCCGATGAATCTTGCAGTACGGCCCATCGCCTTTCCCGGCCTTCTCGGCAGCTGCAGCTTCCTGGCAGTTAGTGCACATGACAACTTCCTTGCTGGGGGGCTTCGGCTTTGTCCTTCTTGCCGGTACTAGGGGTACCTGATCCTTCGACCGTCATCACCGCCTTATCCTTGCGCCTCTTGCTGTGCTTCTTGCTCTTCTTCTGATTGGTGGATTCGTCGTCATCCTCTGAGTCGACGTTAATGCAATCCTCCTCTCCGGGTAGTTTCCTTTCCTCCTCCATCTAAGCACACTTGTCCACCAAGGTCTAAAGCTCCTTCACAGTCTTGGGAAACCACACGTTCATCTTGGAACGGATCATGCGGTTGCGCACAATGAATTGGAAGGCAGCTATCATAGCTACTGGATGGATATTCGGGATGTTCCTGTGGACTCTGTTGAATCTCTGCAAGTACTTCCGGAGAGTCTCTCCTTCTTTCTATTATAGAAGCTACAAGTCGCTGGGCCACCCTAGTTCTTGATTGCCACCAGTGAAGGCGCCAATGAACTCATGGCACAGGTCAGCCCATGATGAAATGGAGTTCTCCGGCAGGTGCATCAACAAAGATCTCACATTGGACTTGAGTGCCAAATGGAAGTAGTTGGCAAACACCTTCTCATCTCTTCCCCCGGCAGCTTGAGCAGCGATGGTGTAGATGCTCAAAAACTCTGACAGGTTTAGCCTCCCATCGTACTTCTTGGGTATCTCTTGCTTGAACATGAGAATGGACAGCCAACGGACTTGCCGCTACTCACGAGTAAAGGCAGGGCACCCAACCTCGAAAGTTAGGCACCCGCCAACCTTGAGTGCAGGCTCGTCAGCGTCGGGATAGTCGCACCCATTGGTCCAACTATGGTCGTTGCGACGTCGCTCAATGAGGACACACGCGTCTCCCCTCCGCCGGTCCTCCGGGGCTCGCCATTGGCCTGGACCTGCTCGAGTGTCAGAAGAGGCCATCGAGATGTTGTCAGGTTCTTCATTCTGCTGCGCTCGCGTTGGTTGCCGTGGTGGGGACTGCATTGTGGGGGTGCTCGCTTCTGTACGACTAGCAGCGCGAGCCGTCGTCGTCACTTGGGGTGGTTGTTCTGGGCCAGCTCACTGTGAGCCCCCAGCCTCGGTGAAACAGAGCAGCCTTTGGATGGTGGCATGCTACTCATCCATCTGCTCAGCCACCGGTGGAAAACTTAGCAGCAGTTGAGCCCGTGCCATGGCCTCCGTAGCACTGCTTGGCATGGGCGATGACGATGTGGACCTCACCGTTGCTCGGCTTCTGACGTTGCCAGCAGCAACAACACCATGTCCTCTCTATTGCAAGGCGGCCATCTGGATGGCATGGTGACATGGTGAAGGCGCTTGAGCGCCAGCAACTCCGTTGGGCATAGTGAGACCTGGTCGGCTCGCCCCGGGGGAGGTGCACGCGCTGTGGTCGCTCCCATGGAGGGGGCGATCGGAGGCGACGATTTTCCCCAGACCGAGCGCCATCGTTGTGGCTGTGCCCGTCGGTGAGAGGAAGGGGCGCAAATGGAATAATCCCTTCACTTGTACCTCGTAGAGCCTGGCCGTTGGGATGTTATTGATGCTGCTCTCTCCGGTGTCTCCTGCTCCTGCTTCGGCTGTGGGGGAGGTTGTGACGGTGCCACCTGCTCCAACCACATCCCCAGCAGCGTCCACATCCTTGTGCGCCTCTGCATCCCACGTGGCATTGGTGGTTGCGGGCGACAGAGCCTTCGAGGTGGAGGGTGAGCTGAAGCACCAGATTTCTTCTTGGGCGCCATGGTCGATGGCGCCGTCGAAGATGAAGACGGTGATGAAGATGACGCTCTGCTCATGCTTTCAGGTTCGCAGAAGTGACGCCCCTACCTTGCGTGCCAAAGATGTCGCGGGAAACCACGGCCACCTATGGGACCAAATGTCCCTTGCTGGTTCGGCGGGGGGATGGCACGTTGAACAAAGAGCAGAAGAGCTTGGGGCAGCACATCAGAGATCACAGGGGCAGTTTTACCCAGGTTCGGGCCACCGCAAGGCGTAAAACCCTACTCCTGCTTTGGTGGATTGATGGTGGAAAATGGTGGTGGGACGTAGTACACTTGTCCGGCAGGGTTTCCTTGGGGCGACAGTGGCTACGCGCGTATGAATGTGTGGCTGTCCAACCTTCTAACCCTTTCTACAGTTGCCATGGGCCTCCTTTTATAGTTTAAGGGGTCACCACAATGGCAAATTAGTCATTATGCACTGATAAGATAGCAAATAGTACTATCATACCTAACTCTGCAGGTTGACAGAGCGCATTAAATGTGTCGCTCAATGTCACATCGTTGCTTGCCCGGCTGTTTTCTCAGCTTCGCGCCTGCTCGCTCGACACGTCACAGGATGGGTGTCGTCTATAGGTATTTCCTGTAGAAAGAGGTTGCCATGTGGCAAATGGCTGCTACCTAGTCACTTTGTGGCTTGACACTGCATTGATCGATGATGTGTGTCACGGTGAAGTGGTTTGGTGAGGTGGTTCTGCCTCCGCGAGTCCCGGCAGGCCCTGCCGGGACGTCTTTGGAGGTTTCCTTCTGGGGCAACCTCGTCCTTGCCCGGCTCGCTCGCCCGGCAAGTTAGGCTTTTCTCCTGGTGGTTTCTTACATCTCTGGCTTGGTCCTGGTCTTCTTGATCTGCATGTTGGTCCTTTGAAAATCTTGATCTCTTGTACCTTGGCCTGACCTTGGTGCTATAATCTTGCTCCCATGCTTGTGCACAGTGTGGGCAATGGACCCAGGGTTTGTTGTACCGACACCGCACCTTCCCAGACGGACGAAGCAAGCATTATTTCACACTTCGCTGAATCCTCTTCGCCATCATCCCCTTCAAGAAAACCACGTATTGCTTCTGCCATTGTTCTGCCTTAAGAGGGACGCGTATCGCCTTATTACATTATGACACATGGGACCGCATGACATGCCATGCTCCCCCGCCCGCCGCTCGGTAAAATCACCTCATTTTTACTACTTCCTCCATCTCGGTTTACAGGGCATGCACGTTGTTCTAGGTTGAGAATTTAACTGGCTATATATGTGATGAACTATATATGTTTAGAAACTACATCCTCTTAATAATCCAATGATATACTTTTTGTGACATAGTAACTCATATTTAGTTAGTCAAATGGATGACCTAGAACTGCATGCACGCCCCATAAGCCGAGACAGAGTGAGTAGTATATTTTTAGATCAATATAGTCGGGATTCACCAAGGAGCAAAACCAAGTGGTAGGATACTCCTGTCAGGTTGGCATAGCAACTTAAGCAGGGTCAGTCCGCACACGGAACGGTGACACACTTAACAGGACCCCTTTGGCTGACATATGGCTCATCCACCGTCTTGTTCCACGTGCGATGTACCAAATTACAGTTCAGAGCAGCGTTGGACTTCGAGGCACCCCGGTCGTAGCGCTGCAGTAGTAGTAAATGAGCGATAAGGGGACAAATCACAAAGCCCCACCTTTCCCTCATTAAGTTGGACGGAGGAAGCAACCATCATTTCACTCTAGGGTGCAAGAGCATAAAGAAAAGAGAAAACTAATGATGCGTGCGGTAGCTACCTAGGGCACCCTAGGGTAGGAGCCTCCACTACAAATCCTTTTTTAAAGCGCCTCCACTATACAAATCAGCTTCTCCCTCGTCCTCTTAAAGAAAACCGATGATGCGCGCAGCGGGAGGGTTTGTAGGAGTACTATGGCGTGCGGGGCCATGTCATAGTAAATGGGAGAGGGATTCAGTTTGAGTCGATGCCTTAATATGTGTGGGCCGCTTGGTTTTACGGGAATGAGGCATAATTTTGGGTTCGGGGACTAGCGGAGATATACGTAAAAAAATTGTGGACGTAGATTCGACCGAAAGGCAATGATGCATGGGCCCCGCATTTTGATATACCCACTGCTGCGTGAAATTTGCTACACAAAATAATGCATAAAAGTTCCTCCAAAAACGACTATAACTAATGGGAAGTGAATGTATGCTTAAAATCAAAATGCAATACAAATAGAAAAAATGAATTGCAGTTAAAAGAAAGACATTTCTAACAAAAATGTGAATGTGAACTACACATGTGTGCACATTACCAACACATACATTGTCAATACAAAATCTGATGCAAGAAATAACTTATGAGTAACATGCACGGATTGATGATGTGGTGCTTGCATGCATAGAGTACAAAAACAATGTGATTTATGACTTGTATGCATGATGTGTTCTTGTGCCATAGTTGCATGTCCAGGAAAAAAGCTACGAGTGGGTTGTACTAGCTATTTAGGAATAGAAGATGTATACATGGAAGTTGTAGCGAAAGAGATGACATGTATCTCAATTACTATGAGTAGGGATTGGAAAAGACGTGTCATTTGGTTCACATCATAGGAACTTTTCTATTGAATCTAGAGATGACATGTATCTCAATTCCTATGAGGAGGGATTAGAAAAGAGATGTCATTTGGTTCACATCATAGGAACTTTTCTATTGACTATACGCTAATGTTTATTTTCCTTTGAAATTGTGGGAGTATAGGAATCCATTCATATGAACCAAGTGGCTCTAAAGCTATAAAAATGATATTATGCTTATTTTCCCTTGAAATGTGGAGTATATGAATCTATTCCTATGAACCAATTGGCTCTAAAGGAAAAAATACTATAAAAATCATATCATATAGAGTTCCTATGATATTCCTCCACACCAAAGGATGGTTGAAATTGTTGCAGGTGATACGATGGTGTTTCTTTGTACACTCCTCCCCCATCTTTATAGTTACCTCTCGAAGATGAATGAAATGATATATACTGGGTATTCTATATGTGCATTTTGGTACACGAAAACTCGGTAAAAGTTTGTGAGGTTCGAATTTTCAATAAACCCATATGCACTGCATTTTGGAACGAAGGGAGGAGCATACGACAGTTGCTAACACTTACATGGAAGATTTGTGTGTCGGAGGAGTGGCTGTTCTGTCAAATGACATGGAAAAACTGACACTGTCAGGTGCCGATCTAGAGGTTCTTACGACCTTCGGTAGGAAACGGCTTGTGGCGAATGTTTGTTAGATATGATTTACAAACACATGCAATGCATTGATACGTGCCCCCTCTCTCTCACGCACACACGCATCCTCACGAGTCATGACTCTCCCGAGTCCTCTCGCACCCACCGTCTATCTGTAGGTAGACGTCACACACATATGTGCTCTTGACACCCTACCCTCATAACTTCTAATAAATAAAGACGTTGCGCACCTTTTATTTTAACTCACATGTCACACACTTATACTATTACTCTTGTGGCGAACGTTCTTTGGGCATAGTATATTGTACTCTCACGAAGAGAAGCGGTGCACGCACACACTAGTTATCTCACACCCACTCGCAGGTACACGTCGGAGCACATTTTTTTGAAGCTAGGAGCGCATTTGTTTACAAAGAGGCATCCCAATTGACATTTTGACTAGTCTAGTTTTCAACTTGATAGAGGGTCGGGGACTGCACATGAATGCGTAGTGCATCATGGACGTGGTGCCGCGTTATTGATCAAGTTTTATTTTTACTTGAGTGTCGGTGCAACAAACCCTAGGCATGTTTCCTAGACTGTGCACAGGCACGAAAACAAAATTACAGCACCAGGCCATGCCAGAGTACAAGAGACCAAGATCATTGAAGGACCAACATGCAGATCAAGAGGACCAAGACCAAGCCAGAGAAGCAATATATCACCAGAAGAAAAGCCTCCCTTGCCGGGCAAAAAAGCTCGACAAGGGCGGGGTCACCCCCGGAAGAAAACATCCAAGACATCCCGGCAGGGCCTGCCGGGACTCACAGAGGCAAAACCACCTCACTCAACCACTCCGCCTTGACCCACGTCGTCAATCAGTGCGGTGTCAAGCCGCAAAGCGATTAAGTGGTAGCCACTCGCCACATGGCATCTTCTGTCAACTGAAAATGCCTACGAACGACACCCGTCCTGTGACGTGTCAAGCGAGTAGGTGTGAAGCTGGCAAAACAGCCCGACAAGGCTTGTCGGGCAAGCGACGATGTGACGTTGAGCGGTGCATTTAATGCGCCCTGTCAGACTGCAGGGTTAGGTATGATAGCACTGTTTTCTATCTTATCAGTGCATAATGACTACTTTGCCATTGTTGTGACTCCTTAACCTATAGAAGGAGGCCCATGGCAACCGTAGAAAGGGTTAGAAAGTTGGGCACCCAAACATCCATACGTCAGTAGTCACTGCCATCCCTGCCTGGCAAGTGTACTATGCTCCACCACCATTCTTCTACCATCGATCCACCAAAGCAGGGGTAGGGTTTTACGCCTCGCGGCGGCCCGAACTTGGGTAAAATTGCCTGTGTGATCTCTGTCGTGTTGCCCCACGTTCTTCTGCTCTTTGTGCAATGCGACATCCCCCCTGTCGAACCAGCAAGGGGCCCTTGGTCCCATAGGTGGTCGTGGTTTCCCATGACATCTTTGGCACGCTAGGTAGGGGGATCGCTTGCGCGAAGCTGCAAACGTGTGCAGCACGTCATCTTCATTGCCATCTTCATCTTCGACGGCACCATCGACCATGGCGCCCAAGAAGAAATTTGGTGCTTCAGCTCACCCGTCCACCTCGAAGGCTCCGGCACCCTCAGCCACCAATGCTATGGGAGGAGCGGAGGCGCGCGAGGATGTGGACGCTGCTGGGGATGTGGTCGGAGTAGGCGGTGTTGGTGTCAAAACCGATGGATCTTTGGTAGGGGGTCCCGAACTGTGTGTCTAAGGTCGATGGAAATAGGAGACAGGGACAAAATGTTTACCCAGGTTTGGTCCCTATCTATGGAGGTAATACCCTACTTCCTGCTTTATTGATCTTGATGAATATGAGTATTACAAGACTTGATCTGCCACGAGATCGTAATGGCTAAAAACCTAGAAGTATAGCCTGTATCACTACATCGGTTTCCAGACTAAGCCCTCTGGTTTATATAGACACCGTAGGGGACTAGGGTTGTACAAAGTCGGTTACAGAGAAAGGAATCTTCATATTTGGTCGCCAAGCTTGCCTTCCACGCCAAGGAGAGTCCCATACTGACAAGGGAGAGTGTCTTCGGTCTTGTATCTTCATAGCCCATTAGTCCGACCCATGTCCAACAGGTCGGCCGCCCGAGGACCCCTTAGTCCAGGACTCCCTCAGTAGCCCGTGAACCAGGCTCCAATGACGAGGTGTCCAGCTTGCAAAATGTCTTCGACAATGCAAGGCGGTTTCCCCTTTCCGAATACTCCAGGATAGTCTTCAGACGCACCGAACTTGTCCGGATCTGCGACACAAGTACCACACACAACCGCAGAGAGTATAATATTTCACGAGTCCAATCTGCTGACAACTTTTTGTAACGTGACATCACGCTTGCCCGGTCATTGTTTCGAACCGTTTCTTGTCCTTCCGTTCCATGTTTCGAGGCACGGTTTTCATTGGCACGTCTTGTCGAAGCAGAGATTGTGTCCCCTTATTGCGGGATTCTCATCAATGCGAGCGTGGGTAACCAAACCGTCCCATTGGGATGATTCCTTAGGAATAGGAAGGTTTTTAGGCTTAGGAGGAGGCGTCTGATATCCATTGCCTTTATAAAGGAGCCAAGGGTCATCCCTTTTTACGCCAAACCTCCCCTCAGCCTTTCCAACCTCGAGTTCTAGGACCCAAGGTTCGACTTCATTGCTTCAAGCTTCCCAATCATGTCCGGACCAAGCCCACAGGGTCGGTGGGTGGCTTCCTCTGTTACAGAGGAGAACATTGCGAAGCTTCGGGCGGCCAGATACCTGACCGCAGAGATCCCCCACAGGCTTCCTAATCAAGGACAAGTTATTCCTACTCCCAGATCCAGCGAGAGGGTCGTATTCATCTCTCACTTCCTACGAGGGCTAGGATTCGCTCTTCACCCCTTCATCTGGGGCTCATGTTTTATTACGGACTAAATTTTCATGATCAGGCCCCAGATTCCTTCCTCCACGTCTTGGCGTTTATCATCACGTGTCAGGCCTTTCTCCAAATTCCCCCACACTTCGGTTTATGGCTCAAGACCTTTAGTGTGAAGCCGAAGGTGGTCGACGGGAAACAGGAGGAGTGCGGCAGTGCTGTAGTGAGCAAGCTTACCAATACTCTCTGGCCAAAAGGCTCTTTCACCGAAGCTTCCAACCAATGGCAGCGGGAGTGGATTTACGTCACAGAACCCCGTGGTACCAAGTGGGCAACTATACATGCGTTCCGTTCTGGCCCTCCGTTACAACTTGCATCATGGATTAATAAGGGGCTAGACTGGGGATCAGTTGATGAAGTGCAGACTCTACAGAGCCGCATATGAACCCTCCTTGAGAAGGACATCGATCTTGTCAACGTGATTCAAGTAATGCTAGTCCGCCGAGCCCTGCCATGCTAGCGTAGGACTCTCTGTATGTGGGAGTTTAATCCGGAAGGACCACGAACCCTCCAACACTTCTTCAACACTAACACTTCTTGGGCACTACGCACAAAGGAATGTGGAAGTTGTTTTTCGGGAAACGAAAATAGTGGTCGGACACCACCGAGGACATCAGCCTCGACTGCAACCATCCGGATACCCTCGGTAAGCGCTCAACTCTCGAACACTTTATAGTTAAGTATACTATAATACGTTACTGAGAAAACTATCTTCCTCTAGGGCTGGATAAAGAAAGCGGAGCGAATTAGGTGTTCGGCCCCCCTTCCCGAAGACTCTGTGGATCCCGTACTAACAAGGATGCTGGCCCCGGCACCGTACCAGGTGCTTGTGAAGGGAGACAAGGCGGAGAGCGGGAAGGCCAAAGTTGGCCTCCCTTCCGAGGGTACATCAGACTCCGTGTCCGGGGAGATCGAGATTCCCCCGCCTGAAGACAAAAGTGAAGGAGAAGCCAACATCCTTTTCGCCATGGTAAGAAGAGGGCGGCCTCCGAAGAATGGGAGGAAAGGGCTCCTAAGCGGGGCAGGATGCCCCTGTCAGGTGGCTCGGGCCTGGAGGGCGACATCGCCGCACAATCCCATGATGAGGACAAGCCTCTAGCCAAATCGTAAGTGAACAAGGGTGTTTTAAACATATCTCGTTCCTTTACTGTTACCAAGGTAACATCTAGAATATATGTTGTTGCAGCTCGGCGCACAACCTTCTTCACCAATCCTCTTCCTTGGGGGATCTTCCCTCGGAGATGATGGAAAGCGAGACACCTCCACCGGTCTCCTCGCCCAATAGGGCGAACGACCTCGGGGTGTCGCCCCGGAGGATCTCTCCCGATCAACAAGTGGTGCGAGGGGTGATGAAGACAGTACTCGAAGGTGGTACTTCAGGGACGAATAAACGAATCCCTTCAAAGGGAGGCCGTACTCCTACAGCAGCTTCCGGAGATCCAGAAGCGCCAGATATATTGACGAACATGCTGCGGCAGGCGTCCCTCTCAGAGGAACATCGTACCTTGATGGGCACAGTGGTTGAAAAGGTCGTGTCCGTGAAAAGCGGATTGAATGAGGCCTTCACGAGCCTGCTAAGAGGTTTCGAGGTTTGTATTGTAATATTTTCGATTGTGTTTTATTCACGAAATGCGCCCGTGTATAGATAGTAGCCCCTGAGACTCTGATTGGCTTTCCGAGGGAGGCGATCAGAGGATAAAAAAGATATGCCCAGGAAATAATCTGATTGATTGGAACACAGGATGTGTCCTCCCTGGCTACTACCCGGGCTATAGAGGTTGTTGATCTGCAACAGAAGATTGATGAGGCGGATAATGACATCGTGCTTATCAATAGGCGGCTTGACGAGGCGCAAGGTATGTTTCTGGGGCAGTCATAAAATACGAGCTTATAATATAAGCATGACGCTAAGAATTGTATAATGAGATATACATGTCTGCATCTACAGATGGTGCTGCCGTAGTCGAGATCCTTCGGGCTGAGCTAGCCCGGGCCAAGGAGCGGCCCGGATTAGTAATGCGGCTGCCGAAAAGGCATCTGCCGAGTTAAAGGCCGAGCAGGCTGCTCGGCAACAATACGAGGAGAGAATATCCATGATGGCGCTTGAACTAAACGATGCCGCTAGCCGCTGCGAATTTCTCAAGAAGGAAAATAAATCCAGAATGGATGATCTTGACAAGGCCTTACAAGAGGCGAAAGAAGTGTGGTCCGAGTCTAGAGTGGCCCGGGAGGAGATCCGACAAGCTGGGCAGATCGCGGCTGGTAAGCCCTTTTTGTTACAAACTAAGTTCGGCGATCCGAATTATGCCCCGCTGTCGGTGTACTAGAGTAGGGGTACCCTAGTATCCCGAACTTGTGCACGGGCAGTCGCAGCGCCCCGCGGCAAGGCTTGCCGGGTGTCCGCCAAGGACCTCTGTGGTTCCTTTGGAACCATTCAAGAACAAAGTATTTAAGCCAAGGAGACAAGGCCCCGGCAAGAGGAGCTTGCCGGGAAGGCCAACCAAGGCATCTCAAGGAACTTGCCGCGACGCGCCACGCGTCCCGGCAAGACCGGCGAGCGACAAGCTCCCGGACGCGACAAGACAACAACCGCGGCAAGGCGTTTGCCGCGGCAAGCAACCACTCTGTACCTGCGCTCTAGCTTACCCACCAACGTGTCGCTCTGAGACCCTTCCAGACGTACGTGGCGGGAGGCTGTGCAGCCAGGGGTGCACTGTGGCAAGCGGCGCTGACAAGATCGCCATCGTGGCGAGCGGTGGCGTCCCTGACGGTCCCTTTTCTGCACTGTTTGGGCGACGTAGATAGGCATTTAATGCCCTTGTCCCCTGCCGTCAGAGTTAGGTATGATACACTGTGTAGGTAGCTGTACCTACCGCAGCACCTTTCCATTTTTGCCCTTGCTACGTTGCCACCTGTTGGAGACCCCTTGATCATATAAAAGGAGGCCCATGCACAACGTAGAAGAGAGGGGAGCAGAACATTCACGCTCGGTCTCGTTAGCTGCTTGTGTGTACTGTAGCACTCAGCACTCCCGAGCAAGAACTCAATACAAACCACAAAGCAGCAGTAGGAGTATTATCTCTCCGGAGAGCTCCGAAGCTGGGTAAAACCCCGCCCGTGTGCCCCGCCTCGATCTGCTCTTCGTGCGGCCTCCGCCCCCCGCCGAACCGAGAAGGGGCTCCGTCCCCATAGGTGCTCGCGGAGTCAGCATCCCCGACATCTTTGGCGCGCCAGGTCGGGGGGCGTCGAGGTTGTGTGAACCTGATCCGGCATTCGCACGAGCTAGATCTTCATCGACTTCATCGACATGCCACCGAAGAAGAAGGCTTCGGAGGCGGCTGCTCCGTTCGCGTCGAACCCACCGCCGCCGGAGCAAACGGCTGGTGGGGAAGACGCCGGTGGAAGAACGGGCGTCGACGAGGGAGCCCACGGTGCCGCTAGGTCCAAGGACACGGCTGCGCTGCCCATCGGCGGTGTAGCCGGCTCCCATGACGACCGAGCATCCGTAGATGCACCGCGCCCATCTCAGGAGGCACAGGACCGACAGCATCGTGGTACTCATGGTACCATACGCTCGCTGGACCCAAATCGAGCTGGCGGATCTCGGGATGCTCCAGGCCAGCATGCACGCCAACGTGCTGGCGCGAGCGAGGCACGGTCGCCTGGACGGGATATTGCTCCTTCTAACGCAGTTAGAAGTCCGAGCATATCCCGCTCCACGCACCGTTCGCCACCGCTACCCGCCACTCCAGCAGAAGCTTTGGCGCGAGCTCAACTGCTCCTAGACTTCCCTCCAACGCCAGACGAGATCGACGACTGGAGGGCCACCATTCAGAGTCTCATCGGCTTCGCCAACGGCGACACTCCACGGCAGCCGACTACGTCGCAGCCGCGGCAAGTCGGCCAGGCGCGACCCGATGGCGACAAGACAGGTGGGGGTGCAACCACCGTGCACTCTCCGCCCCAAAGGCCAAGATCGCCGACTCGCCGGGTCCACCGCGACAGCGACTCCACCGCTTCATCAGGTCCGCGAGCTCGTCGCGATCAACGCCAAGTTCTTCACGAACAACAGCAAGAAGACGCTCGTACTCGCATCGAGCGCCGAAGAGAAACGCGACGTCAGTCAGACCGACGCGCTGGACCCACTATCGACATGCATGCGCCAGGGGAACTAGGTGACCTGCCGTACGCGGTAGGTTGCCCTGCGTTTACCCGTGAGCTGCGGCAAGTCCAGTGGCCCAGCACGAAGAATTTCAAGCCAGACGTACCTGAGAAGTACGACGGCAAGTTGCATCCGTCGGAGTTCCTCAGCATCTACACCATCGCGGTGCAAGTTGCCGGGGGACGGGACGACAAGATCCTTGCCAACTACTTCCCGCTGGTGCTCAAGCCCAACGTCAGGTCCTGGCTCATGCACTTGCCGGACAACTCCATATCTTCCTGGGCAGACCTATGCCATCAGTTTGTCGGCGCCTTTACAGGCGGCCACAAACCTCATGGCCAGGAGAGTGATCTTCATCTGCTTGCCTAGAAAGAAGGAGAACCCCTGCGCAAGTACATCCAAAGATTCAGCCAAGTGCAACGCAACATCCCAGATGTCCACCCTGCCGCGGTCATCAGCGCGTTCCATCAGAACGTGCGTAACCGCAGGATGCGGGAGGAGATGGCGATGTGCAAGATCAGTGACGTCAGTGAGCTGTATGCCTTGGCCGACAGGTGTGCACGTGCTGAGAAAGGGAGGAAACTCCCCGGAGAGAATGTAGGAATAGGAGGATCTGACAGCGATGATGCTGCCTCGGCAAATAAAAACCGACGGCGGAACAACAGGAAGAGAAAAGGCAAAGATGTGCTAGTTGTTGAGCAGTCCGGCAGCGACGGTGGCGCCAAGAAAGCCAAAGATGGTAGCTCCGGCAAGGAGGTTGCCGCATGCGCCAACTGGCAGGCTGTGGCGGCCGCCGACAAGCTGGACGGCACCAACAAACAGTACTGCAAGATCCACCGCACCAAGGGCCATGACCTCCAGAGCTGAAAGAAGGTCGAGCAGCTTGTCGAGCTGCAAAAGGCCGAGTACGAGCGACGCGACAAGGAGAAAGCCCAAGGAGGTGCTGGAGGATCCGGTACGAAGCGCACCGGCCGGGGAGGACGCGGCGGCAAAGCCAATCAGCGGCAAGGAGACAGACCTCCCCGCGGCCGCGACAAGGATGAAGATGACGACGACGAAGACATGGATGATGACGAGAACAGTGAGCAGGAGTTCCAGAAAGCCACAGAGGTCTTGTGCGTTGACGGTGGTGCTTCTCTGCATACTTCACACTGCCAACTCAAGCAGTGGGTGCGGGAAGTCAATGCGGCAGAACCACCCGTTGAGTCACGCAAGCTTCTGAAATGGTCCAGCACGCCTATCATCTTTGATATTGAGGACCACCCTGATCGCACAACTGCGGTCGGGTGTTTGCCGATGTTGGTCTCACCAACTATCCGCAACCTCAAGGTCACTAAGATGCTAGTTGACGGAGGGGCCGTCTTGAACCTGATCTCCTCCGCTGTGCTCCGGAAACTCCAAGTCCCTGACGGCAAGCTCGAAGAGACCGGCACATTCCAAGGAATCAACCCGGGAAGGAGCAAGCCGAAGGGGAAGATCACGCTGCCGGTGAGATTTGGCAGCGAGTTGAACTTTAGGACTGAGAGGATCACTTTTGACGTTGCCGATTTTCCATTGCCTTACAATGGGATTCTCGGCCGTCCAGCGCTTGCCAAGTTCATGGCAGCCTCTCACTACGCATACAACATGCTGAAGATGCCGGGCCCGATAAGTGTCATTTCTGTCCCTGGCGACAAGAAAGATGCTCTTATCTGTGCCGACAAGATCTACCGGGAAGCAGCGGCCGCAATGGATCGCGAGACACTTGCCGCTGAAGCTCCCGGGGGGAAGAAGAAGACCAAGTTCGGCAAGAGTTCTGATGCCCACTCCGGCAAGCGCACCTCTTCGGAGTGCTGCGCTACCGTCGAGGACGCACCATCCAGCTCCACCGGCAAGTGTAAGAAGGCAATGGCAGCTCCGCCAGCGACCAAGAAGGTGTCCGCCAAGGAGGACGGCACTGGTGGTACTTTCACCATCAGTGCCACTCTCGACCCTAAATAGGAAAGCGCGCTCATTGCTTTCCTGCGAGCGAACGTCGATGTGTTTGCGTGGCAACCATCTGACATCCCCGGTGTTCCCAGGAAACTAATTGAGCACCACCTTGTCGTCTGTCCTCATGCGCGGCCCGTCAAGCAGAAAGTCAGGAAGCAAGCCGTGGAGCACCAAGAATTCATAGCAGAAGAGATCAAGAAGTTGGAAGCAACAGGCCTTGTCAGAGGAGTGCTCCATCCTATGTGGTTGGCCAATCCTGTAGTCGTGCGCAAGGCAAACGCGAAATGGAGGCTTTGTATCGACTTTACCAATGTCAATAAAGCTTGTACCAAAGACCCATTTCCCTTGCCGCGCATTGACCATATTGTTGACTCCACGGCTGGATGTGACTTGCTTTCATTTCTCGACGCATACTCAGGATATCATCAGATCTTCATGGCAGAAGTGGATGAGGAGAAAACCGCATTCATCACTCCATGTGGCACCTACTGTTTCATACGGATGCCTTTCGGTTTGAAGAATGTTGGTTCAACATTTGCAAGGGTTGTCCATACTGCTTTTGAACCGCAAATACACAGAAATGTTGAAGCCTACATGGATGATATAGTGGTCAAGAGCAGGGACAAGTCAACTTTGATTCAAGATCTAGAAGAGACTTTTGCAAATCTGCGCAAGATCAGCCTCAAGCTCAACCCCGAGAGGTGCGTGTTTGGAGTCCCTTCCGTCAAGCTTCTCGGGTTCTTCGTGTCTCAGCGGGGAATTGAAGCCAATCCCGACAAGATCAAGGCCATTGAGCAGATCGAAGCACCGAAGCGCGTCAAGGATGTACGGAAACTTGCCGGCTGCGTGGTGGCTCTCAGCAGGTTTATCTCTAAGTCTGCTGAGCACGCCCTGCCGTTTTTCAAAATTTTGAAAAAGGCAGGTCCAATGAAATGGACTCCGGAAGCGGAGGCTGCGCTGCAGGACTTGAAGTGATACTTGTCCTCCACTCCAATACTTGTCGCACCTAAGCCACAAGAGAAGTTGCTGCTGTATCTGGCGGCAACCAATCAAGTGGTTAGTGCTGCGTTAGTAGCGGAGAGGGAGGCAGATGATGAGCCAGCAACCACGGCAAGCGCATCCAGCGACAAGCAGGGGGCTTCCCCGACAAGCTCTGGTCCCGGCAAAGATGGATCTGCGCAGGCGCCCGAGGAGATACAGAAGAAAATGGTGCAGCGCCCAGTCTACTTTGCCAGTTCCCTTCTGCAGGGGGGCTAGGTCAAGGTACTCTGGTGTGCAGAAATTGCTTTTCGGCCTTCTTATGGCCTCGAGAAAGCTGCGCCATTACTTCCAAGCACATGAGATCACAGTTGTCACTCGCTTTCTGATGAAGAGGATACTGCAGAATCCAGAAGCAACAGGCAGGATTGTTGAGTGGGCACTAGAACTGTCAAGCTTTGGCCTCAAGTTTGAGAGCACTTCAACTATCCAAAGCAGAGCATTGGCAGAATTCATAGTAGAGTGGACGCCAACGCCTGACGAAGAAATTCCAGAGACGAGCATCCCCGTCAAGGAAGCAAGCAAAGAGTGGCTGATGTACTTTGATGGTGCCTTTTCGCTGCAA
The DNA here is from genome assembly GCA_032464435.1 of Aegilops umbellulata. NCBI lineage: Eukaryota > Viridiplantae > Streptophyta > Magnoliopsida > Poales > Poaceae > Aegilops > Aegilops umbellulata. The sequence continues at coordinate 142,644,984 of CP136059.1, forward strand.
GGCGCCGGTGCTGGCGTGCTGCTTGTTGCACCCACCGGAGAGCACCTCAAGTACGTAGTCCATATGCACTTTCCCAAGGAGCAAGCAACAAACAATACTGCAGAGTATGAAGGATTGCTTGCCGGTCTCAGGATCGCGGCAGACATTGGGATCAATCAGCTCATTGTCAGGGGTGACTCGCAGCTTGTCGTCCACCAAGTGAACAAGAATTATCAGAGTCCGTTGATGGAAGCTTACGTTGATGAAGTGAGGAAGCTAGAAGAGCACTCTGTCGGCCTACAGATGGAACATGTTCCAAGAGCTCAGAACGACATTGCCGATGGCCTGTCAAAGTGCGCAGCACTTAAGTTACCTGTGGAACCAGGGATCTTTGTGCTCAAGCTGACTCAACCGTCTGTGACGCCATCAACTGGACAGAGCAAGAAGAGGAAGTTGATTTCTGGTGACTATTTTCCGGCAGAGCTTCCCGAAGCCGCCGCCAAGAAGGTCCCCAAGATCAACGCCAAGAGTGCTGAGGAGCAGTCTGCTCCGACAAGCCCCAGGGTTTGTTTCGTTGAAGCAGACGCTCCCGACAAGTTTTGCTCCGGCAAGCTTGCCCGGGGAACGTCAAGCTCCGGCTGAGCCGCGGGTTCTCGCTGTAGAAGCAGATGTTCCCGCAATAGCAGATATGCCTTTAGTCCTTGTTGTCGAGCCGCAAGCTCCAGCATGGGCACAGCAGATCGTCCGTTTCCTTCAGACAGGAGAACTTCCCGAAGAGCAAGAAGAAGCGGAAAGAGTAGCCCGACAGTCAAGTATGTACCAGTTTGTCGACAACGCACTGTACAGAAGAAGACTCAACGGTGTGAAATTGAAGTGTATTCACCGGGAAGATGGACAGAAGCTGTTGGCAGAGATACACGGAGGCATTTGTGGTCACCACATTGGCGCGAGAGCACTTGCCGGCAAGCTTTCCGGCAAGGTTTCTTTTGGCCGACAGCCCTCCAGGATGCAACTGCACAAGTAACCAAGTGTGAAGTGTGCCAGTTCCATTCCAAGCAGATACACCAGCCAGCTCAAGCTCTCCATACGATCCTTTTATCCTGGCCATTTTCGGTCTGGGGGCTCGACATCCTCGGCCCCGTCCCCCGAGCAGTCGGGGGCTTTGAGTACTTGTACGTCGCAATCGACAAGTTCACAAAGTGGTCGGAAGTGGAAGCAGTGAGGAAGGTGACATCACAGTCAGTAGTCAAGTTCTTCAGGTCGATTGTCTACCGCTTCGGGATCCCTAACAGGATCATCACCGACAACGGTACGCAATTCACGAGTCGCACCTTCATGCAGTACGTCCAAGATCTTGGCGCCAAGGTCTGCTTCGCTTCTGTTGCTCACCCCAGGAGCAACGGTCAAGCGGAGAGGGCAAATGCTGAAGTGCTGCGTGGACTCAAGACCAAGACTTTCGACAGGCTGCACGGGTGCGGAAGAAACTGGATTGAGGAGCTGCCGGTGGCTCTTTGGTCGATCAGGACGACGCCAAATCGAGCCACTGGCCAGACACCTTTTGCTCTAGTCTACGGAGCAGAGGCAGTTATCCCCATGGAACTCGTATACGGGTCACCTCGAGTGCTCGCTTATGATGAGCTTGAGCAAGAGTAGCTGCGACAAGATGACGCGCAGCTCCTTGAGGAAGACAGTCTTCAGGCTGCGGTACGAGCTGCTCGCTGCCAGCAAGCTTTGCGCCGCTACCATAGCCGCAAAGTTAACGCCAGAAGTCTCGAGGAAGGCGACCTTGTTCTTCGGCGCGTTCATTCCGCCAAGAATTCCAACAAGTTGACGCCGAAGTGGGAGGGCCCTTATCGGGTGAAACGAGTCACTAGGCCTGGCGCTGTCCGCCTTGAGACCGAAGATGGCACTCCGGTGAGCAACTCCTGGAACATCGAGCATCTTCGTAAGTTTTACCCGTAAGGCGCGGTTGCCGGACCCTGCTCCGGCAACCACCTTTTTGTACAAGTCTTGCCGCCGTTGCATGTAATCCTTTGTACAAAGCCAGGCGCAGACCCTGAGCATAAGTGAAGCGCTGGCGCCCTAAGTTATAGCATGCATGCTGGGTTGAGTCTCGTCCTTGGTTAGGGTTGATAGTGCTTGGTAGCGGCTAACCCCTAGCTTAGAGGTCGGGTGTGCGTCCTTTTGCCGTTCTTTCGTTTCCCTTGGTTCGCAGGGCTCGCATATCCTGGCCGTACCACTTGAGGACGAAAAAGAGAAGAAGGACGGACCAGCATCTGGACCCCGGCAAGCCAGTGTTGCCGGGGGCTGCAAGTACAAAGACTCACCCACGGCAAACCAGAGTTGCCGGGGGCTGCAATCTCAGATAAGTTTTTCATCCCTTATCATGCATTCTCTTATGGACTGAGGTATGCGAAACCTCGTTTCTTCCTAAAAGCTACCATGCTCCCCTACCTCTAGGCCCTAGGGCTCGTTCCTGGGGCCAGGTTTGGTCGTAGTCGCGGCAGCAAAGGAACGAAACGAGGAGCCTGAACCCGCCTCATCCCTGCCTTCGCCAAAAGCGTGAGAAAGGTCGAGCGACGTGGGAAGAAGGCAGGGCCTGCTGCCGGGAAAAGAAGTGTCTATCTTAAAGATATAAAGGATTCGCTCCTTGACGTGGGCTCCACCCACAAGACAAGTGACCCGGCAAGCATCCCCTTTTCATAAAAAAGCATTCCACTCAGGTACAGCTCATAGAGAATGAAAAACATGAATGATGGGATTACAAGCTTTAAATGCAGCTAAGGCCCGAGGTCTTACAAATTAAAAAGAGATAAGGTGCCCGTAATCCCTTCCTTGTCCCTCTCTTCAGGAGGCAGGTCAAGGAGGCGAAAAGGGCAAAAGGGGCGCCTAGGCGAGCTACGGGTGGCAGAAGACACCAAGAGAACATCTCGGTGGTCGTCCAAAGGCTGGATGGTGATGGCGGCGCCGGAGGCAGGGCTCGAAGACGAGGCGGCAGGACGTCAGCACGCTGTCGAGGGCGTCGTGCCCACATACTCCGAGTTGACGGCCTTGCCGCCTGCCCTCTTCCTCTTCCGCAGCCTTCCTACCCCAGCCGCCCAAGGAGACGACCCCGAGAAGCTCGAGGAGCCGGCGACACGGATGATGGGGTCGCCGGTGCCACACGGAGCGGCGCCCGACACCTAGTCAGACCCGTCATCCTGCCGCCCACTACCCTCATTGTCACTGCCGCTGTCCTCCTCGTCACTCCCGCCCGAGGAAGAGTCTTCGCTATCGGAGGAGCTCTCCACGCAGCACCTTGCCCGAGTCCCGAAGCACCCGAAGACCTTGACGGAGAGGAGACCACCCTCAATCAGCTTAAAATGGAGGGTGAGCCCCTCCGTCAAGCTGTGGATACGGGCGAACGTCTTCCAACCTCGACCAAGATACATCACATTAGGCGCCGGGAAGTCAACGCGGACTCGCGTACCGCTGATTCCACAGCCCCTCATGTGCAACCTCGGTGTCTCGGGCGGATCCAACTCCATCTCGCTCGCAAATGGAGTCAGGAGACGAAGGCGATGACGAGGCGGCCGACGCAGCCTGACAAAGAACTCGCAAGGGTCGTCCCCAATATGGCCCGCCATGGGAAGAGGAACCGCTGGCGGAGGCGAGGCCGGCGAGCCGCCCGTCCACCTCTTCCCCGAGCGCCTCGGCCTCGCCCTCGACCTCGCCCGCGGCCTCGCCCCCTCCCTCTTCCCCTTACGGCTGGCTCTGCCACCACGGGTGCGGGAGAGGGAGGGACACGTTGTCTAGCGGCGACACTCGCCGCCACCGTTGAAGGACCAGGGTTCCCTTTCTCCATGGCGAATGAGAGAAAGGGGAGCAGAAGCTGAAGGAAAGAGGAGATGAAAGAATACGGGCTTCCGTCCCCCCCCCCTCCCGCTCCTTATAAAGCAAAAGGGTGGGGGCTCGGCTGCCCCGCTCAGCTAATCAAGACACAGAGGGAGCAGGGAACTGGGACCGACCCGCTGCCACGACCCGCAACGGCCCGGTTTCCCGCCTCCATCGTTCGCCACCCCAAGAGCATGGAAGCCGCGTGGCAGGCGTACAGAACTGAGGCGACGGATGAGGCGACCTCTCCCCACCCCGTGATCGTGGGGAGTGGACGCCTCAAAGACCACGCCTCCACACCTCCCTCCGTTTATGGGGAAGGCGCGAACTGCCCCTGTTTCCCTTGCTCATAAGGGGGGAGTGGCGGACGTTTCGCCTTTTCGAATAAAGAAACCAACCACGACCTCTCCCACGACGCTGCAATCGACGCGTGCCATTTGGGGAGGGCGCGGTGGATGCGGAGTCAGATGTGGCGTGACCCAGGCCGCGCGTGCCCGTGCCTTGTTTTGGGCCTGGCCCAACAGCGCTCGGCACCGTGTATGGCCCAGGCCCGGGGGCTCCTGTCGGTGTACTAGAGTAGGGGTACCCTAGTATCCCGAACTCTTGCACGGGCAGTCACAGCGCCCCGCGGCAAGGCTTGCCGGGTGTCCGCCAAGGACCTCTGTGGTTCCTTTGGAACCATTCAAGAACAAAGTATTTAAGCCAAGGAGACAAGCAAGAGGAGCTTGTCGGGAAGGCCAACCAAGGCATCTCAAGGAACTTGCCACGACGCGCCACGCATCCTGGCAAGACCCGGCGAGCGACAAGCTCCCGGACGCGACAAGACAACAACCGCGGCAAGGCGTTTGCCACGGCAAGCAACTACTCTGTACCTGCGCTCCAGCTCACCGACCAACGTGTCGCTCTGAGACCCTTCCAGGCGTACGTGGCGGGAGGCTGTGCAGCCAGGGGTGCACTATGGCAAGCGGCGCTGACAAGATCGCCATCGTGGCGAGCGGTGGCGTCCCTGACGGTCCCTTTTCTGCACTGTTTGGGCGACGTAGATAGGCATTTAATGCCGTTGTCCCCTGCCGTCAGAGTTAGGTATGATACACTGTGTAGGTAGCTGTACCTACCGCAGCACCTTTCCATTTTTGCCCTTGCCTACGTTGCCACCTGTAGGAGACCCCTTGATCATATAAAAGGAGGTCCATGCACAACGTAGAAGAGAGGGGAGCAGAACATTCACGCTCGGTCTCGTTAGCTGCTTGTGTGTACTGTAGCACTCAACGCTCCCGAGCAAGAACTCAATACAAACCACAAAGCAGCAGTAGGAGTATTATCTCTCCGGAGAGCTCCGAAGCTGGGTAAAACCCCGCTCGTGTGCCCCGCCTCGATCTGCTCTTCGTGCAGCCTCCGCCCCCCGCCGAACCGAGAAGGGGCTCCGTCCCCATAGGTGCTCGCGGAGTCAGCATCCCCGACACCCGCTTAATCAACTGTGGAGTTCTCCAGACGCATTGTTGGATTTGTCGAAGAGTGTCGCCGATGCGACGCAGTTTCTCCAAGCGCAAGAAGGACGAGAAATAGAAAAGTTGTTCTGGTCGCAATTTAGCATGCCGAAGCGTCCGCTGCTGCTGAACGAACAGATGGCCCTGTGGGCAGAGCTCCATAAGATATCCGGATCTGCCATAAAGGACATCGTGCTCCGGCTGTGGCCGACCGAGCCAATTCCGGATAGTTATTTTGGTCTGGTGCAGCGACTTGTTGATGCGGTGCCGTGTATCGACGTCGTGAAGCGGTCGTCGTGCATTGAAGGTGCACAGATGGCTTTTGCCCGTGTTAAGATATACTGGGCAAAGATGAAGGCCACCGACGTTGTAGCGAAGAGTCCACACAAGGGCAAGGACCACCACGCACCAGAGCATTATTTCGAGGATGTCTTAGAGGGTGCCCGCTTGATAGAGGGTCAGTGCTCGAAAGACATGATATTTGAGTGAGATGTATTGAAATTGTAAAAGACAATATTATGAAATAATAAAGCTATTTTTCATTATAGGGTTGCTTAAAAGCTTTGGTTCCTCCTGTGCGACCGTTTTTATATAATCTGGAAGTTTTCCAATCGTTGGCTTCAGCCCCCTCGTAGAAAATACGGGGGTGTTCTAAAAAGCAATTGATCACTCTTAACCCAACGTCTTGGTCCATAAAGGTGGTGTCAATGAGGTGAACTAGGCAATCGGACTATAGGGCGTTAACACTTTCACTTAACCATAGGAGTTTTATGGTGGACCTATGATATAGACCCTGTTATGTACGCGGTTATCCCAATGCGGTGCATAACATGTATGACCTGAAAGAAGGTCCTTCGTGTAATACGGGGGAATAACAAAGATTCCGTTAAGTCATCGAGTGGTTGACCAGCTCTCACCGCATCATGAAAGTCAGTTTTCGGCTTTCTCTACTGAGGTGTTTGACCAGATGAACCGGAAACACAATCGTACTAGTTCTCCCTTTACTACCCTAGCCGATAGAGCGGAACGTAAGGTAGTAAGCACAGGAGCCGGGCAACCCAACTATTGACCCAAGACATGATTCGGAGCTGAGGCATATAAGGCCGAACTCGCGACACCGAAGTATGCTATAAAGTTGTTCGGACTTTGTTGGCAACTCATTTTGTTCCCATGCGAAGCCCCTGGCAAGTTATGTCGGGGTGGGTGTGTGAAACAACCAAAGGAGCAAAATCTAGTTCTTTATTGAAAAGTGAATACCGGATACGGATTATGTTCATTGGAACCTGAGTGAGATGCCAATCATCATTTTATAGATAATAACGCCACAACTCCGGCTATTTGACATGCCAGGGGTCAACGGCTAAGGAAACAAGCACTTTACAGGCTCGCAAAATAGAGAGTGCGGTCTACAAAAAGTTGTTTTGGACCTCCTGTCGCACGTCTGCGCCGCCTATCCTCGGTGAAGGGGCTCCTTAACAAGAGTAGCCTTTGGGTTAATTTGCGAATCCGAACTCCGGTAGAGTCCGTGCGATGACCAGCCTTTACGCCCCCTGTGGTAAAGGATAATGAAAAAGAAAGAGTAGTTAGAAAAGAAAAAAGAGGTTATGGGAGTACTTGCGGGCTCGTCCGTATTGTGCTTCCGCCAATGCCCAGGGTATCTTAAGTGCATAGTTATGTATGCGCGGTACAGATTTCGCACGTATATGAGGCGGATGGCGGAAGCCGAACTGCTAATCCAGCTCCGAAATTGGTCGATCTTGTTGAATGGAGACCGGTGGCTTAATGGCCAACAAGGTATGTTGTTTAATAAGACCACCTTGTACTTCGGCTAAGGTTGCCGTAGTATGATCCTCAGTCCAGAGGGAGTGCTTCTCCTACTCCCCTGTAGAGTTGTGTGTCACATATACCATGTTCTCAGTTTTTACTTCGGGGGGGGGGGGGAAATTGCTTCTGCCCCCCGGTATTTGGTTGGTGAGTCTCTTCGTCGTCGCTATGACCAAGTGGCCTCCTCCCCATGTGTTCGGCGTTGAGCTTGCCGGCCTGCTTGAAGACCCAACAACTTCTGTTGGTATGATTAGCTGGTTTATCGGGGTGGCCATGAATCTGGCAGGGCCGATCCAATATCTTGTCAAAATTGGATGGTTCGTCTCTGACATGGATTTTGGTTTTTCTTGACTGAGGTGGCGGGTGAGCCACTCGTCGCGGACGTTGTGTTTGAAGGCGGCTAGGGCTTCCGCGTCCGGACACTCGACGATTTGGTTGTTTTTAACGAAGAACCTAGTCCAGAGCTTCCTGCCTGACTCTCCGGGCCGCTGGACAATGTGACTTAAGTCATCGGCATCCGGTGGCCGGACATATGTTCCTTGGAAGTTGTCGCGGAAGGCGTCTTCCAAGTCCTCCCAGCTGCCAATAGAGTTTTCCGGCAGACTGTTTAACCAGTAATGAGCTGGTCCTTTGAGTTTTAGCAGTAGGTATTTGATGGCATGAAGGTCATCTCCATGGGCCATGTGGATATGAAGGAGGAAATCCTCGATCCATACCACAGGATCAGTTGTTTCATCGTATGATTCGATATTCATGGGCTTAAACCCATCTGGGAATTCGTGCTCCATTACTTCGTTTGTGAAGCAAAGAGGATGTGCGGTGCCTCTATATTGGGCCACATTGCGACGTAGCTCCGATGGAGTCCGTCTGCGGTTTTTGGCCCGGGTGTGACTAGGCTTGTCGTGTCTGAGTAGATAGATCGATCTATTATGTCCTGCTCTACTGTCCAGGTCCTGCCGAAGGTCATATGTATAACCCCGAGCTGTTTTATCTCTGCTTTTACGGTGAGGTGGGGCGGGCTGGTGTTCGGCTTGAGTTGCCGCTCTGTCCCGACCGCGTCGTGGTCGGTTAGCCGCATTGTGTGATGATGGTATGGGCTCTGGCACCTCATCATCGAACTGAGGTAGCAATTTGCGCTTCGGGTAATTTTTAGCTGGGCGATTGAGGCCATATTCTTCGGCTGCCAGGACATCAGTCCATCTGTCGTTGAGCAGATCTTGGTCAGCTTGAAGCTGCTGCTGCTGCTTCCTTTTTCAGGCTCCTTGCAATGGCTATTAGCTGGCGCTTGAAGCGCTCCTGCTCAAGAGGTTCCTCAGGCATGATGAAATCCTCGTTGCCGAGGCTCACCTCATCCTCGGAGAGCGGAAGATAATTACTGTCCTCCGAGTCATTATGTATGGCCTGTTCATCAGGGCTAACTTGCCCGTTTTCCTGTTCCTGTTTGGAAGTTGCATCAACAGGGTCTTCGTTGTCTTCGTCGTCGTCTGGAGAATTATTTTCTCCGGTGCCCGTATTGTTATCTTTTGCACGACGTGACTTAGAGCGGTGCCGCTGACGCCGGCGCTTAGGCTATGTTCTAGGAGGTTTATCCGTGACTGGATCTTGTTTGTCGTCGTCGTTAGGTTTTATAGGTGTATCCACCATGCACATGTCGTACGAAGAAGTGGCCGTCCAGCGTCCGGTAAACGGCGGGTTTTGGCCATGCTCCTCATCTGCATCGTCGTCCATACCGCCGATGTCTTCGGAGCCGTAATCGAGCATGTTGGCTAAGTCCTCGACAGTGGCTATGTAGTGGGTGGCGGGTGGGAAGCAAAATTCCCCGTCATCAGCCTCTAGCTCAAACCGGATATAGTTCGGCTCTGAGTCCCCCGCTAAGGATAGATTTTTTAATGAGTTCAGCACCTCGCCTAATGGCGAGTGCCGGAAGATGTCCGCGATGCTGAATTCTGTGATCGATGACCGATCCTGTTCGACATACGTGGACGCACATGGTTTGGAACTTATAGCCAGAACGAGTCTGAGGTTCCGGTGACACAGACATCACCCGGGGTTAGGTCTGTGTGCGGCTCCAATGCCACGGCTTCCATGGCGGGGTTGAGCTTCCCATCCTCGGATGGCACGATCTGCTCTGGATCTAAGGCCAGAGCGGTTACAGGTGCAATTTCCTGGGTATGGCCCGATGACAGATTTAAGTCATGTTCATCTTGGTGACGGGGAGCGACTGTCATGGTCTCGAATCTGTCGAAGATCAAGTCTCCGTGGATATCCGCCACATAGTTCAAGCTCCCAAATCTGACCTGACGGCCAGGGGCGTCGCTATCGATCTGCTCCAGATGGCCAAGCGAGTTGGCCCGCGGTGCGACGCCGCCGAATAGGAAGATTTGTCCGGGGAGGAAGACCTCTCCTTGGACAGCATTGTTATGGATGACTGAAGGGGCCATCAAACCTTTTGGGGACGGCATAGTGGAACTCTCAATGAAAGCACCAATGTCGGTGTCAAAACCGGCGGATCTCGGGTAGGGGGTCCCGAACTATGCGTCCAAGGTCGATGGTAACAGGAGACAGGGGACACAATGTTTACCCAGGTTCGGGCCCTGCTTGAGTATTACAAGAGTTGATCTACCACGAGATCGTAATGGCTAAAACCCTAGAAGTCTAGCATGTATCACTATATCTGTTTCCGGACTAAGCCCTCCGGTTTATATAGACACCGGAGGGGACTAGGGTTGTACAAAGTCGGTTACAGAGAAAGGAATCTTCATATTTGGTCGCCAAGCTTGCCTTCCATGCCAAGGAGAGTCCCATTCGGACATGGGAGAGAGCCTTCGGTCTTGTATCTTCATAGCCCATTAGTCCGGCCCATGTCCAACAGGCCGGATGCCCGAGGACCCCTTAGTCCAGGACTCCCTCAAGCGGCACCGTCACCACTTCCACCGCGTCCGAAGCAGGAGCGGGAGACACCGGAGGAGAGCAACATCAACAATACCCTGATGGCCACACTCCACGAGGTACGGGAGAAGGTGTTACTATGTCCACACTCCTTCCTCGCGCCGACGGGCACAGCCGCAGCGATGGCGCTCGGTCTGGGGCGAATCACCGCCCTCCGGCCACCCCCATCACGGGAGTCGACCAAGCCGCTGCGCCCGACGGAGCCGCTGGTCCTCGAGCGCCTTGGCCACGCCACCACGCCATTCAGATGGCCGCCCCGCAACAGCATGGGCGTGGTACTGTCGCTGCTGGAACCGTCAGGAGCCAACCGACAGTGCGATGTACATCGTCCTCACCCATGCCAAGCACTACTACGGAGGCCATGGCGTGGGCTCAGCTGCTGCTGAGATTTCCACCAGCAGTTGAATAGATGGACGAGTGTCGCGCCACCATCCTGAGTCTGCTCGGTTTTGCCGAGGCTGGGGGCTCGCAGCGAATTGGCCCTCCATGGCCTCCCCAAGCAACGACGACGGCTCATGCTGCTGGTCGTACGGAAGGGGACACCCCCACGGTGCAGGCCCCGCCACGGCAGCCAGTGCGAGCACAGCAGAATCAAGAACCTGATGACGTCTCGATGGCCTCTTTTGACTCTCGAGCGCATCCAGGCCTGATGTCTACTACGCAACTTTATTCTTGTAGACTCGTGTTGGGCTCCAAGCGCAGAGTTTTGTAGGACAGTAGCAATTTTCCCTCAAGTGGATGACCTAAGGTTTATCAATCCATGGGAGGTGTAGGACGAAGATGGTCTCTTTCAAACATCCCTGCAACCAAATACAAGAAATATCTTGTGTCCCCAACACAACCAATACAATGGCAAATTGTATAGGTGCACTCGTTCGGCGAAGAGATGGTGATAAAAGTGTAATATTCATGGTAGAAGTATATTTTTATAATCTGAATAAATAAAAACAACAAGGTAGAAAATAGTAAATGGGCACAAAAACGGTATTGCAATGCTTGAGAATGAAGCCTAGGGTCCGTAATTTCGCTAGTGCAATCTCTCAACAATGCTAGCATAGTTGGATCATATGATTATCCCTCAAAGTGCAATAAAGAACCACTCCTGAGTTCCTATTAGCAGTGAACAAAAGATAGAAATTGTTTGTAGGGTATGAAACCACCTCAAAGTTATTCTTTCCGATCAATCCATCCTAGAGTTCGTACTAAAATAACGCAAGCTATTCTTTCCGGTCGAGCTAATCAAGAGTTCGTACTAAAATAACACCATATGACACACATCAACCAACTTAATGTCACCTAGATACTCCAATTTCACCACGAGTATCTGTGAGTTAATTCTACGATATGCATCAAACAACTTCATGATCATAATACTCAGTCCACACGAAGAACTACAAGGAGAGCCCAAAGTTTCTATTGGGGAAAAGATAATAAAAACATGAATAAACCCCTATGCATAAATTACCCCAATGTCACCTTGGGAATCCGCAAGTTGAGTACCATAACATAAATCAAGTGAATCAATATGATACCCCATTTTCACCTCAAGTATTCGTACCGCAAGACATACATCATGTGTTCTCATATCTGAACATTCAATCCGACAAGACAAAACTTCAAAGTGTAAAGATTCAATTCATCACAACAAGAGTATAGAGTGGAGAAACATCATATGATCCATCTATGTTAACAAAGCCCATGATATAGATCACGCGAGAGAGAGAGAGAGAGAGATTAAACACATAGCTACTGGTACAAACCCTCAGCCACGAGGGTGTACTACTCGCTCCTTGATACGTCTCCAACGTATCTATAATTTTTGATTGTTCCATACTATTATATTATCTCTTTTGGATGTTTAATGGGCTTTACTAAGCACTTTTATATGATTTTTGGGACTAACCTATTAACTTAGAGCCTAGTGCCTGTTTCTGTTTTTTGCCTATTTCAGTGTTTCGCAGAAAAGGAATTTTAAACGGAGTCCAAACGGAATGAAACCTTCGGGAGAGTTATTTTTGGAACGGAAGCAACCTAGGAGACTTGGAGTGTACGTCAGGGAAGCAACGAGGTGGCCACGAGGCAGGGAGGCGCGCCTGCCCCCCTGGGCGCGCCCCCCACCCTCATGGCTCCCCTGACCAACTTCTTTCGCCTATATATATATACCCTAAAAACATCGGGGAACAGAATATATCGGGAGTTCCGCCGCCACAAGCCTCTGTAGCCACCAAAAACCAAATGGGGCCCTGTTCTGGCACCCTGCCGAAGGGGGAACCCTCACCGGTGGCCATCTTCATCATCCCAGCGCTCTCCATGACGAGGAGGGAGTAGTTCACCCTCGGGGATGAGGGTATGTACCAGTAGCTATGTGTTTGATCTCTCTCTCTCTCTCTCTCTCTCTCTCGTGTTCTTTAGGTGATACGATCTTGATGTATCGCGAGCTTTGCTATTATAGTTGGATCTTATGATGTTTCTCCCCCTCTACTCTCTTGTAATGGATTGAGTTTTCCCTTTGAAGTTATCTTATCGGATTGAGTCTTTAAGGATTTGAGAACACTTGATGTATGTCTTGCATGTGCGTATCTGTGGTGACAATGGGATATCACGTGATCCACTTGATGTATGTTTTGGTGATCAACTTGCGGGTTCCATAACATTGTGAACTTATGCATAGGGGTTGGCACACGTTTTCGTCTTGACTCTCCGGTAGAAACTTTGGGGCACTCTTTGAGGTTCTATGTGTTAGTTGAATAGATGAATCTGAGATTGTGTGATGCATATTGTATGATCATACCCACGGATACTTGAGGTGACATTGGAGTATCTAGGTGACATTAGGGTTTTGGTTGATTTGTGTCTTAAGGTGTTATTCTAGTACGAACTCTTGAATAGATCGATCCGAAAGAATACCTTTGAGGTGGTTTCGTACCCTACCATAATCCCTTCGTTTGTTCTCCGCTATTAGTGACTTCGGAGTGACTCTTTGTTGGATGTTGAGGGATAGTTATATGATCCAGCTATGTTATTATTGTTGAGAGAACTTGCACTAGTGAAAGTATGAACCCTAGGCCTTGTTTCCTAGCATTGCAATACCGTTTACGCTCACTTTTATCGCTTGCTACCTTGCTGTTTTTATATTTTCAGATTACAAAAACCTATATCTACCATCCATATTGCACTTGTATCATCATCTCTTCGCCGAACTAGTGCACCTATACAATTTATTATTGTATTGGGTGTGTTGGGGACACAAGAGACTCTTTGTTATTTGGTTGCAGGGTTGCTTGAGAGAGACCATCTTCATCCTACGCCTCCCACGGAATGATAAACCTTAGGTCATCCACTTGACGGAAATTTGCTACTGTCCTACAAACCTCTGCACTTGGAGGCCCAACAACGTCTACAAGAAGAAGGTTGTGTAGTAGACATCAAGCTCTTTTCTGGCGCCGTTGCCGAGGAGGTGAGTGCTTGAGGTGTATCTTTAGATCTTGCAGCCGAATCTTTTTGTTTCTTGTTTTAGCACTAGTTTAGTTTATAAAAGAAAAATACAAAAAAGGGAATTGAGTTTACCTCATACGCTTAATCTTTTTAATATCTTTCGTGAGTATGATGGGAAGGAAAATTGTGCCAAAGTGTTAGAAGAAGAATGCATGAAAATGTTCGGCACTAAATCTTTGAATGATGAGCATGAGTGCAAAGTTGTTAGTATGAACTCCTCGAATATCCATAGTACTAATGATGATTGCACTAGTTATGATGAAAATGTCTCCTATAAACATGTCAATTTTTGTGGAGTGCATTGGGTTTGCAAGTACACACCAAATAGGTAAGATAGATATTGCAAGAGGCATAAGCATTTAGAAACTAAATGGTTGCAAGAAAGGCTAAATGTTAGTGCTGAAAATTTAAAATTTCTTAGCCATACTTGTGAACTTTGCAATGAACATGGTAATTTAAATATCAAATGCAAATTGTTTCATGATCGAATCGTGTCCAAAAATTGTGATGACTTGATTTCCCATGCACATTATAATGAACTTAGTTTCCTTTTGGGTTATGAAGAAATGAAACGTCAAACTAAGATTATTCTAGAATATAACCTCGAGAAATTCCTCGATATTGATCTAGAAGAAATTTATATGTATTGTCCGGTGAATTGCATTGAAAATCCTTATATTGCCAACTACATAAAGAAAAGAAAGCAAATAGAAGATGAATAGAACACTAATGAAAGGGAAGAGACTTCCCAATATCCTCCTATTATTTCTTATGATGTATCAGGTAACGAGGAGGAGCTTTCTATTCAACCAATCTCATCAATAAGGAGCTTAAATAAGAGGGATAAACCCGCACATGATGTGAAGAAGAAAAAGAAAAAACGGAGAAGCCAAGGTAAAAAGGTATCCCTCCCAAATGATGTTGCTCCTACTACTCATTGTGATAATTATAATTGCTATACTATTGGTGTTATCCATACTATTAATGATGAGAGTGATTATGCTTATGATATGAAAAGGCCCAAGCTTGGGGATGCTATGTTTGATGAGGATGACACATTTGAGAATATATTTGCTGAAATTAATGTTTGTCCCAAGCTTGGGGATACTACGTTTAATGAAGATGATATTTTTAGCCTCCCAAGTTTTGATATGCAAAGTTGGTATGATGATAGCATGCCTTCTACCTATGATGATTATATTGATGAAAGTGGGTTTGGAAGAGTGTCAACTTTAGGAAGTAATGATCCCACTATTTTGGAGGATGTTGAATCTTATAATATTTATGAAAGTGTATTTGGAGAGGTCATGACTTTATTTAGTGATGAGTCCACTATCTTGGAAGAGGTTTCAATCAATTATGATGAGAACAAAGTTGCTACTTATGATGATTATTGTGATGAAACGTATGCTATAAAAAGTAGTGATGATTATATTTACAAAAACTTATCATGATTATGATTACCCCTTTTCTGAACATTACTCTTTTAATGTGGAAACAATATATAGTATTCAAGTCTCTTATGATACCCCCACTATCCCGAATGAGAATAAATTTTATTTTGTGGAGAGTAATAAAATTTCTATGCTTGTAGATCATGAAAAGAATACTTTAGGTGCTGGTTATATTGTTAAATTCATTCATGATGCTACTGAAAATTATTATGAGGGAGGAATATATGCTTGGAGGAATTGCAATAATATCAAGTTTCCTCTCTATGTGCTTAAAGTTTTGAAGTTATGCTTGTTTAGCTTTCCTATGCTAGTGGATTATTGTTCCCATAAGTTGTTTGCTCACAAAATACCTATGAATAGGAAGTGGGTTAGAATGAAATGTGCTAGCCATATTCTTCATGATGCTCTCTTTATGTTTAATTTCTTATCTTTTATGCGAGCATCATTGGAATCATCATGCCTAGCTAGGGGCGTTGAACGTTAGGGCTTGTTGGGAGGCAACCCAACTTTATTTTAGTTTCTTGTTGTCGGGGGAAATCTGCCTCCACGAACACCTATGGGGACCGAGCCCCTTTCTGGTTCGGCAGGGGGCGGAGGTCGCGCGAAGAGCGGATCAAGGCGATGCACACAAGGGGTTTACCTAGCTTCGGGCCGCATGGATGCGTAAAACCCTACTGCTGCTTTGTGGTTTGTATCGTGTTCTTGTTCGGGAGCGCTGAGTGCTACAGTACACTCAGGCAACAAATCAGACCGAGCGTGAGTGGCCTCCTCCTTTCTCCCTTCTCCCCCCCCCCCTCTACGTTGTGCATGGGGCCTCCTTTTATATGCGCAAGGGGTTACCCACAGGTGGCAACGTAGGCGGGGGTAAAACTGGAAAACGTTGTGTTGGGTACAGTTGTTTGCACAGTGCTATCATACCTAACTCTGACGGCAGGGGACAAGGGCATTAAATGCCCGTCTAGGTCGCCCAAACAGTGCAGAAAAGGGACCGTCAGGGGCGCCACCGTTTGCCACGACGGCTCTCCTGTCAGCGTTGCTTCGCCACCGCATGCCCCTGGCTGCGCAGCCTCTCGCCACGTACGCCTGGAATGGCCCCAGAGCGACATGTGGGTGGATGAGCTGGAACGCAGGCGCGGGGTGGTGACTTGCCGCGGCAAGCGCCTTGCCACGGTTGATGCCTTGTCGCGCCCGGGAGCTTGTTGCTCACCGTTCCTTGCCGGGACGCGTGGCGCGTCGCAGCATGTCTTTTGTCGTGCCCTGGTTGGCCTTCCCGGCAAGCTTCTCTTGCCGGGGCCTTGTGCTTCGAGCGGCCGTCCCGGCAAGCTCCTCTTGCCGGGGCCTTGTTCTTCGAGCGGCCGTCCCGGCAATCTCCTCTTGCCGGGGCCTTGCTCTCTTCGGGTGGCCTTCCCTGCAAGCTCCTCTTGCCGGGGCCTTGGCTCAAATACTTTGTTCTTGGATGGCCCAAAAAGGGACCATGGAGAGTTTTGGCGATCACCTGGCAAGCCTTGCCGCGGGGTGCTACGACTGCCCGTGCACAAGTTCGGGGTACTAAGGTACCCCTACTTTAGTACACCGACAGGAGCCCCCGGGCCTGGGCCATACACTGTGCCGAGCGCTATTGGGCCAGGCCCAAAATAGTACACGGGCACGCGCGGCCTGGGTCACGCTGCATCTTCTTCTGCATCCACCACACCCTCCCCGAACGGTACGCTTCGAACGCGGCATCGTGGGGAGAGGTGTGCATGACGTGGGTGGCGTGCGCGGGGCTGAGCCCCGCAGGCATGCGTCATGTCGCAATAAAGGGGGACGGTTCGCGCCATCTCCATAAGTGGAGGGAGGCGTGGAGGCGTGGCTCGTTTGCTGGACGGGGCCGAGGCACGGTTTCCGAGGCGTCCGCTCCCCACGATCACGGGGTGGGGGAGGTCGCCTCTTCCGTCGCCTTGGTCCTGCACGCCAGCCATGTGGCTTCCATGCACCTGGAGTTGCGGACGGTGGAGGCAGGAAACCGGGCCGTCGCGGGTCGAGGCAGCAGGCCGGTCCTAGTCGCCTGCTCTTCCTGCGTCTTGATTGGCTGAGCGGGGCGGCCGAGCCCCCACCCTGCTCCTTTATAAAGAGCAAGAGGGGGCGACGGAAATCCACACTCCTTCATCTTTTCTTCCCTTCAGCTTCTGATCCCCTCTCTCCATTCGCCATGGAGAAAGGGAACCCTGGTCCTTCATCGGTGGCGGCGAGGGTCGCCGCTAGGCAGCGCGCCCCTCCTCCCCTTGCACCCGCGGTGGCAGAGCCAACCGTAAGGGGAAGGGGGAGGGGGCGAGGTCGTGGACGAGGTCGAGGACGAGGCCGAGGCGCTCGGGGACGAGGCGGACGGGGCGACGCGCCGGCCTCACCTCTGCTAGCGGCTCCTCTTCTCACGGCGGTCCACATCGGGGACGACCCTTGCGAGTTCTTCGTCAGGCTGCGCCGGGCGCCTTGTCGTCGCCTCCGTCTCCCGGCTCAATTCGCAAGCGTGATGGAGATGGAACAACCCGAGACGCTAAGACTGCGCATGAGGGGCTGCGGGATCAGCGGCACGCGGGTCCACGTTGAGTCCCCAGCCCCCGGCGTGATGTATCTTGGCCGAGGGTGGAAGACGTTCGCCCGTATCCATAGCTTGATGGAGGGGTTCACCCTCCATTTTAAGTTGATGGAGGGCGATCTCCTCTCCGTCAAGGTCTTCGGGTGCTACGGGACCCGGGCCCGGTGCTGCGTGGATAGCTCCTCCGACAGCGAAGGCTCCTCCTCGAGCGAGAGCGACGAGGAGGGGAGCGACAGCAATGATGAGGCTAGCGGTCATCGGGATGACGGGTCCGACTAGGCGCCGGTTGCGGCTCCGTGTGGCACCGGCGACCCCATCATCCGTGTCGCCGGCTCCTTGAGCTTCTCGGGGTCGTCTCCTTGGCGGCTGGTGTAGGGAGGCTGCGGAAGAGGAAGAGGGCGGGCGGCAAGGCCGACAACTCAGAGTATGGGGGCATGGCGCCCTCGACAGCGTGCTGACGTCCTGCCGCCTCGTCGAGCCCTGCTTCCGGCGCCGCCGTCACCGTCCAGCCTTCAGACGGCCCTCGGGGTGTTCTCTTGGTGTCTTCTGCCACCCGTAGCTCGCCTAGGCGCTCCTTTTGCCCTCCTCGCCTCCTTGTCCTACCTCCTGAGGAGAGAGACAAGATAGGGATTACGGGCACCTTATCTCTTTTTAACTCGTAAGCCCTCGGGCCTTAGTTGCATTTAAAGCTTGTAATCCCATCTCTGATGTTTTTCATTCTCTCTAAACTGTACCTGAGTGGAATGTTTTTTTAATGAAAAGGGGATGTTTGCCGGGCCATTTGTCCCGCGGGTAAAACCCACGCCAAGGAGCGAATCCTTTATATCGTTAAGATAGACACTTCTTTGCCCGGCAACAGGCCCTGTCGTCTTCCTGCGCCACTCGACCTTTCTCACGCCTTTGGCGGAGGTAGGGATGAGGCGGGTTGTAACGCCCCGGGTCTGTTGCGCCAGTTGTCCGCCAGTTATTCGTCAGCGTTGCCATGTCATGTGCTTGCGTGTTGCACTTTGCCATGTCATCATCTGCATTTCATATCATGTCATCTTGTGCATCGCATTCGCATACGTGTTCGTCTCATGTATCCGAGCTTTTTCCCCGTTGTCCGTTTTGCAATCCGGCGCTCCTACGTCCTCCGGCGTCCCCTTTTACCTTTTTCCGTGAGCGGGTATTAAACTTTCTCGGAATGGACCGAGGTTTCCCAAGCGGCCTTGGTTTAGCACCGGTAGACCGCCTGTCAAGTTTCGGGTCATTCGGAGGTCGTTTGATACTCCAACGGTTAACCGGGTAACCGTAAAGGCCTCTTTTGGTGCAGCCCAACACCCCCTTCTAAGTGGCCCAAAACCCACCTAAGTCATCTCCATCCTCTCGGTCGTCGGATCACGATCGTGTGGGCGAAAACCACACTCCATTTGGAGCTTCCTAGCCCCCTCTACCTATAAATATGTGCTCCCCCTCGGATTTTCGGGCAGATGAAACCCTAGCCCCGCTCCCTCTCCGCCGCCGGACACGTCCGTCCGTGCCGGACATGTCCACCGGCCACCTCACCCCGGCGAATCACGGGCCGCCACGTCACCCCGCCGCCGATCTCCACCAACCGCGTCGCGCCACTTGTCGCCTCCTCTCTCTCCCCGCGCCGCCAGCCCGCCGGGCCCAGGCGGGGCCCGCCCGGCCCGGTCCGCCGCCGCCGCCGCCCGCGGGATGTTGCGCGAGCCGCGCCCCGTGCCGCCCGCTCGCGCCGCCCGAGCTCGCCAGCTCCCGCCGCCGCATCGCTCCGCGCGGGCCACCGCCCGCTGCTCCCTTCGCCGGCGCCGCCCTCGCCGCCCCGCCGTCTTCCCGCCTCCGCCGCCCCGGCGTTCGCCTCCTCCTGCGCGCCCGGCTCCCGTCCCGCGGCGCTCCGCCGCCACGGCGCCCCGCCGCCATCGCCGCGCTGGGCCGCGCCGCCCCGCGCCTCCTCTCCGGCCTCGCCGCTCGCCGGAGTTCTCGCGAGCTCGCCGGAGCTCGCACTGGCCAGATCCGGGCGGGTGGATGAGATCCACCCCTCCCTCCATCCAAACACGTCCCGTCGCCCTGGATCTCTCCGTCCCGTACCGCTCCGTCCCGATTTTCGCGTGGTGAGAAATCCACCAAGTCCCCGACATTCTATCATTTTATTGCCATGTTCATCATGCCATATCTCTGCATCCGCTGCTCCGTTTTGGATGTATAGCATGTCGAATTGTTCTTCCCGATGAGTACATCATTTCATATCATTGCATCATTTTCATTTGAGCTCATCTTGATGCCCGAAATGCTGTTAGAAGAAGGCTATGTGATGTTAGTTTCTGATTCTTATCAGAACATGCACTATTGTCATTTTTGCCATGATTGATGTGTGCACCCTATGAAGTTGAGTCCTACATGTGTTTTGTAAAATGCCATGCCATCTTTCCAGATAATTATGCCTTGTATTTTTTTTATCTTTGTGGTGACTAGCACAAGCATGCAAACTAGGGTACTTAATGTTGCTGATTTCAGAGACTTAGTATTTTCACTAAGTCCCTGACTGCTGTTATTTTTATTCCATGTGTTCATGTTGTTTCAGAGAGATCTATGCCTCTTTTGAGAATGATCAGTAAGGGTATTTTGAGCATATGGATTTTCTCTATCCATCCATGTCTTTGTTTGTATTTATGGAGTGCCATAGCTTGAGTCAATCAAGCTCTACTTTTGCTATAAAATATTCCTGGCAGATTGTTTACATGTTATTAGATTTTGCCAAGCCTGTTGTAGTTGATCCTTGCATGATATATTGTTGTTCTTGCCATGTCTAGCTTCTATGTCATGTCTTCTTCATGTTTGTATGCTTAGTTTATCACGCAATGCTCTTTAGTGAGTGCGTCGAGCTCGTAAACATGCCCACTTGTTATCTGTTTTTGACATGTCCAGTTTTCTGCTAAGTCTGAGATCTGTAACGAAACTTGCTTATTTGACATGGGTGTTATTATATTTTCTGATCCTTTTTGGCTTATGGTCAGTAAGGGACTTTTGTTAAGTGCTTTGGGTAGATTCATTCCGTGCCTTGATCTGCTATGTCCTGATCCCGTAGCATGCTGTTTGATTGCTCTAAACATGTCATCCTGATGTTAATTTCTGGCATGTTTGTATTTTCACCAAGTCTGTGAACCGGTTATCTTTTGCACTTTTTCCATACTTGTTTGAACCTGTTATGGAGTGATTTAGCCATAGCTCAGTGTTCATCTGTTGTCAAGCATCTTGAGTAGATTACTTTCGTATGCTTTGTTGATATGTTTGGGTGCAGTAGCTTAGTTTCTTGTTGCTTGCTAAGTAGCATCATGCTGTTAATGGCAGAATCTTGTCATTCTTGTTTTGCTTGTCATTTGCAAACCGTACATCCGATTCCGGTGATCTTTATATCGATTTCAACCGAAATCACCTCATCTTTCCGGTGGCATACTTGGTTTGCCAAGATTATGCCTTGTTCATCATTTCCTTCCGAAGCATGCATATGCATTGCATACCACATCTTGCATATCATGCCATGTTTATGTGATGGTTGTTTTACTATGTTGTTTGTTTGTTTCCGGGTTGTTTCTCTCGTTGGCTTCGGTTTCGTTCCGGAGTTGTGAGGATTCGTTCGTCTACGTCCGTTTGTCGTCATCATGGACTCGTTCTTCTTCCTTGCGGGATCTCAGGCAAGATGACCATACCCTCGAAATCACTTCTATCTTTGCTTGCTAGTTGCTCGCTCTTTTGCTATGCCTATGCTGTGATACCTACCACTTGCTTATCATGCCTCCCATATTGTTAAACCAAGCCTCTAACCCACCTTGTCCTAGCAAACCATTGTTTGGCTATGTTACCGCTTTGCTCAGCCCCTCTTATAGCGTTGTTAGTTGTAGGTGAAGATGAAGTTTGTTCCTTGTTGGAACATGGAGATGTTGTTCCTTGATTGGGACATGTTCACTTGTTGGGATATCACAATATATCTTATTTAATTAATTCATCTATATACTTGGTAAAGGGTGGAAGGCTCGGCCTTATGCCTGGTGTTTTGTTCCACTCTTGCCGCCCTAGTTTCCGTCATACCGGTGTTATGTTCCCGGATTTTGCGTCCCTAACGCGGTCGGGTGATTTATGGGACCCCCTTGACAGTTCGCTTTGAATAAGACTCTTCCAGCAAGGCCCAACCTTGGTTTTACCATTTGCCTACCACCTATCCCTTTCCCTTGGGTTTGATCAGCCCGAGGGTCATCTTTATTTAGCCCCCCGGGCCAATGCTTGTCTAAGTGTTGGTCCAAACTAGAGCACCGTGCGGGACCATCCCTTGGCAACTTGGGTTATGTTGGTACCTGTACGCTTAGCTTATCCGGTGTTGCCCTGAGAACGAGATATGTGCAGCTCCTATCAGGATGTCGGCGCATCGGGCGGCTTTGCTGGACTTATTTTATTACTGTCGAGATGTCTTGTAGCCGGGATTCCGAGACTGATCGGGTCTTCCCGGGGAGAAGGAATATCCTTCGTTGATCGCGAGAGCTTATCATGGGCTAAGTTGGGACACCCCTGCAGGGTTTTGATCTTTCGAAAGCCGTGCCCACGGTTATGTGGCAGATGGGAATTTGTTAATGTCCGGTTGTAGAAAACCCGAAGTTGATCTTAATTAAAATACACCAACCGCGTGTGTAACCGTGATGGTCTCTTCTCGGCGGGGTCCGGGAAGTGAACACGGTTGTTGGAGTTATGTTTGACGTAAGTAGTTCAGGATCACTTATTGATCATAGTTGTTCGACCGTGCTTTGCCTTCTCTTCTCGCTCTCATTTGCGTATGTTAGCCACCATATATGCTAGCTGCTTGCTGCAGCTCCACTTCATACCTTTTACCCTACCTATAAGCTTAAATAGTCTTGATCTCGCGGGTGTGAGATTGCTGAGTCCTCGTGACTCACCAGATACTTCCAAAAACCAGTTTGCAGGTGCCGATGAATCCGTGCAGGTGACGCACCCGAGCTCAAGGAGGAGTTCGATGAAGATCCTATCCTTTATGTTGTTTCGTTCTAGTCGATCAGTAGTGGAGCCCAGTTGAGGTCGATCGGGGACCTTTGTCGATTTTGGGGTTTCTTCTTTTATTTTGGCTCCATAGTCGGGCCCTGATTGTAACTGTATGATGTAATGTTTTATTCATGTATTTGTGTGAAGTGGCGATTGTAAGCCAACTATGTATCTCTTTCCCTTATGTATTACATGGGTTGTGTGAAGATTACCTCACTTGCGACATTGCTTTCAATGCGGTTATGCCTCTAAGTCGTGCTTCGACACGTGGGAGATATAGCCGCATCGAGGGCGTTTCAAGTTGGTATCAGAGCCTTCCCCGACCTTAGGAACCCCCACTGATTGACCGTTTTTAGCGGCCGAGTTGTGTTTAGAAAAAAGTTTTGAGTCATTTAGGAATTATATATTGGAGAGTTTAGGAATTCTTTTTACTTCCCAGTCTCCTCATCGCTCTGGTAAGGCATCCTGACGTAGAGTTTTGACTCTTCTCTTCTCAAATTTCACTAAAAAAATTTTAGGATCATGCGGGTATCTTAGAATTGTTCCGATGGTTTTATGATGACAACATTGTCTTGGTTGCCTCCCGTGAGCAGGGGTTTAGTGGAGGTGTCCCGGGGAGTTGAGCTCCGAGGTGTTGTCGTCATAATTTTATCGTTGCAATTCTGGAATACCTGAGTTTAGTACGCCGACATCGAAAATCTCTTTTGTACAGTTGTTGGTGAGATAACCCTGATAGCCCAGTACTGAGGCGAGTGCGGGAGTATTGCCATGATTCGTATAACGGATGCTTTTCGAAGGTTGAGGTAGACGATTTCCGAGGGTTTCTTGGTTATGTGTTGAAGGATGGATACAGCTGGATCTAGGTATTGTTAGTTTGGGTGATATATTTTGTGTCCCCTGTATCCCCAACACCTGATTGCATAACCAGAAAGTTTCGGGAGTTTATAAGTGGGAATTCAAGTATCTCGTAGGATATCTTTCCAACAGGCAGATGATACGATATGGGGTCTATCATATGTTTGTTTCCGGCTTATTCTGCAAGCCAAATCCTTTGTTTTGTTTTATTTGTGGTATTCGAGTTGCTTCAAAGTCAAGTGTGGATTCCATACTTTTTCCTAAGCGGTGTTCTCATACTCTGATGTGAATACCAATCCTTCATGATAACTGAGAGTGCCATGTCAATCCTTTTCAACCGGTGTGTCTCTCTTCAAGTGGACCCGATCACTTCAACATTCACAAGCGAGCACTCGAGGTGACCCGTATACGAGTTCCGTGGGGGTAACTGCTTCTGCTCCATAGACTAGAGCAAATGGTGTCTGGCCAATGGCTCGATTTGGCGTTGTTCTGATCGACCAAAGAGCCACCGGCAGCTCCTCGATCCAGTTTCTTCCGCACTTGTGCAGCCTGTCGAAAGTTCTGGTCTTGAGCCCGCGCAGCACTTCGGCATTGGCCCTCTCCGCTTGACCGTTACTCCTGGGATGAGCAACAGAAGCGAAGCAGACCTTGGCGCTGAGATCTTGGACGTATTGCATGAAGGCGCGGCTCGTGAATTGCGTACCGTTGTCGGTGATGATCCTATTGTGGATCCCGAAGCGGCAAACAATCGACCTGAAGAACTTGACTGCTGACTGTGCTGTCACCTTCCTCACTGGTTCCACTTCCGGCCACTTTGTGAACTTGTCGATTGCGACGTACAAGTACTCAAAGCCCCCGACAGCTCGGGGGAAGGGGCCAAGGATGTCGAGCCCCCAGACCGAAAAGGGCCAGGATAAAGGGATCGTCTGGAGAGCTTGAGCTGGCTGGTGTATCTGCTTGGAATGGAACTGGCACGCTTCACACTTGGTTACTTGTGCAGTTGCATCCTGGAGGGCTGTCGGCCAGAAGAAACCTTGCCGGAACGCTTTGCCGGCAAGTGCTCTTGCGCTAATGTGGTGACCACATATGCCTCCATGTATCTCTGCCAACAGCTTTTGTCCGTCTTCCCGGGGAATACACTTCAATTTCACACTGTTGCGCCCTCTTCCGTACAGTGTGTTGTCGACGAACTGGTACATACTTGAGCGCCGGGCTACTCTTTCTGCTTCTTCTTGTTCTTCGGGAAGTTCTCCGTTCTGGAGGAAACGGACAGTCCGCTGCGCCCATGCTGGAGCCTGTGGCTCGACAACAAGGACTGAAGGCACATCTGCTGCTATGGGAATGTCCGCTCCTACGGCGAGGATCTGGGGCTCGGTCGGAGATTGATGTTCCCCGGCAAGCTTGCCGGAGCAAAACTTTTCGGGAGCGCCTGCTTCTACGGAACAAACCCTAGGGTTTGCCGGAGCAGACTGCTCCTCAGCACTCTTGGCGTCGATCTTGGGGACCTTCTTGGCGGCGGCTCCGGGTAGCTCTGCCAGAAGATAGTCGCCGGAGACCAACTTCCTCTTCTTGCTCTGTCCGGTTGATGGTGTTACGGATGGCTGAGTCAGCTTGAGCACAAAGGTTCCTGGCTCCACAGGTAACTTAAGTGTTGCGCACTTTGACAGGCCATCAGCAATGTCGTTCTCAGCTCTTGGAATGTGTTCCATTTGCAGGCCGTCAAAGTGCTCTTCTAGCTTCCTCACTTCATCAACGTACGCTTCCATCAACGGACTCTGGTAATCTTTGTTCACTTGGCGGACGACAAGCTGCGAGTCACCCCTGACAATGAGCTTCTTGATCCCAAGTTCTGCCGCGATCCTGAGACCGGCAAGCAAACCTTCATACTCTGCAGTATTGTTGGTTGCTTGCTCCTTGGGGAAGTGCATCTGGACTATGTACTTGAGATGCTCTCCGGTGGGCGCGATAAGCAACGCGCCAGCACCGGCGCCTTGCAGCGAGAAGGCACCATCAAAATACATCAGCCACTCTTTGCTTGCTTCTTTGACGGGGATGCTCGTCTCTAGGATCTCTTCGTCTGGTGTCGGTGTCCACTCTGCTATGAACTCCGCCAATGCTCTGCTTTGGATAGTTGAAGTGATCTCGAATTTGAGACCGAAGCTTGACAGTTCCAGTGCCCACTCGACAATCCTGCCTGTTGCTTCTGGATTCTGCAGTATCCTCTTCAGCGGAAAGCGGGTGACAACTGTAATCTCATGTGCTTGGAAGTAATGGCGCAGCTTTCTCGAGGCCATGAGAAGGCCGAAAAGCAATTTATGCACACTAGAGTACCTTGACCTAGCCCCCTGCAGAAGGGAGCTGACAAAGTAAACTGGGCGCTGCACCATTCTCTTCTTCTGCACCTCCACTCGCTCCTGCGCAGATTCATCCTTGTCAGGGCCAGAGCTTGTCGGGGAAGCCTCCTGCTTGTCGCTGGACGCGCTTGCCGCGGTTGCTAGCTCATCATGTGCCTCCCTCTCCGCTACTAACGCAGCACTAACCACTTGATTGGTTGCCGCCAGGTACAGCAGCAACTTCTCTTGTGGTTTAGGCGCGACAAGTATTGGAGCGGAGGGCAGGTATTTCTTCAAGTCCTGCAGCGCAGCCTCCGCTTCCGGAGTCCATTTCACTGGACCCGCCTTTTTCAAAACTTTGAAAAATGGCAGGGCGCGTTTTGCAGACTTGGAAATAAACCTGTTGAGAGCCGCGACGCAGCCGGCAAGCCTTCGTACATCCTTGACGCGTGTTGGTGCTTCAATTTGCTCGATGGCCTTGATTTTGTCTGGATTGGCTTCGATTCCTCGCTGAGACATGAAGAACCCGAGGAGCTTGCCGGAAGGGACTCCAAACACGCACTTCTCGGGGTTGAGCTTGAGGCTGATCTTGCGCAGGTTCGTAAAGGTCTCTTCTAAATCTTGAATCAGGGTTGCCCTGTTCCTGCTTTTGACCACTATGTCATCCATGTAGGCTTCCACATTTCTGTGGATTTGCATCTCAAAAGCGGTATGGACAACCCTCACAAACGTCGAACCAGCATTCTTCAAACCGAAAGGCATCCGTACGAAACAGTACGTGCCACATGGAGTGATGAATGCGGTCTTTTCCTCATCTTCTTCAGCCATGAAGATCTGATGGTATCCTGAGTATGCGTCAAGAAATGAAAGCAGGTCACATCCGGCCGTGGAGTCAACAATCTGGTCAATGCGCGGCAAGGGAAAGGGATCTTAGAGACCAGCTTTGTTAACATCAGTAAAGTCGATGCAAAGCCTCCATTTCCCATTTGCTTTGCGCACGACAACAGGATTGGCCAACCACGTCGGATGGAGCACACCTCTGACAAGGCCTGCCGCTTCCAACTTCTTCATATCTTCTGCGATGAACTCTTGGCGCTCCACCGCTTGCTTCCTGACTTTCTGCTTGACGGGCCGCGCATGAGGACAGACGGCGAGGTGGTGCTCAATCACTTTCCTGGGAACGCCGGGGATGTCAGATGGTTGCCAGGCAAACACATCGACATTCGCCCGCAGGGAAGCAACGAGCGCGCTTTCCTATTTGGGGTCGAGAGTGACACTGATGGTGAAGGTACCACCAGTGCCGTCCGCCTTGGCGGACACCTTCTTGGTCGTTGGCAGGGCTGCCATTGACTTCTTACTCTTGCCGGTGGAGCTCGATGGCGCGTCCTCGACGGTAGCGTAGCACTCCGAAGAGGTGCGCTTGCCGGAGTGGCCACCAGAGCACTTGTCGGGCTTGGTCTTCTTCTTCCCTCCGGGAGCTTCAGCGGCAAGTGGCTTGTGATCCGTTGCGGCTGCTGCTTCCCGGTAGATCTTGTCGGCACAGATAAGGGCATCCTTCTTGTCGCCGGGGACAGAGATGACGCTTATCGGGCCTGGCATCTTGAGCATGTTGTATGCGTAGTGAGAGGTCGCCATGAACTTGGCGAGCGCTGGACGGCCGAGAATTCCATTGTAGGGCAATGGAAAATCAGCAACGTCAAAAGTGATCCTCTCTGTCCTGAAGTTCAGCTCGCTGCCAAATGTCACTGGCAACGTTATCTTCCCCTTCGGCTTGCTCCTTCCCAGGTTGATTCCTTGGAACGTGCCGGTCTCTTCGAGCTCGTTGTCGGGGACTTGGAGTTTCTGGAGCACAGCGGAGGAGATCAGGTTCAAGCCGGCCCCGCCGTCGACTGCATCTTAGTGACCTTGAGGTTGCAGACTGTTGGTGAGACCAACATCGGCAAGCACCCGATCGCAGTTGTGCGGTCAGGGTGGTCCTCAATATCGACGATGATAGGCGTGCTAGACCATTTCAGAGGCTTGCGTGAATCGACGGGTGGTTCCGCTGCATTGACTTCCCGCGCCCACTGCTTGAGCTGGCGGTGAGGAGTATGCAGAGAAGCACCGCCGTCTACGCACAAGACCTCCGTGGCTTTCTGAAACTCCTGCTCACTGGTCTCGACATCATCCATGTCTTCGTCTTCGTCGTCGTCTTCATCCTTGTCGCGGCCGCGGGGAGGTCTGTCTGCTTGCCGCTGCTTGTCCTTGCCGCGGCGTCCTCCCTGGCCGGGGCGCTTCGTGCCGGATCCTCCGCCACCTCCCCGGGCTTTCTCCTTGTCGCGCCGCTCGTACTCGGCCTTTTGCAGCTCGACGAGCTGCTCGACCTGCTTGCAGCTCTGGAGATCATGGCCCTTGGTGCGGTGGATCTTGCAGTACTGTTTTTTGGTGCCGTCCCGCTTGTCGGCGACCACCACAGCCTGGCAGTTGGTGCATCCGGCAACCTCCTTGCCAGAGCTACCAGCCTGGGCCTTCTTGGCGGTGCCTTCATCGCCGGACTGCTCAACAACCAGTACTTCTTGGCTCTTCTTCTTCCTGTTGCTCCGCCGCCGGTTCTTCCTTACCGGGGCGGTATCCTCACTGTCAGATTCTCCGGCTCCAGTGTTCTCTCCGGGGAGTTTCCTTCCTTCCTCAGCACGTGCACACTTGTCGGCCAGGGCATATAGCTCGCTGACGTCTTTGATCTTGCACATCGCCATCTCCTCCCGCATCCTGCGGTTACGCATGTTCTGATGGAACGCGCTGATGACCGCGGCGGGGTGGACGTCTGGGATGTTGTAGTGTACGCGACTGAATCTCTGGACGAACTTGCGCAAGGGTTCCCCTTCCTTCTGGACGAGCAGATGAAGGTCGCTCGCTTGGCCATGGGGCTTGTGGCCGCCTGTAAAGGCGCCAACAAACTGATGGCACAAGTCTGTCCAGGAGGTTATGGAGTTATCCGGCAAGTGCATGAGCCAGGATCTGACGTTGGATTTGAGTACCAGCGGGAAGTAGTTGGCAAGGATCTTGTCGTCTCGCCCTCCAGCAGCCTGCACCGCAATGGTGTAGATGATGAGGAACTCCGACGAATGCGACTTGCTGTCATAATTCTCTGGTACGTCTGGCTTGAAATTCTTCGTGCTGGGCCACTGGACTTGCCGCAGCTCACGGGTGAATGCAGGGCAGCCTACCGCGTACGGCAGGTCGCCTGGTTCCCCCGGCGCATGCCTATCGATAGAGGGCTCAGCGCGCTGGTCTGATTGACGCCGCGCTTCTCTTCGACGCTCAATGCAGGTACGAGCGTCCTCTTGCTTTCGTTCGTGAAGAACTTGGCGTTGATCGCGACGAGTTCGCGGATTTGACGACGCGGTGGAGTCGTTGTCGTGATGGTTCCGGCGAGTCGGCGATCTTGGCCTTTGGGGCGGGGAATGCACGGTGGTCGCACCCCCACCGGTCTTGGCGCCATCGGTTCTCGCCTGGCCGACCTGCCGCGGCTGCGACGCACTGTGCTGCCGCGGGGTGTCGCCGTTAGCGAAGCCGATGAGACTCTGTATCGTGGCCCTCCAGTCGTCGAGGTTGTCCGCCGTTGGAGGGTAGTCTAGGAGCAGTTGAGCTCGTGCTAGAGCTTCTGCTGGAGTGGCGGGCAGCGGTGGCGAACGGCGCGTGGAGCGGGATGTGCTCGAACTTCTAACTATGTTAGAAGGAGCAGCACCCGGTCCAGGCAGTCGCACCACGCTCGCGCCAGCACGTTGGTGTGTATGCTGGCCTTGAGCACCCTGGGATCCGTCAGCTCGATCTGGGTCCAGCGAGCATATGGTACCGTGAGTGCCAAGACGCTGCTGGTCCCGTGCCTCCTGAGAGGGGCGCGGTGCATGTTCGGACGCCGTGGCACCATGAGCTGGCTCGGCAACGCCCATACCGCCGCCGGTGCCGTCCCCACCACCCGTTTGCTCCAGGGGCGGTGGGTTCGACGTCGACGGACCAGCCACCTCCGGAGCCTTCTTCTTTGGTGGCATGTCGATGAAGAAGATGGAGATCTAGCCGGTGCAGACGCTGGATCAGGTTCACACAACCTCGACGCCCCCTACCTGGCGCGCCAAAGATGTCGGGGGAAATCTGCCTCCACGAACACCTATGGGGACTGAGCCCCTTTCTGGTTCGGCGGGGGGCGGAGGTCGCGCGAAGAGCGGATCGAGGCGATGCACACAAGGGGTTTACCCAGCTTCGGGCTGCACGGATGCGTAAAACCCTACTGCTGCTTTGTGGTTTGTATTGTGTTCTTGTTCGGGAGCGTTGAGTGCTACAGTACACTCAGGCAACAAATCAGACCGAGCATGAGTGGCCTCCTCCTTTCTCCCTTCTCCCCCCCCCTCTACGTTGCGCATGGGGCCTCCTTTTATATGCGCAAGGGGTTACCCACAGGTGGCAACGTAGGCGGGGGTAAAACTGGAAAACGCTGTGTTGGGTACAGCTGTTTGCACAGTGCTATCATACCTAACTCTGACGGCAGGGGACAAGGGCATTAAATGCCCGTCTAGGTCGCCCAAACAGTGCAGAAAAGGGACCGTCAGGGGCGCCACCGTTTGCCACGACGGCTCTCCTGTCAGCGTTGCTTCGCCACCGCATGCCCCTGGCTGCGCAGCCTCTCGCCACGTACGCCTGGAATGGCCCCAGAGCGACACGTGGGTGGATGAGCTGGAACGCAGGCGCGGGGTGGTGACTTGCCGCGGCAAGCGCCTTGCCGCGGTTGATGCCTTGTCGCACCCGGGAGCTTGTTGCTCACCGGTCCTTGCCGGGACGCGTGGCGCATCACAACAGTGCAGAAAAGGGACTGTCAGGGGCGCCACCGTTTGCCACGACGGCTCTCCTGTCAGCGTTGCTTCGCCACCGCATGCCCCTGGCTGCGCAGCCTCTCGCCACGTACGCCTGGAATGGCCCCAGAGCGACACGTGGGTGGATGAGCTGGAACGCAGGCGCGGGGTGGTGACTTGCCGCGGCAAGCGCCTTGCCGCGGTTGATGCCTTGTCGCACCCGGGAGCTTGTTGCTCACCGGTCCTTGCCGGGACGCGTGGCGCATCACAGCAAGTCTTTTGTCGTGCCCTGGTCGGCCTTCCCGGCAAGCTCCTCTTGCCGGGGCCTTGTGCTTCGAGCGGCCGTCCCGGCAAGCTCCTCTTGCCGGGGCCTTGCTCTCTTCGGGTGGCCTTCCCGGCAAGATCCTCCTGCCGGGGCCTTGGCTCAAATACTTTGTTCTTGGATGGCCCAAAAAGGGACCATGGAGAGTTTTGGCGATCACCTGGCAAGCCTTGCCGCGGGGTGCTACGACTGCCCGTGCACAAGTTCGCGGTACTAAGGTACCCCTACTTTAGTACACCGACACTTGCTTTTTGGTTCTGTTTAAGAATAAATAATCCATCTATCTTCTTTTTAGATGTGGTTTTGTGTTTTGATTAGTGTTTGTGCCAAGCTAAACCTATAGGATCCTCTTGGATGATAGTTATTTGATCTTGCTCATAATTCCAGAAACTTTCTCTTCACTAAAACAATTGTGAGAAATCACCAGAACGTGATAAAATACTGATTCCAATTGTAGTAGATCAATAAACAAATTATCTAGGTCGTCCTATTTTTGTAGAATTGTTGGAGTTCCAGAAGTTTGCATTAGTTACAGATTACTACAGGCTGTTCTGTTTTTGACAGATTCTGTTTTTAGTTTGTTGTTTGCTTATTTTGATGAATCTATGGCTAGTAAAAGAGTTTATAAACCATAGAGAAGTTGGAATACAGTAAGTTTAACACCAATATAAATAAATAATGAGTTGATTACAGTACCATGAAGTGATGTTTTGTTTTCTTTCGCTAACGGAGCTCACAAGATTTTCTGTTAAGTTTTGTGTTGTGAAGTTTTCAAGTTTTGGGTAAATATTTGATGGACTATGGAATAAGAACTGGCAAGAGCCTAAGATTGGGGATGCCCAAGTCACCCCAAGGTAATATTCAAAGACAACCAAGAGCCTAAGCTTGGGGATGCCCCGGATGGCATCCCCTCTTTCTTCTTCGTTCATTGGTAACTTTACTTGGAGCTATATTTTTATTCACCACATGATATGTGTTTTGCTTGGAGCATCATTTTATTTTATTTTGTTTTGCTTGATGTTTGAATAAAATACCAAGATCTTAAATTCTTAAATGTTAGAGAGTCTTCACATAGTTGCATAATTATTGGACTACTCATTGATCTTCACTTATATCTTTCGGAGTAGTTTGTTGTTTGCTCTAGTGCTTCGCTTATATCTTTTTAAAGCACGGCGGTGGCTTTATTTTGAAGAAATATATGAATTCTCATGCTTCACTTATATTATTTTTAGAGTCTTTAGAACGTCATGGTAATTTTCTTTGGTTATGAATTTAGTCCTAATATGATGGGCATCCAAGAGGGATATAATAAAAACTTTCATGTAAAGTGCATTGAATACTATGAGAAGTTTGGTTCCTTATGATTGTTTTGATATATGAAGATGGTGATATTAGAGTCATGCTAGTTGAGTAGTTGTTAATTCTAGAGATACTTGTGTTGAAGTTTGTGATTCCCGTAGCATGCACGTATGGTGAACCGTTATGTGATGAAGTCGGAGCATGATTTATTTATTGATTGTCTTCCTTATGAGTGGCGGTCGGGGACGAGCGATGGTCTTTTCCTACCAATCTATCCCCCTAGGAGCATGCGCGTAGTACTTTGTTTCGATAACTAATAGATTTTTACAATAAGTATGTGAGTTCTTTATGACTAATGTTGAGTCCATGGATTATACGCACTCTCACCCTTCCACCATTGCTAGCCTATCTTGTGTCGCGCAACTTTCGCCGATACCATAACACCCACCATTACCTTCCTCAAAACATCCACCATACCTACCTATTATGGCATTTCCATAGCCATTCCAAGATATATTGCCATGCAACTTTCCACTATTCCATTTATTATGACACGCTCCTTCATTGTCATATTGCTTTGCATGATCATGTAGTTGACATCATATTTGTGGCAAAGCCACCGTTCATAATTTTTTATACATGTCACTCTTGATTCATTGCACATCCCGGTACACCGCTGGAGGCATTCATATAGAGTAATATTTTGTCCTAAGTATTGAGTTGTAAGTAAAAAAAAGTGTGATGGTCATCATTATTAGAGCATTGTCCCAGTGAGGAAAGGATGATGGAGACTATGATTCCCCCACAAGTCGGGATGAGACTCCGGACGAAAAAAAAGAGGCCATAAAAAAGAGAAAAGTCCCAAATAAAAAATAAAAAATAAAAAAATGAGAGAAAAAGAGAGAAGGGAGAATGCTACTATCCTTTTACCACACTTGTGCTTCAAATTAGCACCATGATCTTCATGATAGAAAGTCTCCTATGTTGTCACTTTCATATACTAGTGGGAATATTCCAATGATGGGCTTCCTCTAAATGCCCTAGGTCTTCGTGAGAAAGCGAGTTGGATGCACACCCACTTAGTTTCTTTTGTTGAGCTTTCATACACTTATAGCTCTAGTGCATCTGTTGCATGGCAATCCCTACTCACTCACATTGATACCTATTAATGGGCATCTCCATAGCCCATTGATATGCCTAGTTGATGTGAGACTATCTTCTCCTTTTTGTCTTCTCCACAACCATCATTCTATTCCACCTATAGTGTTATGTCCATGGCTCACGCTAATGTATTGCGTGAAGATTGAAAAAGTTTGAGACCATCAAAAGTATGAAACAATTGCTTGGCTTGTCATCGGGGTTGTGCATGATTAAATACTTTGTGTGATGAAGATAGAGCATAGCCAGACTATATAATTTTGTAGGGATAGCTTGCTTTGTCCATGTTATTTTGAGAAGACATGATTGCTTTGTTAGTATGCTTGAAGTATTATTGTTTTCATGTCAATATTAAACTTTTGTATTGAATCTTATGGATCTGAATATTCTTGCCACAATAAAGAAGATATCATTCATAAATATGTTAGGTAGCATTCCACATAAAAATTCTGTTTTTATCATTAACCTACTCAAGGACGAGCAGGAATTAAGCTTGGGGATGCTGATACGTCTCCAACGTATCTATAATTTTTTATTGTTCCATACTATTATATTATATCTTCTGGATGTTTAATGGGCTTTACTAAGCACTTTTATATGATTTTTGGGACTAACCTATTAACTTAGAGCTCAGTGCCAGTTTCTGTTTTTTGCCTATATCAGTGTTTCGCAGAAAAGGAATATCAAACGGAGTCCAAACGGAATGAAACCTTCAGGAGAGTTATCTTTGGAACGGAAGCAATCCAGGAGACTTGGAGTGTACGTCAGGGAAGCAACGAGGTGGCCACGAGGTAGGGAGGCGCGCCTGCCCCCTAGGTGCGCCCCCACCCTCGTGGGCCCCTCGTGGCTCCCCTGACCGACTTCGTTCGACTATATATATACCCTAAAAAAATCGGGGAACAGAATAGATCGGGAGTTCCGCTGCCGTCAGCCTCTGTAGCCACCAAAAACCAAACGGGACCCTGTTCCGGCACCCTTTCGGAGGGGGGAACCCTCACCGGTGGCCATCTTCATCATCTCGGCGCTCTCCATGACGAGGAGGGAGTAGTTCACCCTCAGGGCTGAGGGTATGTACCAATAGCTATGTGTTTGATCTCTCTCTCGTGTTCTTGAGGTCATAAGATATTGATGTATCGCGAGATTTGCTATTATAGTTGGAACTTATGATGTTTCCCCCCTTCTACTCTCTTGTAATGGATTGAGTTTTCCCTTTGAAGTTATCTTATCGGTTTGAGTCTTTAAGGATTTGAGAACACTTGATGTATGTCTTGCATGTGCAAATCTGCGGTGACAATGGGATATCACGTGATCCACTTGATGTATGTTTTGGTGATCAACTTGCGGGTTCCATAACATTGTGAACTTATGCATAGGGGTTGGCACACGTTTTCGTCTTGACTCTCCGGTAGAAACTTTCGGTCACTCTTTGAGGTTCTATGTGTTGGTTGAATAGATGAATCTGAGATTGTGTGATGCATATCGTATGATCATACCCACGGATACTTGAGGTGTCATTGGAGTATCTAGGTGACATTAGGGTTTTGGTTGATTTGTGTCTTAAGGTGTTATTCTAGTACAAACTCTTGAATAGATCGAACCGAAAGAATAACTTTGAGGTGGTTTCGTACCCTACCATAATCTCTTTGTTTGTTCTCCTCTATTAGTGACTTTGGAGTGACACTTTGTTGCATGTTGAGGGATAGTTATATGATCCAGCTATGTTATTATTGTTGAGAGAACTTGCACTAGTGAAAGTATGAACCCTAGGCCTTGTTTCCTAGCATTGCAATGCCGTTTACGCTCACTTTTATCATTAGTTACTTTGCTGCTTTTATATTTCCAGATTACAAAAACCTATATCTACCATCCATATTGCACTTGTATCACCATCTCTTCGCCGAACTAGTGCACCTATACAATTTACCATTGTATTGGGTGTGTTGGGGACACAAGAGACTCTTTGTTATTTGGTTGCAGCGTTGCTTGAGAGAGACCATCTTCATCCTAGGCCTCCCACAGATTGATAAACCTTAGGTCATCCACTTGAGGGAAATTTGCTACTGTCCTACAAACCTCTGCACTTGGAGGCCCAACAACGTCTACAAGAAGAAGGTTGTGTAGTAGACATCACTCCTCATCATGGTGGCCGCCGGGATGATGAAGATGGCCACCGGAGATGATTCCCCCCTCCCGCAGGGTGCCGGAAAGTGTCTAGATTAGTTTTTGGTGGCTACAGAGGCCTGCGGTGGCGTAACTTCTGATCTAGGTTAACCCCGAAGGGTTTTGGAATATCGGTGAATTTATAGGTTTAAGAGGGGTGCGGGAGGCCACCGAGGTGGGCACAACCCACCTGGGCGCGCCTGGGCCCCCAGGCGCGCCTTGGTGGGTTGTGCCCCCCTCGGGGCACCCCCCACGTGCTGCTCTGGCCCATCTTGGGTGTTCTTGTTCATAAAAATCTCCAGCAAGTTTCGCGGTGTTTGGACTCCGTTTGATATTGATTTCCTGCGATGTAAAAAACAAGCAAAAAACAGCAACTAGCAGTGGGCACTGGGTCAATAGGTTAGTCCCAAAGAATGATATAAAGTTACTATAAAATTATTGTAAAACATCCAAGAATGATAAAATAATAGCATGAATACTTCATAAATTATAGATACGTTGGAGACGTATCAGCATCCCCAAGCTTAATTCCTACTCGTCCTCAAGTAGGTAAATGATAAAAGAAATAATTTATGAAGTGTGTGTCGGTGTACATAAAGAGGGATACACTTTTTGTACCCCTACGATTGTGCACGGGCAGTCTGAGCCACGGGCACTGCCGCACCGAGCCCGGCAAGGGAGGTAGAACCTAGGTAAGGCCGAAGCCAAAGAGGCGCAGAACGACGCCAAGACCAAGACCACAAAGAGCGAAGGGGACGAAGCGGGTCCCCCGGCAAGATCCTTGCCGGGAGGCGGTTTTTGCAAACCCGGCAAGACCCTTGCCGTGGCAGCCCCGCCCCACACCAACGGAGCGGGTCACCCTTGAGTCCACTGCCCCCATGGGGCAAGGATTCGGGAGGCATCCCCGTGGTGGTATGCAGATCTTTGTGAAGACATTCAAGATCAGATGCATACTTTAGAAGATGATGGCCCTTGGCGGGATCCCAGCCAAGGAAAACCACAAGGCCCCCGGCAAGAGCCTTGTCGGGGATGGTAGCAGGTGCCGCGGCAAGACCCTTGTCGGGACCCCGGCAAGACCCTTGCCGGGGCCGCGGCAAGGCCCTTGCAAAGGACACCCATGGGGCCACCATCGGACCCGCTCTAGTCGCGCCTCCACCACCGTTCGCATGCGGCTACCGACCCAACCAGCTGGGCAGGCACCTGCGTGGCGGCATGCAGATCCTCGTGGAGACCTACCACTGTGCCACCTCAGCTGCCTGCCCGCCTACATGGCATCGCAGGCACCGCTGGCCAGGGCGCGTGTCGACGCAGGAGAGAGCGGCGACGGACGAGACGGGGCTCTCCCCCGCCCCCGATAAAGCAAGGACACCTAAGCAAGGCTCATTAAATGCACCTTGTCATGTAATGCGAGGGATAACCTCGCATCAGTGTACCCTTTCCACCTCCTGTGTGCCACTGTGGCAGCCCCTTTTCCTATAAAAGCAGGCCCCAGGCGACCAGGAAGAGGATTTGGCTTTTTGGAGCTCCTCATGCCCCATAGCTAGCTCAGGAACACAAACATATAATCCACCAAAGCAGGAGTAGGGTTTTACGCACCTTCGCGGCCCGAACCTGGTTAAAGGAATCGTGTACTGCCTGCTCGATCTGCTCTTCTCACGACCACCGCGCCCTGCAACCACAGGAAGGGATTCTCGTGATCCCATAGGTGTCGTTTCCCACCGACATCTTTGGCGCGCCAGGTAGGGGTTGCGTAGTTGTGAGAATCGGCTTTAGCAGTTAGTTCGATGCTTCTTCATCGTCATGGCGCCCAAGAAGAAGACTACGATGGCGGTTGGCCCGTCGGACGCCGGGCATCCCGTCCTGACGCGAGTGAGTAGCGGACCGGTCGCCAAAAGGACCCGGGGCGCTGTTCGCGAACACCAACACCGTCCCAGCAGCCGGAGTTTGGGAGGCGGCGATGTTTGTGCGCTCGGTAATGGGCCGCACGCCGCCAAATCCAAAGACGGAGCCGGGTCCTCCGCAGGTGGCGCGGGACCTTCCGAGGTCGCTGCTGCCCCGCCCGCTGGCGGCGCGAGGGCCTCCAGGACTTCCACTCCGGCGCCGACGCCACGTTCCTCTCAAGCGGCGTGCGACGAGCGGCGTGATCACCACGAAGACCCCGGGCGTTGCCGTGGGAAAAGCCCCGAGCGCCACTCTCGGGATGTAGAAGACATGCCTGCTCGCCGTGGCGCTGGTGAAGGCGGCGTGCGACCGCGCGGTCGTGATAGAGCTCCTTCTGACATGGTCAGAAGTCAAAGCGCGTCGCGATCCATGCAGGTTTCGCTGCCACCGACGCCAGCAGAAGCCCTGGCGCGCGCGCAGTTGCTCCTCGACTTTCCTCCCACTACGGGGAAACTCGACGAATGGAGAGCCACCAACCGAAGCCTTGTTGCGGTGGCCAACAAAGTTGAGCCGACCCCGACGGAGCCCCCGGGTCGACGTTCTGACGGAGTCCCGCGTACCAGTGGCAGGAAGGCTGGCGGCGCTGCGACCACGATGCACTCACCTCCTCCTCGCCGGTGCCACGGACACCAGCCCGTCGCGACGTTGCGGGCGACGAAATCTCCATAGCGTCGTCCGACCCGCGGACCCACTAGGACCAATGCCAGGTCCTTCGGGGTCGGGAGCATGAAGACGCTCAGACGACCATCGAGCGCCGGCGCGGAGCGCGCCACCAGTCAGACAGGCGAGCGGGGCCTGTTGTGGACCACCCGACACCGGGGAGCCCTGGGGGCCTGCCTTACGAGGTGGGCTGCCCGGCTTTTACCCGCGAGCTGCGGCAGTTCCAGTGGCCCACTCACCGCACTTTTAAACCTGACGTGGGTGAGAAGTACGGCGGCAAGACCCACCCATCCGAGTTCCTCAGCATCTACACCATCGCGATGCAGGCTGCCGGAGCTCGTGACGATAAGGTGCTTGCAAATTACTTCCCGCTGGCTCTTAAACCCAACGCCATGTCATGGTTGATGCACTTGCCGGTAGACTCCATTTCCTCCTGGTCGGATTTGTGCCATGAGTTCGTGGGCGCCTTCATTGGCGGTCACCGAGCTCATGGCCAAGCGAGTGATCTCCACGTCATTTCCCAGAAGGGAGGCGAGAGTCTCTGCAAGTACATCCAGAGGTTCAGCCGAGTATAGTACAACATCCCAGATGTTCACCCCGCCGCCATCATCAGCGCGTTCCATCAGAACATTCAGAACCGCAAGATGCGCGAAGAGCTAGCGATGAACAAGGTGAAAGATGTCGCGGAGCTCTATGTTCTCGCGGACAAATGTGCCCGGGCCAAAGAGGGGAGGAAGTACCCCGGCGAAGATGCCGGCATGGAAACCGACTCCTCTGAAGAGGATACCGCCGCCCCGGCAAAGAAAGGCCGGCACCGCAACAGGAAGCGCAAAGGGAAAGTTGTGCTTGCCGTCGAGGGGTCTGACGACACCGGCTCCACCAAGAAGACCAAGGCAGGTGACCCCGGCAAGGAAATTGTAGGATGTGTTGCCTGCCAGGCTTTGGCGGTTGCCGAGAAGCTAGGCAACTCCGACAAGCGATACTGCAAGATCCATCGCACCAAAGGCCATGCTCTCCAAGACTGCCGGCAGGTTGAGCTCCTCGCTGAGAAGCAGAGGGCTGAATACGAGAGGCGGGACAAGGAGAAGGGCCAAGACGGTGCTGAGGGATCCGGCAAGAAACGGGACGGCCAGGCGGGCCGTCGCGGCAAGGATAAGCAACAAGAGAGGCCCGCTCGAGGCCGTGACAGAAAGCCAGAAGATGACGATCACGAAGAGGACGACGATTCCGGCGACCAAGAGTTTCAGAAAGCTATAGAGGCCATGTGCATTGACGGCGGCGCTTCGCTGCATGCCTCTCGGCGCCGGCTTAAACAGTGGGCGCGAGAGATTACAGCAGCAGAGCCATCGCTCGATGCCCGGAGGCCGCTGAAGTGGTCCAGCACACCTATCATCTTTGACTCAGAGGACCACCCTGATCGCACTACTGCGGTCGGGTGACAAAAATGTTAGTAGATGGCGGGGCCAGTCTGAACTTGATCTCGCCTACCGTGATCGAGAAGCTGCAGATCCCTGATGGAGACCTCGAAGAAATGGGCACGTTTCAAGGGGTCAGCCCGGGGAGAAGCCAACCCAAGGGAAAGGTAACATTGCCCGTAACTTTCGGGAGCGACCTGAACTTCAGGACGAAGAGGATTGTGTTTGATGTTGCCAAGATCCCCTTGCCCTACAACGGGATCCTTGGCCGCCCAGCGCTGGCCAAGTTCATGGCGGCGTCACACTACGCCTACAAATACCCTAAAGATGCTAGGGCCCGTGACGATCATCACCATCCCCTCCGACAAGAAGGATGCACTGATCTGCGCTGATCAAGTGTACCAGCAAGCAGTCACAGCAGCTGCCGCCGCTGGGGCACTCGCTCCTGCTGCCGGGACCCGGGGGGAGAAGAAGAAGGCCGGTGAGACCTCGGACACCCACTCCGGCAAGCGCACCTCTTCGGAGTGTAGCGCTACCGTCGATGACGTGCCAGAGAGCTCCGCCGGCGGAAGCAAGAAGTCCAGGGCCACGCCACCGGGAACCAAGAAGGTTTCCGTCAACAAGGACGGCATGGGAGGAGCTTTCACCATAAGCTCCACCCTTGACGACAAATAGGAAGACGCGCTCGTTACCTTCCTGCGGGCGAATGTTGATGTGTTTGCGTGGCAAGCTTCCGACATCCCCGGCGTTCCCAGGGAGGTGATTGAGCACCACCTTGTTGTCTGTCCTCATGCGCAACCCGTCAAGCAGAAGGTCAGAAAGCAAGCTTTGGAACGACAAGAATTTATCACAAAAGAAATCCGGAAACTGGAGGCAGCAGGTTTGGTAAGAGGAGTGCTCCATCCGACATGGTTGGCCAATCCGGTCGTAGTGCGCATGGCAAATGGGAAGTGGAGGCTGTGTATTGATTACACAGATATCAATAAGGCTTGTCCTAAAGACCCCTTCCCGTTGCCGCTCATCGACCAGATTGTTGACTCCACGGCCGGGTGTGATATGTTGTCATTCCTCGATGCCTACTCCAGCTGCCACCAGATCTTCATGACGAAAGAAGACGAAGAGAAAACAACATTCATCACCCCATGTGGTACGTATTGTTTCATACGGATGCCTTTCGGGTTGAAGAGTGCTGGTTCGACGTTTGCGAGGGCGGTCCAGATTGGTTTTGAGCCCCAGCTCCATAGAAATATGGAGGCCTATATGGATGACATAGTGGTCAAAACCAGGGACAGGGCCACCCTCATATCAGATTTGCGGGAGACGTTGCAAATCTGTGCAAGATCAATCTCAAGCTGAACCCTGAGAAGTGCGTCTTTGGCGTCCCGTCCGGCAAGCTTCCCGGGTTCTTTGTGTCGCAGCGGGGGATAGAGGCCAACCCGGACAAGATCAAAGCTATAGGGCAGATTGAAGCACACAAGCGAATCAAGGATGTGCGCCAGCTTGCTGGTTGCGTCGCTGCCCTGGGCAGGTTCATATCCAAGTCTGCCGAGCGCGCCCTTCCCTTTTTCAAGATCCTGAAAAAGGTGGGCCCGGTGGAGTGGACACCAGAAGCCGAAGCGGCATTGCAAGATTTGAAGAAGTACCTCTCCTCCACACCAACACTAGTTGTGCCCAGGCCCCAGGAGCCGTTGCTGCTATACTTAGCGGCAACGAACCAGGTGGTCAGCGCCACACTAGTGGCGCAGAGGGAGGTCGACGACGAGGCAATGGCAGCAACAGAGCCCGACGCCACCGGTGCGGAGGCGACACAGTTGGTCGAGGTGCCGCCAAAGAAGAAAGTGATGCAGCGCCTGGTCTACTTCGTTAGCTCCCTCTTGCAGGAGGCTAGATCGAGGTACTCCGGTGTGCAGAAACTGCTCTTCGGCCTCCTCATGGCCTCGAGGAAGCTGCGTCACTACTTCCAG
Organism: Aegilops umbellulata; assembly: GCA_032464435.1. Lineage (NCBI taxonomy): Eukaryota > Viridiplantae > Streptophyta > Magnoliopsida > Poales > Poaceae > Aegilops > Aegilops umbellulata. The sequence continues at coordinate 142,686,599 of CP136059.1, forward strand.
GCACACGAGATCATTGTCGTCACTCGCCTCCCTCTGCAGCGGATATTGCACAACCCAGATGCGATGGGGAGGATTGTGGAATGGGCACTGGAGCTGTTCATCTTTGGCCTGAAGTTTGAAAGTACTTCGACGATCCAGAGCCGAGTCCTGGCGAAGTTCATTGCAGAATGGACCTCCACACCTGACGAAGAAGCCCAAGAGACTGCTCTCCCCGGCAAGGAGGCAAGTTGCGATTGGATCATGTACTTTGATGGGCTTTCTCCCTCCAGGGTGCCGGGGCTGGCGTACTGCTCGTTGCCCCCATCGGAGAGCACCTCAAGTACGTGATCCAGATGCACTTCCCCAGGGAGGCGTCAACAAACAACACGGCGGAATACGAAAGGCTGCTTGTCGGTCTTAGGATCGCGGCGGACCTCGGATAAAAAAGCTCATCGTTAGGGGCGACTCGCACCTTGTCATCAAGCAAGTCAATAAGGATTACCAGAGCCCGTTGATGAAGGCCTACTTTGATGAAGTGAGAAAGCTTGAAGAGCGTTTCGACGGTATCCAGGCTGAATACGTTCCCCGAACGGAGAACGATATCGCCGATTACCTGTCGAAGCGCGCTGCCCTCAAGCTACCTGTGGAACCAGTTACCTTTGTGCTTTAGCTAACTCAGCCATCCGTTGATCCATCAACAGAGCAGAACAAGAGAAGGAAATCAGGACCCGGCAAGTACTTTCCCGCCGAGCTCCCCGGAGTCGCCGGCAAGGATGTTGCCGAGGACACTGAACCCGCCACGGGACGGCTAGCTCCGGCAGGACGCGAAGCCCTTGCCGTCGAGACGGCCGCCCCTATAGCGGAGGAAATGCCTTTAGTCCTCGCCGTCGAGCGTCAGGCTCCAGCGTGGGCACAGCATACCGTCCGATTCCTCCAGATAGGGGAGCTTCCCGAGGAGCAGGAAGAAGCGGAGAAAGTAGCCCGTCGCTCTGCCATGTACTAGTTCGTCGATGACGTCCTGTACAGGAAGAGACCGAACGGTGTGAAATTGAAGTGCATCCCTCGAGAGGAAGGACTGGAGCTGTTGGCGGAGATACATGGAGGCATATGTGGATCCCACATTGGGTTGAGAGCCCTCGCCGGCAAGGCGTTCCGGCAAGGTTTCTTCTGGCCCACCGCCCTCCAGGATGCAACGACACTCGTCACCAGGTGTGAGGCATCTCAGTTCCATTCAAGAAAGCTTCATCAACCAGCTCAAGCCCTTCAAACCATTCCTCTCTCCTGGCCCTTCTCGGTCTGGGGGCTCGACATACTGGGCCCCTTCCCCCACGCCGTCTGGGGCTTTGAGTACTTGTACGTAGCCATCGACAAGTTCACAAAGTGGTCAGAAGTGGAGGCAGTGAGGAAGGTCACAGCTCAGTCAGCCGTCAAGTTCTTCAAGGGGCTAGTGTGCCGTTACGGTGTACCCAACCAGATCATCACCGACAACGGTACGCAGTTCACAAGCCGCACCTTCATGCAATATACTCAGGACCTCGGCAGCAAAGTCTGTTTCGCTTCCATCGCTCACCCGCGGAGCAACGGGCAAGCTGAGAGGGAAAATGCAGAAGTGTTGCGAGGCTTAAGGACCAAGACCTTTGACCGACTGCACAAGAGCGGAAGGCGCTGGATTGATGAGTTGCCGGCGGTTCTTTGGTCAATCAGGACGACACCAAATCGAGCCACCGGCCAGACACCCTTCGCCCTGGTATACGGGGCAGAAGCAGTTATCCCTACTGAACTCATATACGGGTCACCTCGAGTGCTCCCTTATGATGAGCTTGAGCAAGAGCAACTGCGGCAAGACGACGCACTGCTCCTTGAGGAAGATCGTCTCCGGGCGGCTGTGAGAGCAGCACGCTACCAGCAAGCCTTGCGCCGTTACCATAGCCGCAAGGTTCATGCCCGGAGCCTTGAGGAAGGCGACCTTGCTCTTCGGTGCGTTCAATCGGCCAAGAATTCCAACAAGTTGACGACGAAGTGGGAAGGCCCTTATCGGGTAATACGAGTCACCAGGCCCGGCGCAGTCCGCCTGGAGACCAAAGATGCCGTTCCGGTGAGCAACTCCTGGAACATCGAGCATCTTCGCAAGTTTTACCCATAAGGCGCGGCTTGTCGGGCCTCCCGGCAAGCAACCCTTTTGTACAAGCATTGCCGATGATGCATGTAACCCTTTGTACAAAGCCAGGCGCAGACCCTGAGCATAAATGAAGCGCTGGCGCCCTAAGTTATAGCATGCATGCTAGGTCGAGTCTCGTCCTTGGTTAGGGTTGATAGTGCTTACCGGCGGCTAACCCCTAGCTTAGAAGTCGAGTGTGCGTCTCTTTGCCGTTCTTTTATCTCATTTGGTTCGCAGGGCTCGGATATCCTTGCCGGATCACTTGAGGATGAAAAAAAGAGAAGAGGGACGGACTAGCGTCTAGACCCCGGCAAGCAAGTGTTGCCGGGGGCTGCAAGTGCAAAGATTCACCCACGGCGAACCGGAGTTGCCGGGGGCTGAAGTCTCAGATAAGTTCTTCATCCCTTATCATGCATTCTCTTATGGAATGAGGTATGCCAAACCTCGTTTCTTCCTAAAGCTACCGTGCTCCCCTAACTCTAGGCCCTAGGGCTTGTTCCTGGGGCTAGGTTTGGTCGTAGTCGCGGCAGCAAAGGGACGAAACAAGGAGCCTGAACCCGCCTCATCCCTGCCTCCGCCGAAAGCGTGAGAAAGGTCGAGTGACGTGGGAAGACGGCAGGGCCTGCTGCCGGGCAGGAAAATGTCTATCTTAAAGATATCAAGGATTTACCCCTTGACGTGGGTTCTACCCGCAAGACAAGTAACCCGGCAAGCATCCCTTTTTCATTAAAAACATTCCACTCAGGTACAGTTCATGGAGAATGAAAAACATGAATGATGGGATTACAAGCTTTAAATTCAACTAAGGCCCGAAGGCTTACAAACTAAAAAGAGATAAGGTGCCCGTAATCCCATTCTTGTCCCTCTCTTCAGGAGGCAGGCCAAGGAGGCGAAAAGGGCAAAAGGGGTGCCTAGACGAGCTACGGGTGGCATAAGACACCAAGAGAACGTCTCGGTGGTCGTCCGAAGGCTGGATGGTGATGGCGGCGCCAGAGGCAGAGCTCGAAGACGAGGCGGCAGGACGTCAGCACGCGTCGAAGGCGTCGTGCCTATGTACTCCGAGTTGACGGCCTTGCCGCCCGCCCTCTTCCTCTTCTGCAGCCACCCACGCCAGCCGTCCAAGGAGACAACCCCGAGAAGTTCAAGGAGCCGGCGATGCGGATGATGGGGTCGCCGGTGCCGCATGGAGCGGCGCCCGACACCTAGTCGGACCCGTCATCCTTCCGCCTGCTACCCTCGTCATCGTTGTCGCTGTCCTCCTCGCCACTCCCGCTCGAGGAGGAGCCTTCGCTATCGGAGGAGCTCTCCACGCAGCACCTTGCCCGAGTCTCGAAGCACCCGAAGACCTTGACGGAGAGGACACCGCCCTCCATCAACTTAAAATGGAGGGTGAGCCCCTCCGTCAGGCGGTGGATACGGGCGAACGTCTTCCACCCTCGACCAAGATACATCACATTGGGGGCTGGGAAGTCGACGCGGACTCGCGTACCGCTGATTCCACAACCCCTCATGTGCAGCCTCAGTGTCTCAGGCGGGTCCAGCTCCATCTCGCTCGCGAATGGAGTCGGGAGACGAAGACGACGGTGAGGCGGCCGGCGCAGCCTAACGAAGAACTCACAAGGGTCATCCCCAACGTGGCCCTCCATGGGGAGAGGAACTGCTTGCGGAGGCGAAGCCGGCGCACCACCTCGTGCTCCTCTTCCCCGAGCGCCTCGGCCTCGCCCTCTCCCCCTTCCCCTCGCGTCTGGCTCTGCCGCCGCAGGTGCAGGAGGAGGAGGGACGCGTTGTCGAGCAGCGACCCTCGTCCCCACCGTCAAAGGACCAGGGTTCCGTTTCTCCATGGCGAATGAGGGGGAGGGGAGCAGAAGCTGAAGAAGGGAGATGGAGGAATGCAGGGCACCGACCCCCCCCCCCCCCCCCGCCGCTCTTTATAAAGGAGCAGGGTGGGGGCTCGACCGCCCCGTTCCGCCAATAAGGGCGTGAATGGCGCAGGAGACAGGGGCCGATCCGCCGCCCCATCCCACGATGGCCCGGCTTCCTGCCTTCACCAACGGCCACACCAGGCGCATGAGTGCCGCGTGGCGAACGTGCAGGGCCGAAGCGACGGGTGAGGTGACTTCTCCCCGCCCCGTGATTAAAGGGAGTGGGCGCCTTGAAAGACCACACCTCGGCCCCGTCCAGTAAATGGGCTGCGCCTCCACGCCTCCCGCCGTTTATGGGAAGGCGCGAGCCACCCCCTTTTACTATGACGTGACGCATGCGTGCAGAGATCAGCCTCACCCATGCCGCCCACATCACGCACGCCTCCTCACGACGTGCCACGCGTGGGAAGCATGGGAGGCGCAGCGCGCGAAGAAACTTACCGCGGTAAAAACCGCCCTGCCTGCCCGCACTCCGTTCTTGGGCCTGGCCCAACAAGGCGTTGCGCTCATGTGTGGCCTAGGCCCGGGGGCTCCTGTCGGTGTACAAAAAGAGGGATACACTTTTGTACCCCTACAACTGTGCACGGGCAGTCTGAGCCACGGGCGCCGCCGCACCGAGCCCGGCAAGGGAGGTAGAACCAAGGTAAGGTCGAAGCCAAAGAGGTGCAGAACGACGCCAAGACCAAGACCACAAAGAGCGAAGGGGACGAAGCGGGCCCCCCCGGCAAGATCCTTGCCGGGAGGTGGTTTTTGCAAACCCGGCAAGACCCTTGTCGTGGCAGCCTCGCCCCACACCTACGGAGTGGGTCACCCTTGAGTCCACTGCCCCCATGGGGCAAGGATTCGGGAGGCATCCCCGTGGTGGTATGCAGATCTTTGTGAAGACATTCAAGATCAGATGCACACTTTAGAAGTTGATGGCCCTTGCCGGGATCCCAGCCAAGGAAAACCACAAGGCCCCTGGCAAGAGCCTTGCCGGGGATGGCAGCAGGCGCCGCGGCAAGACCCTTGCCGGGGCCGCGACAACGCCCTTGCCAAGGACACCCACGGGGCCACCATCGTACCCGCTCCAGTCGCGCCTCCACCACCGTTCGCATGCGGCTGCCGACCCAACCAGCTAGGCAGGCACCTGCGTGGCGGCATGCAAATCCTCGTGGAGACCTACCACTGCGCCACCTCAGCTGCCTGCCCGCCTACATGGCATCGCAGGCACCGCTGGCCTGGGCGCGTGTTGACGCAGGAGAGAGCGGCGACAGACGAGACGGGGCTCTCCCCCGCCCCCGATAAAGCAAGGACACCTACGCAAGGCGCATTAAATGCGCCTTGTCATGTAATGCGAGGGATAACCTCGCATCAGTGTACCCTTTCCACCTCCTGTGTGCCACTGTGGCAGCCCCTTTTCCTATAAAAGGAGGCCCCAGGCGACCAGGAAGAGGATTCTGCTTTTTGGAGCTCCTCACGAGCCATAGCTAGCTCAGGAACACAAACATATAATCCACCAAAGCAGGAGTAGGGTTTTACGCACCTTCGCGGCCCGAAGCTAGGTAAAGGAATCATGTACTGCCTGCTCGATCCGCTCTTCTCACGACCCCCGCGACCTGCAACCACAGGAAGGGATTCTCGTGATCCCATAGGTGGTGTTTCCCACCGACAGTGTGAATGCTAGCAAAGTGCACAAGTTTGATCAAGGACAATTTCAATCACTTTACCTAGCATCATAATACCAATTCTTTATGATAAAACTTCTCATGTTAAGGTTCAAACAATGAACTCTCTTGAAACTCAACAACCTATGTTCTTGATCACCAAGCAATTGCAATTCAACTTATTCAATAGAGTTCATGTAAGAGCTCCACATTCTCAACCATCATATAGTCTTCTATGATTTCTAACACTCACCTCATACACGTGACCAGAACGTTTCAACCGGATACATAGAAAGATAGGGGCTTATTGTTTTGCCTCCCAACATATTCACCTCAAGGGTGATGTCAACAATAATAACTCATGCTACCCATATTCAAATCGACATATGTGCCTAGATCTTCCCTCACCACATGATGCTTGCCAAAAGAGATAAATAAAAAGGAATAGAGAGAAAAACTTTGACTCTTTGCATAAAAGTAAATACTGAAAAGTAAAAGATAGGCCCTTCGCAGAGGGAAGCAGAGGTTGCCATGTGCTTATTTGTTTGTATGCTCAACCCCTTAGTGCAAAAGAACGTCATGTTATATTGCCCCTTATGATAGCAACCTTTATTATGCAGTATGTCGCTCTTATTCTTTGCCATCGCAAGTTCATACAACACTCAGTTTTCTCTTACATTAAATGATCTAACACTTATATAAGCAATTTTTATTGCCTTATTGCACCGATGATAACTTACTTGAAGGATCTTGCTCAATCCTTAGGTTGGTATGGTGGACTTTTACTTTTGAAAATAAGATTTGGGTTTAAGGGTTTTTGGATGCACAAGTATTATCTCTACTTAGTGCGGAATTTTTGGCTAGCAAAGATGGGGGGCAAGCATCACATGTTGAAGGATCTATGACAATATAACTTCTATGTGAATATGAACAAACATAAATAATTATGTTGTCTTCCTTGTCCAACTCAACAATTTTGGCCTATAATATTTTGATGGGGGTTCACAATCACAAAATATTTCAAAGATAGTGTATTTGCATGTGAAAGTTCTCTTCCTTATACTAATTACTCGTGAATTGCTTGTATGACCAAAATTGTGATTGTCAAGCCTCAAAATATTTCACTTTCTAAACCCAATGTGAAGCTACCACTAGGCATGATATGATATCAAATTCATGACATTCAATTTATTCAACAATTTACTCATAGGATATAAGTGAAGCACAAGAGCAATTCCAAAGAAAAGAGCTTCTTTGGCGGGATGTGAATGTTGTTTACTTAGCCTCCTTGGAAACTATTTGAGGACTCTATTTTATTTAAAAACTTTTAGATATAAGTATTTTATTAAAACAGCAAGTAAAACAAAAATAAAATGACATTCTAAGAATAGCACAACTCATGTGAAGAAGCAAAAACTTAGGCTCAACCGATACTAACCGATAATTGTTGAAGAAGAAAGGTGGGACGCCTACCGGGGCATCCCCAAGCTTAGATGGTTGAGACTTCTTGAATATTATCTTGGGATGCCTTGGGCATCCCAAAGATTTAGCTTTTGTGTCTCCTTAATTCTTCTCATATCACGGTTTTCCTAAATCTCAAATGCTTCATCCACACAAAACTCAACAAGAACTCGTGAGATAAGTTTGTATAAACCAATGAAAAAATCTTATCATTCTCTACTGTAGAAAATCACTATACTTACTATTCAAAATTGCATACTAAATTCATCTGCATATTTAATACTCCTATCTTCAAATAGATTCATTAAACAAGCACGCATATGCAAACAATGCAAACATAACAGCAATCTGCCTAAACAGTACAGTCTGTAAAGAATGCGAGAGTATCAATACTTACTCAACTCCAAACATTATGAAGTTCTACCACACTGTAGAAAATTATCAGAGCTTTTTTTGCAAAAAGTGTCAACATTTTATCACATTCTGACTTTTCTAGGGAATTTTTGCAACAGCGGTGAACTTTCTATTTTCAAACAGCAACATGTAGACTTGTAGAATAAGCATAGTAAGGGCTACCAATGCCACTTTTATTGAAATAAAAGATGCAAAACATTATTCTAAATAACAGCAAGAAAATCCTAACAAAATAAATTGACGCCCCTCCCTCATAATAATTTTCAGTAGCATCATGATATTATTGCAATTCCTACAAGCATAAGCTCCTCCCTCATAATAATTTTCAGTAGCATCATGAAGAAATTGAACAATATAACCATCACATAAAGCATTCTTTTCATGACACAAAAGCATAGAAATTTTACTACTCTCCACATAAGCAAATATATTCTCATGAATAGTTGTGGGATCAAACTCAACAAAATAACTATCATGAGGCACGACTTAGAGGCATAACCGCATTGTAGGTTTTGTCGCAAGAAGGGTCATCTTCACACAATACCATGTAATGAACAAGAATGGGATAAAGAGAGATGGCTTACTATCGCCACTTCACACAATACTTAAATAAATCATACATCATTCAGAGTACACAAATAGACCGACTATGGTCAAAGCCAAAAGAAAAGAAGATAACCCAACTGCTAGATCCCCGATCGTCCCAACTGGGCACCACTACTGATCAACATGAAAATAAACATAACAATAATCAAGGTCTTCATCGAACTCTCACTTGAGCTTGGTTGCGTCACCTGCCATGGTATCATCGGCACCTGCAACTGCTGTGATAGTATCTGGTGAGTCACGAGGACTCAACAATCTCAAAACCCGCGAGATCAAGACTATTTAAGCTTATGGATAGGAAGGGGTAATGAGGTGGCTAACATACGCAAATAAGAGCGAGAAGAGAAGAAACGCAACGGTCGAGAAGCTAGAAGTGATCAAGAAGTGATCCTGAAACTATTTACGGTCAAACATAACCCAAACTGTGTTCACTTCCCGGACTCCGCCGAAAAGAGACCATCACGGCTACACACACGGTTGATGCATTTTAATTAAGTCAAGTGTCAAGTTCTCTACAACCGGACATTAACAAATTCCCATCTGCCACATAACCGCGGGCATGGCTTACGAAAGATTATACCCTGCAGGGTTGTCCCAACACTACAAAAAAAGACACATCCGTGACATTTTGGGCCGAACGAAAAAAATTCTGTCATACATATGACACTTCTATGATGATAATTGTGACAAAACCTAGTATCATCATAGATGTGGTGGGCTCCTACTTCTATGACAAAAAATCATGACAGAAAATGGGCTTTTCGTTCTGGGCGAGCCGGAGACCCAGTTGCATGACATTCTTTGGGCCGTCCATGACGGAAAAACCCGTGGTAGAAGCGAGGGGGAGGAAAATTTCGGGGAGTTCCTGGTTACGGTGGGAGGTCGGGGCTGAGCGATGCGTGTTTCTCTCGTACACGTACGCGCGTGTGTGCGAGGCGTTGGCTCTAACTGAACCCTAGCGAGGCGTTGGGCTCTAACTGAACCCGAGCGATTGCACTGCAGGCTACGCATTATTGAACCCGAGCGATCGATCGATGGCTGTTAACTGAACCCGATCGAGCGATGCCTTTGCTACTACTGCTAACTGAAGCCAATCGATCGGATGAACAGTGAGTGTTGTGTGGGGGTTTGGATGAACAGTGAGCGGTGGCGTTGCCTCTGGATGAACAGGACCCCGTGGTGTGGTGGAGGGCTGGATGAACAGTAGACGGTGGAGGGGTGCCCGTGGAGGGGTGGTTGAACAGGACCCCGTGGTGTGGAGGGCTGGATGAACAGTAGACGATGGAGGGGTGCTCGTCAAGGGGTGGTTGAACAGGACCCCGTGGTGTGGAGGGCTGGATGAACAGTAGACGGTGGAGGGGTGGTTGAACAGTAGCCGGTGGAGTAGCGCACGGTGGAGGCTGGATGAACAGGAGCCCGTGGAGGCTGGAGGAGGTCGACGGTAGCCCGTGGAGGCTGGAGGAGGTCGACGGTGGAGATGAACAGTATCCCATGGAGTCCCGTTTTGCGGTACGCCACACCCCTCCCGATGAATAGGACCCCCGTTTTGACCGTAGTGCTCAAACACAAGTCCGTTTCCTCCGTTTTGCGGTACGCCACACTCCTCCCGATCAACAGGACCTCCGGTTCGACCGTAGGAGGTCCGTTTCCTCCGTTTTGCGGTACGCCAGACACCTCCTGATGAACAGGATCCCGTTTCGACCATAGGAGGTCTGTTTCCTCCGTTCTCTAGTATGCCAGGCCTCATTTCCATCGCCTATTCCGTCCAAGCCCTCCCGATGAACAAGACCACACATTCCGTTTCGACCCAGCCGGTTGGCTCCCACGCGTTCGGTTGCCTCCAGATGAACACGACGCATTCCGTTGCCTCCCCATGAACACGACGCATTATGTTGCCTCCCCATGAACACGACGACGACGCTGTTTCTCCGTTCCGACCCAGCCATGTCAACGAGCCCTCGTCATACGTATGCGCGAGTAGGCGTTCGAGACCGCGCCCGTATGTACACATATGTGGCCGTATTTTCTTTCTTGCACCCTGGCCGCTGTACGTATGTGTACATGCTACGTGCGCGCCTCTACTACGACACGTGCGCGCCTCTACTACGACACGTGCACTCCTCTACATCAACCAGTATGTACGTGCACGTTCGCGACCAGAATGACAACGCTACGTACGCTTCGACCAGGTGGATCCCGACTGTCAGGCACTTCCTTGCCTGCGAAGATGTAGTTGGTGGGTCCCAACAGTCAGGCGGGCGAATCGTTTTGTTTTTTTTGCCCAGACGCACATCCTTGCGTGCGAAGGTGTAGCTGGTAGGTCCCAGCAGTCAGGGGGAAACAATTTTTCACGAACTACGGTGGCCCGTCCGGTGGGTCCCCATTGTCAGGTGGAGGAATAATTATTTTGCACGTAATAAGGAGGCACTTCCTTGCTGCGGCCATGGACCCAGCTGTCAGCCTCTCCACGTACAGTCCACGTCCGATGGAAGCCGTTCCTTGACCACGTTGACCACGCCGCGCCGAGAGCACGAGGGTGGTAGACGACGGCGAGGCCTAGGAAGGGGAAGACGCGGTAGTGGATGCCCGCACGTAGAGGAGTACGAGGGTTCACTGGTTCACTGCGGTGTGAGGCTATCGTCGCTGCAGAATAACAGGGGGTGTGGGTGAGTAGAGGGATGGCCTGGCCAGCGGTGGGAGTAGTAGGGGGTGGTGAGGCCTCCGCCGCATCGCAGCCGGCCACGGGAGGCAGGAGCACGAGGCACGACCGGCGCTGGTTTGGGCAGCTGGAGCAAGAAGACGAGAGGTTGAAGATGCACTACGGCCGTTGGATGGACATCGTACGGTCACTGGAGCTAGAATCGTACATATTGACTAAGTTGACAAAGCCCTCCGTCCCCGTCAACTTAGTAGGACCACAAGTCAGCCTGCCACTATACTGGGTCCCAACTAACAGGGGGAGTATTCTTTTTTTTTGTGCGTAATAAGGAGGCACTTCCTTGCGTGCGAAGATATAGCTGGTGGGTCCGAGCTGTCAACGGCGGTAATGTTTTTTTCACGAAATGCAGAGGCCCTTTCGGTGGGTCCCTGATGTCAGGTGGAGGAATCATTATTTTGCGCATAATAAGGAAGCATTTCCTTGCGTGCGGCCATGGACCCAGCTGTCGGCCTCTCCACATACAGTCCACTTCAGATACATGTCGGTCGTTCACCACATTGACCAGGCCGTGCCGAGAGCACCAGGGTGCTGGACGACAGCGAGGCCTAGGAAGGGAACGACACGGAGGCAGGGAAGACTCGGCAGTTGTTTCCCACGCGGAGGGGACTACGATTGTACGAGGGTTTACTGGTTCGTCTGCGGTCGCCGGAGAATAACAGCAGGTGTGGGTGAGTAGAGGGATGGCTAGGCCAGCGATGGGAGTATGGTGGGGCAGTGAGGGCTGCGCGGCAGCACAGCCGACCGCGGGGAGGAGGGAGCAGGTAGTCCCGTTGGTGCTTGTTTGAGCGGCTGGAGCAGGAAGAGCAGAGATTGAAGAAGCACGACGGCCGTTGGATGGCCATCCAACAGTCACTGCTTGTGCGTCAACCTTTTTTTAGGAAAGCCTCAAATCTATGGAAAACAGCATACATCCCATCTGCCATTATTTCTAATAAGTTACATCCCATTTGCTAATTATTAAGGTTTTTTGGAGCCCGTATTCTTTTTGTTAGCATTACAGCCCATATTGTGGCCACGGTTAAAAAATTATACGAAATTTTGCACATTTCGGTGTGGTCCGAACTGTTTTAATCCCGAAATTTCGACTCACATTCAAACTGATTTTAAAAATAAATGTATATCAATATAAAATCCAACGAATTCTCCACGCATAAATATTAATGTAATTTAAAATCTCGAAATAAAAAAAGATATTTGAAACTAATTGCCGGTTTGATGTGTTTTAAAAATGTACAACCCATTTCTCATTACTGATGGGCCATTTTCTCGGCCAGCCGAATGAAAGCTCTCCTCGTCTTGAAAGATTTGCATCCCAATAGGCCTGACAAAGCGACTTACTTGGCAAATCACACAAAACTGGGTTGTGGCCGTGGACCCAGCTGTCAGCCTCTCCACGTACAGTACTCTTCCAATGGAATGTCATTGACCACGTTGACCACGCCGCGCCGAGAGCACCAAGGCGGTGGATGACGGCGAGGCCTAGGAAGGGGACGACGCGGAGCCGGGGAAGACGCGGCAGTGGATGCCCACGCAGAGAGGAGTACGAGGGTTCACTGGTTCGGTTGAGGTGTGAGGCTGCCGTCGCCGCAGAATAACAGGGTGAGTGGGTGAGTGGAAGGATGGCCTGGCCAGCAGTAGGAGTAGTATGGGGACGGTGAGGCCTCCGCGGCAGCACAGCCGGCCAAGGAAGGCAGGAGCATGCGGCACGACCCGCGCTGCTTTGGGCAGATGGGGCAACAAGACCAGAGGTTGAAGAAGCACTACGGCCGTTGGATGGACATCGTACGGTCACTGAAGCTAGAATCGTTTATATTGACTAAGTTGACAAAGCCCTTGGTACGCTCCAACTTAGTTGGCCCACAGATCAGCCTCCGAAACGGTGCGCCCCAGATGTCAGGGGGAGGAATCATTTTTTGGGCGGCCGAAGCTAAGAATATCTGATATTGAAGAAGAAGCACGACATCCGTTGGATAGACATCCAACGGCCACTGCTGCTAGAACCATGTGTTGACTATAATAAGTTGACAAAGCCTTGCATATGCGTCAACTTATTTTTTTTAGGGGACGCGTCACTTAGTAGTCCCACAAGTGTGTGGCGGAGAACTTATAGCCCATTTGCGTTTTGTAAGAATGTTCAGCCCATTTTTGAATTCTAATGGAATTTACAACAGCCCATTTACAGTTTGTTAAAAGTATAGCCCATTTTCTAGCTAGGACAACAATTAATAATTTCAACCAACCGTTGAAGACAAAATTCAATAAAATTTCCCACATTTTGATGGGATCCGAAATATTTTTATCCCAAAATTTCTAGTCATATTAAATATAAATTTGTATTACGTAAAAATACAACGAAACATTGCGCGCGCAACAATGAAAATTTAAGATTTTCAAAATCCATAAATAATATTTTATAAACTAATTTCCTGTTTGGTGCATTTTTTATAGTTACTGCCCAGTTTTTATAATTACATCCCATTTATTATTTTTTAAAGCCCATTTTCCTGTTAAGCCTAGTGCATCCCTCCTAGGAAAGATTTGCAGCCCAGCGGGGCGGAGAATAACAAGTTGACCTTGCCTGGGTATTCCTCAAAAAGACCTATAGCTGGGCTAGCCACTTTCATCTTGAAAAAATAAGTATCTGGGCTGGATATCTGGCCTGGGGTAGACGGGCCACAACCCGCCCAGTTAATACCCTGCTCTTCTCTGAACAACAACGAAATCATCGCCAAGAAAAACTCTGCAGTGCTCATGCCTCAAAAACACAAATACTGCTCAAGCTGCTTGGTCCCAGCTGTCGGCCGCACCTTGTGCAATTCTCTTGTTTATATTGACTACATAGGTTGACAATGGTGTGGGAACGTGATGTCAGGAAACCAGGAGAAAGCAAAAACAATATAGTTGTACATAATAAGGAGGCACTTGCGTACGTACAACAATGGCCCTAGTGGGTCCCTAGTGTCATCCAGTCAAAGTAAAGTCATCTCCTGAATCCTCATGTTCGTTGATGATGTTAACAATGCTCGGCGCCACGGCGAGCGCAACAACTCGAAGGACAACTGAGAGGGCCTCGCGGGCCCTACGGATGGTCTCATACAGCGCCCGCTGCTCATTCAGGAAGCCAGGATCATCGGACACCTATGAGCACCTTCGAGAAACTGAGACGGCATGAAATGGTAAGGCCGCGCTTGGGAGCTCTGGTTTATTTCAAACCTATATTAACATACAAGTGTAATTTACTCGTCATTAGAAACAACGTGTAAAATACAGGCGTAATGAAACCAAGGGCCCGAGGTCTATAAGTAAAACCGGCAGGTTACACGTGTAATTTGAGAGACCAGTGTATATTTTACGAGCACTGCTATATGGACGACATTACCAGACGATACATGCACGACATGCGTATCATGCCATCCATGGTCAAGGCTGAAACAATAGCTAACGGCTGGATTAGCAATCGTCCGAGTGTCGTTCAGCATTTTTATCGTGTGTGAAGTACTTCCGATATTTTACTAGTCGAAATCGACAAACCAAGCGCCTTCGCCCGAGAGCATCTGCTTTAATTTACAAGCGTCAGTTTTACAAGTGGTTTTGGTTGGAAAACGATGATCCAATCACGGCCTAATAGCATGAGTTGGTCGGAAGATCATATGGTTTCACGTCTAACCTACCCGACTTGTCGTATAGGCTATGAATGAAACATCAGACGATGAACTTCTTAAGCACGGAAACAACAGAAGAGGATGATCTTCTTAACAAGCAAATCATTGGCATGAAATCGACATGCAAAACAATATGAAGCATTATTCTCAGGAGGCACGGTGAATAGCTCGTGATGCCACAACATTCCAAGCTCAACTTTGCAATCAAACACAAGGCCTGGCATTACATAGACAATATTCAGAACAAACTCTTAACACAGGAATATCTCAGCAGAGTAACTATTTACTTCTAAACTGAACACAGGAATAGGAAAAAACACTCGACGCTGCTCATAGCAAGGGCGTCCCACTCAAAAATATCAAATGCATGTCTTCTGGCTAACATCAATGAGCAAATTTTGACAAGGTTTTCCAATTCCAATATATTAAACTAACATCTTCTTGCTAACATCAATGATTAAACTTTCACAAGCTTTTCCCATTCAAAATATGTAATGCCTATGATCGTGGAGTCCTGTCGTAGCTTCTTGTACTTGTTTGGGCACTTTTTGCCCAGGGCACTCCACGTGTTGTTAAATTGCCAATGGTCTCTGCAGACTAGTCATGTCACCGGTGTCTAATAATACTCTGTAAAGCTTGTCGGTCATTCCTTCTGTAATGTAGCGCAAACAGTGACTGGTTCTTTCTACAAAGTGGAACGACCAACTAGACCAAGTAATGCATCAGTTTGCCTTGGACACATTGGCTCCTTTTGTGCAGTTCAACTAAAATCGAAGTCGGAATAAAACCGAGTTTAATTTTGATATCCCTGTAAGCAACAATAGGTATAAGGGAAACAATTACTGAGAAATAATGGTTGATGACTTGTACTCCCAGAAGAAAAGCATCTACTGATCTACTTTATCTTAATGGGAAACAAAGCAGGAGAGTAGCAATTCTCCATCAGTGTGATTCATTCATATTGACTGAGACATTATCTTAACAATGCCTTGTTTCAACATGTATAAAGAACGACAAAGCAGAAAAGTACCATTCCTAAAACAATGCAACTGATTCATTTTAACAGAGACATTATCTTAACAATACCTTGGTTAAACATGTAGAAAGAACTACAAAGCAGGATAGTACCATTCCTAACAAGTGTTGAAGTTTTGAACTAAGATTCAGTAGTTAATTAATTCTGAGAGTGGCATTGCTTAATTTTACCAGCGGCATTAGATTAATGAAAAGCATAAACAGTTCCAGGGGACAGTGGGCGCAACAACAGTATGTGCTTCCATCTACTTATAAAGGGGGTGATGCGGAGTTTGTTGTAACATAGCAACAAGCATCATGTCTGGGTTGGTCCCATTTTTGTTCACTACTTAATGGGAAAAGACAGCAATACAATAGCTTCAATTCAACATTTATTTAAAACAGTACCAATACAAGTAGCACAACATCTCGAAGCACACTGCACAATCATGTGGATGAAGGCATGTACTGACCTTTCATGAGACGGACAAGATAAAATACGAATCTGCCAACACGAATAGGAAATCCAATCTCGTTTGGTGCAGTTGCACTAAAATCAAGCAAAGTGTTTCGCGTAGCGAAGCAAAATGTCGCAATAGCAAAAAGTTGAATAGATATCCCTGTTTAAACAGAGGCAAAAAAGGAATCAATTACTGGCTAATAAAGGAGGATGAAACATGCGGCCACAAAAATGGTAATCCTGCCAATCCCTAACAAGTGTTGCAGTTTTGAAAAAAGATTCAGTAGTTAATTCTGAGAGTGGCATCAATTACTGGCTTATAAAGGGGGTGATGCTGAATTTGTTGTAACAAAGCAACAAGCATCATGTCTGGGTTGGTCCCATTTTTGTTCACTACTTAATGGGAAAAGATAGCAATACAATAGCTTCAATTCAACATTTATTTAAAACAGTACCAAAACAAGTAGCACAACATCTCAAAGCACACTGCACATCATGTGGTTGAGACCAAGATTTGAAACAACTCGCCACGAAGATTGGAAACAAATCTCGATCTCCTTTTGTGCAGTTCCACCAAAATTAAGCAAAGTCACCGGTGTGACATTCAAGTTGAACTGCACAAAATACTCTTAAAACATAAGTGTTTCGAGTAGCGAAGCAAAATGTTGCAATAGCAACAAGTTGAATCGATACCCCTGTTTTAACAAAGGAAAAAAGGGAAACAATTACTTGCCGATAAAGGAGGATGAAACAAACGGTGACAGAAAGAAGCATCTAACTTATCTTGGATGGAAAACAAAGTAGGACAGTAGCATTTCTAAAATGGTTGCATTGATTCATATTAACAAAGACATTCTCTTGAAACAACATTCGTTAAAAATGTAATTTACTTTTAATAGTGGCATTGCTTCAATTTTTCGGCGGCATTCTTAGATTAACAACAACAAAATAGTTGTATGGGACATGCCAGCACCATGTGCGTCCACACGTATAAATGGGTGATGCAGAGTATGTAGCCAAGCAGCATATATGGTCTCATATTTTTTTCTCTTTGAACCTTCTTCCTATGTGAGGGCAGCAAATCTAGTCCTGCACAAACTACTCGACTCCCCATTTTCTTTCCCTTTTCAACAAAGAGATCGGTTCCTTACAGATGTGTGTACTGGGTTACCCCCTTTTTCCCTTTTCGACCTACAAAGCGGCAGGATAGCAAGTCTATACTACTTTCCGCCCCTCCTTTCCTCATTGAACCACATCATAGATTCTTGCTCCAGCCCACTGCACCCTTCTTTCCTCTTTGAACCAAGACCTCGATTTGACTACAGATCGAAAAAGATCCACATGCAGCTAGAGCAACGACGGTTTCAAAGAAACTTATACCTTAGGGTCGTCGGGATGTGGCAAGGCGTGCGGCGGGAGGCGGGATCTGCCCACACTATGTACAACAACGAGGAAGAAGGGGTCGGTGGCCCTCCCGCACAGGCGCTTGGTGAAAGAGAACAGTGCGGCCGGCAGTGGATTGCCTCCCTCGCCGAAGGCGATAGAGTGAACGTTGCACCTCCTCCCCTTCCCGGTGCGACGGGATACGGACGCCTCCTTCACCAGCTGTGAGGGGGGAGAGAGAGACAAGAGGCCAACGCAGTCTTGTTTAGATCTAGTGAAGAGAGGGTGAGAGACAGTGAATATAGCAAACCCTAGCAAATGAACGCTGAGCCTCCAGCGTGTAACATATCTGTAGTGCGGCGAGCGTGTGGAGAGTGCAAACCCTAGCGAACAAGCGCTGAGGCTCTCGCTTATATATATACTACTCTAGTATGGATTGAGCTCTGGTGCCTTCACTGCGCCTGCTTTTGGTTGTATGACAGGTGAGCCAGCCACATTTTGGGCGCACCTATCATAAATCCAAAGGCAGGTGCACTAAGTCAATGAAGTTGCTTCCATATAGTACTCTCGTGTATACGACTAATATATACTCCCTCCTTTCTGGTTTATAGGGCTTATATCAAAATTTTAGTTTTTCCATTTTATAAGGCTAAATTTGGTTGTTTCCCATCACATGTTCAGATTCCAAGGTGCATTAAATTATTGCATGCAAGTATTAAGAGAAAATTGACCAATGCATGTAATTTATGCATGCATGCATTGCAATTAATGCATTGGTAAACATACTTTTTTGAGGAAAACAAGAGCATTAATTGGGTGCTTTTGCAAACTACAAAAAGTATTCCACCACTCACCGTCTACCTTGGTTGGTGAGATTTTTGAATTGAGCCTCATAAACCGGCAAGGAGGGAGTAGTGGAGTGGTTTTCTTATTCTCTCCATAACAATCGTTTTAAATTGTGTAAGTACGAAACGAAACTCTTTATTTAATGTACAGTGAAGAAAACTAGTACTACTTCCGATGAACTAACGATCCACGCTCACGCTTCCTGGTCGCACTTCCTGTCCTTCACATGTGGTACACTACCCTCCCTTAAGTGAACAACCACACATGCGCTAAATTATCGGAAACGTGTGAGAGTGTGTACAAATAAAGAATTTTAATTTAAATTATCGGAAAGGTTTGAGAGTATTACAAAGTTTGACTTCATTCAAATCTAATATGCGGAGTAAATAAAAATGGAGGGCTACTACGTCCATCCGGGTTTTTAGTCCACACCATTTTTTAAATTGAAGTTAATAGCTGGACAAATAAAATTACAGGGGAGCTGGAGACAAAGTTGTGAGAAGGCTTAGAAATCAATACAAAACTTATGCTCTTAGTACCAATGTCGATCCTTATTCGAGGAAACATTTGGTTCATAGCAAATTGTGTGATAAAATTGCACCAACGTGAAAGACGACTGTGTCTCCAACGCAACCAAGGTGAACTGACGAAGGATATCATCTTTGTGCGTAACAAGCAAAGAGCACTGATGGAAGACAACTTGTTTTTCATTGAAAATCGATGAGCTTCACCAGCCGACGCAACCATGAGGCGCAACCATGAGCATCGATAGGTCATCGTGGTGATGCATCATCCATTTGGCATCAAGTTTGGTTGGGGAACCTATGAAGTTCGACAAATCCTCACTGTGGTCTGTTTCTCTCAGTAATCAAGCTCGAGGAAGGAAGAACCACGTGGCAGAGGACAGTGAGGCGGAACAACAATGGCCATCCAATTTTGTGCAGTTCCACTAAAATTGAGGAAGACATGCCCGGGTATGGAGACACGCATCGCTGTTTCCAAAAATATAAAAAAGGGTTAGCAACGACATCTCAATTGTCAATAAGAATTAATGAAAAGTACACCAACAAACAGAAGCATCATAATTATCTTGATGGGAACTAAACCAGGATACCCGAGAAAAAAAGCATTTCTTCATTTAACCAGTGATAGTACTACCACCATATGGACAATAACCGCACAACCACCATGTACTTTTTGTCAAAAAACATGTATACCTCCACCGAGGCATAAATCAGGACAACTTTTCGAGTGGCATTTCCTCTATAATAGTACTAGTAGGTGATGTTGGACCAGCCGACGAACCCTAGCTACTATGCATGGGGTGCTGGGGAGTAGTCGCATAGAAGAAAACCCGCACGCAACGACCTGGGGAGCTGGACCAGTACCTCAGGTGGGCGAGATGTCGTTTAGGCGGGCTGGCAGGATCTGCCCACACGACGGCAGCGAACAAGGGCGCGGAGGATCTTCGTCCGCGCTAGCGCTGACTCTGAGAGGACGGTGCACATCGGCTTCCTCCGTCACCGACGCCGACAACGTCAACGCTGCACCTCCCCACCTCACGCAGCGGACGGCATTCGGCCGGATCTGTGACCACCGTTGAGGAGAGAGATAGAGTGGACACTGTCATCTTGTTTTGATATGGAGAGGGTGAGAGAGCGAGACGTGAGAAACTCTATCAAACAAGAGGCTATAATGGAGTAAAAAATGTCTCCATGGCAGTCGTTTTAAATAGAATACGCGCATTCCCGGAAAAAAGAAACGAAAACTGGCGGACAATTTTTAAGGGTCTGTCTAGGACACATCTAAATGTGACATAGTTATGTCACATCTAAGTTGATGTCCACTCTGTTTGTGGTCTATTTTTTCCTAGTTTTTTTGTTTCTTGTTGCTAAATTATATACTTGTGGGAGCTTAGATGTGATATACTTAAATAACACCTAGATGTGAATTAGACAAACTGATTTTCTAACATGCCAATAAAGAAAACTCGATCAAAAACACGCCCCCGCTTCCAGGTCGTGAGAGTCGTTGCGCACACACACATAGACATAGACATGCATATCCGTGTTTACGTAAAATTCCATTTACATCTGCATCTCTAATCATATTTGTCCAACTGGCACATTATTTACGTTGTTAATTATATACGCAGCAATATTAACGTACAGCATCTCTTGTTTGCGCACGTCCGGACCACTGCCACGGCCGGTCCTGACCAACCCGATCCCTCTTCATCACCCGCGCGTGCTTCCCGCACGAAATGGTTAGTGCCGCATTCATGCCCGGCCAGAGCGGACGCGACCTCTCACTGGCGTCGGCATTGAAGCGGCGCGCCGACCGAGAGAGCGTCGCCCGTGCCGCTTCCGGGTGCACGCGGCTGCTCTGCGTTCAAAGGTCGCAATAGCCGGCTATAACATGCATGTAAAAAGTTCTTGGGAGTCCGTGCTACAGCTAGCTGTACTCCCCCAACTTGTCAGTCTCTTCCAGTATTGCTAGTACTCCAAGGCACCCAAACATCCATACGTGAGTAGTCACTTCCATCCCTGCCTGGCAAGTGTACTATGCTCCACCACCATTCTTCCACCATCGATCCACCAAAGCAGGGGTAGGGTTTTACGCCTCGCGGCGGCCCGAACCTGGGTAAAATTGCCTGTGTGATCTCTGTCGTGCTGCGCCACGTTCTTCTGCTCTTTGTGCAACGTGACATCCCCCTGCCTAACCAGCAAGGGGCCCTTGGTCCCATAGGTGGCCGTGGATTCCCACGACATCTTTGGTATGCCAGGTAGGGGGATCGCTTGCGCGAAGCTACAAACGTGTGCAGCGCGTCATCTTCATTGCCATCTTCGTCTTTGACGGCGCCATCGACCATGGCGCCCAAGAAGAAATCCGGTGCTTCATCTCACCCGTCAGCCTCGAAGGCTCCGGCAACCTCAGCCACCAATGCCACGGGAGGAGCGGAGGCGCGCGAGGATGTGGACGTTGCTGGGGATGTAGTCGGAGCAGGCGGTGTTGGTGTCAAAACCGACGGATCTCGGGTAGGGGGTCCCGAACTGTGCGTCTAAGGTCGGTGGTAATAGGAGACAGGGACACAATGTTTACCCAGGTTCGGGCCCTCTCTATGGAGGTAATACCCTACTTCCTGCTTGATTGATCTTGATGAATATGAGTATTACAAGAGTTGATCTACCATGAGATCGTAATGGCTAAAACCCTAGAAGTCTAGCATGTATCACTATATCAGTTTCCGGACTAAGCCCTCCGGTTTATATAGACACCGGAGGGGACTAGGGTTGTACAAAGTCGGTTACAGAGAAATGAATCTTCATATTTGGTCGCCAAGCTTGCCTTCCATGCCAAGGAGAGTCCCATACGGACTGCCCGAGGACCCCTTAGTCCAGGACTCCCTCAGTAGAACCTGAACTAGGCTTCAATGACGAGGTGTCCAGCACGCAAGTTGTCTTCGGCATTGCAAGGCGGGTTCCCCTTTCCGAATACTCCAGGATAGTCTTCCGACTTACCGAACTTGTCCGAATCTGCAACACAAGTACCACACACAACCGCAGAGAGTATAATATTTCAAAAGCCCAATCTGGTGACAACTTTTTGTAACGTGACATCACGCTTGCCCAGTCATTATTTCGAACCATTTCTTGTCTTGTCGTTCCATGTTTCGAGGCGCGGTTTTCATTGGCACGTCTTGTCGAAGCAGAGATCGTGTCCCCTTATTGCGGGATTCTCATCAATGCGAGCGTGGGTAACCCAACCGTCCCATTGGGATGATTCCTTAGGAATAGGCAGGTTTTCATGCTTAGGAGGAGGTGTCCGATACCCATTGCCTTTATAAAGGAGCCAAGGGTCGTCTCTTTTTACGCCAAACCTCCCCTCAGCCTTTCCAACCTCGAGTTCTAGGACCCAAGGTTCGACTTCATTGCTTCAAGCTTCCCAATCATGTCCGGACCAAGCCCACAGGCTCGGTGGGTGGCTTCCTCTCTTACAGAGGAGGACATTGTGAAGCTTCGGGCGGCCAGATACCTGACCGCAGAGATCCCCCACAGGCTTCCTGCTCAAGGACAGGTTATTCCGACTCCCAGATCCAGCGAGAAGGTCGTATTCATCTCTCACTTCCTACGAGGGCTAGGATTCACTCTTCACCCCTTCGTCCGGGGGCTCATGTTTTATTACGGACTAGATTTTCATGATCAGGCCCCAGATTCCTTCCTCCACGTCTCGGCGTTTATCATCACGTGTGAGGTCTTTCTCCGAATTCCCCCACACTTTGGATTATGGATCAAGACCATTAGTGTAAAGCCGAAGGTGGTCGACGGGAAACAGGCGGAGTGTGGCGGTGCTGTAGTGAGCAAGCTTACCAATACACACTGGCCAAAAGGCTCTTTCACCGAAACTTCCAACCAATGGCAGGGGGAGTGGATTTACGTCACAGAACCCCGCGGTACCAAGTGGGAAACTATACTTGCGTTCCGTTCTGGCCCTCCGTTACAACTTGCATCATGGATTAATAAGGGGCTGGACTGGGGATCAGTTGTTGAAGTGCAGACTCTACAGAGCCGAATCCGAACCCTCCTTGAGAAGGACATTGTCGGTGTACTAAAGTAGGGGTACCTTAGTATCCCGAACTTGTGCAGGGGCAGTCGTAGCATCCCGCGGCAAGGCTTGCCAGGCGATCGCCAAGACTCTCCATGGTCCCTTTTTGGGCCATCCAAGAACAAAGTATTTGAGCCAAGGCCCCGGCAGGAGGAGCCTGCCGGGAAGGCCACCCGAAGAGAGCAAGGCCCCGGCAAGAGGAGCTTGCCGGGACGACCGCTCGAAGCACAAGGCCCCGGCAAGAGGAGCTTGCCGGGAAGGCCGACAAAGGCACGACAAGAGACTTGCTGCGACGCGCTCCGCGTCCCGGCAAGGACTGGTGAGCGAGAAGCTCCCGGGCACGACAAGGCATCAACCGCGGCAAGGCGCTTGCCGTGGTAAGTCACCACCCCGCGCCTGCGCTCCAGCTCATCCACCCACGCGTCGCTCTGGGGCATTCCAGGCGTACGTGGCGAGAGGCTGCGCAGCCAGGGGCATGCGGTGGCGAAGCAACACTAACAGAGTAGCCATCGTGGCAAACGGTGGCGCTCCTGACGGTCCCCTTTCCTGCACCGTCTGGGCGATGCGGATGGGCATTTAATGCCCTTGTCCCCTGCCGTCAGAGTTAGGTATGTTAGCACTGTGCAAACAGCTGTACCCAACACAACGTTTTCCAGTTTTGCCCCCGCCTACGTTGCCACCTGTGGGTAACCCCTTGCACATATAAAAGGAGGCCCCATACGCAACGGAAGGAGAGGAGGAGGCCATCCACGCTCGGTCTCGCCAGCAGCTCGCGTGTACTGTAGCACCACACGCTCCCGAGCAAGAACACAATACCAAACCACAAAGCAGCAGTAGGGTTTTACGCATCCTTGCGGCCCGAAGCTGGGTAAACCCCTTGTGTGCATAGCCTCGATCCGCTCTTCGCGCGACCTCCGCCCCCCGCCGAACCAAGGAAGGGGCTCGGTCCCCATAGGTGTTCATGGAGGCAGATTTCCCCCGACATCTTTGGCGCGCCAGGTAGGGGGCGTCGAGGTTGTGTGAACCTGATCCGGTGTCTGCACAGGCTAGATCTCCATCATCTTCGTCGACATGCCACCGAAGAAGAAGGCTCCGGAGGTGGCCGGTCCGTCCGCGTCGAACCCACCGCCCATGGAGCAAACGGGTGGTGGGGACGGCACCGGCGGCGGAACGGGCGTCGTCGAGCCAGCTCATGGCGCCACGGCGTCCGAACATGCACCGCTCCCATCTCAAGAGGCACGGGACCAGCAGCGTCTTGGCACCCACGGTACCATACGCTCGTTGGACCCAGATCGAGCCGGCGGATCCCAGGGCGCTCAAGGCCAGCACTCACACCAACATGCTGGCGCGAGCGTGGCGCGACTGCCTGGTCCGGGTGTTGCTCCTTCTAACGTAGTTAGAAGTTCGAGCACATCCCGCTCCACGCGCCGTTCGCCACCACTGCCCGCCACTCCGGCAGAAGCTCTGGCGCGAGCTCAACCGCTCCTAGACTACCCTCCAACGGCGGACAAGCTCGACGACTGGAGGGCCACGATACAGAGCCTCATCGGTTTTGCTAACGGCGACACCACGCGGCAGCACAGTGCGTCGCCGCCGCGGCAGGTCGGCCAGGCGAGAACCGATGGCGCCAAGACCGGTGGGGGCGCGACCACCGTGCACTCCCCGCCCCAAAGGCCAAGATCGCCGACTCGCCGGAACCATCACGACAACGACTCCACCGCGTCGTCGAATCCGCGAACTCGTCGCGATCAACACCAAGTTCTTCACGAGCGAGAGCAAGAGGACGCTCGTACTCGCATCGAGCATCGGAGAGAAGCGCGGCGTCAATCAGACCAGCGCGCTGGGCCCTCTGTCGACATGCATGCACCGAGGGAACCAGGCGACCTGCCATACGCGGTGGGCTGCCCTGCGTTCACCCGTGAGCTGCGGCAAGTCCAGTGGCCCAGCACGAAGAATTTCAAGCCAGACGTACCAGAGAAGTACGACGGCAAGTCGCATCCGTCGGAGTACCTCAGCATCTACACCATCGCGGTGCAGGCTGCTGGAGGGCGATACGACAAGATCCTTGCCAACTACTTCCCGCTGGTACTCAAATCCAACGTCAGATCCTGGCTCATGCACTTGCCGGACAACTCCATAACCTCCTGGACAGACTTGTGCCATCAGTTTGTTGGCGCCTTTACAGGCGGCCACAAACCCCATGGCCAAGCGAGCAACCTTCATCTGCTCGTCTAGAAGGAAGGGGAACCCTTGCGCAAGTTCATCCAGAGATTCAGCCGTGTACACTACAACATCCCAGACGTCCACCCCGCCGCGGTCATCAGCGCGTTCCATCAGAACGTGCGTAACCGCAGGATGCGGGAGGAGATGGCGATGTGCAAGATCAAAGACGTTAGCGAGCTATATGCCCTGGACGACAAGTGTGCCCGTGCTGAGGAAGGGAGGAAACTCCCCGGAGAGAACACTGGAGCAGGAGAATCTGACAGTGAGGATACCGCCCCGGCACGGAAGAGCCGGCGGCGGAGCAACAGGAAGAAGAAGAGCCAAGAAGTACTGGTTGTTGAGCAGTCCGGCGATGAAGGCGCCGCCAAGAAGGCCCAGGCTGGTAGCTCCGGCAAGGAGGTTGCCAGATGCGCCAACTGCCAGGCTGTGGCGGTCGCCGACAAGCGGGACGGCACCAACAAATAGTACTGCTAGATCCACCGCACCAAGGGCCATGACCTCCAGAGCTGCAAGCAGGTCGAGCGGCTCGTCGAGCTGCAAAAGGCCGAGTACGAGCGGCGTTACAAGGAGAGAGCCCGGGGAGGTGGCGGAGGATCAGGCACGAAGCGCCCCGGCCAGGGAGGACGCCGCGACAAGGACAAGCAGCGGCAAGCGGGCAGACCTCCCCGCGGCCGCGACAAGAACGAAGATGACGACGAAGACGAAGACATGGATGACGTTGAGACCAGTGAGCAGGAGTTTCAGAAAGCCACAGAGGTCTTGTGCGTAGACGGCGGTGCTTCCCTGCATACTTCTCACCGCCAGCTCAAGCAGTGGGTGCGGGAAGTCAATGCAGCAGAACCACCCGTCAAGTCGCGCAAGCCCCTGAAATGGTCCAGCACGCCTATCATCTTCGATATTGAGGACCACCCTGATCGCACAGCTGCGATCGGGTGTTTGCCGATGTTGGTCTCACCAACAATCCGCAACCTCAAGGTCACTAAGATGCTAGTCGACGGCAGGGCCGGCTTGAACCTGATCTCCTCCGCTGTGCTCCGGAAACTCCAAGTCCCCGACAGCGAGCTCGAAGAGACCGGCACGTTCCAAGGAATCAACCCGGGAAGGAGCAAGCCGAAGGGGAAGATAACGTTGCCAGTGACATTTGGCAGCGAGCTGAACTTCAGGACAGAGAGGATCACTTTCGACGTTGCCGATTTTCCATTGCCCTACAATGGAATTCTCGGCCGTCCAGCGCTCGCCAAGTTCATGGCGGCCTCTCACTACGCATACAACATGCTCAAGATGCCAGGCCCGATAAGCGTCATCTCTGTCCCCGGCGACAAGAAGGATGCCCTTATCTGTGCCGACAAGATCTACCGGGAAGCAGCAGCCGCAGCAGATCACAAGCCACTTGCCGCTGAAGCTCCCGGAGGGAAGAAGAGGACCAAGCCCGGCAAGTGCTCTGGCGCCCACTCCTGCAAGCGCACCTCTTCGGAGTGCGGCGCTACCGTCGAGGACACGCCATCGAGCTCCACCGGCAAGAGTAAGAAGACAATGGCAGCTCCGCCAACGACCAAGAAGGTGTCCGCCAAGGAGGACGGCACTGGTGGTACCTTCACCATCAGTGCCACACTCGACCCCAAATAGGAAAGCGCGCTCGTTGCTTTCCTGCAGGCGAATGTCGATGTGTTTGCCTGGCAACCATCTGACATCCCCGGCGTTCCCAGGAAAGTAATTGAGCACCACCTCGCCGTCTGTCCTCATGCGCGGCCCGTCAAGCAGAGAGTCAGGAAGCAAGCAGTGGAGCGCCAAGAGTTCATCGCAGAAGAGATCAAGAAGTTGGAAGCGGCAGGCCTCGTCAGAGGTGTGCTCCATCCGACGTGGTTGGCCAATCCTGTTGTCGTGCGCAAAGCAAATGGGAAATGGAGGCCTTGCATCGACTTCACTGATGTTAACAAAGCTTGTCCCAAAGATCCCTTTCCCTTGCCGCGCATTGACCAGATTGTTGACTCCACGGCCGGATGTGACCTGCTTTCATTTCTTGACGCCTACTCAGGATATCATCAGATCTTCATGGCGGAAGAAGATGAAGAGAAGACCGCGTTCATCACTCCATGTGGCACGTACTGCTTCGTACGGATGCCTTTCGGACTGAAGAATGATGGTTCAACATTTGCAAGGGTTGTCCACACCGCTTTTGAGCCACAAATCCACAGAAATGTGGAGGCCTACATGGATGAAATAGTGGTCAAGAGCAGAGACAGGGCAACCCTGATTCAAGACCTAGAAGAGACCTTTGCGAACCTGCGCAGGATCAGCCTCAAGCTCAACCCCGAGAAGTGCGTGTTCGGAGTCCCCTCCGGCAAGCTTCTCGGGTTCTTCGTGTCTCAGCAAGGAATCGAAGCCAATCCGGACAAGATCAAGGCCATCGAGCAGATTGAAGCACCAACACGCGTCAAGGATGTACGAAGGCTTGCCGGCTGCGTCGCGGCTCTCAGCAGGTTTATTTCCAAGTCTGCAGAATGCGCCCTGCCGTTTTTCAAAGTTTTGAAAAAGGCGGGTCCAGTGAAATGGACTCCGGAAGCGGAGGCTGCGCTGTAGGACTTGAAGAAATACCTGTCCTCCGCTCCAATACTTGTCGCGCCTAAACCACAAGAGAAGCTGCTGCTACACCTAGCGGCAACCAATCAAGTGGTTAGTGCTGCGTTAGTAGCGGAGAGGGAGGCAGATGATGAGCCAGCAACCGCGGCAAGCACGTCCAACGACAAGCAGGGGGCTTCCCCGACAAGCTCTGGCCCCGACAAGGATGAATCTGCGCAGGAGCAAGTGGAGGTGCTGAAGAAGAAAATGGTGCAGCACCCAGTTTACTTTGTCAGCTCCCTTCTGCAGGGGGCTAGGTCAAGGTACTCTGGTGTGCAGAAATTGCTTTTCGGCCTCCTTATGGCCTCGAGAAAGCTGCGCCATTACTTCCAAGCACACGAGATTACAGTTGTCACCCGCTTTCCGCTGAAGAGGATACTGCAGAATCCAGAAGCAACAGGCAGGATTGTCGAGTGGGCACTAGAACTGTCGAGCTTCGGTCTCCAGTTCGAGAGCACCTCGACTATCCAAAGCAGAGCATTGGCGGAGTTCATAGTAGAGTGGACACCGACACCAGACGAAGATATCCCAGAGACGAGCATCCCCGCCAAAGAAGCAAGCAAAGAGTGGCTGATGTACTTTGATGGTGCTTTCTCGCTGCATGGCGCCGGTGCTGGCGCGTTACTTATCGCGCCCACCGGAGAGCACCTCAAGTACGTAGTCCAGATGCACTTCCCCAAGGAGCAAGCAACCAACAATACTGCAGAGTATGAAGGTTTGCTCGCCGCTCTCAAGATCGCGGCAGAACTTGGGATCAAGAAGCTCATTATCAGGGGTGACTCGCAGCTTGTCGTCTGCCAAGTGAACAAAGATTACCAGAGTCCATTGATGGAAGCGTACGTTGATGAAGTGAGGAAGCTAGAAGAGCACTTTGATGGCCTACAAATGGAACACATTCCAAGAGGTGAGAACAACATCGCTGATGGCCTGTCAAAGTGCGCAGCATTTAAGTTACCTGTGGAACCAGGAACCTTTGTGCTCAAGCTGACTCAGCCATCCGTAGCGCCATCATCCAGACAGAGCAAGAAGAGGAGGTTGGTCTCCGGCGACTATCTTCCGGCAGAGCTCCCCGGAGCCGCCGCCAAGAAGGTCCCCAAGATCGATGCCAAGAGCGCTGAGGAGCCGTCTGCTCTGGAAAACCCCAGGGTTTGTTCCGTAGAAGCAGGCGCTCCCGACAAGTTTTGCTCCGGCAAGCTTGCCGGGGAACGTCAAGCTCCGGCTGAGCCCCATATCCTCGCCGTAGAAGCGGACGTTCCCGCAGCAGCAGATGTGCCTTCAGTCCTTGTTGTCGAGCCACAGGCTCCAGCATGGGCGCAGCAGACTGTCCATTTCCTCCAAAACGGAGAACTTCCCGAAGAGCAAGAAGAAGCGAAAAGAGTAGCCCGGCGCTCGAGTATGTACCAGTTCATCGACAACACACTGTACAGAAGAGGGCGCAACGGTGTGAAATTGAAGTGTATTTCCCGGGAAGGCGGACAGAAGCTGTTGGCAGAGATACATGGAGGCATATGTGGTCACCACATTGGCGTAATAGCACTTGCCGGCAAAGCATTCCAGCAAGGTTTCTTATGGCCGACAGACCTCCAGGATGCAACTGCACAAGTAACCAAGTGTGAAGCGTGCCAGTTCCATTCCAAGCAGATACACCAGCCAACTCAAGCTCTCTAGGAGATCCCTTTATCCTGGCCATTTTCGGTCTGGGGGCTCGACATCCTCGGCCCCTTCCCCCAAGCTGTCGGGGGCTTTGAGTACTTGTACGTCGCAATCGACAAGTTCACAAAGTGGCCGGAAGTGGAACCGGTGAGGAAGGTGACAAAACAGTCAGCCATCAAGTTCTTCAGGTCGATTGTCTGCCGCTTCGGGATCCCCAACAGGATCATCACCGACAACGGTACACAATTCACGAGCCGCGCCTTCATGTAATACGTCCAAGATCTCGGCGCCAAGGTCTGCTTCTCTTCTGTTGCTCATCCTAGGAGCAACGGTCAAGCTGAAAGGGCCAATGCCGAAGTACTGTGCGGGCTCAAGACCAGAACTTTCGACAGGCTGCACAAGTGCGGAAGAAACTGGATCGAGGAGCTGTCGGTGGCTCTTTGGTCGATTAGAACGACGCCAAATCGAGCCACTGGCCAGACACCATTTGCTCTAGTCTATGGAGCAGAAGCAGTTACCCCCACGGAACTCATATACAGGTCACCTCGAGTGCTCGCTTATGATGAGCTTGAGCAAGAGCGACTGCGTGAAGATGACGCGCTGCTCCTTGAGGAAGATCGTCTTCAGGCTGCTGTGCGAGCCTCTCGCTACCAGCAAGCTTTGCGTCGCTACCATAGCCGCAAAGTTAAGGCCAGAAGCTTCGAGGAAGGCGACCTTGTTCTTCGGCGCGCTCTGTCCGCCAAGAATCATAACAAGTTGACGCCGAAGTGGGAAGGCCCTTACCGGGTGAGACGAGTCACGAGGCCCGGCGCTGTCCGCCTCGAGACCGAAGATGGCACTCCGGTGAGCAACTCCTGGAATATTGAGCATCTTCGTAAGTTTTACCCGTAAGGCGCGGTTGTCGGGCCCCGCCCGGCAACCAACCTTTTGTACAAGTCTTGCCGCTGTTGCATGTAATCCTTTGTACAAAGCCAGGCGCAGACCCTGAGCAGCAGTAAATGAAGCGCTGGCGCCCTAAGTTTTAGCATGCATGCTGAGTCGAGTCTCGTCCTTGGTTAGGGTTGATAGTGCCTAACAGCTGCTAACCCCTAGCTTAGAGGTCGAGTCTGCGTCCTTTTTCCTGTTCCTTTGTTTCCTTTGTTTCGGAGGGTTTTGCATATCCTGGCCAGACCGCTTACGGACGAAGAAGAGAAGAAGGGCGGGCCAGCATCTGGTCCCCGGCAAGCCAGTGTTGCCGGGGGCTGCAAGTACGAATATTCGCCCGCGGCAAGCCAAAGTTGTCGGGGGCTTCAATCCCAGATAAGTTTTTGCATCCCTTGTCATGCATTCTCTTATGAACTGTGGAATACGAAAACCTTGTTTCCTCCTAAAAGCTACCGTGCTCCCTTAATAACAGGCCCCAGAGCGCATTCCTGGGGCCCGTTTTGGTAGTAGTCGCGGCGGCAAAGGGGCGGAACGAGGGGCCCGAACCCGCCTCATCCCTTCCTCCACCAAAGGCGTGAGAGAGGTCGAGTGGCGCGGGAAGACGGCAGGGCCTGTTGCCGGGCAAAGAAGTGTCTATCTTAACGATATAAAGGATTCGCTCCTTGGCGTGGGTTTTACCCACGGGACAAATGGCCCGGCAAACATCCCCTTTTCATTAAAAACATTCCGCTCAGGTACAGTTCAAAGAGAATGAAAAACATGAAAGATGCGATTACAATTTTTAAACACAACTAAGGCCCGAGGGCTTACAGATTGAAAAAAGATAAGATGCCCGTAATCCCTTTCTTGTCTCTCTCCTCAGGAGGTAGGACAAGGAGGCGAAGAGGGCAAAAGGGGCGCCTAGGCGAGCTATGGGTGGCAGAAGACACCAACAGAATGCCCGGAGGGCCGTCCGGGGGCTCCGGAGGCTGGATGGTGACGGCGGCGCCGGAAGTGGAGCTCGAAGATGAGGCAGCGGGACGTCAACACGCTGTCGGGGGCACCTAGCCCTCGTACTCCGAGTTGACGGCCTTGCCGCCAGTCCTCCTCCTCTTCCGCAGCCTCGCCACTCCAGCCGCCCGGGAAGACGACCCCGAGAAGCTCAAGGAGCCGGCGACGCGAATGATGGGGTCACCGGTGCCACGCGGAGCCGCGACCGGCGCCTAGTCGGACCCGTCATCCCGACGACCGCTGCCCTCGTCGTCGCTGTCGCTCCCCTCCTCGTCACTCTCGCTCGAGGAGGAGCTTTCGCTGTCGGAGGAGCTATCCACGCAGCACCGGGCCCGGGTCCCGAAGTCCCCGAAGGCCTTGATGGAGAGGAGATCGCCCTCCATCAACTTAAAATGGAGGGTGAACCCCTCCATCAAGCTATGGATACGGGCGAATGTCTTCCACCCTCGTCCAAGATACACCACGCTGGGGGCTGGGGACTCGACGTGGACCCGCGTGCCGCTGATCCCGCAGCCCTTCATGCGCAGCCTTAGCGTCTCGGGTTGCTCCATCTCCATCACGCTTGCGAAGGGAGCCGGGAGGCGGAGGCGGCGGCGAGGCGCCCGGCGCAGCCTGACGAAGAACTCGCAAGGATCGTCCCCGATGTGGACCGCCGTGGGATGAAGAGCCGCTGGTGGGGGCAAGGCTGGCGCGTCGCCCCGCCCGCCTCTTCCCTGAACGCCTCGGCCTCGTCCACGACCTCGCCCCCTCCCCCTTCCCCTTACGGTTGGCTCCGCCACCGCGGGTGCAGGGGGAGGAGGGGCGCGTTGCCTAGCGGCAACCCTCGCCGCCACCGATGAAGGACCAGGGTTCCCTTTCTCCAACGCGAATGGAGGGAGGGGATCAGAAGCCAACGGGAAGGAAAGACGAAGGAGTGCGGATTTCCGTCGCCCCCTCTTGCTCTTTATAAAGAAGCAGGGTGGGGGCTCGGCCGCCCCGCTCAGCCAATCAAGACGCAGGAAGGCCAGGCGACTGGGGCCGACCTGCTGCCCCGACCCGCGACGGCCCGGTTTCCTGCCTCCACCGTCCACAACCCCGGGTGCATGGGAGCCACGTGGCTGGCGTGCAGGACCGAGGCGATGGATGAGGCGACCTCTCCCCACCCCGTGATCGTGGGGAGCGGGCGCCTCGGAAACCGTGCCTCGGCCCCGTCCAGCGAACGAGCCACGCCTCCACACCTCCCTCCACTTATGGAGCTAGCGCGAACCGTCCCCCTTTATTGCAACGTGACGCATGCCTGCGGGGTTCAGCCCCGCGCACACCGCCCACGTCACGCACGCCTCTCCCCACGATGCCGCGTTCGACGCGTGCCGTTCGAGGAGGATGTGGTGGACGCAG
Source organism: Aegilops umbellulata (assembly GCA_032464435.1). Lineage (NCBI taxonomy): Eukaryota > Viridiplantae > Streptophyta > Magnoliopsida > Poales > Poaceae > Aegilops > Aegilops umbellulata. Next base: position 142,719,260 of record CP136059.1, read on the forward strand.
AAGCAGATGCAGCGTGACCCAGGCCGCGCGTGTCCGTGCACTGTTTTGGGCCTGGCCCAACAGCGCTCGGCACCGTGTATGGCCCAGGCCCGGGGGCTCCTGTCGGTGTACTAAAGTAGGGGTACCTTAGTATCCCGAACTTGTGCACGGGCAGTCGTAGCACCCCGCGGCAAGGCTTGCCAGGCGATCGCCAAGACTCTCCATGGTCCCTTTTTGGGCCATCCAAGAACAAAGTATTTGAGCCAAGGCCCCGGCAGGAGGAGCCTGCCGAGAAGGCCACCCGAAGAGAGCAAGGCCCAGGCAAGAGGAGCTTGCCGGGACGACCGCTCGAAGCACAAGGCCCCGGCAAGAGGAGCTTGCCGGGAAGGTCGACCAAGGCACGACAAGAGACTTGCTGTGACGCGCTCCGCGTCCCGGCAAGGACCGGTGAGCGACAAGCTCCCGGGCGCGACAAGGCATCAACCGCGGCAAGGCGCTTGCCGCGGGAAGTCACCACCCCGCGCCTGCGCTCCAGCTCATCCACCCACGCGTCACTCTGGGGCCATTCCAGGCGTACGTGGCGAGAGGCTGCGTAGCCAGGGGCATGCGGTGGCGAAGCAACACTGACAGAGTAGCCATCGTGGCAAACGGTGGCGCTCCTGACGGTCCCCTTTCCTGCACCGTCTGGGCGATGCGGATGGGCATTTAATGCCCTTGTCCCCTGCCGTCAGAGTTAGGTATGTTAGCACTGTGCAAACAGCTGTACCCAACACAGCGTTTTCCAGTTTTGCCCCCGCCTACGTTGCCACCTGTGGGTAACCCCTTGCACATATAAAAGGAGGCCCCATACGCAACGGAAGGAGAGGAGGAGGCCATTCACGCTCGGTCTCGCCAGCAGCTCGCGTGTACTGTAGCACCACACGCTCCCGAGCAAGAACACAATACCAAACCACAAAGCAGCAGTAGGGTTTTACGCATCCTTGCGGCCCGAAGCTGGGTAAACCCCTTGTGTGCATCGCCTCGATCCGCTCTTCGCGCGACCTCCGCCCCCTGCCGAACCAAGGAAGGGGCTCGCTCCCCATAGGTGTTCGTGGAGGCAGATTTCCCCCGACAGACATCGATCTTGTCAACGTGATTCAAGTAATGCTAGTCCGCCGAGCCCTGCCATGCCAGCGTAGGACTCTCTGTATGTGGGAGTTTAACCCGGAAGGACCACGAACCCTCCAACACTTCTTCGGCACTAACACTTCTTGGGCACTACGCACAAAGGAATGTGGAAGTTGTTTTTCGGGAAACGAAAAGAGTGGCCGGACACCACCGAGGACATCAGCCTCGACTGCAACCATCCGGATACCTCGGTAAGCGCTCAACTCTCGAACACTTTGTAGTTAAGTATACCGTAATACGTTACTGAGCAAACTATCTTCCTCTAGGGCTGGATAAAGAAAGAGGACCGAATTAGGTCTTCGGCCCCCCTTCCCGAAGACTCAATGGATCCCGCACTAACAAGGATGCTGGCCCTGGCACCGTACCAGGTGCCTGTGAAGGGAGACAAGGCGTAGAGCGGGAAGGCCAAAGGTGGCCTCCCTTCCGAGGGTATATCAGACACCGTGTCCGGGCAGATCGAGATTCCCCCACCCGAAGACAAAAGTAAAGGAGAAGCCAACATCCCTTTTCCCCATGGTAAGAAGAGGGCGGCCTCCGAAGAATGGGAGGAAAGGGCTCCTAAGCGGGGCAGGATGCCCCTGTCGGGTGGCTTGGGCCTGGAGGACGACATCACCGCACGGTCCCATTATGAGGCCGAGCCTCTAACCAAATTGTCGGTGTCAAAATCGGCGGATCTCGGGTAGGGGGTCCCGAACTGTGCGTCTAGGCGGATGGTAACAGGAGATAAGGGACACGATGTTTTTACCCAGGTTCGGGCCCTCTCGATGGAGGTAAAACCCTACTCCTACTTGATTAATATTGATGATATGGGTAGTACAAGAGTAGATCTACCACGAGATCAGAGAGGCTAAACACTAGATGCTAGCCTATGGTATGATTGTTGTTTGTCCTGCGGACTAAAACCCTCCGGTTTATATAGACACCGGAGAGGGTTAGGGTTACACAGAGTCGGTTACAACGGAAGGAGATCTACATATCCGTATCGCCAAGCTTGCCTTCCATGCCAAGGAAAGTCCCATCCGGACACGAGACGAAGTCTTCAATCTTGTATCTTCATAGTCCAGGAGTCCGGCCAAAGGTCATAGTCCGGCTATCCGAACACCCCCTAATCCAGGACTCCCTCAGTAGCCCCTGAACCAAGCTTCAATGACGACGAGTCCAGCGCACAAATTGTCTTCGGCATTGCAAGGTGGGTTCCTCCTCCGAATATTTCATAGAAGATTGCGAACACAAGGATAGCGTCCGGCTCTGCAAAATAAGTTCCACATATTGCCGTAGAGAGAATAACATTTACACAAATCTAATCTGCTGACGTACCCCGCAGTGTAACTTCACACCACGGCCAAGTCTTTATTCGAATCGTTTTACTGTCCCACCTCAGCGTGTTTAGCGAGGCGGTTTCCTTGGCACGTCTTGTCGAAGCAAAGATCGTGTCCCCTTAATTTACGTGATTCTCATTAATACGGACGTGGGCAACCCAGTCGTACCCGTTGGCGTGTCTCCTCAATTAAAGGCGAGTCCCAAGCGGTCACGGGGAGGGCTCTTGGTATTCAACCCCTTATAAAGAGACCAAGGCCTTACTCCTTTCTTTCAATCTCAATCGAGTTCGCCCTTCGCCTCGAGTTCCAACACCCAAGGCCCTAGATTTCAGGCGCTTCGGACCTTCGACAATGTCCGGATCCGACCTCCGAGGCCGATGGACGCCTTCCTCCGTTACGGAGGGGGACGTGCTGAAGCTGAGAGAAGCCAGGTTCTTGACCGGCAAAATTTCGGATAGGCTGCCTGCTCAAAGGGCAGGTTGTTCCTACTCCCGAGCCTGGTGAGAGTGTGGTATTCGTGTCTCACTTCCTCCGAGGGCTCGGCTTCGCGACGGATCCCTTCGTGAGTGGGCTCATGTTTTATTATGGGCTGGAATTTCACGACTTAGCTCCGGAGTCCATCCTCCATATCTCATCATTCATCGTTGTGTGCGAAGCCTTCCTCCGCATTACCCCTCACTTCGGACTATGGCTTAAGACTTTTAAAGTAGAGCCGAAGATGATCAAGGGACGGCACGCGGAGTGCGGAGGCGATGTTATAAGCAAGAACGCTAACGCTCCATGGACCGAGGGCTCTTTTCAGGAGGAGTTGAGCTTATGGCAACAAGAGTGGTTCTACATCATCGCTCCCAGGGGCACCAAGTGGGTGGCGCCGCCTGTTTTCCACTCGGGTCCCCTGGCCCGACTAGCGTCATGGGTTAATAAGGGGCTGGACTAGGGGCCGGCAAAAGACGTGCCCCTATTGCAAGGCCGCATCCGAGATCTCCTAGAAAGAGATATCAGTCTGGTCATGGTGATGCAGGTTATGTTAATTCACCGAGTCCTGCCTTACAAACGTCGCCCTCTCCGTCTATGGGAGTTCAACCCGGAGAGACCACGAGCTCTCCAACACTTTCTTAGCATGACGCCCGTGGAGATGTACAAGTTGTTCTTCGGACCACAAGTAATGTGTCCGGATTCTACGGAGGACGCAGGACTAAGCTGCAATCGTCCGGATACTCAAGTAAGTAGCCCTGTTTCCAGACACACCATCTGTTTATTTATTACGACATCACCCTTAAAAGAGTTGTCTTTGAAACAGGAGTGGGTGGCGAAGGCGAAGCTAATCAGGTGTCCGGCCCCCCTTCCTGAGGCCTCGCCGAATCCCGTGTTGACAAGGATGCTGGAGATTGTGCCTTTGGAAGAGAACGAGGAGGGGGACAAGGGAGCTACTGGCTCCTCGAAGGAGTCTGTTGGGAAAGGAGGAATCAAAAATTCCTCCACCCATGGGAAGAAGAGGAGTGCCTCTGAAGACCCGTAGACCATGGTCTCAAAGCGGGGGAAGAAATCTTCGCCAGAGAGTCCCGCGCCGAGGGATACCTCGGCCGTACTGTGCCCCCAAGGGGATCAGCCCTCCACCGTGCCGTAAGTAGAGAGGGGAGTTTAAGATTAGAAACACCCCTGTTTTATTCCTGAGGAAAAAACCAAATGTTTACCTTGTAGTTCGGATCTCAGCCCTTCTCAGCAGAGCTCATCTTCGGGGGATCTTCTTCCGGAGATGATGGAGAGCGGATCGCCTCCCCTTGCCATACCGCCTCACGAAGCGGGCGGCCCCGAGGTGTCGTCACGGAGGGTTTCCACGAATTCGGCAGGGCCGGAAGGCAGTCATAGGTCTCCCCAAAGCTCTTCGTATCCGGCCTCTGAAAAAGGTCATCGAACGAGTCCGCCACCATTCGGTGCACGGCCGGAGGAGCTGAAGGAGCTGCTCGGGCGAGCGTCTATCTCAGAAGAACACCGTATGTTAATGGGTACGGTGATTGAAAGGATTTCATCCGCGGAGAGCGGGTTGCTCGAGGCCGTCAGGAGTTTACTGACAGGTTTTGAGGTATGTGAAATGATGCACCTTTTGCCAGTTCCTCATATATAGGATGCGTCCTATGTAGATAGTAGCCCCTGAGACTCTGTGCGGTGTCAAAAGTGACGTCGCGCAGAGGATCATAATCCCAGGAATAATATGTCGCCTGTCATGTGTAGGTGGAGAAATGTCCGGCGGCTAGCCGGACTGATGAATTTGCCGAACTAAAGTGGCAACTTGACGTGGCAGATGCCGACATCGCACTTGTCAATAAGCGGCTCGACGAGGCACAAGGTATGTAATTTGTCCAGAGACACCTGGTAAGAGGAGCTTGATGCCAGTATCTTACAGTGTTTGTACCTGATGCAGATGGGGCTGCCTCTGTGGAGGACCTTTGGGCAGAGCTTGCCCAAGCCAAGAAGCGAGCTAGGGAAAGCGATGCAGTTGCCTTAAAGGCGGCTGAGGAGCTGAAAGCCGAACAGGCTGCTCATTGCCAAAGAAAAAGGAGATGGCCGAGTTGGTTGTGGAGTTGAAGACCGCTGCTGACCGCTGCAAGCTTCTTGAAAAGGAAGATCGGGCGGAGCGGACAGACCTGGAAAAGGCCATTACGGCGGCCAAGGATGCTCGTTCTGCGATGAGAGCGATGAAGGAGGAGCTGCGTCAGGTCGGAGATATCGCGGCTAGAAAGCCCTTTATGCCGCGGATGAAGTTCGGGGATCCTAAACATGCTCTGTTGGACCGGATGTGGAGCTCGGCGGACACGTATATGGATTTAGCAGCGAGTGCCGCTGATGCGGTCGAACACTTCCGAGATCAGGAAGGTCATGAAGTGGAAAAGCTTTTCTGGTCGCAGTTCCACAATCCAGAGCATCCACTTCCATTACCCGATCGCTTGCCGGAATGGGCCAAGCTGAATAGGTTATCCGGACTCGCCATGAAGTATGTCGTGGATCATCTGTGGCCGAAAAGGCCAAAACCGAACAATTATTTTAGCTTGGTGCAGTAGTTCCTTGGTGCGGTGCCGCATATCAACGCGATGAAGTGGTCAGCATGTGTGGAGGGTGCGCGGATGGCCCTTGCCCGTGTCAAAACATACTGGGCGGAGATGGAGGCCACCGCTATTGCAGCCCAAGATTCGGGCGAAAGCCGAGTACCTGCCGAGCACTACTTTCAAGAAGTCCTGGAGGTCGCTCGTTTAATAGAGACGCAGTGCTCGAAGGGCATTATGTTCGAATAGCATGTAGCATTGTAAAACAATACTTTGATTGAATGGAATAGCTTTTTATACTTGTGCTTACAAGAATTATAATGCCTCCTGTGCGGCCGTTTATGTATATGTATATATAACCTGAAAGATTGCAGTCATTGGCTTCAGCCCCCACGCATATAATGTGGGGGTGTTTGCAAAAGGCGCATCATCACACTTGATCCAACGTCTTGGTCCATTAAGGAGGTGGTAGTGCAGCGAACTAGGCAACCGGAGTATAATGCTTTATCACTTTCACTTAGCCATAGAAGTTTGACCGTGGAGCTACTATATAGCCCCTGGTGGCACCGCGCTTGCCGGAATTCGGGGCGCGTGTGTGCCTGGCCGGGAAACGGCCCTTCGTTAATGCGGAGGAATCCTAAAGATTCCGACAGGTCATCGAGTGGTTGACCAGTCTCACGCTATATCATGACAGTCAGTTTTCGACTTTCTCCACTAAGGTGCTCGCCTGGCTGAACCGGTGCACAATCGCAGTAGTTCTCTTGGTGTCGCCTTAGCCGATAGAGCGGAACGTAAGGCAACAAAACACAGGAGCCGGGCAAACCCAACATTTGACCAAAGACATGATTCGGAGTTGATGCATATAAGGCCAAACTCGCGACGCCGAACACTCCCGAAGGTATTCGGTCTTTATGAAAAACGGGCTAATCAGTGCCCTTGATAATAAGCCCCTAGTGTCCAGGTACGTGAAAAATTCTGACGTGGCCACAGGCCAAGACGCCAGCCTCCTCCTCGGTTATACTGAAAGTCCGGGGATGTATGTCAACAAGAGACAGTAAAAAAGGTTTACGCAGGGTCTTAATCTAAAAAGAATCCTGGGGACGGGTCCCTACTGCACGTCTGCGTCTGTGTCTCCGTTGTGCCGTGTCTTGGACGGGTGTAGCATGGTTTTCATTTGTAAAAGAGGGGAACTTAGCTGACAAGAAAAAGAATAGTAGTGCGGAATGTACACTGTACTAGATAAACAATGTATAATTTAAGATGGGTAAAATTGAGCCTTATTGTCGTGTATTTTACATACGCGGAGCCCCTTGTATAGGGGTGTACGCCTACTAAACCTTTATCAATTATGTGTTTGCTCCAGAATCGCCTAGCTGAGTCCGTGGTCTTGATGACCTGGTAGATGCTTTTGTTGGTGAAGCTGTTTTAATGTATGGCTGTCAAGGTAGCCACAAATTCTTTCGCGCGAGCGGGACACTTGGTATTTCCCTTTAGTGAGATGATGCCTCGTGGACCGGGCATATTAAGCATAAGAGATGCATAATGCGGTATTGCGTTAAAGTGGGCGAAAGCCTTTTGTCCCAGTAGTGCTTGATAGCTACTTGAAAATGGGGCGATGTGGAAGGTTAGCTTTTCGTGGCGGAAGTTATCGGGGGAGCCGAACATAATTTCTAACCGGAGAGAACCCATGTAATGGACATCGGGGCCTGGCATTACTCCTTGAAAGTAAGTGTTGCTATGGCGAGTTCTTGTTGGGTCTATCCCCATTTTGCGGATTGTGTCCTGATATAGCAGGATTAAACCACTGCCGCCGTCCATCAGGACATGTGTAAAGTGGAGTCCTTCAATTATTGGATCTAGCACTATGGCAGTCCAACCTTCGTTCCGGATACTTCTAGAGTAATCTTGACGGTCGAAGGTGATCGGTTTTAACAACCAGTGGTGGGACTCCTTTGGGGTAGGCCGCATAGGCGCCACTCTATTTTTTCCTTTTGTCACGTGAAGTAAGTTTACTTTTTGACATCGAGTGGGAAATTCTTTTGTTTCCCCGTGCTCTGCTTGTGGGGTTCGTCATCGTCCTCACTTGGTGTGTCGAGCCCCTTGTGTTCGGCGTTGAGTTGGCCGGATTGCTTGAAGACCCAACATTCTCTGTGGGTATGGTTTGCAGGCTTCCCGGGGGTGCTGTAGATTTGACATATCTTATCCAAGATTTTGTTTAGGTTAGATAGCTCATCCCTGTTATCCTTGGGGGCAGCTTTTTCTGATTCTGCCGAGAGCTTTTAAATCCGGCGTTGACTGCCGTGCTCTTTGAGCTGCTTTCCTTATTCCGGCGTTGTTCCTTACTGCGTCGTGGTTTTCCGTTTCCATCCCTGACTTCGGATGTACTTGGGTCGCTTGTGCTGCGTCTTGCCAACCAGCTGTCCTCTCCCGCGCAAAAGCGGGTCATGAGGCTTGTTAATGCGGCCATTGTTCTTGGCTTTTCTTGGCCGAGGTGTCTGGCGAGCCATTCGTCTCGAACACCGTGTTTGAAAGCTGCTAAAGCTTCGGCGTCCGGACAGTCGACTATTTGGTTCTTTTTAGTAAGAAATCTGTTCCAGGGTTTCCGGGCTGACTCTCCGGGCTGTTGAGTTATATGACTTAGATCGTCTGCGTCTGGAGGTCGGATATAGGTT